>CM042797.1:3392640-4042403 GCA_018691245.2 Ips nitidus | reverse complement strand
GACGNNTGCNNCNTGNTAGNGTNTAACCTAGNNCTAGCGTTGAGTCGTACTTTAGAATGTATGACAACNTTACCAAAGNCGATTGNGGGNTTTTGCNGGATTNTCGCNGNNACCAAGACTGGCGTTTAGATCGGCACNCGGCTAAATCGGCTCNTGAGTCNNANGTANGNTCGTCGCTGATTACAAAGTTTGTGTTGTTTGTGAGTGGAGTTTGGGCTCATAAGGTACGAGCTTGCATTTTGGCTCAGTACGTCCCTGTCACTTAACTGTCATTAACCAAATTTTTTCTGCATAATCTACACACATGGAGCTGTCAATCAGTAAAAAAATCAGGTCCGTACTCCCTCTAGTTTAGGAGGAAAAAATTTTCAAAATTTGTGTTGTCTGTGAGTGGAGTTTGGGCTCATAAGGTACGAGCTTGCATTTTGGCTCAGTACGTCCCTGTCACTTAACTGTCATTAACCAAATTTTTTTTGTATACTCTACACACATGGAGCTGTCAATCAGTGAAAAAATCAGGTCCGTACTTTGTCTAGTTTTGGAGGCAGAATTTTTCAAACTTTCTCTTGTCAACCACTGCAGTTTAAGCTTACAAGTTTTTCCCTAAAAAATCCAGTTTTCTTTGAAGCAATCAAAAAATGAACGTCACCATTGAATTTCCCATCCTCGATTTAGTGGAAAACGAGTACAAACTAGATTTTTCCGAAAAAAAACAAAATGGCCGCTGACGCGGCCATTTGCAATTTCCACCATTTTAAATTATTTGCGGTATAATGTCGTGTTTGTACTCGTTTTCGACTAATTCGGGGATGGGGAATCTATATCAGCTGTCAGTTGCCTCGTACCTGTCACTCAAGTCGAGAAACGTCACTTTGGCCAAGTCAAGTTTTGAAAAAAAAAAAAAAACAGTTTTTGTTTAAATAATTTTAAAAAATTTCTGAAAAGATGTACCATTGTACCATTTAGTACAATTAACGAGTACATTTAG
This sequence comes from Ips nitidus, assembly GCA_018691245.2. Taxonomy (NCBI): domain Eukaryota; kingdom Metazoa; phylum Arthropoda; class Insecta; order Coleoptera; family Curculionidae; genus Ips; species Ips nitidus. The sequence continues at coordinate 4,041,415 of CM042797.1, read as the reverse complement.
AAGTACAACCCTGAATTTTTTCAAAAATTTTCCTAATCAAATTAGTAAGATACAGGGTGAAACGTTCAGAAGATACAACTAAGTAGCAAAAACAGAGTGATTAAGGTTGGGAGTTGCATAACTTTTTTACGCGACCAGATACAAGAAAAACTTATAGAATCTTTTTTGTAGAGAATTAAATTCCCTACAAGAAGCTTTTTTTAGATTTTTTCTAGCTCTATAAATAACGGAGATAGAGGCAGTTGAAGTTACAGACAAATTAAGTCAATTTGAGTGATGAGGGTTAAGAGTTTCAAAACTTTATAAATGCAACTTTGAAGTTTTTTGCAAATATCTCCCTTAAACGTCTCCGGAGACAAAAGTTGCTTATTAGCATTCTTGTAAAGAATGAAATTGCCTACAAGAAGCTTTTTTTAGATTTTTTCTAGCTCTATAAACAACGGAGATAGATACAGTTGAAGTTAGAGAATAATTGTGTTAGCTGGAGCGATGAGGGTTAAGAGTTTCAAAACTTTATAAATGCAACTTTGAAGTTTTTTGCAAATATCTCCAGTTAAATTTATAGACATATTGTGTGAATTTGAGCGATGCGGGTTAGGAATTTTCAAACTTAAACGTCCTCGTAGAAGAAAATTGTGTATTAGCATTCTTGTAGAGGATAAAATTCCCTACAAGAAGCTTTTTTTAAATTTTTTCTAGCTTTGCAAATAACGGAGATAGAGGCAGTTAAAATTAGAGAGTAATTGTGTTAACTGAAGCGATGAGGGTTAAGAGTTTCAAAACTTTATAAATGCAACTTTGAAGTTTTTTGCAAATATCTCACTTAAACGTCCCCGGAGACAAAAATTGCTTATTAGCATTCTTGTAGAGAATAAAATTGCCTACAAGAAGCTTTTTTTAGATTTTTTCTAGCTCTATAAACAACAGAGATACAAGCCGCTGTAGCGGTGGAATAAGAAACTTCCCTCTTTCCTGAAAAACCAAATATTTTCCTAATGGAGGGACTGAAATGTTAATGGTGCGGAAAAGCAAAGATCCTTAACGTCGAAACCGATAATAATTAATGATCGAACGAGGGCAATAAAGGCCTCTTTACGTCACTGGAAGCAGTAAACCAGCACAATAGTAAAGTAAGTCGTAAAATGCCGAAACTAGGGAAATTAATGTATCAAGGCGGAAAGTTGGGTTATGGTTGTCTTGTACGGTTTTACGAGGATTTTACACCTTTATATTGGCACTGACCTGAATGGTTCCAAATGATTCATTACACTGTTGTTTATGTTTCCGGGGCGGTTTTCGGCCCATATCTCCCTTAAACCACTTCCTAGGGTAAAAGTGTTTATTAGCATTGTTGTAGAGAATGAAATTGTCTATATTTTGGTTTTTTTATGTTATTTGTAGCTTTAGAAACAACGGAGATACAGGCAGTTAAAGTTGAAGATGAATTATGATTATTAACGCGATGAGGGTTGGGAGTTTTGAAACTTATAATTTGCACGTTTGCGGTTTTTTGCAAATATCTTCCTTAAACGTTTCTTTAGAGCAAAAATGCTTATTAGCTTTCTTGTAGAGGATTAAATTTCCTACATTTTCCTTTTTTTAGATTTTTTTTAGCTTTACAAACAATGAAGATACAGGCAGTTAAAGTTGAAGAAGAATTGTGTTTAGAGGAGGTTGGGAGTTTTCAAGCATTAAAATTGCAGCTTTGCGGTTGTCATTTGACATTTTGTAGAGGACACTGTGGACTACAATCTGTCAAAAAAATCAACTCGATACCTGTCAAAATAACCGAGTTATGGGCTGTCAAAATGACAGGAGTGGAAATTTCAACCTGCCTGTGCAACTCGAAAGTTTCTGTCCAATAACTCGGTTAGTTGACATTTATCGCAAAAACGTGTCATTTGACAGTTTGTATAGAATACCATGGGCTACAATGTGTCAAAAAAATCAACCCGATACCTGTCAAAATAACCGAGTTATGGGCTATCAAAATGACAGGAGTAGAAATTTCAACCTGCCTGTGCAACTCGAAAGTTTCTGTCCAATAACTCGGTTAGTTGACATTTCTCGTAAAAATATGTCATTTGACAGTTTGTAGAGGATATTATAGGCTACAATCTGTCAAAAAAATCAACTCGATACCTGTCAAAATAACCGAGTTATTGACTGTCAAAATGACAGGAGTGGAAATTTGAAACTGCCTGTGCAACTTGAAAGTTTCTGTCCAATAACTTGGTCAGTTGAAATTTTTTGTAGAAAAACGTCATATGACAGTTTGTAGAGAATACTGTGGGATACAATCTGTCAAAAAAATCAACTCGATACCTGTCAAAATAACCGAGTTACGGGCTGTCAAAATGAGAGTAGCACAAGTAGTGACGTTTTGATGCATTCGGGCAAATTTTGAATAATAACTCGGTCAGGTGACATTTTTTGTACAAAAATATCATACGACAGTTTGTAGAGGATACTCTAAGCTACAATCTGTCAAAAAAATCGTCTCGGTACCTGTCAAAATAATCGAGTTATCAGCTAGTTAATACATTCGGGAAAATTTCGTGCAATAACTCAGTCAGGTGACATTTTTCGCAAAAATATGTTATATGACAGGTTTTAGAGGATACCGTGGGCTACAATCTGTCAAAAAAATCAACTCGATACCTGTCAAAATAACCGAGTTACGGGCTGTCAAATTGAGAGTAGCACAAATCGTGACGTTTTAGTGCATTCGCGTAAATTTCGTACAGTAACTCGGTCAGGTGACATTTATCGCAAAAACATGTTATTTGACAGTTTGTAGAGGACACTGTGGGCTATAATCTGTCAAAAAAATCAACTCGATAGCTGTCAAAATAACCGAGTTAAGAGTTTTCGAATTAAAAAAATGCAGCTTCTCCGTTTTTGACAAATATCTCTTTGAAACGTCCCTGTAGAGCAAAAATGATTATTAGCATTCTTGTAGAGGGTCAAATTTCCAATAAGAAGCTTGTTTTAGAATTTTTGTAGCTTTTCAAATAACGAAGATACAGCAAGTTAAAGTTGAAGAAGAATTATGTAAAGAAGAGCGATGAGGGCCAGGAGTTTCAAAAATATTTAAATTGCAATTTTTCGGTTTTTGGCAAATATCTCCCTTAAACGTCGTTTTAGAGAAAAAATGATTATTAGCACATTTATAGAGCGTAAAATTTCCTACATTTCAGTTTTTTTAGAATTTTTGTAGCTTTTAAATAACGAAGATACAGCAAGTTAAAGTTGAAGAAGAATTATGTAAAGAAGAGCGATGAGGGTCAGGAGTTTCAAAACTATTTAAATTGCAATTTTTCGGTTTTTGGCAAATATCTCCCTTAAACGTCCCTGTAGAGCAAAAACGCTTATTTCCACTCTGGTAGAGAATGAAATTCCCTACATTTCCCATTTTTTAAATTCACTCTAACTCCACTCTGAACGGAGATACGAGCGGTTGAACTGCACGCAATACAAACCTCATACAACCACCAAACAAATGGGCCAATTTTACTTCACCCTCGACATAATCTGGTGGTAAGGACGTCCTAAACGATAATAAACTATTCGCAGTAAATCTCAACGAAAAATGGGGGGCGAAAATGCCTTTTTAAGGGTTGTAGGGACCGTTAATTGCCCTTAAAAGTACCGGTACAAGTAAAACTTCCCCAATATCAAGCCAGATGTGATAAATGTACGTGACATCGTAAACGAGAAGCGGAAATATATTTTATTCCAAAGACGATCGACCTTATAAGCACATCTGTCTGAACGATAAACGATTTTTCATAAATCACGTCACGTATCGAAACAAACCTTTGAAAAGATTGTTTTCTACAGTAAACTTGCCCGTCAATCCAGGGCAGTGTTCAAAAAAAATTTCGTTAACCTAGCTCAAATAACAGGAGCGTAATGAGGAAAAGTACGTGATTTTATGGTGAAGGAACTTTGACGCCCTCTAGCGGCCAAACGGTACGACCAATCAACTCATGTTATGGCATTTTTGGAAAGCCTGAAATCTGCTCTATCTTTTGTTTTCTATGACATTTTACTGTCACTTGTCAAATAAGGGAGTAAATTAGGGTCAAAGCAACAAACGTCAAAAAATATGTGATTTAATGGTAAAGTAACTTTGACGCCCTCTAGCGGCCAAACGGTATAACCAATCAACTCGTGGGGGGATATTTTTGGAAAGCTTGAAATCTGCTCTATCTTTTGTTTTCTATGACATTTTACTGTCACTTGTCAAATAAGGGAGTAAATTAGGGTCAAAGCAACGAACGTCAAAAAATATGTGATTTTATGGTAAAGGAACTTTGACGCCCTCTAGCGGCCAAACGGTATAACCAATCAACTCGTGGGGGGATATTTTTGGAAAGCTTGCAAACTGCTCTATCTTTTGTTTTCTATGACATTTTACTGTCACTTGTCAAATAAGGAAGTAAATTAGGGTCAAAGCAACGTGTGTCAAAAAATATGTGATTTTATGGTAAAGGAAACTTTGACGCCCTCTAGCGGCCAAACGGTATAACCAATCCACTCATGGGGGGATATTTTTGGAAAGCTTGCAATCTGCTCTATCTTTTGTTTTCTATGACATTTTGACGTCACTTGTCAAATAAGGGAGTAAATTAGGGTCAAAGCAACGTGTGTCAAAAAATATATAATTTTATGGTGAAGGAACTTTGACGCCCTCTAGCGGCCAAACGGTATAACCAATCAACTCATGGGGGGATATTTTTGGAAAGCTTGAAATCTGCTCTATCTTTTGTTTTCTATGACATTTTGACGTCACTTGTCAAATAAGGGAGTAAATTAGGGTCAAAACAATGAACGTCAGAAAATATGTGATTTTATGGTAAAGGAACTTTGACGCCCTCTAGCGGCCAAACGGTATAACCAATCAACTCGTGGGGGGATATTTTTGGAAAGCTTGAAATCTGCTCTATCTTTTGTTTTCTATGACATTTTGACGTCACTTGTCAAATAAGGGAGTAAATTAGGGTCAAAACAAAACCTAATCAGTGCATTTGTCTATTTCAGACTGATGAAGAAAACGAGTTTTCTAACTCTATTAATTAAATTTTTTTCGTGTTTTTTTTTTGTGAATTGGGTTATTTAAGTGGGAAAAGACGTAAAAAAGCCTTAAAACATTAACAACAAAGACACAAAAATGTAAAAATCAAAAAATTCTATTAAAAGCATTGTGTTGCACCTTTTGTGGTTTCCTATCCACTTTTCCGCTTCCAATTGGTATTCAACGGTGAACAGCAATAAAAATGACAATGTAAAAGTTTCCATCGGGAAAGCTTTAGTTGGGAAAAATTGAAAAATAAATCGCACAAGCGTGAATGAAATAACGATACAATTTAATAGAGTTTTGGTATTTTTCTGCATTAATTCAGAGAAAAACCAGTTGAACTACACCAAATTGGTGGTATTTCCACTTAAACTGACCTAAAATAGTCCGAAAGTAGGTCAGAAATATTTTTTAAACTGTTTAAATGGGATTAGAAAACTCCCTTTCTTCATCAATGTGAACCTCTTTGGTTAAGGGAGTTTTTAAAAATTCGTATCTCCAAACCAGGCAAGGAATTTTTTTGAATTTTTTACTGGTAGTAGCCAAAGGTGTGGGGTGTGTCCAGAAAAAAATTCATTCAAATCGGACAAAGAACAGGGCCGTAATGGACTAAAGTGTACCTCAGTAACCCGAGGGCCCAAACAAAATGTAGTTGCGAGCGGAACTTGATTTAACCTCAAAAATTCAGTTTGACAGTTACAAACTCAAATTTTAAGGGCCTATCTGGGGTAACTCGATCCGCTCTACATTTTTGGTCTCTTGTCAATTTTTTGTAGGAGGTCACGTGACTGAGTTATCCGTTATTGAATGCTTCCTCCCCAGGCCTCAAATCTGGTTGGCTCCGTGGCCAGTCCGGACGCAGGCGCTTTTGTCCGGGATTCCAGGCTGGACAGTAGCTCCTCCGAGTGCGTCCCAACCCAGTTCAAACGGAACGTCAAATTTTTGCCTGTCACTCAAATGACAGGCTGTCAAATTTCAACCTTCTCCAATTAGATTCAAAGTAGAGCATTTTGGTCACTTTGACAGCCCGTAACTCGGTTATTTTGACAGTTACGGCAAAATGTCACTTAACCTAATTTGTAGCCCGGAGCCTTCTCTATCTTTTGTTTTCTATGACATTTTACTGTCAGTTGTCAAATAAGGGAGTAAATTAGGGTCAAAGCAAAATCTAATCAGTGCCTTTGTCGATTTCAGACTGATGAAGAAAACGAGTTTTCTAACTCTATTAATTAAAGTTTTTCGTGTTTTTTTTTTGTGAATTGGGTTATTTAAGTGCGAAAAAACGTAAAAAAACCTTAAAACATTAACAACAAAGACACAAAAATGTAAAAATTCAAATTCTGTCAAATTTAAACCTTCTCAAATTAGATTCAAAGTAGAGCATTTTGGTCATTTTGACAGCCCGTAACTCGGTTATTTTGACAGTTACGTCAAAATGTCACATAACCAAATTTGTAGCCCGGAGCCTTCTCTATAAACTGTCAAATGACAGGTAAATCGCTAAAGTGTCAAATAAGCGAGTTATTGCACGTGAAACCTTTCAACGCACCAGATTGTGTCAACAAAATGCATTCCCGTCACTTTGACAGCCCGTAACTCGGTTATTTTGACAGTTACGGCAAAATGTCACATAACCTAATTTGTAGCCCGGAGCCTTCTCTATAAACTGTCAAATGACAGGTAAATCGTTAAAGTGTCAAATAAGCGAGTTATTGCACGTGAAACCTTTCAACGCACTGGATTGTGTCAAAAATGACAATTCTTGACATTTATAAACTAAATACGTCATTTTGACGTACATCAGATAGGTAAAATAACTGTCACGTCATTTTTGACAACTTCAAGACAGGGCAAATAAATCATGATTTTTTTTGACAGTTTTGACATTTTTAACGTCAATTTTGACAACTGCTTGACAGGTGGAACGGTTTTAAATATTGCTTGACTGTTCCGCGACAGTTTTGACACTTTTAACGTCACTTTTGACGTTTTTCAACTAATTGTGGCATTTTGACGTTTGCCAGACAGGTAGAATTCTGTCAAATGACAGTTTGACAACCAAACGTCAAAAATTCGAGTTTATACGCGTTTTCGGCTAATTCGAGTACGGGGAATTCAGAAAAAACGTCAAAACAACTCGAAAACCATTCCCTCAACGTTAAATTCCCTAAAAAGCGGGTTTTTACTTGTCAATTTGACGTTTGCGAGGTTAGGGTGGCCGGGAGGCGCTTAATTTCAGTTGCGTTGAATTCCCCATCCTCGACTTACCCGAAAATGAGTCCAAACTCGATTTTTTGACATTTCGACCTGTCATTTCCTGTCAAATGACAGCCATGTCAATCGAATGTCAAAAAAATCGAGTTTATACTCGTTTCCTAGTAAATCGAGGGTGGGGAGTTCAGCGCAACTAAAATTTTTTGGGAATTTTGCCAAATAAACTAGATACGAGACTTTGAAGTTTGTTGTAAATGGAGATTAAGACACTTTGTTTTCCCTTAAACTTTCTAGTGGAAATATCTCGTTTCTGAGGCCTTTTAGGGCAAAATACCATTCTTACGTTTTGGTAGTAAATCAAATTCTCTACAACTTTTATTCTTTAGTGTTTTTTCCAAATTTTGCCAAATAACCGAAATACGGAAGGTTAAATTTGTGTAAATGAACCTAAAGACACTTTGTCTTCCCTTAAACTTTCTAGTGGAAATATCTCGCTTCTGAGGCTTTTGAGGGCAAAATACCATTCATAGGTTTTGTTAGTAAATCAAATTCTCTACAACTTTTATTCTTTAGTATTTTTTAAAATTTTGCCAAATAACCGAAATACGGAAGGTTAAATTTGTGTAAATGAACCTTAAGACACTTTGTCTTCCCTTAAACTTTCTATCAAAAATATCTCGCTTCTGAGGCTTTTTAGGGCAAAATACCATTCTTACGTTTTGGTAGGAAATCAAATTCTCTACAACTTTTATTCTTTAGTATTTTTCAAAATTTTGCCAAATAACCGAAATACGGAAGGTTAAATTTGTGTAAATGAACATTAAGACACTTTGTCTTCCCTTAAACTTTCTAGCGAAAATATCTCGCTTCTGAGGCTTTTGAGGGAAAAATACCATTCTTAAGTTTTGGTAGGAAATTAAATTCTCTACAACTTTTGTTCTTTAATATTTTTCCAAATTTTGACAAATAACTTAGATACAGGAGGTTAAACTTGTGTAAATAAACATTACGACACTTTGTCTTTCCTTAAACTTTCTAGTGGAAATATCTCGCTTCTAAGGCCTTTTAGGGCAAAATACCATTCTTAAGTTTTGGTAGGAAATTAAATTCTCTACAACTTTTATTCTTTAGTATTTTTCCAAATTTTGCCAAATAACCGAAATACGGAAGGTTAAATTTGTGTAAATGAACATTAAGACACTTTGTCTTCCCTTAAACTTTCTAGCAAAAATATCTCGTTTCTGAGGCTTTTTAGGGCAAAATACCATTCTTAAGTTTTGGTAGGAAATTAAATTCTCTACAACTTTTATTCTTTAGTATTTTTCCAAATTTTGCCAAATAACCGAAATACGGAAGGTTAAATTTGTGTAAATGAACCTTAAGACACTTTGTCTTCCGTTAAACTTTCTATCAAAAATATCTCGCTTCTGAGGCTTTTTAGGGTAAAATACCATTCCTACATTTTGGTAGAAAATCAAATTCTCTACAACTTTTATTCTTTAGTATTTTTCCAAATTTTGCCAAATAACCGAAATACGGAAGGTTAAATTTGTGTAAATGAACCTTAAGACACTTTGTCTTCCTTAAACTTTCTAGCGAAAATATCTCGTTTCTAAGGCCTTTTAGGGCAAAATACCATTCTTAAGTTTTGGTAGGAAATTAAATTCCCTACAACTTTTATTCTTTAGTATTTTTCCAAATTTTGCCAAATAACCGAAATACGGAAGGTTAAATTTGTGTAAATGAACCTTTAGACACTTTGTCTTCCCTTAAAATTTCTAGCGAAAATATCTCGTTTCTAAGGCTTTTTAGTGAAAAATACCATTCTTAAGTTTTATTAGTAAATCAAATTCTCTACAACTTTCATTCTCTAGTATTTTTCAAAATTTTGCCAAATAACCGAAATACGGAAGGTTAAATTTGTGTAAATGAACCTAAAGACACTTTGTCTTACCTTAAACTTTCTAGTAGAAATATCTTGTTTCTGAGGCCTTTTAGGGAAAAATACCATTCTTAAGTTTTGGTAGGAAATTAAATTCTCTACAACTTTTATTCTTTAGTATTTTTCCAAATTTTGCCAAATAACCGAAATACGGAAGGTTAAATTTGTGTAAATGAACCTTAAGACACTTTGTCTTCCCTTAAACTTTCTAGCGAAAATATCTCGCTTCTGAGGCTTTTTAGGGCAAAATACCATTCTTAAGTTTTGGTAGGAAATCAAATTCTCTACAACTTTCATTCTTTACTATTTCTCCAAATATCAAAGTTAAGGGCAAAAACGTCAACTGAAATTCCCTAAAACGCATTTTCCTCCCCTTTGAATTGCTGATTCGGGCGGTTTAAGGGACCGTATATCATTTTCTGTAACGTAATTTGGCCGTGGCCGTAAAATATTCCGAAAATGTTTACCATCGCTTATACCATGATGGATTAGTCGCGTTTGTAATGTATTTATGCGACGCGTATACCTTGAAATGTCTCCGGGTTAGTCCGGGGGCAGAAACTACGTTTTTGTGCCCCGTACGGCCCTGTAGTGTAACCGATTTTGATGAAATTTTTTTTGGGTGTGGCCAAGGCCCTTAGGTACCCACAAACCAAAAATGACTTTCCTAACCCAAGTAGTTTTTGAGATAAAAAATTCCAAATTTGTGTTTGGTAGTTACAGGAGTTTGGGCTCACTAGACATGAAGTGGTGTTTTGTTCCAGTACGGCCCTGTCCTGTAGCGCATTTTGATGAAATTTTTTCTGAGTGTGGCCAAGGCCCTTAGGTACCCACAAACCAAAAATGACTTTCCTAACCCAAGTAGTTTTTGAGATAAAAAATTCCAAATTTGTGTTTTGCAGTTACAGCAGTTTGGGCTCACTAGACATGAAGTGGTGTTTTGTTCCAGTACGGCCCTGTCCAGTAGCGCATTTTGATGAAATTTTTTATGAGTATAGCCAAGGCCTCTAGCTACCCAGAGACCAAATATAACTTTCCTAACCAAAAAACTTTTTGAGATAAAAATTTTCAAATTTCTGTTTTGCAGTTACAGCAGTTTGGGCTCACTAGACATGAAGTGGTGTTTTGTTCCAGTACGGCCCTGTCCAGTAGCGCATTTTGATGATAATTTTTGTGGGTGTAGCCAAGGCCTCTAGCTACCCACAAACCAAATATAACTTTCCTAACCAAAGTAGTTTTTGAGATAAAAAATTCCAAATTTGTGTTTTGCAGTTACAGCAGTTTGGGCTCACTAGACATGAAGTGGTGTTTTGTTCCAGTACGGCCCTGTCCTGCAGCGCATTTTGATGATATTTTTTTGGGTGTAGCCAAGGCCTCTGGCTACCCACAAACCAAATATAACTTTCCTAACCAAAGTAGTTTTTGAGATAAAAATTCCAAATTTGTGTTTTGCAGTTACAGCAGTTTGGGCTCACTAGACATGAAGTGGTGTTTTGTTCCAGTACGGCCCTGTCCAGTAGCGCATTTTGATGATAATTTTTTTAGGTGTAGCCAAGGCCTCTACCTACCCAGATACCAAATATAACTTTCCTAACCAAAGTAGTTTTTGAGATAAAAAATTCCAAATTTGTGTTTTGTAGTTACAGGAGTTTGGGCTCACTAGACATGAAGTGGTGTTTTGTTCCAGTACGGCCCTGTCCAGTAGCGCATTTTGATGATAATTTTTTTGGGTGTAGCCAAGGCCTCTAGCTACCCACAAACCAAAAATAACTTTCCTAACCAAAGTACTTTTTGAGATAAAAATTTTCAAATTTGTGTTTGGCAGTTACAGCAGTTTGGGCTCACTAGACATGAAGTGGTGTTTTGTTCCAGTACGGCCCTGTCCTGCAGCGCATTTTGATGATTTTTTTTGTGAGTGTAGCCAAGGCCTCTAGCTACCCAGAGACCAAAAATAACTTTCCTAACCAAAGTACTTTTTGAAATAAAAAATTCCAAATTTGTGTTTTGCAGTTACAGCAGTTTGGGCTCACTAGACATGAAGTGGTATTTTGTTCCAGTACGGCCCTGTCCTGCAGCGCATTTTGATGATAATTTTTTGTGGTGTAGCCAAGGCCTCTAGCTACCCAGAGACCAAATATAACTTTCCTAACCAAAGTAGTTTTTGAGATAAAAATTTTCAAATTTGTGTTTGGTAGTTACAGCAGTTTGGGCTCACTAGACATGAAGTGGTGTTTTGTTCCAGTACGGCCCTGTCCAGTAGCGCATTTTGATGAAATTTTTTTGTGAGTGTAGCCAAGGCTTCTAGCTACCCACAAACCAAAAATGACTTTCCTAACCAAAGTACTTTTTGAGATAAAAATTTTCAAATTTCTGTTTTGCAGTTACAGCAGTTTGGGCTCACTAGACATGAAGTGGTGTTTTGTTCCAGTACGGCCCTGTCCTGCAGCGCATTTTGATGATAATTTTTTTTGTATGTAGCCAAGGCCTCTAGCTACCCACAAACAAAAATGACTTTCCTAACCCAAGTATTTTGTTCCAGTACGGCCCTGTCCTACAGCGCATTTTGATGAAATTTTTTCCAGAGTTTTTGAAAACAAAAAACTTTTCCAAATTTGCGTGTTTTGCAGTTACAGCAGTTTGGGCTCACTAGACATGAAGTGGTGTTTTGTTCCAGTACGGCCCTGTCCTGCAGCGCATTTTGATGAAATTTTTTGTGAGTGTGGCCAAGGCTTTAGGTACCCACAAACCAAAATGACTTTTCCTAACCAAAGTACTTTTTGAGATAAAAATTTTCAAATTTGTGTTTGGTAGTTACAGCAGTTTGGGCTCCTAGACATGAAGTGGTATTTTGTTCCAGTACGGCCCTGTCCTGCAGCGCATTTTGATGCAATTTTTTTTGATGTGTAGCCAAGGCCTCTAGCTACCCACAAACCAAAAATAACTTTCCTAACCAAAGTAGTTTTTGAGATAAAAATTTTCAAATTTGTGTTTTGCAGTTACAGCAGTTTGGGCTCACTAGACATGAAGTGGTGTTTTGTTCCAGTACGGCCCTGTCCTGTAGCGCATTTTGATGAAATTTTTTCTGAGTATGGCCAAGGCCCTTAGGTACCCAGAGACCAAATATAACTTTCCTAACCAAAATACTTTTTGAAATAAAAAATTTCAAATTTGTGTTTTGCAGTTACAGCAGTTTGGGCTCACTAGACATGAAGTGGTATTTTGTTCCACTACTTCCCTGTCCTGCAACTGATTTGAATGAAATTTTTTCTGAGCATAGCCAAGGCCCTAGGCTACCCAAAAACCAAAATTCCACCCCCCTATCCCGTGTAGTTCCCGAGAAAAAAAATCGAAAACTTTACCTCAAGAACCAAATCAGAAAATTCAAATTTAAAACTCTCGCTGTATTTCCTTCCACCGTCTGAACTAAACTCACACAAATACCGACGTATCTTTACAGGTCCCGGGGGCATCATCAGGGATTCCATACAAGGCAAGGTGTACGTGATAAAAGTTGAAAAGTGTTGGAAATGCAGTTATTTAAATTGCACTCGTTGTGTTTACGTGCGCATTCAGATTTTTTGGCTGTTTCTAACCTAAAAAATTGTCTAAAATTTCTGGAAAAATTCTGGGTCGTAGCTCTGGAGAAACACTCGCAATCCTGAAAAAATCAAGTCTCTAGCTGTCAAACTGACGTTTTTAGGGTAATTCAAAGTTTTTTTGAAAAAAAATTTTTTTTACTCAAAAAATATTAATTAAATTTTTTTTGGAAAAAAACCCGATTAATCAAAAAGGTAAGAAAGTAAAGAAACTGTAAAAAAATCACAAAATATCTTATAATATAATAGGAAAATATCAAATCACGTGATTGTGACGTATTCAAGTAGACCGTTCCGTACTCCGCTGGACCTTTTCTCGCCCTTAACTTAACCAAACTTTTGAAAATTTCTAGTAATCGTACTTTTTCTAGTACAATTCTGAAATTTGGCAGGATTGATTAGTGGTCCAAGTAGTACCCAGCGTAATTTTTTCAGTAATTTACAGGGTGGCGTTAGGGAGATACAGGGTGAAACATTACAACAGCAGCACAAATGCACTCTTCACTCTGACAGGCCGTAACTTTGGTTGTGTGTGAGCTACAGGGTGGACTTTTTTACCAAAATGTAGCCAAAACAATGCTTTACTTGACCACCCTGTACAGTTTGCCCGGAAAAATTTGTAGTGACAGCGCCAGAGGGAGAAACGTCAAAGTGACACTAAGTCAAAACCAAAAAAAGCACTGTCCAGTTTGACAGGTCATAACTTTGGTTGTGTAAGAGCTACAGGGTGGACTTTTTTACCAAAATGTAGCCAAAACAATGCTTTACTTGACCACCCTGTACAGTTTGACCGGAAAATTCTGTAGTGACAGCGCCAGAGGGAGAAACGTCAAAGTGACACTAAGTCAAAACCAACAAAAGCACTGTCCAGTTTGACAGGTCATAACTTTGGTTGTGTGAGAGCTACAGGGTGGACTTTTTTACCAAAATGTAGCCAAAACAATGCTTTACTTGACCACCCTGTACAGTTTGACCGGAAAAATTTGTAGTGACAGCGCCAGAGGGAGAAACGTCAAAGTGACACTAAGTCAAAACCAACAAAAGCACTGTCTAGTTTGACAGGTCATAACTTTGGTTGTGTGTGAGCTACAGGGTGGACTTTTTTACCAAAATGTAGCCAAAACAATGCTTTACTAGACCACCCTGTACAGTTTGCCCGGAAAAATTTGTAGTGACAGCGCCAGAGGGAGAAACGTCAAAGTGACACTAAGTCAAAACCAACAAAAGCACTGTCCAGTTTGACAGGTCATAACTTTGGTTGTGTGTGAGCTACAGGGTGGACTTTTTTACCAAAATGTAGCAAAACAATGCTTTACTTGACCACCCTGTACAGTTTGCCCGGAAAATTTGTAGTGACAGCGCCAGAGGGAGAAACGTCATAGTGACACTAAGTCAAAACCAAAAAAGCACTGTCTAGTTTGACAGGTCATAACTTTGGTTGTGTGTGAGCTACAGGGTGGACTTTTTTACCAAAATGTAGCCAAAACAATGCTTTACTTGACCACCCTGTACAGTTTGACAGGAAAATTCTGTAGTGACAGCGCCAGAGGGAGAAACGTCAAAGTGACACAAAGTCAAAACCAAACAAAAGCACTCTCTAGTTTGACAGGTCATAAGTTTGGTTGTGTGAGAGCTACAGGGTGGCTTTTTTTACTAAAATGTAGCTAAAACAATGCTTTACTAGACCACCCTGTACAGTTTGCCGGAAAAATTTGTAGTGACAGCGCCAAAGAAAGAAACGTCAAAGTGACACTAAGTCAAAACCAAAAAAGCACTGTACAGTTTGACAGGTCATAACTTTGGTTGTGTGAGAGCTACAGGGTGGCTTTTTTTACCAAAATGTAGCCAAAACAATGCTTTACTAGACCACCCTGTACAGTTTGCCCGGAAAAATTTGTAGTGACAGCGCCAGAGGGAGAAACGTCAAAGTGACACAAAGTCAAAACCAAAAAAAGCACTGTCTAGTTTGACAGATCATAACTTTGGTTGTGTGTGAGCTACAGGGTGGACTTTTTTACCAAAATGTAGCCAAAACAATGCTTTACTTGACCACCCTGTACAGTTTGACAGGAAAAATTTGTAGTGACAGCGCCAGAGGGAGAAACGTCAAAGTGACACTAAGTCAAAACCAAAAAAAGCACTGTCTAGTTTGACAGGTCATAACTTTGGTTGTGTGTGAGCTACAGGGTGGACTTTTTTACCAAAATGTAGCCAAAACAATGCTTTACTTGACCACCCTGTACAGTTTGCCCGGAAAAATGTGTAGTGACAGCGCCAAGGGGAGAAACGTCAAAGTGACACTAAGTCAAAACCAACAAAAGCACTGTCTAGTTTGACAGAGTCATAACTTTGGTGTTGTGTGACAGCTACAGGGTGGACTTTTTTACCAAAATGTAGCCAAAACAAGGCTTTACTAGACCACCCTGTACAGTTTGCCCGGACAAATTTGTAGTGACAGCGCCAAAGGGAGAAACGTCAAAGTGACACTAAGTCAAAACCAACAAAGCACTGTCTAGTTTGACAGGTCATAACTTTGGTTGTGTGTGAGCTACAGGGTGGACTTTTTTACCAAAATGTAGCCAAAACAATGCTTTACTTGACCACCCTGTACAGTTTGACCGGAAAAATTTGTAGTGACAGCGCCAGAGGGAGAAACGTCAAAGTGACACAAAGTCAAAAGCAAAAAAAGCACTGTCTAGTTTGACAGGTCATAACTTTGGTTGTGTGAGAGCTACAGGGTGGACTTTTTTACCAAAATGTAGCCAAAACAATGCTTTACTTGACCACCCTGTACAGTTTGTCCGGAAAAATTTGTAGTGACAGCGCCAAAGGGAGAAACGTCAAAGTGACACAAAGTCAAAACCAAACAAAGCACTGTCCAGTTTGACAGGTCATAACTTTGGTTGTGTGTGAGCTACAGGGTGGATTTTTTTACCAAAATGTAGCCAAAACAATGCTTTACTTGACCACCCTGTACAGTTTGACCGGAAAAATTTGTAGTGACAGCGCCAGAGGGAGAAACGTCAAAGTGACACTAAGTCAAAACCAACAAAAGCACTGTCCAGTTTGACAGGTCATAACTTTGGTTGTGTGTGAGCTACAGGGTGGACTTTTTTACCAAAATGTAGCCAAAACAATGCTTTACTTGACCACCCTGTACAGTTTGCCCGGAAAAATTTGTAGTGACAGCGCCAGAGGGAGAAACGTCAAAGTGACACAAAGTCAAAACCAAAAAAAGCACTGTAAAGTTTGACAGGTCATAACTTTGGTTCTGTAAGAGCTACAGGGTGGACTTTTTTACCAAAATGTAGCCAAAAGTAGGCTTAATTTAACCACCGGGTACAGCAAAGGCAGTAAATTCTACAACACCCAAAAAAAAATCAATTTATAAATAACGTTGTGCCAAAACTCCCAACCTCAACAAGTCTGACAGCTTCAACTTGCTTAATGTAGTTTTTGGTGGAGTTTCGAGGTGTTTGAGCCTGGTAATCCACTTCTAGAGGTGCAATTTAATAAAAACTAACCTAAAAACAGCATAAAATGGCATAAAATAGCGTTTTTCCGGGGTTTTTCCTTCCCTTCTGGGTCTCGCAGGACCAAATGGTTATTTGTATTCAGTTCGGTTACAAAAGGGTTTTAAATTCGAGCAATACAGTTACCTGTAGTCCATTTTTGGGCAGTTTACGTGTCATCTAAAGGACCGACCATTCAGCGTTCGTGACCGGCATTAAAAACTATTCTTATTTCGTTTTCTCGAAGGATCAAATGGAGCTTTTGTTTTGCCATCGATGCGAAGAATTGACCGAAAAAAAACAAGGAAAATATCGGTCCTGAGGATTTATTTTCTGCCCGATGGAGTGATAAAGGATTTGGCTTGTTGCGGGAAAATTGAATTGTTTTTTTTTCGAAAAAAAAAAAAAACCAGAGTGGAACAAGTCTTTACAATGGTGGACGTCAGGTGGGATTAGTTTATTGCCTGGAAATGCTTGAAAGAATTTTTTTTTGATATTTGGTACCAGATGGTCCCAAGGTACGTTTCTTGGGCTACAATTTGGTAAAAAAATCCACTCTGTAGCTCTGACAGAACCGGAGTTAGGGCCTGTCAAAGTTAAAGCTGAGGTTAGGAGTTTTAGCACAACGTTATTTTTAAATTGATTTTTTTTTTGGGTTTTGTAGGGTTTGCTGCCCTTGCTGTACCCGGTGGTTAAATTAAGCCTACTTTTGGCTACATTTTGGTAAAAAAGTCCACCCTGTAGCTCACACACAACCAAAGTTATGACCTGTCAAACTAGACAGTGCTTTTTTTGGTTTTGACTTAGTGTCACTTTGACGTTTCTCCCTCTGGCGCTGTCATTACAAATTTGTCCGGGCAAACTGTACAGGGTGGTCAAGTAAAGCATTGTTTTGGCTACATTTTGGTAAAAAAGTCCACCCTGTAGCTCTCACACAACCAAAGTTATGACCTGTCAAACCGGACAGTGCTTTTTTTGGTTTTGACTTTGTGTCACTTTGACGTTTCTCCCTTTGGCGCTGTCACTACAGAATTTTCCTGTCAAACTGTACAGGGTGGTCAAGTAAAGCATTGTTTTGGCTACATTTTGGTTAAAAAAGTCCACCCTGTAGCTGTCACAGAACCAAAGTTATGACCTGTCAAACTGTACAGTGCTTTTGTTGGTTTTGACTTAGTGTCACTTTGACGTTTCTCCCTCTGGCGCTGTCACTACAAATTTGTCCGGGCAAACTGTACAGGGTGGTCAAGTAAAGCATTGTTTTGGCTACATTTTGGTAAAAAAATCCACCCTGTAGCTCACACACAACCAAAGTTATGACCTGTCAAACTAGACAGTGCTTTTTTTGGTTTTGACTTAGTGTCACTTTGACGTTTCTCCCTCTGGCGCTGTCACTACAAATTTTTCCGGTCAAACTGTACAGGGTGGTCAAGTAAAGCATTGTTTTAGCTACATTTTGGTAAAAAAGTCCACCCTGTAGCTCACACACAACCAAAGTTATGACCTGTCAAACTGGACAGTGCTTTTTTGGTTTTGACTTTGTGTCACTTTGACGTTTCTCCCTCTGGCGCTGTCATTACAAATTTTTCCAGACAAGCTCTACAGGGTGGTCTAGTAAAGCATTGTTTTGGCTACATTTTGGTAAAAAAGTCCACCCTGTAGCTCTCACACAACCAAAGTTATGACCTGTCAAACTAGACAGTGCTTTTTTTGATTTTGACTTAGTGTCACTTTGACGTTTCTCCCTTTGGCGCTGTCACTACAAATTAGTCCGGGCAAACTGTACAGGGTGGTCAAGTAAAGCATTGTTTCGGCTACATTTTGGCAAAAAAATCCACCCTGTAGCTCACACACAACCAAAGTTATGACCTGTCAAACTAGACAGTGCTTTTTTTGCTTTTGACTTTGTGTCACTTTGACGTTTCTCCCTCTGGCGCTGTCACTACAAATTTGTCCGGACAAACTGTACAGGGTGGTCAAGTAAAGCATTGTTTTAGCTACATTTTGGTAAAAAAGTCCACCCTGTAGCTCTCACACAACCAAAGTTATGACCTGTCAAACTGGACAGTGCTTTTTTTGGTTTTGACTTTGTGTCACTTTGACGTTTCTCCCTTTGGCGCTGTCACTACAGAATTTTCCGGACAAACTGTACAGGGTGGTCAAGTAAAGCATTGTTTTAGCTACATTTTGGTAAAAAAGTCCACCCTGTAGCTCTTACACAACCAAAGTTATGACCTGTCAAACTAGACAGTGCTTTTTTTGGTTTTGACTTTGTGTCACTTTGACGTTTCTCCCTCTGGCGCTGTCACTACAGAATTTTCCTGTCAAACTGTACAGGGTGGTCAAGTAAAGCATTGTTTTAGCTACATTTTGGTAAAAAATCCACCCTGTAGCTCACACACAACCAAAGTTATGACCTGTCAAACTAGACAGTGCTTTTGTTGGTTTTGACTTAGTGTCACTTTGACGTTTCTCCCCCTTGGCGCTGTCATTACACATTTTTGCGGGCAAACTGTACAGGGTGGTCAAGTAAATCATTGTTTTGGCTACATTTTGGTAAAAAAATCCACCCTGTAGCTCACACACAACCAAAGTTATGACCTGTCAAACTAGACAGTGCTTTTTTTGCTTTTGACTTAGTGTCATTTTGACGTTTCTCCCCTTGGCGCTGTCACTACAAGTTTTTCCTGTCAAACTGTACAGGGTGGTCTAGTAAAGCATTGTTTTGGCTACATTTTGGTAAAAAAATCCACCCTGTAGCTCACACACAACCAAAGTTATGACCTGTCAAACTAGACAGTGCTTTTTTTGGTTTTGACTTAGTGTCACTTTGACGTTTCTCCCTCTGGCGCTGTCACTACAAATTTGTCCGGGCAAACTGTACAGGGTGGTCTAGTAAAGCATTGTTTTGGCTACATTTTGGTAAAAAAATCCACCCTGTAGCTCACACACAACCAAAGTTATGACCTGTCAAACTGGACAGTGCTTTTTTTGGTTTTGACTTTGTGTCACTTTGACGTTTCTCCCTCTGGCGCTGTCACTACAAATTTTTCCGGGCAAGCTGTACAGGGTGGTCTAGTAAAGCATTGTTTTGGCTACATTTTGGTAAAAAAGTCCACCCTGTAGCTCACACACAACCAAAGTTATGACCTGTCAAACTAGACAGTGCTTTTTTTGGTTTTGACTTTGTGTCACTTTGACGTTTCTCCCTCTGGCGCTGTCATTACAAATTTTCCGGACAAGCTCTACAGGGTGGTCTAGTAAAGCATTGTTTTGGCTACATTTTGGTAAAAAAGTCCACCCTGTAGCTCACACACAACCAAAGTTATGACCTGTCAAACTAGACAGTGCTTTTTTTGCTTTTGACTTTGTGTCACTTTGACGTTTCTCCCTCTGGCGCTGTCACTACAAATTTGTCCGGGCAAACTGTACAGGGTGGTCTAGTAAAGCATTGTTTTAGCTACATTTTGGTAAAAAAATCCACCCTGTAGCTCTCACACAACCAAAGTTATAACCTGTCAAACTAGACAGTGAGTTTTTTCCATTTATATACTTTTTTCCCATAGTCACGTGACTTTGACGTGTGTCAATTGGTTTTCCGGCTCTGTCAGAGACCTGTCAAAGTCACGTGATGTGTTCAAGTTGGAATTTTGACAGTTTGACATAAAAAAATGACAGTTTTGACAGCTCAAATCAACTAAGCACTCTCCCAGAACATTTTCAGGTAAAATTACCGAAATTTGTCAGTTTTTGACGTTTGACAGCTTTGACAGTGACAGACCGGAAAATTGACGTTCCCAAACTGTCAAAAAAATCAAAATGGCCGCTTTAAGCGCTTACGCTAATCATTCGATCGATTCAATGCTTTGCTGCTACGCTCATCCAGTTTGACAGGCAATTTTGACATTTGACAGGTGACAGTTGACGGATAACAGCTGTCAAAAGTGAAACTTCAGTTAGTTTGACAGTTTTGACAGCCCAAATTGACGTTTTTTTTTTTTTTTTTAATGAAAAACTTTTAACCGCTTTTCAGCAACGAGCAGAACGAGGAACACATCATTACATTTTTGACCATAACTCCTAGGAGAGTTAGGTTAGAGTTATGAAATTTGGTCACGTGACTGTACGGGCCACTACGGAACTTTTCGCAAGTTAGGCAATTTTTGATACGACGCACCGTTTTTGAGATATTGACCAAAAAGTTACTTGATGCCCTCATCCCAGTCTAGGTTGTTCTACATTGGTGTTTCACCCTGTATCTCCCGAACCACACCAGGTAAATTAATGAAATTTTTTTCTCAGATACCTCCTGGACCGGTCATGAAACCTGCCAAATTTCAGGACCGTACGGGAAAAATTGAATTTTCTAGAAATTTTCAAAAATTTTCAGGGAAAAAAAGTACTGAATTCTGTGTTTTTAAGGGAAAAAAACAAAGAAAATTAGCTTTCCATCAGCAATTAAATTCATTCCGGCATAACCGCTTTAGAGGCTCAAAACAATAAAAAAATAATTACTTTTCCTTCCGGTTTTAATATCTTTTTCTCTTTCCCGTTTGTTGTGCGGTGATTTATTAGTCCGCTTGTAGCGGACAAATGACTGAATTTTTTATTAAATTTTCCAGCTACAGGCCTGCAATTTTCAGGACAGAAGCACCCATCGGACTGGCAGGTCTGTACCAAAAATCAGGCAAATCGGCCCAAGGGTTTGGGAGATATGGGTTTTTGACGGTTTCTCCAATGTAAGGGAGAAAACGTAAAAATGCTATAACTCCGTTGTTTGTGGGGTTAGAGAGTTGAAATTGAGTGGTTTTGGTACAGAATCAGATTCAGCGTGTGATTCTGAACAATTTTGCTCTCTTTCAAAATTTTTGTATCTCTAACCGTTTTCGAGATATTTAACAAAAACTAGTTGAACCATAATTTGTCCAAACGGACCCTTAAATTTTCAAAATTGAATAACTCCGCCAGTTTTCAAGTTACAGGATGCGCAAACCACTCAAAATAAAGCTCTTTGAGTGCTCTTTCCTGTCATACCACTCACTAGATCAGTTTCTGTCAAATGTATACAGGGTGTGGCAAATTACAGGGTGGTGCGGGTTTATCAGCCCCTGACGGCCCTTAGGGGCTTTAGGGCGTTTTCAAACTGACACATTCAGATTCCGCTTGTAATTCTGAACAATTTTGCTCTCTTTCAAAATTTCTGTATCTCTAACCGTTTTCGAGATATTTAACAAAAACCAGTGGAACCATAATTTGTCCAAACGGACCCTTAAATTTTCAAAATTGAATAACTCCGCCATTTTTCAAGTTACAGGATGCGCAAACCACTCAAAATAAAGCTTTTTGAGTGCTCTTTCCTGTCATACCACTCACTCGAACAGTTTCGGTCAAACATATACAGGGTGTGGCAAATTACAGGGTGGTGCTAGTTTATCAGCCCCTGACGGCCCTTAGGGGCTTTAGGGCGTTTTCAAACTGACACATTCAGATTCCGCTTGTAATTCTGAACAATTTTGCTCTCTTTCAAAATTTCTGTATCTCTAACCGTTTTCGAGATATTTAACAAAAACCAGTTGAACCATAATTTGACCAACGGACCCTTAAATTTTCAAAATTGAATAACTCCGCCAGTTTTCAAGTTACAGGATGCGCAAACCACTCAAAATTAAGCTCTTTGAGTGCTCTTTCCTGTCATACCACTCACTTGGTTAGTTTCTGTCAAATGTATACAGGGTGTGGCAAATTACAGGGTGGTGCGGGTTTATCAGCCCCTGACGGCCCTTAGGGGCTTTAGGGCGTTTTCAAACTTACACATTCAGATTCCGCGTGTGATTTTGAACAATTTTGCTCTCTTTCAAAATTTCTGTATCTTTAACCGTTTTCGAGATATTTCGGAAAAACACTATAAAGGGTGAGTTTTGTCAACTTCTCCCTTAACAGGGAGAACTTTCCAAAACCCTGTAACTCCGTTATTTTTCCAGTTAGAAGGCTGAAATTTTTACAGAAAAAACTTAAGGATGTTTGATATGTTCGGTAAAAAAATCATTAAAATCACCCATACAGTTTTGGAGATATTGGATTTCAAAAATTTTGCCCTTAAATAATGTAATTTCTTATTGAATTTCAAAAATTTTGCCCTTAAATATCTCGTTTCTGATGCTTTTTAGGGCAAAATACCATTCTTAAGTTTTGGTAGGAAATTAAATTCTCTACAACTTTTATTCTTTAGTATTTTTCCAAATTTAGCCAAATAACCGAGATATGCTAAAACCAAACCAATTACCGATTAAAATGCCAGGGAAAATCCTGGGAAAAGAGGCGGAGGGGGTTATTCTGATCTGTTAATTAATTTCCTTGTTTTCAGTTTTCTGGCAATTTGCTGTATTACCGAAATAGACGAGGGATTTTCCCTAGAAAATTCAATATTTGCCATCACTTGGTTTTAATTAACATTTTGACATATTTGCCGTAAGCGACTGGGAAATTAAGATCCTGTACACACACACACAAGGAAAACGATGTAAATTAACTGAAATTTACTTTAGTGCAATTAATTTCTGGCGTAAACATGGCTTAACAGGCTCAAAGCAGTATGTTTTGCAAAAAGTAAGTTTAAACTCGCCTATTTCGGTTATTTGACAAAATTTGCAAAAATGTTAAAGAATAAAAATTGTAGGGAATTTAATTCCCTATCAAAACCTAAGAATGGTATTTTGCCCTAAAGGGCCTTGGAAAGGAGATATTTGCCAGAGAACGTTCAGGGGAAGACAAAGTGTCTTAATGTCCTTATACACAACTTTAACCTACTGTATCTAGGTTATTTGGCAAAATTCGTGAAAATGTTAAAGAGTAAAAGTTGTAGAAAAATTAATTTCCTATCGAAACCTAAGAATAGTATTTTGCCCTAAAAGGCCTCAGAACGGAGATATTTCCACTTGAAGGTTAAAGGGAAGACAAACTGTCTTAATCTCCATTTACAACAAACTTCAAAGTCTCGTACCAAGTTTATTGGGCAAAATTCACAAAAAATTTTAGTTCCATTGAACTTCCCATCGTCGATTTACTAGAAAACGAGTATAAACTCGTTAAAAAATTTTGACATTTGACATGGCTGTCATTTGACAGGTAATGACAGCTCGAAATGTCAAAAAACCGAGTTTGGACTCATTTTCGGGTAAGTCGGGGATGGGGAATACAACGCAACTGAAACTAAACGCCCCACGGCTACCCTAACCTAGTAAATGTCAAATTGACAAGCAAAAACCTGTTTTAGGTAAATTTGAATATTTTCGAGCTGATTGGACATTTTTTTGAATTCCCCAACCACGAATTAACCGGAAACGAGTATAAACTCGATTTTTTTTTGACATTTCGAGCTGTCATTTTCCTGTTAAATGACAGCTTGTCAATGAAATTTTTTTTTCAGTTATGGCCTTGATTTTTGGGTCATTTATAGCCTTAGCCCAGTAGGTTAAGTGGTAGAAATTTGAGAATTTTAGCTCCTCTGGTTGAGGAGTTATGACAAGAAAACCCCAGCTCTGAGGAGAGTAGGAACTTGCTGGGTCAAGGTAACTTCAAATTGATCTCAAAAATGTATTTTGTGGGTTACAGCCTTGATTTTTGGGTCATTTATAGCCTTAGCCCAGTAGGTTAAGTGGTACAAATTTGGGAATTTTAGCTCCTCTGGTTGAGGAGTTATGACAAGAAAACCCCAGCTCTGAGGAGAGTAGGAACTTGTTGGGTCAACGTAACTTCAAATTGATCTCAAAAAATGTATTTTGTGGGTTACGGCCTTGATTTTTTGGGTCATTTATAGCCTTGGCCCAGTACGTTAAGTGGTAGAAATTTGAGAATTTTAGCTCCTCTGGTTGAGGAGTTATGACAAGAAAACCCCAGCTCTGAGGAGAGTAGGAACTTGCTGGTCAAGGTAACTTCAAATTGATCTCCAAAATGTATTTTGTGGGTTACAGCCTTAATTTTTTGGTCATTTATAGCCTTAGCCCAGTAGGTTAAGTGGTACAAATTTGGGAATTTTAGCTCCTCTGGTTGAGGAGTTATGACAAGAAAACCCCAGCTCTGAGGAGAGTAGGAACTTGTTGGGTCAACGTAACTTCAAATTGATCTCAAAAATGTATTTTGTGGGTTACGGCCTTGATTTTTGGGTCATTTATAGCCTTGGCCCAGTACGTTAAGTGGTAGAAATTTGAGAATTTTAGCTCCTCTGGTTGAGGAGTTATGACAAGAAAACCCCAGCTCTGAGGAGAGTAGGAACTTGCTGGGTCAAGGTAACTTCAAATTGATCTCCAAAATGTATTTTGTGGGTTACAGCCTTAATTTTTTGGTCATTTATAGCCTTAGCCCAGTAGGTTAAGTGGGTACAAATTTGGGAATTTTAGCTCTCTGGTTGAGGAGTTATGACAAGAAAACCCCAGCTCTGAGGAGAGTAGGAACTTGTTGGGTCAACGTAACTTCAAATTGATCTCAAAAATGTATTTTGTGGGTTACGGCCTTGATTTTTGGGTCATTTATAGCCTTGGCCCAGTAGGTTAAGTGGTACAAATTTGAGAATTTTAGCTCCTCTGGTTGAGGAGTTATGACAAGAAAACCCCAGCTCTGAGGAGAGTAGGAACTTGCTGGGTCAAGGTAACTTCAAATTGATCTCCAAAATGTATTTTGTGGGTTACGGCCTTGATTTTTGGGTCATTTATAGCCTTAGCCCAGTAGGTTAAGTGGTCTAAATTTGGGAATTTTAGCTCATCTGGTTGAGGAGTTATGACAAGAAAACCCCAGCTCTGAGGAGAGTAGAAACTTGCTGGGTCAAGGTAACTTCAAATTGATCTCCAAAATGTATTTTGTGGGTTACGGCCTTGATTTTTGGGTCATTTATAGCCTTAGCCCAGTAGGTTAAGTGGTACAAATTTGAGAATTTTAGCTCCTCTGGTTGAGGAGTTATGACAAGAAAACCCCAGCTCTGAGGAGAGTAGGAACTTGCTGGGTCAAGGTAACTTCAAATTGATCTCAAAAATGTATTTTGTGGGTTACAGCCTTGATTTTTGGGTCATTTATAGCCTTAGCCCAGTAGGTTAAGTGGTACAAATTTGAGAATTTTAGCTCCTCTGGTTGAGGAGTTATGACAAGAAAACCCCAGCTCTGAGGAGAGTAGGAACTTGCTGGGTCAAGGTAACTTCAAATTGATCTCAAAAATGTATTTTGTGGGTTACAGCCTTGATTTTTGGTGTGCTAGTAGCCTTGACAATGCAGATTAAGACAAAATTATGAAAAAAATTCCTTCTAGCAAAATAACAGGAGTTTTCAAGGTTTTTTGGTTAGAGGTTCTGTTTGGGGTTCTAAGGCTACTTACCTTTGGCCTCTTGGATCTCAGGAGGGAATCAAGCGATTTGGATGAAATTTGGGTTGGATACCTGGAATGGGCAGGAGAGCAAACGGTCCCACCAGCGACCGCCTCCGGGGGCGGCAAAGGGGCGGCAAAAAAAAATTAAAATTTTTCCAAAAAAAAAAACTTATGAACGTCAACTTCAAAATGTTCTCAAAAATGTATTTTGTGGGTTACAGCCTTGATTTTTGGTGTGGTAGTAGCCTTGACAATGCAGATTAAGACAAAATTTTTAAAAAAAAATTCTTCTAGCAAAATAACAGGAGTTTTTAAGGTTTTTTGGTTAGAGGTTCTGTTTGGGGTTCTAAGGCTACTTACCTTTGGCCTCTTGGATCTCAGGAGGGAATCAAGCGATTTGGATGAAATTTGGGTTNTTNNNAACCANNNAGTGNNGCGTNGAACGGANCCNNCATGANNGTCGGNNNTGNCANNATNCCCAGGATNCGGCAANCTCCANGCNANCGCGCGTCCCANAGGTNTAAGTCGACCAGNTTATGGNAAGTTCTNTGCGACCCCCGGANCTTCGNACGAAACCTANCTAAACNCGGNNNGCCCGGNGCACANTCATAGNAAACGNCATTGGCNGCNAGTGCNCCCNANNGAGCTAGCNGAGTGGGNCGACCNANTNAGGATNTTTGANCAGCATANTNGGCAACCATTGGNCTCCNGNGGCAAAGTAGNCATCGCCNCCCAATNNCACTGTTNCAANATNNTNTANGTTTCGNNTGTCGNTNANTACANGGTGCCGNACAGAAACNNTATCCCNCTAGCTATGNNGNAANNGGNNATGGGNGGGTNCACTGNNCNCTNTTGAAAATATCTGTNTNTGATTTTCNCANGCCAATNNAGTCATAACTGTCTGACTGCNACCGTAACCGAGTTATTGACTTAGAGAGGAAAATTCGGGAAGTTGTAGGGAAAAATGCCTGGAAATCCAGGGATTTTGCGCTTAAAAAACCACTTGGCAACACTGCATTCACTTGAACCGGCTTGCACAACTAGCTTTGTTGGGTCAATCGGGTAAAATTAAGAAATTACTAAAAAAAAAATCGAGCGGTTTTAGATCGGGTGGGCGTACAGGCCACTACGGAAACTGTTTGATGTTTAAAACCTCATAACTCGGTTGTTTTAAGGGTTAGAGGGTTCGTTCTTTCACCTTTTGAAAGCCCTTTAAATCCTTAAGACAATCCTTTATTAGGTATTTGTTGGAAAAATGTCAGGAAAGAGAGTTATTTGCGATTTTTCAACTTTTACCACCAACTACATTAGGAAGTAGTTGGTTACCAACCAGCTTTTCCCTCAGTACTCCCCAGGTTTCTGAGGGATTTTAACCAAACTTTTTCTGGATACTGCCAGAACTTATTTCTGTTCCCACTCAAAAATCTACAACAATCCAACAACCAGTTTCTGCAGTAAAAATTATCAAAACTGACGTCTGCCTTGTTTAAGAGCAAAACAAATTGAAACCCTCCAACTAAGGATTTACGGGCACTTGCAAGTTTCCGACAAGTTCCCAGATAAGAGCAAACGATTGTTAGACTGTGATAATGCCTGATTGCATTTAAAACAAGTGCCACCTGATCCCAAACGCTCTAAATTTGCGTGCCAGAGCGGAAATGGAGAATTTACTAATGAACTTGCTGCAGTACAACGGCGAGAATGAATTGAAACAATACTGGGAAAGGTAACAAGATATTTTGATGCTACACTAGTGCGTTTGCCTTGTCGAACAGGCTTTGTAACGTTTTTTTTAAGGAAACGGTAAAAAAATAGGTTCTAGTTGAAGTTGTTTGGAGAAACTAGCAAACTTCATCACTCAAGCGGACAAGGTTTTTCTGGGATTTTTAGGAAACCAGTTGACGGATGTCTTTGAAACTCTTAGGGTTGATGGAACTGTGTAAAATACGTCTTTTGTGACCCGTGACTTTTTTTTGTGGGACGCACCGTTAAGCCGCAAATCTCTGCCTCACCTTGGTGAGGGGTTCTAGCGCTAGCACGCTGAAAGTAATTGTCACAAACTGACCTAACCTAACTTAATCCGCTAATCCGTTTAGGGGATCTGGAGTAACTTGAGCTCCTCTACATTTTTGGTCTCTTGTCATTTTTTTGTTAGAGGTCGCGTTTCTGAGTTATGGAGGTTTGACAGGTTCCTCCAGGAACCTCAGAAATGGTTGGCTGGTTGACCAGCCTAAACTGTTACACCCTCAATTCTGGTTTAAGGGGAAAAAGTTACATCCCTTGGAGGGTCCCAACCACAACTAAAAAAAGTTTCAATTTTCTGCTTGGTTGACAAGTTTTGACCTGTCAAAAAATGTCAAAAATGTCACTTTGTCCGATAGGGCTGAAGTTTGGGTTACTAGGTCTTTTGCCCCCTCTGAAGACACCTGGAGCACAAAAATTGGGTTAGGGCAGAAAAAACCTGATTTCCAGACAGTTTTCTGGTTTTGCGCGTCACAGTCCAGTTGGCAGGGCAAAGTGTCCAGAAAACTGTCTTTTTTTTGGTATTTTGAGGGTAAAATTGGTGTAGTGACAACAGGGCAAGTCCTGGAAACTACCAGGTTAGGAAATTTGGAGAAGTAGAGTGGTTTCAGCAACGAAAGAACTCTGCCACACCTTGCTAAGTGGGTTATCTGGAGAGGTTTTAAATTAAAGTCCCAAAACTGACTTAACCTAGCTTATTGAGCAATTCTGTTTAGTGCTTCCTGGGTAACTTGACCTCCTCTACATTTTTGGTCTCTTGACATTTTTACGTCAGAGGTCGCGTTTCTGAGTTATGGAGTTTTCGCAGTTCCCACCAGGAACCTCAGAAATGGTTGGCAGGTTGACCAGCCTAAACCGTTACACCCTCAAATCTGGTTTAAGGGGGAAAAGTTACATCCCTTGGAGGGTCCCAGCCACAACTAAAAAAAGTTTCAATTTTTTGCTTGTTTGACAAGTTTTGACCTGTCAAAAAATGTCAAAAATGCAATTTTGTCCGATTGGGCTGAAATTCGGTTTACCAGGTCTTTTGCCCCCTCTGAAGACAACCTTAACCTTAAAATTGCTTCTAGAAAACTAAAAAATCAATTTTCAGGTACGCGGAACTCTGTTTGTACGAATGGAGTTTAATTACTCTCGCAGCTAAAGCCAAAGAGCAAAGTGCAATTCCTTGATAGTTTTAAAACGAACGTCGCAAGGATTTTAATAATGGATGAGTCCTAATGCCTTGTCCACTCCTTATCAGCTTAAAAGATTACTCGGGGACAACCTTTAGGACTGTTTAGGGATGATTTACTTGCAAACGGAAGCACGATAATTCCTGGACTAGACTGGAAGTCACTCAGTCACACTTTTACCAGTTACGGTCCTGTACTTTAAGTGATTTTAATAAATGTTGGTTTATAGATTGCCAAGATCCCTGGCTAGTTTTGGTGCAAAAATCATAAATTTAACTCTAGTGGTTTTGGAGATATGAGTTTTTAAATTTGGTTTTGCTTCTAACCGTTGTTTGGGCCCTCAAGTGGTGGGGTGACACTTTTGCCCCTTACGGCCCTGTACGTTAACGAATCTCCGTGAAACTGTTAGGATTACTAAAACAGTCCAAGACAAGTCTTTTATCATTCTTGACTTTTTGCTGTAGGACGCACCGTTAAGCCGCAAAAGCTCTGCAACACCTTGGTAGGGAGTCTTTGAGCGAGGACTTTTAAATTCACTGTCACAAACTGACCTAACCAAACTTTTCCCGAAAATCCGTTAAGGGAAACCAAGGTAATTTGACCTCCTCTACAATTTTGGTCTCTTGTCATTTTCCTGTCAGAGGTCGCGTTTCTGAGTTATGCAAGTTTTGCAGCTTCCGCCAGGAACCTCCAGACAAATTTCAAGTTTTGTGTGTCTCAGTCAAGCTGGAAGGGCAAAGTGTCCAGAAAACTGTCTTTTTTAATTTTTTTGTGGGTAAAATTGGTGTAGTGACAACAGGGCACGTCCTGGAAACCACCTGGTAAAGAAATTTGGAGATGGAAGTTGCTTTCAGCATCGCAAAAGCTCTGCCAAACCCTGGTAAGGGGGTTACTAGGAAAGAAGCTTTAAATTCATGTCCAAAAACTGATTCAACCTAACTTAATCAGCATTTCTGGTTAGTGCTTCCAGGGTAACTTGACCTCCTCTACATTTTTGGTCTCTTGTCATTTTCCTGTCAGAGGTCGCGTTTCTGAGTTATGCAGGTTTGACAGCTTCCGCCAGGAACCTCAGAAATGGTTGGCAGGTTGACCAGCCTAAACTGTTACACCCTCAATTCTGGTTTAAGGGGGAAAAGTTACATCCCTTGGAGGGTCCCAACCACAACTAAAAAAAGTTTCAATTTTTTGCTTGGTTGACAAGTTTCGACCTGTCAAAAAATGTCAAAAACTCGACTTTGTCCGATTGGGCTGAAATTTGGTTTACTAGGTCTTTTGCCCCCTCTGAAGACACCTGTAGCACAAAAATTGAGGTTAGGTAGAAAAAAACCCGATTTCCAGACAAATTTCTGGTTTTGTGTGTCACAGTCAAGCTGGAAGGGCAAAGTGTCCAGAAAACTGTCTTTTTTTGATTTTTTTGTGGGTAAAATTGGTGTAGTGGCAACAGGGCAGGCCCTGGAAACCATCTGGTAAAGAAATCTGGAGAGGAAGGTGCTTTCAGCATCGCAAAAGCTCTGCCAAACCCTGGTAAGGGGGTTACAAGGAAAGGAGCTTTAAATTCATGTCCAAAAACTGATTCAACCTAACTTAATCAGCATTTCTGTTTAGTGCTTCCTGGATAACTTTACCTCCTCTACATTTTTGGTCTCTTGTCATTTTCCTGTCAGAGGTCGCGTTTCTGAGTTATGCAGGTTTGACAGCTTCCGCCAGGAACCTCAGAAAGGGTTGGCAGGTTGACCAGCCCAAACCGTTACACCCTCAATTCTGGTTTAAGGGGGAAAAGTTACCTCCCCTGGAGGGTCCCAGCCTCGACTAAAAAAAGTTTAAATTTTCTGCTTGGTTGACCTGTCAAAAAAATGTCAAAAACTCGACATTGTCCGATTCGGCTGAAATTCGGTCTACCAGGTCTTTAGCCTCCTCCAAAGACAACTCTAGCCTTAAAATTGTTTTTCTGAGAGGAAAAGTTTTCTCACAGGAAAAAAAACCAATTTTTCTTGCACGAAAGTGCAAAAATAATCTAATTTAAGGAAAATAATCATTTTTCCTTCCAGAGGGGTCTCAATGTCTCGAATAAACTCCAAAACAGTCGATAACTGAATTTAATAAAGTTGTTTGGCTTGCGCGACCGTAAAATTCGAATGTTTTCCTCTCTCTGCATGTACGTAAAAGCTTACGGGGAGATTATATAAAGGTTTTTTGAGTGTTTGTGCAATTCGGGAAAGGCGAAGCGATCCGGAAGACTCGCCTTCTATTTACTGTGTGTAACTCGAAGGAAAAATTCAACGACAAAAGCTGTTTGGTTAACGTAACATTTCATAATTTCAGAGAGTACGATTTTTACTTAATTTGACAAAAAATATGGTTAATTCATCCTGTTTGGTAATGGAAATGGACCCGCTGCGCGCTAGAAACCAAAAAATTGGAAAACGAGCCAATATGAGGATTTATGGGC
Source organism: Ips nitidus (assembly GCA_018691245.2). NCBI lineage: Eukaryota > Metazoa > Arthropoda > Insecta > Coleoptera > Curculionidae > Ips > Ips nitidus. The sequence continues at coordinate 4,010,073 of CM042797.1, read as the reverse complement.
GCAAATATTTTATATATGGCGTAGACGTACAGTCTGCTCTCTAATATGTTTGTGCGAACTAACGAAATATCGATCCAGGTGCCTGTAATAGTCTAGACAGAGCGATGAGGCCGGGAAGTGTTCTAATTGGATACAATTTCCGGTTGATTGTGTTTTAAAGTTGATTTTTCTGTTTCAAATTGAGGAATTTGTCTGGAAATTAGGTTTTTTCTGCCCTAACCCAATTTTTGTGGTACAGGTTGTCTTTAGAGGGGGCTACAGACCTAGTAACCCGAATTTCAGCCCAATCGGACCAAGTCGAGTTTTTGACATTTTTTGACATTTTTTGACAGGTCAACCTGACAGAAATTTGAAACTTTTTTTAGTTGAGGCTGGGACCCTCCAGGGGAGGTAACTTTTCCCCCTTAAACCAGAATTGAGGGTGTAACGGTTTAGGCTGGTCAACCTGCCAACCATTTCTGAGGTTCCTGGCGGAAGCTGTCAAACCTGCATAACTCAGAAACGCGACCTCTGACAGGAAAATGACAAGAGACCAAAAATGTAGAGGAGGTCAAGTTACCCTGGAAGCACTAACCAGAAATGCTGATTAAGTTAGGTTGAATCAGTTTTTGGACATGAATTTAAAGCTTCTTTCCTAGTAACCCCCTTACCAGGGTTTGGCAGAGCTTTTGCGATGCTGAAAGCACCTTCCTCTCCAGATTTCTTTACCAGATGGTTTCCAGGGCCTGCCCTGTTGCCACTACACCAATTTTACCCACAAAAAAATAAAAAAAGACAGTTTTCTGGACACTTTGCCCTTCCAGCTTGACTGAGACACACAAAACTTGAAATTTGTCTGGAGGTTCCTGGCGGAAGCTGCAAAACTTGCATAACTCAGAAACGCGACCTCTGACAGGAAAATGACAAGAGACCAAAATTGTAGAGGAGGTCAAATTACCATAGTTTCCCTGAACGGATTTTCGGGAAAAGTTTGGTTAGGTCAGTTTGTGACAGTGAATTTAAAAGTCTTCGCGCAAAGACTCCCTACCAAGGTGTGGCAGAGCTTTTGCGGCTTAACGGTGCGTCCTACAACAAAAAGTCAAGAATGATAAAAGACGTGCCTTGGACTGTTCTAGTAATCCTGACAGTTTCACGGAGATTCGTTAACGTGCAGGGCCGTAAGGGGTAAAAGTGTCACCCAACCACTTGAGGGCCCAAACATCCGTTAGAAGCAAAACCAAATTTAAAAATTCATATCTCCAAAACCACTAGAAGTTAAAATTATGATTTTTGCACCAAAACTAGCCAGGGATTTTGGCAATCTATAAACCAACATTTCATTAAAATCACTCAAAGTACAGGACCGTAACTGGTAAAAGTGTGACTGAGTGACTTCCAGTCTAGTCCAGGAATTATCGTGCTTCCGTTTGCAAGTAAATCATCCCTAAACGGTCGCAAAGGTTGTCCCCGACTAATCTTTTAAGCTGATAAGGAGTGGACAAGGCATTAGGACTCATCCATTATTAAAATCCTTGCGACGTTCGTTTTAAAACTATCAAGGAATTGCACTTTGCTCTTTGGCTTTAGCTGCGAGAGTAATTAAACTCCATTCGTACAAACAGAGTTCCGCGTACCTGAAAATTGATCTTTTAGTTTTATAGAAGCAATTTTAAGGTTAAGGTTGTCTTCAGAGGGGGCAAAAGACCTGGTAAACCGAATTTCAGCCCAATCGGGCAAAATTGCATTTTTGACATTTTTTGACAGGTCAAAAGTTGTCAAACAAGCAAAAAATTGAAACTTTTTTTAGTTGTGGCTGGGACCCTCCAAGGGATGTAACTTTTCCCCCTTAAACCAGAATTGAGGGTGTAACAGTTTAGGCTGGTCAACCTGCCAACCATTTCTGAGGTTCCTGGTGGGAACTGCGAAAACTCCATAACTCAGAAACGCGACCTCTGACGGGAAAATGACAAGAGACCAAAAATGTAGAGGAGGTCAAGTTACCCAGGAAGCACTAAACCGAATTGCTCAATAAGCTAGGTTAAGTCAGTTTTGGGACATTAATTTAAAACCTCTCCAGATAACCCACTTAGCAAGGTGTGGCAGAGTTCTTTCGTTGCTGGAACCACTCTACTTCTCCAAATTTCCTAACCTGGTAGTTTCCAGGACTTGCCCTGTTGTCACTACACCAATTTTACCCTCAAAATACCAAAAAAAAGACAGTTTTCTGGACACTTTGCCTGCCAACTGGACTGTGACACGCAAAACCAGAAAACTGTCTGGAAATCAGGTTTTTTCTGCCCTAACCCAATTTTTGTGCTCCAGGTGTCTTCAGAGGGGGCAAAAGACCTAGTAACCCAAATTGCAGCCCAATCGGACAAAGTGACATTTTTGACATATTTGACAGGTCGAGACTTGTCAACCAAGCAAAAAATTGAAACTTTTTTTAGTTGTGGTTGGGACCCTCCAGGGGATGTAACTTTTCCCCCTTAAACCAGAATTGAGGGTGTAACGGTTTAGGCTGGTCAACCTTCCAACCATTTCTGAGGTTCCTGGCGGAACTGTCAAACCTCCATAACTCAGAAACGCGACCTCTAACAAAAAAATGCCAAGAGACCAAAAATGTAGAGGAGCTCAAGTTACTCCAGATCCCCTAAACGGATTTGCGGATTAAGTTAGGTTAGGTCAGTTTGTGACAATTATTTTCAGCGTGCTAGCGCTAGAACCCCTCACCAAGGTGTGGCAGAGTTTTGCGGCTTAACGGTGCGTCCCACAAAAAAAAGTCAAGAGTCACAAAAGACGTATTTTACACAGTTCCATCAACCCTAAGAGTTTCAAAGACATCCGTCAACTCGTTTCCTAAAAATCCCAGAAAAACTTGTCCGCTTGAGTGATGAAGTTTACTAGTTTCCAAACAACTTAAACTAGAACCTTTTTTTTTGCCGTTTTCGCGTAAAAACCGTTACAAAGCCTGTTCGACAAGGCAAACGCACTAGTGTAGCATCAAAATATCTTGTTACCTTTCCCAGTATTGTTTCAATTCATTCTCGCCGTTGTATTGCAGCAAGTTCATTAGTAAATCCTCCATTTCCGCTCTGGCACGCAAATTTAGAGCGTTTGGGATCAGGTGGCACTTGTTTTAAATGCAATCAGGCATTATCACAGTCTAACAATCGTTTGCTCTTATCTGGGAACTTGTCGGAAACTTGCAAGTGCCCGTAAATCCTTAGTTGGAGGGTTTCAATTTGTTTTGCTCTTAAATAAGGCAGACATCAGTTTCGATAATTTTTACTGCAGAAACTGGTTGTTGGGTTGTTGTGGATTTTTGAGTGGGAACAGAAATAAGTTGTGGCAGTATCCAGAAAAAGTTTGGTTAAAATCCCTCTGAAACCTGGGGAGTACTGAGGGAAAAGCTGGTTGGTAACCAACTACTTCCTAATGTAGTTGGTGGTAAAAGTTGAAAAATCGCAAATAACTCTCTTCCCTGACATTTTTCGAACAAATACCTAATAAAGGATTGTCTTAAGGATTTAAAGGGCTTTCAAAAGGTGAAAGAACGAACCCTCTAACCCTTAAAACAACCGAGTTATGAGGTTTTAAACATCAAACAGTTTCCGTAGTGGCCTGTACGCCCACCCGATCTAAATCCGCTCGATTTTTTTTTAGTAATTTCTTAATTTTACCCGATTGACCCAACAAAGCTAGTTGTGCAAGCCGGTTCAAGTGAATGCAGTGTTGCCAAGTGGTTTTTTAAGCGCAAAATCCCTGGATTTCCAGGCATTTTTCCCTACAACTTCCCGAATTTTCCTCTCTAAGTCAATAACTCGGTTATGCGACTTTTTTTTCTTTCAAAAAAAAATTGCTTCCAATAGCGCAGGTCAGGGCGCATCTTTTTTGATTCCTGACATTTTGGCGTGCGACGCACCGTTTTTTGAGGAAAATTGCTTTTTCCTGACAACCTCCTCCACGTTTGTGGAAGGTGGGGCAACAAAATGGTGCCTAACTCCCTCCCAGTGCTTTTCACGGAAAAACCTCAAAAATAGAAATTTGTAGAGAATTTCAAGGGCTTTCGATTGGTATATTGAATCACCCCGTAGGTGTCTAAATAACCGAGTTACAGTACAATTTTCCTTGTGTAAGAGCACGTTTTGTACAATATCTCAGAAAGACTCAGAAAGTGAGATTTTTGTCACTTAAAATCAGGAAATTGTCTGGAAATCCCGATCTTTTCTATCGCAAACTAGTTTAAGTGCTCTAACTGTCTTCAGATAGGTCAAAAGACTTAGTAACCCGAATTTCAGCCCAATCGGGCAAAATTGCATTTTTGACATTTTTTGACAGGTCAACCTGACAGAAATTTGAAACTTTTTTTAGTCGAGGCTGGGACCCTCCAGGGGAGGTAACTTTCCCGCCTTAAACCAGAATTGAGGGTGTAACAGTTTGGGCTGGTCTACCTGCCAACCCTTTCTGAGGTTCCTGGCGGAAACTGCAAAAACTCTGTAACTCAGAAACGCGACCTCTGACGACAAAATGACAAGAGACCAAAAATGTAGAGCAGCTCAAGCTACCCTGGAAGCACTAAACAGAATTGTTGACTAGGCAAGGTTAAATCAGTTTTTGGACTTGAAATTAAACCTCCTGTCCGGATAACCCTCTTAACATCAGTGTGGTAGAGCTCTAGCGACCTGAAACCACCTTCCTTCTCCAAATTTCCTAACCAGGTAGTTTTCAGGACTTGCCCTGTTGCCACTACATCCATTAACCCCAAAAAAAAAATAGTTTTTCCTAAAAAATTTGAGTGAAACCTCATTAGTGTCTTTAACCTCCAAAAAGGCTGTTTTTGGTTAACTTTCTAGGAAATTTGGTGGTTTACAAACCCTGTGATGGATTGTAACGATTTTCTCTATTGAGTGACTGAAAAAAAACCTGGAAAATCCCCAGCAAACGTGGAAATTCAAATTGAATTCGCAAAAGTGAAAAATTACACTTTTCCAGCCAAATCCCTCCATCCGTGACAATGAGACGCAACGTAGATCCGCTAGATTTGAATGATATTGAAATAATACACTCATAAGCTGGATAAAGGGAATTATCCTAATCCCCTGACGAATAAATGAAAAATCGGGCATAAGGGAGGGAAGGGAACAATCCATATTAGGTGGGAATACAGTCAGTTTTTGCCACTAAAACCACTTTATAAAGCAAAACAGGTTAAAATTACAGTTTTTAGTTGAATTTATTGGAGAAATTTAAAGCTTGTAAAGCCCACTTGGCAACCGCGCACACTGCTGGAAAGCAGCGTTGCCAAACTGGCCTGGGAGAGTCAGAAAGTGGCAATTTCCCCACTTTTCTCTAGAGGGGCTAAATGATCAAATCCAAGTTACTCCAAAACGACGCTTTGTACGAGAAAAAGTCAAGAATACAAAAAGTTGTCTTCTGGGGCTGTTCCACCACACCTGAAATTTCCTACTTGACATCTTTAACCGTTTTGGAGTTATCCGGTTAAATGCTATCCCTTGACTCCCTCAACTAAACTCGGGAGGACAGCCGGTAAACTTTGACGCCCTCTAGCGGCCTTAGGTGACAAGTTATCCCGGATTTTCTTGCACCGTCTGGAAGGTTATAACCTCTACTCTCGATCATCTGATAAGCATTTTTCTTGTATCTAGTCGAATTAGGGTGTTATTGAGGTTCAAAGCCACAAAACACAGTAACTTTGCTTGGAGAGGGGGCTGAATATTCAACTCACTTTTGACGTCCTGTCAAACCTGACAGGTGCAATCGATGACCTTGAAATGTCACACAATCAAGGGGCCTACCCTGGAGAGTATTGGGAAGCGCAGTTGCCAGATTTGGCCTACCCTGGAGAGTAGTGGAAAGCGCAGTTGCCAGATTTAGCCGAAATGTGGCTAAAAAGTGGATTTTTAACCTCATTTGGGGTAGAAACGTCCTAACTCGGTTATTTTTGGACGCACGGTATGCTGCAACAACTCCCCAGGTTGCTATTGAAGCCCTCTAACTGATGCACCAAACTGGAAAAGCGTTGTTGCCAAATCTTTCTCGGGAGATTCAAAAAAGTGATATTGTCCTCATATTTTTAGGGCACAGCAACTTTAAATGACCATAACTCGGTTGTTTTTCAACTTACTTTACACTTTAAAAGCTCCAAATGAAGCTTATAGAGCCCTCTATACAACGCATGTAACATACTGAAAGCGCCGTTGCCAGATGGGTTCGAAAAGTTGCAAAATAATGATTGTCCAAGACTTTTTTGAAGTAAAAGCATGAGAAATAGGGATAACCAGGTTGTTTTGGGCTTTCAGCTTGCTGCAACAGGTCTCTAGAATGCTTTTTCAAGTTTTCTGTGTAAATCCAGCAAAATCCTGGAAGCGCAGTTGCCAGATTTAGCCGAAATGTGGCTAAAAAGTGGATTTTTAACCTCATTTGGGGTAGAAACGTCCTAACTCGGTTATTTTTGGACGCACGGTATGCTGCAACAACTCCCCAGGTTGCTATTGAAGCCCTCTAACTGATGCACCAAACTGGAAAAGCGTTGTTGCCAAATCTTTCTCGGGAGATTCAAAAAAGTGGGTTAGCAACTTTAGCAACTTTATTTTTGAACTGTCTGCCAAAGCACACTTGGTAGCTTTTGGCCCGTCTAACTGATTCTGGGCAGAAATGTAAGGCGCGGTTGCCAAACTGCAAAGAAAACTAAAAAAAAGCGACTTGCGCCAGTGTTTTTAACGCTACAAACCTCCTTAGTGACTCTAGGGGTGGAACAGTCAATTTTAGTCCGATCGAGTTGAAATTTTCAGGAATTAAACCTGGTTTAGAGTAGTTTAATCCCTAAAAGGCCCAGGCTTTTAGGTAATCAAATTTCAAAGTTACCGGCCAAAGTTGGGTTTGCGTAGATGAGGTTCAAATGAGGGTTCAATTGGGACCCAACTTTCGCACTTTTTTTGGTTTAAATTGTGTTTTTTAAGGTTGGAATACTTACGGGGATCTCCTTAAAAGCTTCAGGATCCAATTCCTCAAACTGGTTGCCGCTAATCCGCAAAACGCGCAATTTGACCAGTTTCACGAAAGTCCTCGCCACCAACACTGTCAGCCTGTTTCGTTGCAAGTTCAACGTCCTCAAATCGGTCAAGTGCTTGAACGCGCCACTCGGCAACGTCGCAATCCGATTATCGGCCAGATTCAGCTCGATCAGATTGACGAGACCGCGAAAATTGTGATCGAACACCGCGCTCACGTTGTTCGCGCTCAAATCGAGCACTTTGAGGCTGGGAATGCCCCAGAACGCGTGCATGGCGATCTGCTGCACGTTGGACCCGCTGATGTGCAGCTCTTCCAGTTGCTTGAAGCGCTGAAACAACCAGAAATCGGTCTGAAACACCGTTTGGAGCTTGCCTCCTCCTACCGGATAATTGGTTTTTGCCACCGTTTGGCGGCAGTTTAAGTGTCAAAGTTGTCAAATTTGGTATGTAGGATACTGTGGTCAACGGTCCTGCAATGCACTAATGAAAATTTGGTAAAATGGAAAAACGTAATTTTTCCGCCCCCCAGCCGCCCCCGGGGGCGGCCGGAAGTAGTGCGTCTCAAAGACCGCCCCATTACAACCCCACACCCCAAAAATCACCACAATTGCTATAACCGTTCTCGAGATAGAGCACTTTGAAGAAACAAGGTGTTTGGGAAAAAAAGAAAGAAATTTAGCAAACTTGCTAAATTTCTTGCAAAACAGTGTCCGCGAACGGCAAAACTGCCATAACTCCCGTTCTAATCCACTTAGAAGGATGATTTTTTTGAGGAAATGTATTAAGGGTGTAAACTACCCTCACAAAAAATATCAACTTGATTGGACTGAAAACAGGGACGAAGCAACTAAAAATGTGGCACCAAGTTGGAATTTCTTGCAAAACAGTGTCCGCGAACGGCAAAACTGCCATAACTCCCGTTCTAATCCACTTAGATGGATGATTTTTTTTGAGGAATTGTTGTTAAGGGTGCAAACTATCCCCACAAAAAATATCAACTTGATTGGACAGAAATCAGGGACGTAGCAACTAAAAATGTGGCACCAAGTTAGAATTTCTTGCAAAACAGTGTCCGCGAACGGCAAAACTGCCATAACTTTAGTTCTAATCCACTTATAGGAATGATTCTTCTGAGGAAATGTAGCTAAGGGTGTAAACTACCCCCACCAAAAATATCAACTTGATTCGACTGAAAACAGGGACGTAGCAACTAGAAATGTAGCACCAAGTTGGAATTTCTTGAAAAACAGTGTCCGGGAACGGCAAAACTGTCATAACTCCCGTTCTAATCCACTTAGAAGGATGATTTTTTTGACGTAATACAGTTAAGGGTGTAAACTATCCCCTCAAAAAATATCAACTTGATTGGACTTAAAACAGGGACGTAGCAGCTAAAAATTAAGCACCAAGTTGAAATTTCTTGCAAAACAGTGTCCGCGAACGGCAAAACTGCCATAACTCCCGTTCTAATCCACTTAGAGGGATGATTTTGTCGAGGAAATGTAGCTAAGGGTGTAAACTACCCCTGCAGAAAATATCAACTTGATTGGACTAAAAACAGGGACGACGCAACTAAAAATGTGACACCAAGTTGGAATTTCTTGCAAAACAGTGTCCGCGAACGGCAAAACTGTCATAACTTCCGTTCTAATCCACTTAGAAGGATGATTCTTTTGAGGGAATATAGCTAAGGGGAGTAAACTACCCCCACAAAAAGTATCAACTTGATTGGACTGAAAACAGGGACGTAGCAGCTAAAAATGTGACACCAAGTTGGAATTTCTTGCAAAACAGTGTCCGCGAACGGCAAAACTGTCATAACTTCCGTTCTAAATCCACTTAGAAGGATGATTCTTTTGAGGGAAAATATAGCTAAGGGAGTAAACTACCCCCTACAAAAAGTATCAACTTGATTGGACTGAAAACAGGGACGTAGCAACTAAAAATGTGACACCAAGTTGGAATTTCTTGCAAAACAGTGTCCGCGAACGGCAAAACTGTCATAACTTCCGTTCTAATCCACTTAGAAGGATGATTCTTTTGAGGGAATATAGCTAAGGGAGTAAACTACCCCCACAAAAAGTATCAACTTGATTGGACTGAAAACAGGGACGTAGCAGCTAAAAATGTGACACCAAGTTGGAATTTCTTGCAAAACAGTGTCCGCGAACGGCAAAACTGCCATAACTCCCGTTCTAATTTACTTAGAGGGATGATTTTTGCGAGGAAATGTTGTTAAGGGTGTAAACTACCCCCACAAAAAATATCAACTTGATTGGACAGAAAACAGGGACGTAGCAACTAAAAATGTAGCACCAAGTTGGAATTTCTTGCAAAACAGTGTCCGCGAACGGCAAAACTGTCATAACTCCCGTTCTAATTTACTTAGATGGATGATTTTTTTGAGGAAATGTTGTTAAGGGTGTAAACTATCCCCACAAAAAATATCAACTTGATTGGACTAAAAACAGGGACGTAGCAGCGAAAAATGTGGCAACAAGTTAGAATTTCTTACAAAACAGTGTCCGCGAACGGCAAAACTGCCATAACTCCCGTTCTAATTTACTTAGATGGATGATTTTTTTGAGGAAATGTAGTTAAGGGTGTAAACTACCCTCACAAAAAATATCAACTTGATTGGACAGAAATCAGGGACGTAGCAGCTAAAAATTAAGCACCAAGTTGGAATTTCTTGCAAAACAGTGTCCGCGAACGGCAAAACTGTCATAACTCCCGTTCTAATCCACTTAGAAGGATGATTTTTTTGAGGAAATGTAGTTTAGGGTGTAAGCTACCCCTAAAAAAAGTATCAAGAAATTTCAATTAAAACCACCCATTTTCCACCCGTTTTAAGGGCGAAACAGTCGTGAAATTTAATTAGCCAAATTCAGTTAACTTCTTAAGCTCCAAGTCGTAAAACTGGCAACTGATTAAGTTGTTTGTAATGGAATTTTTCGAATTTATTAACGTTATAAATTTGTTTTTCCCTTGCCGCCCACGTGATCGATTAGTCCTTTGAAGTTTTGGGGGATTTCGGCCGGAAAATGCCCCTTACTAGGGTGTAACCAGTCGCTTTTGTTGAGTTTGTACGTTTTCTGCGAGTACGGCTCTGTTTCTCGCTTGAACATGTTGATTTTTTTTGTGGTGATACCCTAAACAATTACCTACATTTCCTCAAAAAAATCATCCTTCTAAGTGGATTAGAACGGGAGTTATGACAGTTTTGCCGTTTGCGGACACTGTTTTGCAAGAAATTCCAACTTGGTGCCACATTTTTAGTTGCTACGTCCCTGTTTTCAGTCCAATCAAGTTGATATTTTTTGTGGGGGTAGTTTACACCCTTAACTACATTTCCTCAAAAAAATCATCCTTCTAAGTGGATTAGAACGGGAGTTATGGCAGTTTTGCCGTTCGCGGACACTGTTTTGCAAGAAATTCCAACTTGGTGCCACACTTTTAGTTGCTACGTCTCTGTTTTCAGTCCAATCAAGTTGATATTTTTTGTGGGGGTAGTTTACACCCTTAACTACATTTCCTCAAAAAAATCATCCCTCTAAGTGGATTAAAACTGGAGTTATAGCAGTTTTGCCGTTTGCGGACACTGTTTTGCAAGAAATTCAAACTTGGTGGCACACTTTTAGTTGCTACGTCCCTGTTTTCAGTCCAATCAAGTTGATATTTTTGGTGGGGGTAGTTTACACCCTTAACTACATTTCCTCAAAAAAATCATCCTTCTAAGTGGATTAGAACGGGAGTTATGGCAGTTTTGCCGTTCGCGGACACTGTTTTGCAAGAAATTCCAACTTGGTGCCACATTTTTAGTTGCTACGTCCCTGTTTTCAGTCCAATCAAGTTGATATTTTTTGTGGGGGTAGTTTACACCCTTAAATACATTTCCTCAAAAAAATCATCCTTTTAAGTGGATTAGAACGGGAGTTATGACAGTTTTGCCGTTCGCGGACACTGTTTTGCAAGAAATTCCAACTTGGTGCCACATTTTTAGTTGCTACGTCCCTGTTTTCAGTCCAATCAAGTTGATATTTTTTGTGGGGGTAGTTTACACCCTTAACTACATTTCCTCAAAAAAATCATCCTTCTAAGTGGATTAGAACGGGAGTTATGGCAGTTTTGCCGTTCGCGGACACTGTTTTGCAAGAAATTCCAACTTGGTGCCACATTTTTAGTTGCTACGTCCCTGTTTTCAGTCCAATCAAGTTGATATTTTTTGTGGGGGTAGTTTACACCCTTAACTACATTTCCTCAAAAAAATCATCCTTCTAAGTGAATTAGAACTGGAGTTATGGCAGTTTTGCCGTTCGCGGACACTGTTTTGGAAGAAATTCCAACTTGGTGCCACACTTTTAGTTGCTACGTCCCTGTATTCAGTCCAAATAAGTTGATATTTTTTGTGGGGGTAGTTTACACCCTTAACAACATTTCCTCAAAAGAATCATCCCTTTAAGTGGATTAGAACTGGAGTTATGGCAGTTTTGCCGTTCGCGGACACTGTTTTGCAAGAAATTCTAACTTGGTGCTACACTTTTAGCTGCTACGTCCTTGTTTTTAGTCCAATCAAGTTGATATTTTTTGTGGGGGTAGCATACACCCTTAACAAAATTTCCTCAAAAAAATCATCCTTCTAAGTGGATTAGAACGGGAGTTATGGCAGTTTTGCCGTTCGCGGACACTGTTCTGCAAAAAACTCCAACTTGGTGCAACATTTTAAGTTGCTACGTCCCTGTTTTCAGTCCAATCAAGTTGATATTTTTTGTGGGGGTAGTTTACACCCTTAGCAACATTTCCTCAAAAAAATCATCCCTCTAAGTGGATTAGAACGGGAGTTATGGCAGTTTTGCCGTTCGCGGACACTGTTTTGCAAGAAATTCCAACTTGGTGCCACACTTTTAGTTGCTACGTCCCTGTATTCAGTCCAAATAAGTTGATATTTTTTGTGGGGGTAGTTTACACCCTTAACAACATTTCCTCAAAAGAATCATCCCTTTAAGTGGATTAGAACTGGAGTTATGGCAGTTTTGCCGTTCGCGGACACTGTTTTGCAAGAAATTTCAACTTGGTGCCACATTTTTAGTTGCTACGTCCCTGTTTTTAGTCCAATCAAGTTGATATTTTTTGTGGGGGTAGTTTACACCCTTAACTACATTTCCTCAAAAAAATCATCCTTCTAAGTGGATTAGAACGGGAGTTATGGCAGTTTTGCCGTTCGCGGACACTGTTTTGCAAGAAATTCCAACTTGGTGCCACATTTTTAGTTGCTACGTCTCTGTTTTCAGTCCAATCAAGTTGATATTTTTTGTGGGGGTAGTTTACACCCTTAACTACATTTCCTCAAAAAAATCATCCTTCTAAGTGGATTAGAACGGGAGTTATGGCAGTTTTGCCGTTCGCGGACACTGTTTTGCAAGAAATTCCAACTTGGTGCCACATTTTTAGTTGCTACGTCCCTGTTTTCAGTCCAATCAAGTTGATATTTTTTTGTGGGGTAGTTTACACCCTTAACTACATTTCCCTAAAAAAATCATCCTTCTAAGTGGATTAGAACGGGAGTTATGGCAGTTTTGCCGTTCGCGGACACTGTTTTGCAAGAAATTCCAACTTGGTGCCACATTTTTAGTTGCTACGTCCCTGTTTTCAGTCCAATCAAGTTGATATTTTTTGTGGGGGTAGTTTACACCCTTAACTACATTTCCCAAAAAATCATCCTTCTAAGTGGATTAGAACGGGAGTTATGGCAGTTTTGCCGTTCGCGGACACTGTTTTGCAAGAAATTCCAACTTGGTGCCAACATTTTTTAGTTGCTACGTCCCTGTTTTCAGTCCAATCAAGTTGATATTTTTTGTGGGGGTAGTTTACACCCTTAACTAACATTTCCTCAAAAAAATCATCCTTTTAAGTGGATTAGAACGGGAGTTATGGCAGTTTTGCCGTTCGCGGACACTGTTTTGCAAGAAATTCCAACTTGGTGCCACATTTTTAGTTGCTACGTCCCTGTTTTCAGTCCAATCAAGTTGATATTTTTTGTGGGGGTAGTTTACACCCTTAACTACATTTCCTCAAAAAAATCATCCTTCTAAGTGGATTAGAACGGGAGTTATGGCAGTTTTGCCGTTCGCGGACACTGTTTTGCAAGAAATTCCAACTTGGTGCCACATTTTTAGTTGCTACGTCCCTGTTTTCAGTCCAATCAAGTTGATATTTTTGGTGAGGGTAGTTTACACCCTTACCTACATTTCCTCAAAAAAATCATCCTTCTAAGTGAATCAGAACTGGAGTTATGACAGTTTTGCCGTTCGCGGACACTGTTTTGCAAGAAATTCTAACTTGTTGCCACATTTTTAGTTGCTACGTCCCTGTTTTCAGTCCAATCAAGTTGATATTTTTTGTGGGGGTAGTTTACACCTTTAGCTACATTCTGTCAAAAAAATCATCCTTCTAAGTGAATTAGAACGGGAGTTATGACAGTTTTGCCGTTCGCGGACACTGTTTTGCAAGAAATTCCAACTTGGTGCCACATTTTTAGTTGCTACGTCCCTGTTTTCAGTCCAATCAAGTTGATATTTTTGGTGAGGGTAGTTTACACCCTTACCTACATTTCCTCAAAAAAATCATCCTTCTAAGTGAATCAGAACTGGAGTTATGACAGTTTTGCCGTTCGCGGACACTGTTTTGCAAGAAATTCCAACTTGGTGCCACATTTTTAGTTGCTACGTCCCTGTTTTCAGTCCAATCAAGTTGATATTTTTGGTGAGGGTAGTTTACACCCTTACCTACATTTCTTCAAAAAAATCATCCTTCTAAGTGAATCAGAACTGGAGTTATGACAGTTTTGCCGTTCGCGGACACTGTTTTGCAAGAAATTCCAACTTGGTGCCACATTTTTAGTTGCTACGTCCTTGTTTTTAGTCCAATCAAGTTGATATTTTTTGTGGGGGTAGTTTACACCTTTAGCTACATTCTGTCAAAAAAATCATCCCTTTAAGTGAATTAGAACGGGAGTTATGACAGTTTTGCCGTTCGCGGACACTGTTTTGCAAGAAATTCTAATTTGTTGCCACATTTTTAGTTGCTACGTCCCTGTTTTCAGTCCAATCAAGTTGATATTTTTTGTGGGGGTAGCTTACACGCTTAACTACATTTCCTCAAAAAAATCATCACTTTAAGTGGATTAGAACGGAAGTTATGGCAGTTTTGCCGTTCGCGGACACTGTTTTGCAAGAAATTCCAACTTGGTGCCACATTTTTAGTTGCTACGTCCCTGTTTTCAGTCCAATCAAGTTGATATTTTTTGTGGGGGTAGTTTACACCCTTAACTACATTTCCTCAAAAAAATCATCACTTTAAGTGGATTACAACGGGAGTTATGGCAGTTTTGCCGTTCGCGGACACTGTTTTGGAAGAAATTCCAACTTGGTGCCACACTTTTAGTTGCTACGTCCCTGTATTCAGTCCAAATAAGTTGATATTTTTTGTGGGGGTAGTTTACACCCTTAACAACATTTCCTCAAAAGAATCATCCCTTTAAGTGGATTAGAACTGGAGTTATGGCAGTTTTGCCGTTCGCGGACACTGTTTTGCAAGAAATTCTAACTTGGTGCTCCAGATTTTAGCTGCCACGTCCTTGTTTTTAGTCCAATCAAGTTGATTTTTTGACTGAATATTCTCTAAACTATTCTCTACCATTCCTCACAAGAATCATCACTTTAAGTGGATTAGAACGGTTTTTAGAGCAATTTTGCCGCAACAGGACAGCGGAATTTGCAATATTCACTGCACTGCTCGACATTTTAAGCTGCCACGCCCCTGTTTTTAGTCCAATCAAGTTGATTTTTTTACCGAATGTTCTCTAAACTATTCTCTACCATTCCTCACAAGAATCATCACTTTAAGTGAATTAGAACGGTTTTTAGAGCAATTTTGCCGCATCAGGACAGCGGAATTAGCAATATTCACTGCACTGCCGACATTTTAAGCTGCCACGCCCTGTTTTTAGTCCAATCAAGTTGATTTTTTTACCGAATATTCTCTAAACTATTCTCTACCATTCCTCACAAGAATCATCACTCTAAGTGAATTAGAACGGTTTTTAGAGCAATTTTGCCGCAACAGGACAGCGGAATTAGCAATATTCACTGCACTGCTCGACATTTTAAGCTGCCACGCCCCTGTTTTTAGTCCAATCAAGTTGATTTTTTTACTGAATGTTCTCTAAACTATTCTCTACCATTCCTCACAAGAATCATCACTTTAAGTGAATTAGAACGGTTTTTAGAGCAATTTTGCCGCAACAGGACAGCGGAATTAGCAATATTCACTGCACTGCTCGACATTTTCAGCTGCCACGCCCCTGTTTTTAGTCCAATCAAGTTGATTTTTTTACTGAATGTTCTCTAAACTATTCTCTACCATTCCTCACAAGAATCATCACTTTAAGTGAATTAGAACGGTTTTTAGAGCAATTTTGCCGCAACAGGACAGCGGAATTAGCAATATTCACTGCACTGCTCGACATTTTAAGCTGCCACGCCCCTGTTTTTAGTCCAATCAAGTTGATTTTTTTACTGAATGTTCTCTAAACTATTCTCTACATTCCTCACAAGAATCATCACTTTAAGTGAATTAGAACGGTTTTTAGAGCAATTTTGCCGCAACAGGACAGCGGAATTTGCAATATTCACTGCACTGCTCGACATTTTAAGCTGCCACGCCCCTGTTTTTAGTCCGATCAAGTTGATTTTTTTACTGAATATTCTCTAAACTATTCTCTATCATTCCTCACAAGAATCATCACTTTAAGTGAATTAGAACGGTTTTTAGAGCAATTTTGCCGCAACAGGACAGCGGAATTGCAATAATTCACTGCACTGCTCGACATTTTCAGCTGCCACGCCCTGTTTTTAGTC
This sequence comes from Ips nitidus, assembly GCA_018691245.2. NCBI lineage: Eukaryota > Metazoa > Arthropoda > Insecta > Coleoptera > Curculionidae > Ips > Ips nitidus. The sequence continues at coordinate 3,994,142 of CM042797.1, read as the reverse complement.
CAATCAAGTTGATTTTTTTACTGAATGTTCTCTAAACTATTCTCTACCATTCCTCACAAGAATCATCACTTTAAGTGAATTAGAACGGTTTTTAGAGCAATTTTGCCGCAACAGGACAGCGGAATTAGCAATATTCACTGCACTGCACGACATTTTAAGCTGCCACGCCCCTGTTTTTAGTCCAATTAAGTTGATTTTTTTACTGAATATTCTCTAAACTATTCTCTACCATTCCTCACAAGAATCATCACTTTAAGTGAATTAGAACGGTTTTTAGAGCAATTTTGCCGCATCAGGACAGCGGAATTAGCAATATTCACTACACTGCTCGACATTTTAAGCTGCCACGCCCCTGTTTTTAGTCCAATCAAGTTGATTTTTTTACTGAATATTCTCTAAACTATTCTCTACCATTCCTCACAAGAATCATCACTTTAAGTGAATTAGAACGGTTTTTAGAGCAATTTTGCCGCATCAGGACAGCGGAATTTGCAATATTCACTACACTGCTCGACATTTTAAGCTGCCACGCCTCTGTTTTTAGTCCAATCAAGTTGATTTTTTTACTGAATGTTCTCTAAACTATTCTCTACCATTCCTCACAAGAATCATCACTTTAAGTGAATTAGAACGGTTTTTAGAGCAATTTTGCCGCATCAGGACAGCGGAATTAGCAATATTCACTGCACTGCACGACATTTTAAGCTGCCACGCCCCTGTTTTTAGTCCAATCAAGTTGATTTTTTTACTGAATATTCTCTAAACTATTCTCTACCATTCCTCACAAGAATCATCACTCTAAGTGAATTAGAACGGTTTTTAGAGCAATTTTGCCGCAACAGGACACTGTTTTGCAAGAAATTCCAACTTGGTGCCACACTTTTAGTTGCTACGTCCCTGTATTCAGTCCAAATAAGTTGATATTTTTTGTGGGGGTAGTTTACACCTTAACAACATTTCCTCAAAAGAATCATCCCTTTAAGTGGATTAGAACTGGAGTTATGGCAGTTTTGCCGTTCGCGGACACTGTTTTGCAAGAAATTTCAACTTGGTACCACATTTTTAGTTGCTACGTCCCTGTTTTTAGTCCAATCAAGTTGATATTTTTTTATGGGGTAGTTTACACCCTTGACTACATTTCCTCAAAAAAATCATCCTTCTAAGTGGATTAGAACGGGAGTTATGGCAGTTTTGCCGTTCGCGGACACTGTTTTGCAAGAAATTCTAACTTGGTGCCACATTTTTAGTTGCTACGTCCCTGTTTTCAGTCCAATCAAGTTGATATTTTTTGTGGGGGTAGTTTACACCCTTAACTATATTACGTCAAAAAAATCATCCCTCTAAGTGGATTAGAAGGGGAGTTATGGCAGTTTTGCCGTTTGCGGACACTGTTTTCGAAGAAATTCCAACTTGGTGCCACACTTTTAGTTGCTACGTCCCTATTTTTAGTCCAATCAAGTTGATATTTTTTGTGGGGGTAGTTTACACCCTTAACAACATTTCTTCAAAAAAATCATCCCTCTAAGTGGATTAGAACGGGAGTTATGGCAGTTTTGCCGTTCGCGGACACTGTTTTGCAAGAAATTCTAACTTGTTGCCACATTTTTAGTTGCTACGTCCCTATTTTTAGTCCAATCAAGTTGATATTTTTGGTGAGGGTAGTTTACACCCTTAACTACATTTCTTCAAAAAAATCATCCCTCTAAGTGGATTAAAACTGGAGTTATAGCAGTTTTGCCGTTTGCGGACACTGCTTTGCAAGAAATTCCAACTTGGTGCCACATTTTTAGTTGCTGCGTCCCTGTATTCAGTCCAAACAAGTTGATATTTTTTGTGGGGGTAGTTTACACCCTTAACTACATTTCTTCAAAAAAAATTATCCCTCTAAGTGGATTACAACGGGAGTTATGGCAGTTTTGCCGTTCGCGGACACTGTTTTGCAAGAAATTCTAACTTGTTGCCACATTTTTAGTTGCTACGTCCCTGTATTCAGTCCAAACAAGTTGATATTTCTTGTGGGGGTAGTTTACATACTTAACTACATTTCTTTAAAAAATTCATTCCTCTAAGTAGATTACAACGGGAGTTATGGCAGTTTTGCCGTTCGCGGACACTGTTTTGCAAGAAATTCCAACTTGTTGCTACATTTTTAGTTGCTACGTCCCTGTTTTTAGTCCAATCAAGTTGATATTTTTTGTGGGGGTAGTTTACACCCTTAACTACATTTCCTCAAAAAAATCATCCCTCTAAAAGGATTAGAAGGGAGTTATGGCAGTTTTGCCGCAACGGGACATTTTTCAAACACTGTTGCACATTTTAGGCCACTACGTCCCCGTTTTTCGCCCAATCAAGCTGATTTTTTGTACAAACCTACCCAAGACCCTCATCTAACACTCCCGTGAAAATCACCCCTCTAACTGGTTTAGAAGGGCGGCTACATTAATTTTGCCGTTCGCGGACAGTTCAAATCTCCGTACAGTTTGCTCATCCACTTTCGGAGCTTCAGCTCAGGTTTACCAAGCCTCTTAATAGCCTGGATAATCCATCTGGTCTAGTGTTTGTCCTGGCTTAGGCTGTGCAGGTGCCAACACCTGTTGTTGTTAACCTCGCAAAGCTAATCTAAATTAATTTCCTGGCAAACCGTGTTTGGTTAAGTTGGTAATAATGGAGTCGTTTTGATATACTGAATGGCTTTTTACCCGAAAATTTTTGTTGTAGCCTGGAAAATAACCGAGTTATTTGAGTTTGAAATAGCGGGCGTAAAAATGAATTTTTTTAGTTCTTTGAATTGGTCGCGTTTGGCGCCCTCTGGTGGCGTTTTACGGCATCGTAGGTCAATTCTGAGCACGGCGCTGGAAAGCTCAGAATGTGACCTTTCTAATAATCCACTTACTTTAGTGGTAGCTTGGAAAATAACCGAGTTATTTGAGTTTGAATTAACGGGCGTAAAAATGCATTTTTTTAATTCTTTGAGTTGGTCGACTTTGGCGCCCTCTGGTGGCGTTTTACGGCACCGTAGGTCAATTCTGAGCACGGCGCTGGAAAGCTCAGAATGTGACCTTTCTAATGATCCACTTACTTTGGTGGTAGCTTGGAAAATAACCGAGTTATTTGAGTTTGAAATTTTTCGTGAAAATCCTTTAAAACTTTAAAAATAATAATAAAATGTGTGTCATATTTGGGAAGATTATGAAAAACTGTCCGCGAACGGCAAAACTGCCCTATCTCAGGAACTGTTTGATTAATGTGGTTCATTTTTTGGTTGTGGGGTTGTATTTGGAAGGGCTTTCAGGCGCATAACTTCCTTTCCGCCCCCGGGGGCGGAAAGGGGCGGCAAAATTGGGATTTTTGGTTTTTTCAAATTTTTACAATTGCATGGCAGGAACCGTGGTCTGAGTAGTACACACAAATTTTTTCAGAATTTTTGAGCTTAAAATGCGACTTGGAGAAGCAAAAAACTAGTTTTTCAAAAAAATCAAAAAGTGTGTTTTATGCTCTTGCTACTTCAAAGTCAAATAACTCGGTTATTTTCCAAGCTACAACAAAAGTGAGTAGATCATTGGAAAGGTCACATTCTGAGCTTTCCAGCGCCGTGCTCAGAATTGAGATACGATGCCGCAAAACACCACCAGAGGGCGCCAAACTCGACCAACTACAAAAATTAAAAAAATGCATTTTTACGCCCGTTATTTCAAACTCAAATAACTCGGTTATTTTCCAAGCTACAACAAAATTAAGCAGATCATTAGAAAGGTCACATTCTGAGCTTTCCAGCGCCGTGCTCAGAATTGAGATACGATGCCGTAAAACGCCACCAGAGGGCGCCAAACTCGACCTACTCCAAAAATCGAAAAAATTGCATTTTTACGCCCGTTATTTTAAAGTCAAATAACTCAGTTATTTTCCAAGCTACATCAAAAGTAAGTGGATCATTAGAAAGGTCACATTCTGAGCTTTCCAGCGCCGTGCTCAGAATTGAGCTACGGTGCCGTAAAACGCCACCAGAGGGCGCCAAACTCGTATGACTCAAAAAATCAAAAAATTCATTTTTACGCCCGTTATTTGAAACTCAAATAACTCGGTCATTTTCCAAGCTACAACACAAAGTGAGTAGATCATTAGAAAGGCCACTTTTTGAGCTTTACAGCGCCGTGTTCAGAATTGAGATACGGTGCCGCAAAACGCCACCAGAGGCTGCCAAACTCGACAAACTACTCAGAAAAATTTAAAAAATGAATTTTTACGCCCGTTATTTCAACCAGAGGACTCAAACTAACTCAGTTATTTTTTACCCAGCTACAACAAAAGTAAGCGGATCATAAGAAAGATCACATTCTGAGCTTTCCAGCGCCGTGCTCAGAATTGAGCTACGGTGCCGTAAAACGCCACCAGAGAGCGCCAAACTCGACCAACTCAAAGAATTAAAAAAATGCGTTTTTACGCCCGTTAATTCAAAGTCAAATAACTCGGTTATTTTCCAAGCTACAACAAAAGTAAGCGGATCATTAGAAAGGTCACATTCTGAGCTTTCCAGCGCCGTGCTCAGAATTGAGATACGATGCCGCAAAACGCCACCAGAGGGCGCCAAACTCGACCTACTCAAAAAGTAAAAGGTGCGTCATACTTACAAAGATTATGAAAAACGGTTTTTTACTTAAAGTGCCCTATCTCAGGAACTGTATGAGGAATGTGGTTCATTTTTGGGGTGGAAGATTATATTAGGGAAGGCTTTTGGACGCACAACTTCCGCCCGCCCCCGGGGGCGGGCAAGAGGCGGCAAAATAAAAAATTTATTTTTTTTCAAACTTTCTCAAGTGCATGGTGGGACCCGACGTCCGAACAGTCCGCATACAATTTTTCAGAATTTTCCTGCTTAAAATGCGGCTTGTCGAAGCAAAAAACCATTTTTCCTGCCTCAAACTGCTCCCTCTCCGCCCCAAATGGACCGATTCAGGTCCGGTTTTCGCTCATTTCGCTTACCTGGAATATAGAGGTGACACTCAACCAATTTTTACGATCATCGGGAGCGGAAATCTCTAGAATTTCCGTCTGGGGATCCATTTGTCCGACGGGCAACGGGTCCGACATGCCGCCAGCCAAACAACTGATTCTTCGTTTGCCTTTGTCCTGTTTGCAGGTGCACGAGGTGGGACAGAGGGGGCTGCCGCCCCCCGCCACCCCGCTACAGATCAGCCAGATCACTATCAGGCTTTGCAGATGCTGAATCCGGCAGGAAACGATCATTCTAGAACAAAACAGATCAATGAAGTTGGAAGGTTGCACATTTTGGGCTGTTACGGCCCTGTTTTAAGCTCTGATTTAGTTCATATTTGGTTTGTGAGTAAAGTACAGTCTGAGCTACCACCTGTCAAAAAATCACTATTCTAAGTGGTTTAGAATGGAAGTTATGGCCAATTTGCCGTTCCCGGACAGGGTTTTTTGAATTCTTCCCTGCAGGGTTGCACATTTTGGGCTGTTACAGCCCTGTTTTAACTCTGATTTAGTTCATATTTGGTTTACGAGTAAAGTACAGTCTGAGCTACCACCAGTCAAAAAATCACTATTCTAAGTGGTTTAGAATGGAAGTTATGGCCAATTTGCCGTTCCCGGACAGGGTTTTTTTAACTCTTCCCTGCAGGGTTGCACATTTTGGGCTGTTACAGCCCTGTTTTAACTCTGATTTAGTTCATATTTGGTTTACGAGTAAAGTACAGTCTGAGCTACCACCAGTCAAAAAAATCACTATTCTAAGTGGTTTAGAATGGAAGTTATGGCCAATTTGCCGTTCCCGGACAGGGTTTTTTAACTCTTCCCTGCAGGGTTGCACATTTTGGGCTGTTCCAGCCCTGTTTTAACTCTGATTTAGTTCATATTTGGTTTGTGAGTAAAGTACAGTCTGAGCTACCACCTGTCAAAAAATCACTATTCTAAGTGGTTTAGAATGGAAGTTATGGCCAATTTGCCGTTCCCGGACAGGGTTTTTTAAACTCTTCCCTGCAAGGTTGCACATTTTGGGCTGTTCCAGCCCTGTTTTAACTCTGATTTAGTTCATATTTGGTTTGTGAGTAAAGTACAGTCTGAGCTACCACCTGTCAAAAAATCACTATTCTAAGTGGTTTAGAATGGAAGTTATGGCCAATTTGCCGTTCCCGGACAGGGTTTTTTGAACTCTTCCCTGCAAGGTTGCACATTTTGGGCTGTTACAGCCCTGTTTTACCTCTGATTTAGTTCATATTTGGTTTGCGAGTAAAGTACAGTCTGAGCTACCACCAGTCAAAAAATCACTATTCTAAGTGGTTTAGAATGGAAGTTATGGCCAATTTGCCGTTCCCGGACAGGTTTTTTAACTCTTCCCTGCAGGGTTGCACGTTATCGGCTGTTCCAGCCCTGTTTTACTTCTGATTTAGTTCAAATTTGGTTTGTGAGTAAAGTACAGTCTGAGCTACCACCAGTCAAAAAATCACTCTTCTAAGTGGTTTAGAATGGAAGTTATGGCCAATTTGCCGTTCCCGGACAGGGTTTTTTAAACTCTTCCCTGCAGGGTTGCACATTTTGGGCTGTTACAGCCCTGTTTTAACTCTGATTTAGTTCATATTTGGTTTACGAGTAAAGTACAGTCTGAGCTACCACCTGTCAAAAAATTACTATTCTAAGTGGTTTAGAATGGAAGTTATGGCCAATTTGCCGTTCCCGGACAGGATTTTTTAACTCTTTCCTGCAGGGTTGCACATTTTGGGCTGTTCCAGCCCTGTTTTACCTCTGATTTAGTTCATATTTGGTTTCTGGGTAAAGTACAGTCTGAGCTACCACCAGTCAAAAAATCACTATTCTAAGTTGTTTAGAATGGAAGTTATGGCCAATTTGCCGTTCCCGGACAGGGTTTTTTTAAACTCTTTCCTGCAGGGTTGCACATTTTGGGCTGTTCCAGCCCTGTTTTAACTCTGATTCAGTTCATATTTGGTTCACTAATAAAGTACAGTCTGAGCTACCACCTATCAAAAAATCACTCTTCTAAGTGGTTTAGAATGGAAGTTATGGCCAATTTGCCGTTCCCGACAGTGTTTTTTAAACTCTTCTCTGCAAGGTTGCACATTTTGGGCTGTTACAGCCCTGTTTTAACTCTGATTTAGTTCATGTTTGGTTTGCGAGTAAATTACAGTCTGAGCTACCACCAGTCAAAAAAATCACTCTTCTAAGTGGTTTAGAATGGAAGTTATGGCCAATTTGCCGTTCCCGGACAGGGTTTTTTGAACTCTTCCCTGCAGGGTTGCACATTTTGGGCTGTTACAGCCCTGTTTTAACTCTGATTTAGTTCATATTTGGTTTGCGAGTAAAGTACAGTCTGAGCTACCACCAGTCAAAAAATCACTCTTCTAAGTGGTTTAGAATGGAAGTTATGGCCAATTTGCCGTTCCCGGACAGGGTTTTTTAAACTCTTCCCTGCAGGGTTACACATTTTGGGCTGTTCCAGCCCTGTTTTAACTCTGATTTAGTTCATATTTGGTTTACTAGTAAAGTACAGTCTGAGCTACCACCTGTCAAAAAAATCACTCTTCTAAGTGGTTTAGAATGGAAATTATGGCCAATTTGCCGTTCCCGGACAGGATTTTTTAACTCTTTCTTGCAGGTTTGCACATTTTGGGCTGTTACAGCCCTGTTTTACTTCTGATTTAGTTCATATTTGGTTTGCGAGTAAAGTACAGTCTGAGCTACCACCAGTCAAAAAATCACTATTCTAAGTGGTTTAGAATGGAAGTTATGGGCAATTTGCCGTTCCCGGACAGGGTTTTTTTAACTCTTCCCTGCAGGGTTGCACATTTTGGGCTGTTACAGCCCTGTTTTACCTCTGATTTAGTTCATATTTGGTTTACGAGTAAAGTACAGTCTGAGCTACCACCAGTCAAAAAATTACTATTCTAAGTGGTTTAGAATGGAAGTTATGGCCAATTTGCCGTTCCCGGACAGGGTTTTTTAAACTCTTCCCTGCAGGGTTGCACATTTTGGGCTGTTCCAGCCCTGTTTTACCTCTGATTTAGTTCATATTTGGTTTGTGAGTAAAGTACAGTCTGAGCTACCACCAGTCAAAAAATCACTCTTCTAAGTGGTTTAGAATGGAAGTTATGGCCAATTTGCCGTTCCCGGACAGGGTTTTTTAATTCTTCCCTGCAGGGTTGCACATTTTGGGCTGTTCCAGCCCTGTTTTAACTCTGATTTAGTTCATATTTGGTTTACGAGTAAAGTACAGTCTGAGCTACCACCAGTCAAAAAATCACTATTCTAAGTGGTTTAGAATGGAAGTTATGGCCAATTTGCCGTTCCCGGACAGGGTTTTTTAACTCTTCCCTGCAGGGTTGCACATTTTGGGCTGTTACAGCCCTGTTTTGAGTCCGATCGAGCTGATTTTTTTTACACACATTCCCAACACCTTGGGCTATTACCCGTCACAAAAATCACCATTCTCCGATACCTGGAAGGGAAGTTATGGGCGTTTTGCCGTGCGCGGACAGCGCCAAGTGGGCAAAAACTGACCGAAACGACCCGCAAAAGACTCCCAAATGTGTTGTTTAGTGCCGCTAAAGAATGATTGATGGTTTGCCGTATTAAATTAGGAAAAAATCCACGTTTTGCCTGGAAATTTGTCCATATTAACATAATTAAAAAGTACATTATTCAACGTCATCCATCACTCAGACTGTCAACTGTTTTCGCTCATTTTCCAGGGTGAATTTACTCCCATTCTCGTTTAAACGGTGTAAACCCTTTTTTTCTGGACATTCAGGGGAGAAAAACCGCAAATTTCCCTGTTTTACCACGTTTGCGCTATTTTACTTCAACTTGAAGTTCAGGCTCGTGTAACTTCTGTTCCAGTGAAAGATACAGAAAAAAGTGCGGTTAGGTGTTTTAAAGAGAATTTCAAGGGCTTTCTAAAGCTTTTTTAGCGCACTTTGTAAAGTAAAAAACAACCGAGTTACAAGCTGTCAAAGTGACAACACTACTTTGTGAGTTTTTCTGCCGGTACTAACTGCGTTTACCTCCATTTTTAGTACCGGAAACCAGTGTAAACCCACTCATTCAAGTGCAGAAGAACATTCTAAACCTTTTTGCTCTCTTGCTGAATTTCTGTAACTCTAACCGTTTCCGAGATATTCGAATTTTTTTGAAAAGCATTTGCCCCTCCCCAGAAAGTTTGTTCCAAGTGGTTTTAACCTCGTGAAACTCGGTTATTTGACAAGATACGTCACAAATTTATAGAATCTGATTGGTTGAGGAGTTTAAGGCCTTTTCAAATCTGGTTGGCGCGTTTTTCTAACTTAACCAATAACGGCGCTAGAGGGCGTTAAAGTTCCTAGTGGAGGGGAGAAAAAGGGTTTTCTGGACTTTTCTCGAAAACCTTCCAAGCTATCTTAATGAAATTTCCAGGACTGTTAGATCTCTTCAATGTGGATTTTTTGTTTTCTATACATTTTGGCTGTAAAAGCTACAGTTTTTGAGTAAATTGGGTGAGAAATCTCATTTGGCCCCTCCCCAGAAAAGTTCTGTCTCATTCTACTTCAAACCTCAATAACTCCCTTATTTGATTAGATACGACAAAAATGCTTCTCAACTAATCGATAGCCAAGAGTACAAGCTTTCAGAAAATGCGGTAAAACGGATGAAAAAATTTTTATTTTAAAAAATTGGTTGTCAAACTTTAACAGCTTCTGACGTCGTTACTATGACAGTTAGGAGGTTCATTCAAACGTCAAAATGTAGCCTCAAACAGGGACTTTCTTTTATCTGATTACAACTTTTTTGATAACTTTGCTAATAACCGAGATATCCAGCCTGGAATGCCTGAGTGCACCAAATTGTAAAATTAGAAAACTCCCATCCTCGGTCAGTCAAATAGTTTTGCAAGCGGTTTAGTTTTTTCTTCATAACTTTTGAAGGAAGCAAGTTACAACAAACGTTTATAGAAGCTTTTTTGTAGAAAATTAAATTCTCTATCCCTCAGCGTTTGCGGAATTCGGATCGGAGGTCTGGTTTCCCAGATAGAGGGCGTGGAAGTTGGGAAACATCAAAACAGTGTTTGGTTAACGATTTAAGTGGTTTATTAGTGTTTTTTGTGATCTCTAACCGTTGTAACTCGTCAACCAAAATAATACCAATACAGTCCTGAAAACGCTCGAAATGCATTTAAACAAAAAAAAAATTTAGTTGGTTGTCAAATTTTGACAGCTTCTAACGTCATCACTATGACAGTTAGGAGGTTCATTCAAACGTCAAAATGTAGCCTCAAATAGGGACTTTCTTTTATCTTATTACAATTTTTTGATAACTTTCCTAATAACCGAGATATCCAGCCTGGAATGCCTGAGTGCACCAAATTGTAAAATTAGAAAACTCCCATCCTCGGTCAGTCGAATAGTTTTGCTAGCGGTTTAGTTTTTTCTTCATAACTTTTGAAGGAAGCAAGCTAGCAGAAACGTTTATAGAAGCTTTTTTGTAGCAAATTAAATTCTCTATCCCCCAGCGTTTGCGGAATTCGGATCGGAGGTCTGGTTTCCCAGATAGAGGGCGTGGAAGTTGGGAAACAACAAAACAGTGTTTGGTTAACGATTTAAGTGGTTTATTAGTGATTTTTGTGATTTTTTTTCGGGTGGGCCTGGTCTGGGGACAGGCCGGAATGTCCCTAAAATCCGTACACTTCAATCATAACTCTTGGGTCGTAGTTGGACGGGATTCTCAGGATCGTTTGAGCCTCGTTTCCGGCCACGTCAATTCGGACAGCGTAGGCCCTGTCCCGGCCGAAATTTAGCACTCTAACCGATGTAATGCGACGGGCCGAAGTGACCGCATACCATTGGACCTCTTGGACGTCCGAACTTATTTCCGGCAGGACAATAACTTCTCTGATTTGCAGGACGTCGTTTGATTCCCTGTATCTGGAATTGAATTTGAGCAATTTACGGACGGAAAATGGAATGAAAGGGAACCGAAGTTGGGTGCGAGTTATTTTCTCTTATGTCCGGAATATTGGCTATAAATTTTCGAGCGGAAAATACAATAGGGGAGGGGAAGGAGGCTGGGACAAGGGGGGAGGAGGAGGAGGAGGAGGAGGGGGAATGTGTCAGGGAGTTAGTTCGAGTCCCTGTATTTCCGTCATTTGGAGAGGAAACGTTCTGAAAAATTGCAGCAACAAACTACCAACTGTTGTGAACAACTCCTGAAAATTTCAAGTTTCTACTGGAAAAACTGAATTTTTGAGAAATTTTTGAAATTTCCTTGACCTTCCCAAACCTCTTGGAAGCAAACAGAGCCAGTATCTCTGGAACTAGAAGAGGAAACATTCTTAAAAAATTTATGTAGAGACTAGTGGCCTATTTGTACAAATCCTAAGAGGCCCAAGTCTGAGAAATAAAAAGTGAATTTTTGAGAAATTTTTGAAATTTCTCTGACCTTCCCAAAACTCTTGGAAGCAAACAGAGCCAGTATCTCTGGAAGTAGAAGAGGAAACATTCTGAAAAAATTTATGGAGAGACTAGTGGCCTATTTGTACAAATCCTAAGAGGCCCAAGTCTGAGAAATAAAAGGTGAATTTTTGAGAAATTTTTGAAATTTCTCTGACCTTCACAAAACTCTTGGAAGCAAACAGAGCCAGTATCTCAGGAACTAGAAGAGGAAACATTCTGAAAAAATTTATGGAGGGACTTGTGGCCTATTTGTACAAATCCTAAGAGGCCCAAGTCTGAGAAATAAAAAGTGAATTTTTGAGAAATTTTTGAAATTTCTCTGACCTTCCCAAAACTCTTGGAAGCAAACAGAGCCAGTATCTCTGGAACTGGAAAAGGAAACATTCTGAAAAAAATTATGGAGAGACTAGTGGCCTATTTGTACAAATCCTAAGAGGCCCAAGTCTGAGAAATAAAAAGTGAATTTTTGAGAAATTTTTGAAATTTCTCTGACCTTCCCAAAACTCTTGGAAGCAAACAGAGCCAGTATCTCTGGAAGTAGAAGAGGAAACATTCTGAAAAAATTTATGGAGAGACTAGTGGCCTATTTGTACAAATCCTAAGAGGCCCAAGTCTGAGAAATAAAAAGTGAATTTTTGAGAAATTTTTGAAATTTCTCTGACGTTCACAAAACTCTTGGAAGCAAACAGAGCCAGTATCTCAGGAAGTAGAAGAGGAAACATTCTGAAAAAAATTATGGAGAGACTAGTGGCCTATTTGTACAATTCCTGAGAAATTCAAGTCTGAGAAATAAAAAGTAAATTTTTGAGAAATTTTTGAAATTTCTCTGACGTTCAGAAAAAGAGTTTGGCACCCTTTTGCACGTTTCACCCTGTAACTCCGTTACCCTGGCAAATAAAATTTTGAAAAAATTACCAAATATACTAAAATATGTGCTGATCAATCCCTGAAAATTACAGATCCGTACTGGAAAAAATAAATTTTCTAGAAATTTTCAAAAATTTTGTTTAAGTCTGAACGATTGGTTGTCCTCCAGGAGCCATTTTCTCCACCCCTAAGCGTTTGTTTTTTTTTTTAATTTTAAAAATTACCAAAAAACCTTCAATTATCTGGCAGTTAATCACAAAAAAAACCAAAAAAAAATTTGTTGGGATGGAAATTTCCGGAAAACCCAGTTTTCCTGATAACGTCGTAAGAAAAGCGATTATTTATTTTTTTTTTTACGTGGGACCCTTAAAAAGGGTCTCTTAAGTGCCTTTTATGTTTTTCCCCATCATTGAGGAGCTTATTAACAAGTTAAAAGGCCTCGCCAACTCGATTTGTCAATTTGTTAAGAATCCCTCGAGGTTACGGAGGGCGTTTTAAAATTACCCGAACGATAATTGGAATTTTCAGTCACTTATTCGGAAAGAGGGTTTCGAGGGCTACAATTCAAGTTTTTGACGCACCCTGTAACTGTCAAAATAACCGAGTTAGGGGGTGTCAAAGTGGAAAGTGTCAAAACGAGTCCACCCTGTATTGGGCGGTCAATAACTCGGTTATTTAAGTGTGCGCTGCAACACTGTACCGGGTGGTCAAAAGAGGATTTAAAGGGCTTTAATTTGGTATATTGAACCACCCTGTAGCTGTCAAAATAACCGAGTTATCGGCTGTCAAAGTGATAGCTGTCAGTTACATTTCAATTCAGTTCACTCTGTATTCAATGCTTCATAACTAAGTTATTTGACAGTTTAATGACGTAACTCTAAGAAAGTGATTTGTAGAGAATTTAAAGGGCTTTAATTTGGTATAAAAAACTCTCAGGTAGCTGTCAAAATAACCGAGTTACGAGCTGTCAAACTGGAAAGTGTCAAAAACCCAAACATCAACTCAGTCCACTCTGTATTTAATGCTTCATAACTAAGTTATTTGACAGTTTAATGACGTAACTCTAAGAAAGTGATTTGTAGAGAATTTAAAGGGCTTTAATTTGGTATAAAAAACTCTCAGGTAGCTGTCAAAATAACCGAGTTACGAGCTGTCAAACTGGAAAGTGTCAAAAACCCAAACATCAACTCAGTCCACTCGGTATTTAATGCTTCATAACTTAGTTATTTGACAGTTTAATGACGTAACTCTAAGAAAGTGATTTGTAGAGAATTTAAAGGGCTTTAATTTGGTATAAAGAACTCTCAGGTAGCTGTCAAAATAACCGAGTTACGAGCTGTCAAACTGGAAAGTGTCAAAAACACAAACTTCAACTCAGTCCACTCGGTATTTAATGCTTCATAACTAAGTTATTTGACAGTTTAATGACATAACCCTAAGAAAGTGATTTGTAGAGAATTTAAAGGGCTTTAATTTGGTATAAAGAACTCTCAGGTAGCTGTCAAAATAACCGAGTTACGAGCTGTCAAACTGGAAAGTGTCAAAAACACAAACTTCAACTCAGTCCACTCGGTATTTAATGCTTCATAACTTGGTTATTTGACAGTTTAATGACATAACCCTAAGAAAGTGATTTGTAGAGAATTTAAAGGGCTTTAATTTGGTATAAAGAACTCTCAGGTAGCTGTCAAAATAACCGAGTTACGAGCTGTCAAATTGGAAAATGTCAAAATCGCTCTTTAACTCAAACTTACAACCTCCTTAAAGCACCTTCCTCCCAAATTTTCAAAAAATCGTAGAAAAGCCAAATGACAACTGACAATTTTGACATTTGGCATAAATGTCAAGTAGGCCAACTAGTATAACCTCAAAAAATTTCAGAATTTTTTTCTAAAAAATAACGGAGTTACAGGGTGAAACACGTTCCAACCTCCTTAAAGCACTTTGACAAAACCAATTTTAAAAAAATCATAGAAAAGCCAAATGACAACTAAAAAATTTGACGTTTTGGCACAAATGTCAATTGGGTCAACTAGTATAACCTCAAAAAAAATTCAGAATTTTTCGTGTAAAAATAACGGAGTTACAGGGTGAAACACGTTTAAACCCCCTTAAAGCACTTTGACAAAACCAATTTTCAAAAAATCATAGAAAAGCCAAATGACAACTAAAAAATTTGACGTTTTGGCACAAATGTCAATTGGGTCAACTAGTATAACCTCAAAAAAATTTCAGAATTTTCCCTGTCAAAATAACGGAGTTACAGGGTGAAACACGTTTCAACCCCCTTAAAGAACTTTGACAAAATCAATTTTAAAAAAATCATAGAAAAGCCAAATGACAACTAAAAAATTTGACGTTTTGGCATAAATGTCAATTGGGTCAACTAGTATAACCTCAAAAAAAATTCAGAATTTTTCGTGTAAAAATAACGGAGTTACAGGGTGAAACACGTTCCAACCTCCTTAAAGCACTTTTCCAAAACCAATTTTCAAAAAATCATAGAAAAGCCAAATGACAACTAAAAAATTTGACGTTTTGGCACAAATGTCAATTGGGTCAACTAGTATAACCTCAAAAAAATTTCAGAATTTTCCCTGTCAAAATAACGGAGTTACAGGGTGAAACACGTTTCAACCCCCTTAAAGCACTTTGACAAAACCAATTTTCAAAAAATCATAGAAAAGCCAAATGACAACTAAAAAATTTGACGTTTTGGCACAAATGTCAAGTAGGTCAACTAGTATAACCTCAAAAAAATTCCAGAATTTTCCCTGTCAAAATAACGGAGTTACAGGGTGAAACACGTTTCAACCCCCTTAAAGAACTTTGACAAAACCAGTTTTAAAAAAATCATAGAAAAGCCAAATGACAACTAAAAAATTTGACGTTTTGGCATAAATGTCAAGTAGGTCATCTAGTATAACCTCAAAAAAATTTCAGAATTTTCCGTGTAAAAATAACGGAGTTACAGGGTGAAACACGTTCCAACCTCCTTAAAGAACTTTTCCAAAAACAATTTTCAAAAAATCATAGAAAAGCCAAATGACAACTAAAAAATTTGACGTTTTGGCATAAATGTCAAGTAGGTCAACTAGTATAACCTCAAAAAAATTCCAGAATTTTCCCTAAAAAATAACGGAGTTACAGGGTGAAACACGTTTCAACCCCCTTAAAGAACTTTGACAAAACCAGTTTTAAAAAAATCATAGAAAAGCCAAATGACAACTAAAAAATTTGACGTTTTGGCACAAATGTCAATTGGGTCAACTAGTATAACCTCAAAAAAATTCCAGAATTTTCCCTAAAAAATAACGGAGTTACAGGGTGAAACACGTTTCAACCTCCTTAACAAACTTTAGTCAAAACCAAAAAAAAATTCAAAAAATCATAGAAAATTCAAACAACATCCAAAAAATTTGAAACTCGGCACGATAATCGAGTAGGTCAACTAGTATAACCTCACAAAATTTCAGATTTTTTCCCACCAAAAATAACGAAGTTACAAGCAATTAAACATTAACGTCATTAAGGTCCAATTTCGCTTGCACCAAAACGGCTTTTCAACGGAAATTACCATTGAAACGGAATTTGGTTTCGCGGGAAATTCACCCTAATTGTCGCAACTACGCCACTGGTTTAAAATTAATTAATTACCTGTAAATCAAGTCGCCTGGATTGCCATAACCAGTGTCGTCCGCATACAAAATGGCCGAATTTTCTGCCAATTTCGTTTCTACGCCACTGTGTGTGTTGATAAATTGCAGCAATTTTCCAGAGGCGTCCTGAATATTTAATTCGGTCTGCAAGGCTTCGTTTGCGAAAAACAGTGTTGCCAAAGTTAAGATTGTTAAAAATTTCATTTTTTTTGGATTTTTTTTTTGAAAAAAAAAAATAAAAATTTTTTAAAATTTTTTTTGAAAAAAAAAAATTTTTTTTATGTTTTTCTTGTGGCGTTTAATTTGAAATTGATTAGAAAAGCGCTGTTGCCGTCCTTAAGTACTTTATCCCGGTATCTGCGTATTTAAATGCATTTAGTGCACACTGATAATGGCTCATTTGGGGACGAAACGTGACTTAAATACGAATTAACCTAACCTAGTTTAATTGTAGATTTGTTTTTTTTTTATTAAGGAGGTTCGAACGGTTATTAAATGACATTTAGGGTGACATTCCCGTGCAACAAAATCCCGTTTTAATGGCCTATTCCGTTGTGAAACGGTGCGAGTGTAAGCGAAATTGGACCTTGATGACATTAATTTTTAATTGCTTGTAACTTCGTTATTTTTGGTGGAAAAAATCTGAAATTTTGTGAGGTTATACTAGTTGACCTACTCGATTTTTGTGCCGAGTTTCAAATTTTTTGGATTTCATTTGTCTTTTGTACGATTTTTTGAAAATTTTTTGGTTTTTATTTAAGTTTGTTAAGGAGGTCGGAACGTGTTTCATCCTGTAACTCCGTTATTTTAACAGCGAAAATTCTGGAATTTCTGTGAGGTGATACTAGTTGACCTACTTGACATTTACGCGAAAACGTCAAATTTTTTAGTTGTCATTTGGCTTTTCTATGATTTTTTGAAAATTGGTTTTGAAAAAGTGCTTTAAGGGGGTTGGAACGTGTTTCACCCTGTAACTCCGTTATTTTTACCCAAAAAATTCTGATTTTTTTTGAGGTTATACTAGATGACCTGCTTGATATTTGTACACAAACGTCAAATTTTTTAGTTGTCATTTGGCTTTTCTATGATTTTTTTAAAATTGTTTTTGTCAAAGTGCTTTAAGGGGGTTGGAACGTGTTTCACCCTGTAACTCCGTTATTTAAAAAAAAAAAATTCTGAAACTTTTTTGAGGTTATACTAGTTGACCTACTTGACATTTGTGCCAAAACGTCAAATTTTTTAGTTGTCATTTGGCTTTACTATGATTTTTTGAAAATTGGTTTTGGAAAAGTGCTTTAAGGAGGTTGGAACGTGTTTCACCCTGTAACTCCGTTATTTTTTTAGGGAAAATTCTGGAATTTTTTTGAGGTTATACTAGTTGACCCAATTGACATTTGTGCCAAAACGTCAAATTTTTTAGTTGTCATTTGGCTTTTCTATGATTTTTTGAAAATTGTTTTTGTCAAAGTGCTTTAAGGGGGTTGGAACGTGTTTCACCCTGTAACTCCGTTATTTTTTTAGGGAAAATTCTGGAATTTTTGTGAGGTTATACTAGTTGACCCAATTGACATTTGTGCCAAAACGTCAAATTTTTTAGTTGTCATTTGGCTTTTCTATGATTTTTTGAAAATTGGTTTTGGAAAAGTGCTTTAAGGAGGTTGGAACGTGTTTCACCCTGTAACTCCGTTATTTTTACACAGAAAATTCTGAAATTTTTTTGAGGTTATACTAGATGACCTACTTGACATTTGTGCCAAAACGTCAAATTTTTTAGTTGTCATTTGGCTTTTCTATGATTTTTTGAAAATTGGTTTTGGAAAAGTGCTTTAAGGAGGTTGGAACGTGTTTCACCCTGTAACTCCGTTATTTTTACACGAAAAATTCTGAAATTTTTTTGAGGTTATACTAGTTGACCCAATTGACATTTGTGCCAAAACGTCAAATTTTTTAGTTGTCATTTGGCTTTTCTATGATTTTTTGAAAATTGGTTTTGGAAAAGTGCTTTAAGGGGGTTGGAACGTGTTTCACCCTGTAACTCCGTTATTTTTACACGGAAAATTCTGAAATTTTTTTTGAGGTTATACTAGTTGACCTACTTGACATTTGTGCCAAAACGTCAAAATTTTGGTCACCTGACAACTGTCAAAATAACGGTCACAAATCTCAGAAACACGATTCGTCTTGAATAGTGCCAGAAAACTCTTCCAAACCGTGATTTTGCATCTTTTGAACACAATTTGACAGTTTTGACGTTCGTGACAGTTGTCACGTGGTTCTAGATAACTATTTAGCCAGACTGTCACGTGACAACTGTCAAAATAACTGTCAAAAAAATTGTCAAAACGCGTCTTGTTTCAAAAACTGTGTCAAGTTTTAGTTCTGGCAGAACCTAGGCAAATTTGGACAGTTTTGACAGATATCACGTGGTTTTAGAGGACAGTTTGGCTAGACAGTCACGTGACACGTCACGTGTCCCCAGACCAGGCCCACCCGAGAAAAAATCACAAAAAACACTAATAAATCACTTAAATCGTTAACCCAACACTGTTTTGTTGTTTCCCAACTTCAACGCCCTCTATCTGGGAAACCAGACATCCGATCCAAATTCCGCAAACGCTGGGGGATAGAGAATTTAATTTTCTACAAAAAAGCTTCTATAAACGTTTGTCGTAACTTGCTTCCTTCAAAAGTTATGAAGAAAAACCAAACCGCTAGCAAAACTATTCGACTGACCGAGGATGGGAGTTTTCGAATTTTACAATTTGGTGCACTCAGGCCTTCCAGGCTGGATATCTCGGTTATTAGCAAAGTTATCAAAAAAGTTGTAATTAGATAAAAGAAAGGCCCTATTTGAGGCTACATTTTGACGTTTGAATGAACCTCCTAACTGTCATAGTAATGACGTCAGAAGCTGTCAAAATTTGACAACCAACTGAATTATTTTTTAGTCTGAATGCATTTTGAGGGTTTTCAGGACTGTATTGGTATTATTTTGGTTGACGAGTTACAACGGTTAGAGATCACAAAAAACACTAATAAACCACTTAAATCGTTAACCAAACACTGTTTTGTTGTTTCGCAACTTCCACGCCCTCTATCTGGGAAACCAGACATCCGATTCGAATTCCGCAAACGCTGAGGGATAGAGAATTTAATTTGCTACAAAAAAGCTTCTATAAACGTTTGTCGTAACTTGCTTCCTTCAAAAGTTATGAAAAAAAAACTAAACCGCTTGCAAAACTATTTGACTGATCGAGGATGGGAGTTTTCTAATTTTACAAATTGGTGCACTCAGGCATTCCAGGCTGGATATCTCGGTTATTAGCAAAGTTATCAAAAAAGTTGTAATTAGATAAAAGAAAGTCCCTATTTGAGGCTACATTTTGACGTTTGAATGAACCTCCTAACTGTCATAGTAACGACGTCAGAAGCTGTCAAAATTTGACAACCAACTGATTTATTTTTTTGTCTAAATGCATTTCGAGCGTTTTCAGGACTGTATTGGTATTATTTTGGTTGACGAGTTACAACGGTTAGAGATCACAAAAAACACTAATAAACCACTTAAATCGTTAATCAAACACTGTTTTGTTGTTTCCCAACTTCAACGCCCTCTATCTGGGAAACCAGACATCCGATCCAAATTCCCCAAACGCTGGGGGATAGAGAATTTAATTTCCTACAAAAAAGCTTCTATAAACGTTTGTCGTAACTCGCTTCCTTCAAAAGTTATGACGAAAAAACTAAACCGCTTGCAAAACTATTTGACTGACCGAGGATGGGAGTTTTCGAATTTTACAATTTGGTGCACTCAGGCCTTCCAGGCTGGATATCTCGGTTATTAGCAAAGTTATCAAAAAAGTTGTAATTAGATAAAAGAAAGTCCCTATTTGAGGCTACATTTTGACGTTTGAATGAACCTCCTAACTGTCATAGTAATGACGTCAGAAGCTGTCAAAATTTGACAACCAATTTTCTAATAATTTTTTTTTTCAACCGTTTTACCGCATTTTCTGAAAGCTTGTACTCTTGGCTATCGATCACTTGAAAAGCATTTTTGTCGTATCTAATCAAATAAGGGAGTTATTGAGGTTTTAAGTAGAATGAGACAGAACTTTTCTGGGGAGGGGCCAAATGAAACTTCTCACCCAATTTACTCAAAAACTGTAGCTTTTACAGCCAAAATGTATAGAAAACAAAAAATCCACATTGGAGAGATCTAACAGTCCTGAAAATTTCATTAAGATAGCTTGGAAGGTTTTCGAGAAAAGTCCAGAAAACCCTTTTTCTCCCCTCCACTAGGAACTTTAACGCCCTCTAGCGCCGTTATTGGTTAAGTTAGAAAATTTCGCAGTGCAGATTTGGAAAGGTATTAAACTTGTCAACCAATCAGATTCTATGAATTTGTGACGTATCTTGTCAAATAACCGAGTTTCACGAGGTTAAAACCACTAAAAACAAACTTTCTGGGGAGGGGGCAAATGCTTTCCCAAAAACTCGAATATCTCGGAAACGGTTAGAGTTACAGAAATTTACCAGGAGACCAAAAAGGTTTAGAATGTCATTCTGTACTTGAATGAGTGGGTTTACACTGGTTTCCGGTACTAAAAATGAAGGTAAACGCAGTTAGTACCGGCCGGAAAACTCACAAAGTAGTGTTGTCACTTTGACAGCTTGTAACTCGGTTGTTTTTCACCTTACAAAGTGCGCTAAAAAAGCTTTAGAAAGCCCTTGAAATTCTCTTTAAAACACCTTACCGCACTTTTTTCTGTATCTCTCACTGGAACGAAGTTCCAGGAGGTGGAATTGAACTGGCTTGAAGTTGTGCCAGTAAAGTACAGTGCGCAATTTGGTCGCAAATATCTCGGTTAATAGCAGAGTTAGCAAAAAATTTGTTTTTACATAAAAGAAAGCCCTGATCCAGAGCTATATTCTGACGTTTGACGCAACCTGACAACTGTCATAGTAGTGACGTCAGATGGTGTCAAACTTTGACAACCCATTCTAGTGCTTTCATGCAATAGCACACTAACCCTCCCCCCCCTAACTGTAGTTAAGCTAGTTTTTCCGGTATTTTCTTAAATTTGGCAACAAAAATTTGTATTCAATCTTGTAGACAAGTCGATCGACAAAGAAAAATCGTTTTTCCCCGAAATAATGGATGTGTGCGGTGAAAAGCTGCATTTTCCACACTCGAACGACCGTCGAGGTGATAATTTCCGGTAAAAACACCAAAACCGTATCGTCTCATCCCCCATTCGAGTCATTAAACTGTTTTTGAACCACTGGTTTGATGTGATTTTGCAGAAAAATCACCTTAAAGTGTTCCAGAGGTTTCCTGGAAAGTAAACTGAAATTTCAAAAAATTCTCACAAATTCAGTTTTTCATTTGCAACTTTGATTTTCTCTGGATTTGTAAAGACAGTCCAGGAGAACGTCCCTGAATTTTTTCAGAATTTTTACTCCACTGGATCCAGAGATACGGCCGTTATATAACGCCCTAAAAAAATACGCGAAAGCGCCTTAATTTGCAGCCCATCCCTGTAATGGTACTTCCTACAGTCAATTTGACCTTAAAATTGACTTCCAAATGGTGTAACGGCCGTTATCACGGAGCAACGCCCTAAAAAACCACAAAAACTACTTAAATACCATATTTTGAAGGTCACAGCAATGCTGGTACCACGAATGGTTAAATTGACTTAAAAATTGGATTTCTGAGACCCAAATTAGTAATTAGGGAGAGTTTTGTTAGGGCGTTAGCAATATTCACTAAGCACCCAAGCAAAAATTACAAAAACCATTTTTTGTTTGTGCAACTGGTCGTTTGATCGTGAATAACTCGGTTATTTAAACATTTAGCTAAACAAACCTAAGAAGAGGATTTGTAGCCAATGAAATGGGCTTTCAAACAGCGTTGACCGGAAGTTTGTAAGTTGTACCGTTTGGCCGCTAGAGGGCCTCAAAGTTTTGTCACAGATTTTTTTACAAAAAGCATTTTTTGTTTGTGCAACTGGTCGTTTGATCGTGAATAACTCGGTTATTTAAACATTTAGCTAAACAAACCTAAGAAGAGGATTTGTAGCCAATGAAATGGGCTTTCGAACAGCGTTGACCGGAAGTTTGTAAGTTGTACCGTTTGGCCGCTAGAGGGCCTCAAAGTTTTGTCACAGATTTTTACAAAAAGCATTTTTTGTTTGTGCAACTGGTCGTTTAATCGTTAATAACTCGGTTATTTAAACATTTAGCTAAACCAACCTAAGAAGATGATTTGTAGTCAATGAAATGGGCTTTCGAACTCACAGGGTGTAATACAACATTGAATTAGAAATAATTAACAGAAATAATCAATCACGTGACACCGAGTTTAGATAATCACACCAAAGTCACGTGACTGTGCGGCTCCGCTCTAGCGGGTGCCCATCCCTAGCGCGCAACTGTCAATTTTAGTGAGTGACGTTTCTACCTCTTTTACTTCCCGAGATATTAATGTTTTTCCATTGACATGCGTTTTTCATTAATTTCCTACTTTGTGTCATTTCAATCCCGTAAAAACTCCTGAAGGATTTGACAGAAGTGCGTGATTTTTGGATATGTCATTTATTACAGTTTTCTGATTAAGTCAGCGCAAAAATGACGTTTCTACCTCTTTTACTTCCCGAGATATTAATGTTTTTCCATTGACATGCGTTTTTCATTAATTTCCTACTTTGTGTCATTTCAACCTCGTGAAAACTCCTGAAGGATTTGACAGAAGTGCGTGATTTTTGGATATGTCATTTGTGACAGTTTTCTGATTAAGTCAGCGCAAAAATGACGTTTCTACCTCTTTTACTTCCGAGATATTAATGTTTTTCCATTGACATGCGTTGTTCATTAATTTCCTACTTTGTGTCATTTCACTCCCGTAAAAACTCCTGAAGGATTTGACAGAAGTGCGTGATTTTTGGATATGTCATTTCTGACAGTTTTCTGATTAAGTCAGCGCAAAAATGACGTTTCTACCTCGTTCACTTCCCGAGATATTAATGTTTTTTCCATTGGCATGCGTTTTTCATTAATTTCCTACTTTGTGTCATTTCAATCCCGTAAAAACTCCTGAAGGATTTGACAGAAGTGCGTGATTTTTGGATATGTCATTTGTGACAGTTTTCTGATTAAGTCAGCGCAAAAATGACGTTTTTACTCTTTTACTTCCCGAGTTATTAATGTTTTTCCATTGGCATGCGTTTTTCATTAATTTCCTACTTTGTGTCATTTCAACCTCGTGAAAACTACTGAAGGATTTGACAGAAGTGCGTGATTTTTGGATATGTCATTTCTGACAGTTTTCCGGATAATTCCACGCAAAAACCACGTTTTTACCTCTTTTACTTCCCGAGATATTAATGTTTTTCCATTGACATGCGTTTTTCATTAATTTCCTACTTTGTGTCATTTCAATCCCGTAAAAACTCCTGAAGGATTTGACAGAAGTGCGTGATTTTTGGATATGTCATTTGTGACAGTTTTCTGATTAAGTCAGCGCAAAAATGACGTTTCTACCTCTTTTACTTCCCGAGATATTAATGTTTTTCCATTGACATGCGTTTTTCATTAATTTCCTACTTTGTGTCATTTCAACCTCGTGAAAACTCCTGAAGGATTTGACAGAAGTGCGTGATTTTTGGATATGTCATTTCTGACAGTTTTCCGGATAATTCCACGCAAAAACCACGTTTTTACCTCTTTTACTTCCCGAGATATTAATGTTTTTCCATTGACATGCGTTTTTCATTAATTTCCTACTTTGTGTCATTTCAATCCCGTAAAAACTCCTGAAGGATTTGACAGAAGTGCGTGATTTTTGGATATGTCATTTGTGACAGTTTTCTGATTAAGTCAGCGCAAAAATGACGTTTCTACCTCTTTTACTTCCCGAGATATTAATGTTTTTCCATTGACATGCGTTTTTCATTAATTTCCTACTTTGTGTCATTTCAATCCCGTAAAAACTCCTGAAGGATTTGACAGAAGTGCGTGATTTTTGGATATGTCATTTGTGACAGTTTTCTGATTAAGTCAGCGCAAAAATGACGTTTCTACCTCTTTTACTTCCCGAGATATTAATGTTTTTCCATTGACATGCGTTTTTCATTAATTTCCTACTTTGTGTCATTTCAATCCCGTAAAAACTCCTGAAGGATTTGACAGAAGTGCGTGATTTTTGGATATGTCATTTGTGACAGTTTTCCGGATAATTCCACGCAAAAACCACGTTTTTACCTCTTTTACTTCCCGAGATATTAATGTTTTTCCATTGACATGCGTTTTTCATTAATTTCCTACTTTGTGTCATTTCAACCTCGTGAAAACTCCTGAAGGATTTGACAGAAGTGCGTGATTTTTGGATATGTCATTTGTGACAGTTTTCTGATTAAGTCAGCGCAAAAATGACGTTTCTACCTCTTTTACTTCCCGAGATATTAATGTTTTTCCATTGACATGCGTTTTTCATTAATTTCCTACTTTGTGTCATTTCAACCTCGTGAAAACTCCTGAAGGATTTGACAGAAGTGCGTGATTTTTGGATATGTCATTTGTGACAGTTTTCTGATTAAATCAGCGCAAAAATGACGTTTCTACCTCTTTTACTTCCCGAGATATTAATGTTTTTCCATTGACATGCGTTTTTCATTAATTTCCTACTTTGTGTCATTTCAACCTCGTGAAAACTCCTGAAGGATTTGACAGAAGTGCGTGATTTTTGGATATGTCATTTGTGACAGTTTTCCGGATAATTCCACGCAAAAACCACGTTTTACCTCTTTTACTTCCCGAGATATTAATGTTTTTCCATTGACATGCGTTTTTCATTAATTTCCTACTTTGTGTCATTTCAATCCCGTAAAAACTCCTGAAGGATTTGACAGAAGTGCGTGATTTTTGGATATGTCATTTGTGACAGTTTTCTGATTAAGTCAGCGCAAAAATGACGTTTCTACCTCTTTTACTTCCCGAGATATTAATGTTTTTCCATTGACATGCGTTTTTCATTAATTTCCTACTTTGTGTCATTTCAACCTCGTGAAAACTCCTGAAGGATTTGACAGAAGTGCGTGATTTTTGGATATGTCATTTGTGACAGTTTTCCGGATAATTCCACGCAAAAACCACGTTTTTACCTCTTTTACTTCCCGAGATATTAATGTTTTTCCATTGACATGCGTTTTTCATTAATTTCCTACTTTGTGTCATTTCAATCCCGTAAAAACTCCTGAAGGATTTGACAGAAGTGCGTGATTTTTGGATATGTCATTTGTGACAGTTTTCTGATTAAGTCAGCGCAAAAATGACGTTTCTACCTCTTTTACTTCCCGAGATATTAATGTTTTTCCATTGACATGCGTTTTTCATTAATTTCCTACTTTGTGTCATTTCAACCTCGTGAAAACTCCTGAAGGATTTGACAGAAGTGCGTGATTTTTGGATATGTCATTTGTGACAGTTTTCTGATTAAGTCAGCGCAAAAAACCACGTTTCTACCTCTTTTTACTTCCCGAGTTATTAATGTTTTTCCATTGGCATGCGTTTTTCATTAATTTCCTACTTTGTGTCATTTCAACCTCGTGAAAACTCCTGAAGGATTTGACAGAAGTGCGTGATTTTTGGATATGTCATTTCTGACAGTTTTCCGGATAATTCCACGCAAAAACCACGTTTTTACCTCTTTTATTTCCCGAGATATTAATGTTTTTCCATTGACATGCGTTTTTCATTAATTTCCTACTTTGTGTCATTTCAACCTCGTGAAAACTCCTGAAGGATTTGACAGAAGTGCGTGATTTTTGGATATGTCATTTCTGACAGTTTTCTGATTAAGTCAGCGCAAAAATGACGTTTCTACCTCTTTTACTTCCCGAGATATTAATGTTTTTCCATTGACATGCGTTTTTCATTAATTTCCTACTTTGTGTCATTTCAACCTCGTGAAAACTCCTGAAGGATTTGACAGAAGTGCGTGATTTTTGGATATGTCATTTGTGACAGTTTTCTGATTAAGTCAGCGCAAAAATGACGTTTCTACCTCTTTTACTTCCCGAGATATTAATGTTTTTCCATTGACATGCGTTTTTCATTAATTTCCTACTTTGTGTCATTTCAACCTCGTGAAAACTCCTGAAGGATTTGACAGAAGTGCGTGATTTTTGGATATGTCATTTGTGACAGTTTTCTGATAATTCCACGCAAAAACCACGTTTTTTACCTCTTTTACTTCCCGAGATATTAATGTTTTTCCATTGACATGCGTTTTTCATTAATTTCCTACTTTGTGTCATTTCAATCCGTAAAAACTCCTGAAGGATTTGACAGAAGTGCGTGATTTTTGGATATGTCATTTGTGACAGTTTTCTGATTAAGTCAGCGCAAAAATGACGTTTCTACCTCTTTTACTTCCCGAGATATTAATGTTTTTCCATTGACATGCGTTTTTCATTAATTTCCTACTTTGTGTCATTTCAACCTCGTGAAAACTCCTGAAGGATTTGACAGAAGTGCGTGATTTTTGGATATGTCATTTGTGACAGTTTTCCGGATAATTCCACGCAAAAACCACGTTTTTACCTCTTTTACTTCCCGAGATATTAATGTTTTTCCATTGACATGCGTTTTTCATTAATTTCCTACTTTGTGTCATTTCAATCCCGTAAAAACTCCTGAAGGATTTGACAGAAGTGCGTGATTTTTGGATATGTCATTTGTGACAGTTTTCTGATTAAGTCAGCGCAAAAATGACGTTTCTACCTCTTTTACTTCCCGAGATATTAATGTTTTTCCATTGACATGCGTTTTTCATTAATTTCCTACTTTGTGTCATTTCAACCTCGTGAAAACTCCTGAAGGATTTGACAGAAGTGCGTGATTTTTGGATATGTCATTTGTGACAGTTTTCTGATTAAGTCAGCGCAAAAACCACGTTTCTACCTCTTTTACTTCCCGAGTTATTAATGTTTTTCCATTGGCATGCGTTTTTCATTAATTTCCTACTTTGTGTCATTTCAACCTCGTGAAAACTCCTGAAGGATTTGACAGAAGTGCGTGATTTTTGGATATGTCATTTCTGACAGTTTTCCGGATAATTCCACGCAAAAACCACGTTTTTACCTCTTTTACTTCCCGAGATATTAATGTTTTTCCATTGACATGCGTTTTTCATTAATTTCCTACTTTGTGTCATTTCAACCTCGTGAAAACTCCTGAAGGATTTGACAGAAGTGCGTGATTTTTGGATATGTCATTTGTGACAGTTTTCTGATTAAGTCAGCGCAAAAATGACGTTTCTACCTCTTTTACTTCCCGAGATATTAATGTTTTTCCATTGACATGCGTTTTTCATTAATTTCCTACTTTGTGTCATTTCAACCTCGTGAAAACTCCTGAAGGATTTGACAGAAGTGCGTGATTTTTGGATATGTCATTTCTGACAGTTTTCCGGATAATTCCACGCAAAAACCACGTTTTTACCTCTTTTACTTCCCGAGTTATTAATGTTTTTCCATTGACATGCGTTTTTCATTAATTTCCTACTTTGTGTCATTTCAACCTCGTGAAAACTCCTGAAGGATTTGACAGAAGTGCGTGATTTTTGGATATGTCATTTGTGACAGTTTTCTGATTAAGTCAGCGCAAAAATGACGTTTTTACCTCTTTTACTTCCCGAGTTATTAATGTTTTTCCATTGGCATGCGTTTTTCATTAATTTCCTACTTTGTGTCATTTCAACCTCGTGAAAACTCCTGAAGGATTTGACAGAAGTGCGTGATTTTTGGATATGTCATTTGTGACAGTTTTCTGATTAAGTCAGCGCAAAAATGACGTTTCTACCTCTTTTACTTCCCGAGATATTAATGTTTTTCCATTGACATGCGTTTTTCATTAATTTCCTACTTTGTGTCATTTCAACCTCGTGAAAACTCCTGAAGGATTTGACAGAAGTGCGTGATTTTTGGATATGTCATTTCTGACAGTTTTCCGGATAATTCCACGCAAAAACCACGTTTTTACCTCTTTTACTTCCCGAGATATTAATGTTTTTCCATTGACATGCGTTTTTCATTAATTTCCTACTTTGTGTCATTTCAACCTCGTGAAAACTCCTGAAGGATTTGACAGAAGTGCGTGATTTTTGGATATGTCATTTGTGACAGTTTTCCGGATAATTCCACGCAAAAACCACGTTTTTACCTCTTTTACTTCCCGAGATATTAATGTTTTTCCATTGACATGCGTTTTTCATTAATTTCCTACTTTGTGTCATTTCAACCTCGTGAAAACTCCTGAAGGATTTGACAGAAGTGTATGATTTTTGGATATGTCATTTGTGACAGTTTTCTGATTAAGTCAGCGCAAAAATGACGTTTCTACCTCTTTTACTTCCCGAGATATTAATGTTTTTCCATTGACATGCGTTTTTCATTAATTTCCTACTTTGTGTCATTTCAACCTCGTGAAAACTCTTGAAGGATTTGACAGAAGTGCGTGATTTTTGGATATGTCATTTGTGACAGTTTTCTGATTAAGTCAGCGCAAAAATGACGTTTCTACCTCTTTTACTTCCCGAGTTATTAATGTTTTTCCATTGACATGCGTTTTTCATTAATTTCCTACTTTGTGTCATTTCAACCTCGTGAAAACTCCTGAAGGATTTGACAGAAGTGCGTGATTTTTGGATATGTCATTTGTGACAGTTTTCCGGATAATTCCACGCAAAAACCACGTTTCTACCTCTTTTACTTCCCGAGATATTAATGTTTTTCCATTGACATGCGTTTTTCATTAATTTCCTACTTTGTGTCATTTCAACCTCGTGAAAACTCCTGAAGGATTTGACAGAAGTGCGTGATTTTTGGATATGTCATTTCTGACAGTTTTCCGGATAATTCCACGCAAAAACCACGTTTTTACCTCTTTTACTTCCCGAGATATTAATGTTTTTCCATTGACATGCGTTTTTCATTAATTTCCTACTTTGTGTCATTTCAACCTCGTGAAAACTCCTGAAGGATTTGACAGAAGTGCGTGATTTTTGGATATGTCATTTGTGACAGTTTTCTGATTAAGTCAGCGCAAAAATGACGTTTCTACCTCTTTTACTTCCCGAGATATTAATGTTTTTCCATTGACATGCGTTTTTCATTAATTTCCTACTTTGTGTCATTTCAATCCCGTGAAAACTCCTGAAGGATTTGACAGAAGTGCGTGATTTTTGGATATGTCATTTGTGACAGTTTTCCGGATAATTCAACGCAAAAATGACGTTTCTACCTCTTTTACTTTCCGAGTTATTAATGTTTTTCCATTGACATGCGTTTTTCATTAATTTCCTACTTTGTGTCATTTCAACCTCGTGAAAACTCCTGAAGGATTTGACAGAAGTGCGTGATTTTTGGATATGTCATTTGTGACAGTTTTCTGATTAAGTCAACGCAAAAACCACGTTTCTACCTCTTTTACTTCCCGAGTTATTAATGTTTTTCCATTGGCATGCGTTTTTCATTAATTTCCTACTTTGTGTCATTTCAACCTCGTGAAAACTCCTGAAGGATTTGACAGAAGTGCGTGATTTTTGGATATGTCATTTCTGACAGTTTTCCGGATAATTCCACGCAAAAACCACGTTTTTACCTCTTTTACTTCCCGAGATATTAATGTTTTTCCATTGACATGCGTTTTTCATTAATTTCCTACTTTGTGTCATTTCAACCTCGTGAAAACTCCTGAAGGATTTGACAGAAGTGCGTGATTTTTGGATATGTCATTTGTGACAGTTTTCTGATTAAGTCAGCGCAAAAATGACGTTTCTACCTCTTTTACTTCCCGAGATATTAATGTTTTTCCATTGACATGCGTTTTTCATTAATTTCCTACTTTGTGTCATTTCAACCTCGTGAAAACTCCTGAAGGATTTGACAGAAGTGCGTGATTTTTGGATATGTCATTTGTGACAGTTTTCTGATTAAGTCAGCGCAAAAATGACGTTTCTACCTCTTTTACTTCCCGAGTTATTAATGTTTTTCCATTGGCATGCGTTTTTCATTAATTTCCTACTTTGTGTCATTTCAATCCTCGTGAAAACTCTTGAAGGATTTGACAGAAGTGCGTGATTTTGGATATGTCATTTGTGACAGTTTTCCGGATAATTCCACGCAAAAACCACGTTTTTACCTCTTTTACTTCCCGAGATATTAATGTTTTTCCATTGACATGCGTTTTTCATTAATTTCCTACTTTGTGTCATTTCAACCTCGTGAAAACTCCTGAAGGATTTGACAGAAGTGCGTGATTTTTGGATATGTCATTTGTGACAGTTTTCTGATTAAGTCAGCGCAAAAATGACGTTTCTACCTCTTTTACTTCCCGAGATATTAATGTTTTTCCATTGACATGCGTTTTTCATTAATTTCCTACTTTGTGTCATTTCAACCTCGTGAAAACTCCTGAAGGATTTGACAGAAGTGCGTGATTTTTGGATATGTCATTTGTGACAGTTTTCTGATTAAGTCAGCGCAAAAATGACGTTTCTACCTCTTTTACTTCCCGAGATATTAATGTTTTTCCATTGACATGCGTTTTTCATTAATTTCCTACTTTGTGTCATTTCAACCTCGTAAAAACTCTTGAAGGATTTGACAGAAGTGCGTGATTTTTGGATATGTCATTTGTGACAGTTTTCCGGATTAAGTCCAGCGCAAAAACCACGTTTTTACCTCTTTTACTTCCCGAGATATTAATGTTTTTCCATTGACATGCGTTTTTCATTAATTTCCTACTTTGTGTCATTTCAACCTCGTGAAAACTCCTGAAGGATTTGACAGAAGTGCATGATTTTTGGATATGTCATTTGTGACAGTTTTCTGATTAAGTCAGCGCAAAAATGACGTTTCTACCTCTTTTACTTCCCGAGATATTAATGTTTTTCCATTGACATGCGTTTTTCATTAATTTCCTACTTTGTGTCATTTCAACCTCGTGAAAACTCCTGAAGGATTTGACAGAAGTGCGTGATTTTTGGATATGTCATTTGTGACAGTTTTCTGATTAAGTCAGCGCAAAAACCACGTTTCTACCTCTTTTACTTCCCGAGTTATTAATGTTTTTCCATTGGCATGCGTTTTTCATTAATTTCCTACTTTGTGTCATTTCAACCTCGTGAAAACTCCTGAAGGATTTGACAGAAGTGCGTGATTTTTGGATATGTCATTTCTGACAGTTTTCCGGATAATTCCACGCAAAAACCACGTTTTTACCTCTTTTACTTCCCGAGATATTAATGTTTTTCCATTGACATGCGTTTTTCATTAATTTCCTACTTTGTGTCATTTCAATCCCGTAAAAACTCCTGAAGGATTTGACAGAAGTGCGTGATTTTTGGATATGTCATTTGTGACAGTTTTCTGATTAAGTCAGCGCAAAAATGACGTTTCTACCTCTTTTACTTCCCGAGATATTAATGTTTTTCAATTGACATGCGTTTTTCATTAATTTCCTACTTTGTGTCATTTCAACCTCGTGAAAACTCCTGAAGGATTTGACAGAAGTGCGTGATTTTTGGATATGTCATTTGTGACAGTTTTCTGATTAAGTCAGCGCAAAAATGACGTTTCTACCTCTTTTACTTCCCGAGATATTAATGTTTTTCCATTGACATGCGTTTTTCATTAATTTCCTACTTTGTGTCATTTCAATCCCGTAAAAACTCCTGAAGGATTTGACAGAAGTGCGTGATTTTTGGATATGTCATTTGTGACAGTTTTCTGATTAAGTCAGCGCAAAAATGACGTTTCTACCTCTTTTACTTCCCGAGATATTAATGTTTTTCCATTGACATGCGTTTTTCATTAATTTCCTACTTTGTGTCATTTCAACCTCGTGAAAACTCCTGAAGGATTTGACAGAAGTGCGTGATTTTTGGATATGTCATTTCTGACAGTTTTCCGGATAATTCCACGCAAAAACCACGTTTTTACCTCTTTTACTTCCCGAGTTATTAATGTTTTTCCATTGGCATGCGTTTTTCATTAATTTCCTTGAGGGGACGCCAACTTGAAACCGATTTTTCTGGAGTAATCGCGCCGCCACCACCAAACAACTTGCACCCCCATGATCGGGACACTTTACGGAACACTTTGAGGCACTTTTCACCACCCGAAACGCACTTTTACCGGCTTTTTTTGAGCAAAATTGAGCAGGGAAAAGGACCGCGCCTGCTCCCTCCATTTTGTCACCGAATGACACTAGTGACGTATATATGGCCACTAGGGATGGACGAGGAAACGAATAACTATAGGAAGGTGTGCAGTATTTGCGTGTAAATCACAGTTTAGTCACAGTCACAGGGTGTGTAATACAACATTGAATTAGAAATAATTAACAGAAATAATCAATCACGTGACACCGATTTAAGATAATCACACCAAAGTCACGTGACTGTGCGGCTCCTCTCTAGCGGGTGCCCATCCCTAGCGCGCGCAACTGTCAATTTTCAGTGAGTGACGTTTCAATGTGGGGTTATGCGGCCGTGGCGGCTCCTCCCGTACAATTTCGCCCAAAAAAGCCGGTAAAAGTGCGTTTCGAGCGGTGCAAAGTGTCTCAAAGTGTTCCTTAGACCCTACCGGTCGTTTGAGTGCAAGTGGTTTGGGGCTGCGGCCCCAATTTCGCCCAAAAACGGCGTTTGTCCGAGATGGCGTCCCTACCGCAGTTCAATGCACCAAAAAGGTTAGGAAATTCAACGTTTTTTTTCGCTTAATTTCACACTGACTGGCTGGTTTTCAATTAAACTCTTGAAATTCGGCAACAAATTTGGGTGCTACAAAATGGCCGACAACTGCACAGTGTGTTTCGTGGAAAACCGGCGGTGTTGCCACATTTCTGTGGAGGCAAAACACTCCCCGATCGGTTCGAACGAAACAAAATCAAGTTTAACATTGTCAAGGCTATCTTGACCGAAACTAAACCAACATAACCTAGAAATTCTGACAGTTGGGCGGCCATTTTGTATTAAATTCCACTATTTGTTGGGTTTAAACGCAATCGAGGCAGTTTTTGTTATCTCTAAGTGTAAACCGAATCTATCTTGAATACGATTGGACGATTAGAAGTAATCTCGGTGACGTCATTATGGTTTTGTGTACCTAAACTAAAACTAAACCTAAAAAAATAGGTTTTGTTTTGGAAAAATATCGTTTCTGATTACTGATGAGGCCAGCGCGTGCGTGCGAAACGTTCCTTTTCTGCTTCTAAGCCTTCTGCAACATTTTTAGACCTTCTGGAACATTTATAAACGTTTTTCAATATTTCTAAGTCTTCTGCAACATTTTTAGACCTTCTGGAACATTTTTAAACGTTTCTGAACATATTAAGACCTTCTGGAACATTTCTAAACGTTTTTCAACATTTTTAGACCTTCTGGAACATTTCTAAACGTTTTTCAACATTTTAAGACCTTCTGGAACATTTATAAACGTTTTTCAATATTTCTAAGTCTTCTGCAACATTTTTAGACCTTCTGGAACATTTCTAAACGTTTTTCAACATTTTTAGACCTTCTGGAACATTTCTAAACGTTTTTCAACATTTTAAGACCTTCTGGAACATTTCTAAACGTTTTTCAACATTTTTAGACCTTCTGGAACATTTTTAAACGTTTCTGAACATTTTAAGACCTTCTGGAACATTTCTAAACGTTTTTCAACATTTTTAGACCTTCTGGAACATTTCTAAACGTTTTTCAACATTTTTAGACCTTCTGGAACATTTCTAAACGTTTTTCAACATTTTTAGACCTTCTGGAACATTTTTAAACGTTTCTGAACATTTTTAGACCTTCTGGAACATTTCTAAACGTTTTTCAACATTTTTAGACCTTCTGGAACATTTTTAAACGTTTCTGAACATTTTAAGACCTTCTGGAACATTTCTAAACGTTTTTCAACATTTTTAGACCTTCTGGAACATTTCTAAACGTTTTTCAACATTTTTAGACCTTCTGGAACATTTCTAAACGTTTTTCAACATTTTTAGACCTTCTGGAACATTTCTAAACCTTCTGCAACATTTTTAGACCTTCTGGAACATTTCTAAGCCTTCTGCAACATTTTTAGACCTTCTGGAACATTTCTAAACGTTTTTCAACATTTTTAGACCTTCTGGAACATTTCTAAACGTTTCTGAACATTTTAAGACCTTCTGGAACATTTCTAAACGGTTTTCAACATTTTTAGACCTTCTGGAACATTTTTAAACGTTTCTGAACATTTTAAGACCTTCTGGAACATTTCTAAACGTTTTTCAACATTTTTAGTTCTTCTGGAACATTTCTAAACGTTTTTCAACATTTTTAGACCTTCTGGAACATTTCTAAACGTTTTTCAACATTTTTAGACCTTCTGGAACATTTCTAAACCTTCTGCAACATTTTTAGACCTTCTGGAACATTTCTAAGCCTTCTGCAACATTTTTAGACCTTCTGGAACATTTCTAAACGTTTTTCAACATTTTTAGACCTTCTGGAACATTTTTAAACGTTTCTGAACATTTTAAGACCTTCTGGAACATTTCTAAACGTTTTTCAACATTTTTAGACCTTCTGGAACATTTTTAAACGTTTCTGAACATTTTAAGACCTTCTGGAACATATCTAAACGTATTTCAACATTTTTAGACCTTCTGGAACATTTTTAAACGTTTCTGAACATTTTAAGACCTTCTGGAACATTTCTAAACGTTTTTCAACATTTTTAGACCTTCTGGAACATTTCTAAGCCTTCTGCAACATTTTTAGACCTTCTGGAACATTTCTAAACGTTTTTCAACATTTTTAGACCTTCTGGAACATTTTTAAACGTTTTTCAACATTTTTAGACCTTCTGGAACATTTCTAAACGTTTTTCAACATTTTTAGACCTTCTGGAACATTTTTAAACGTTTCTGAACATTTTAAGACCTTCTGGAACATATCTAAACGTTTTTCAACATTTTTAGACCTTCTGGAACATTTTTAAACGTTTCTGAACATTTTAAGACCTTCTGGAACATTTCTAAACGTTTTTCAACATTTTTAGACCTTCTGGAACATTTCTAAGCCTTCTGCAACATTTTTAGACCTTCTGGAACATTTCTAAACGTTTTTCAACATTTTTAGACCTTCTGGAACATTTTTAAACGTTTCTGAACATTTTAAGACCTTCTGGAACATTTCTAAACGTTTTTCAACATTTTTAGACCTTCTGGAACATTTTTAAACGTTTCTGAACATTTTAAGACTTCTGGAACATATCTAAACGTATTTCAACATTTTTAGACCTTCTGGAACATTTTTAAACGTTTCTGAACATTTTAAGACCTTCTGGAACATTTCTAAACGTTTTTCAACATTTTTAGACCTTCTGGAACATTTCTAAACGTTTTTCAACATTTTTAGACCTTCTGGAACATTTTTAAACGTTTCTGAACATTTTAAGACCTTCTGGAACATTTCTAAACGTTTTTCAACATTTTTAGACCTTCTGGAACATTTCTAAACGTTTTTCAACATTTTTAGACCTTCTGGAACATTTCTAGACGTTTTTCAACATTTCTAAACCTTCTGGAACATTTCTAATTGTTTTTCAACATTTTTAGACCTTTTTCAACATTTCTAAGCCTTCTGCAAAATTTTTAAGTAATTAATGGATGNTAANCCAAANTTTCGTGNNGNGGCAACACTNCTGTCTAATCTTNAACNNCCGATGGGANACGAGGTCACGNTNTTTCNTCCATNNATGTCCTAGTTAGNTNCACNGNTATCCACANTGCCNANTAGTAGCACAGCCANCCGGGAAGNATTTGCAAAAGACTANTACNTGCNNNGCTNNGTACNNATCATCTTGNCNNNAGTANTGTCCNNGTNNGTTTNCGGGCNACTNNTGNNCANNGANNCTTAAAAAGGNNACCANAAGGANANCTGANCTTTGAGTGGCGAGATACCCNANGCATAGCCTGTATCACANNTNGGTAGGAAGTACCANNTNTNAACGGGANCGACGGNNGCTTNTTAANTGANTGCGAACTGGGTGNGCAGTNAACGTTTCGNTGAANTGGNACTCGNGATGTCGCGNTGACAACCATAAGTNCANGCNNNANATNNCCTTTTGCATNANTNTCAANTACGTAGANNCAGAAATTTTGTTTCTTTTTTTGGGACACCCAGTTATATATTTAATCGTGTCGTAATTTACACGGGAAATGAAAGAGCAGCTCGAGAGGAATATTTTGGATTTTTTTCGATCGTTGAAACCCACAAAAATAACTGAAATACAGAATTTGAAAATTTTTTTGTAAATTTTCAAAAATGAAAGTCAAAAATGTGGAATATCTCGGAAACGATTAGAGTTAGGGAAATTTTGCAAGATACCAAAAATGTTTAGAATGCTTTTTTACACTTGACTCACTGGGTTTACGTCAGTTTCAGACACTTTAAACGGTGTAAACGCGGTTAATTCTGGCAGAGCGGTATTTTCAAATTTAACTGTTTAATTTTGGGATTTTTTTTTTTTACTCGGTCCCTGATGATCCGATCTTGCTGAAACTCGGTACGGTTATTAAGTAGGCTGTGTTTTAACTGTGCTGCAAATGTCAACCTTCAAAGCCATCTAGTTTGTACAGGGTGATTAAAAAG
Source organism: Ips nitidus (assembly GCA_018691245.2). Classification (NCBI taxonomy): domain Eukaryota; kingdom Metazoa; phylum Arthropoda; class Insecta; order Coleoptera; family Curculionidae; genus Ips; species Ips nitidus. The sequence continues at coordinate 3,957,468 of CM042797.1, read as the reverse complement.
GCCGCAATATCCAACAAATTACCATAATCAGTCGCGTTTCGCTACTTTCACGCTGGATTCAGTTAAATTAATTCGGTTTAGGGCCAAAAACTGAATTTTTAGTGCTTTTCTTTGCCTAGTTAGCTTGAACTGGTCCTGGAGTATCCGTCCTGAAAATTTCAGCCTTCTAACTGCAAAAATAACGGAGTTATGGCGTTTTGGAAACTTCTCCCTTGAAAGGGAGAATCCGTAAAAACGTTATAACTCGGTTGTTTTTTGGGTTACAGCGACCGCACAAAAACTGTCTGTTAGCTCTTTAAGTCCTCTATTCAACCATACCAAACACTTTAGGGTTCAAAGCTAGATTTACCCAGCAATCGCAGTAAGTTTTTGAGAGTACAACTACCGTAAAAAAAAAATATATTTTTTTATGAATTTTGAAAGTTGCATAACTTTGTCAGTTTTTCAGTTAGAAGCTTGAAATGTTTAGAGAAGAAGCTCCTGATGGACGTGCAAATGTGTGCCAAATTTCAGCTAAATCGCCCCAAAGGTTCACGAGCTACAGCGTTTTGGAAAGTTCTCCCACTTAAATTTGAATTTGTCAGTTACCAAATACTACATTTTGGTCAATTCCAGCCTTGTCTGGGCTCTGATTTTGATGAAATTTGGTGTGAACACTCTCAATACCATAGAGAAAGTTTGTACCAAATTTCACTTAAATCCCTCTTAAGGTTTCAAAGATACGGCCTTTTGGAAACTTCTCCCTTAACTTGGAGAATCCGTAAAAACGTTATAACTCGGTTGTTTTTTGGGTTAGAGCTACCGGACAAAAACTGTCTGTTAGCTCTTTAAGTCCTCTATTCAACCATACCAAACACTTTAGGGTTCAAAGCTAGATTTACCCAGCAATCGCAGTTGTTTTTGAGAGTACAACTACCGTAAAAAAAAAAATATTTTTTTATGAATTTTGAAAGTTGCATAACTTTGTCAGTTTTTCAGTTAGAAGCTTGAAATGTTTAGAGAAGAAGCTCCTGGTGGACGTACAAATGTGTGCCAAATTTCAGCTAAATCGCCCCAAAGGTTCACGAGCTACAGCGTTTTGGAAAGTTCTCCCACTTAAATTTGAATTTGTCAGTTACCAAATACTACATTTTGGTCAATTCCAGCCTTGTCTGGGCTCTGATTTTGATGAAATTTGGTGTGAACACTCTCAATACCATAGAGAAAGTTTGTACCAAATTTCACTTAAATCCCTCTTAAGGTTTCAAAGATACGGCCTTTTGGAAACTTCTCCCTTAACTTGGAGAATCCGTAAAAACGTTATAACTCGGTTGTTTTTTGGGTTAGAGCTACCGGACAAAAACTGTCTGTTAGCTCTTTAAGTCCTCTATTCAACCATACCAAACACTTTAGGGTTCAAAGCTAGATTTACCCAGCAATCGCAGTTGTTTTTGAGAGTACAACTACCGTAAAAAAAAAAATATTTTTTTATGAATTTTGAAAGTTGCATAACTTTGTCAGTTTTTCAGTTAGAAGCTTGAAATTTTTAGAGAAGAAGCTCCTGGTGGACGTGCAAATGTGTGCCAAATTTCAGCTAAATCGCCCCAAAGGTTCACGAGCTACAGCGTTTTGGAAAGTTCTCCCACTTAAATTTGAATTTGTCAGTTACCAAATACTACATTTTGGTCAATTCCAGCGTTGTCTAGGCTCTGATTTTGATGAAATTTGGTGTGAAACACTCTCAATAACATAGAGAAAGTTTGTACCAAATTTCAGCTAAATCCCTCTTAAGGTTTCAAAGATACGGCCTTTTGGAAAGTTCTCCATTAACTTGGAGAATCCGTAAAAACGTTATAACTCGGTTGTTTTTTAGGTTAGAGCGACCGCACAAAAACTGTCTGTTAGCTCTTTAAGTCCTCTATCCAACCATACCAAACACTTTAGGGTTCAAAGCTAGATTTACCCAGCAATCGCAGTTGTTTTTGAGAGTACAACTACCGTAAAAAAAAAAAATATTTTTTTATGAATTTTGAAAGTTGCATAACTTTGTCAGTTTTTCAGTTAGAAGCTTGAAATGTTTAGAGAAGAAGCTCCTGATGGACGTGCAAATGTGTGCCAAATTTCAGCTAAATCGCCCCAAAGGTTCACGAGCTACAGCGTTTTGGAAAGTTCTCCCACTTAAATTTGAATTTGTCAGTTACCAAATACTACATTTTGGTCAATTCCAGCCTTGTCTGGGCTCTGATTTTGATGAAATTTGGTGTGAACACTCTCAATAACATAGAGAAAGTTTGTACCAAATTTCAGCTAAATCTCTCTTAAGGTTCCGGAGATACAGCCTTTTGGAAACTTCTCCCTTAACTTGGAGAATCCGTAAAAACGTTATAACTCGGTTGTTTTTTGGGTTACAGCGACCGCACAAAAACTGTCTGTTAGCTCTTTAAGTCCTCTATTCAACCATACCAAACACTTTAGGGTTCAAAGCTAGATTTACCCAGCAATCGCAGTTGTTTTTGAGAGTACAACTACCGTAAAAAAAAAAAAAAATATTTTTTTATGAATTTTGAAAGTTGCATAACTTTGTCAGTTTTTCAGTTAGAAGCTTGAAATTTTTAGAGAAGAAGCTCCTGATGGACGTGCAAATGTGTGCCAAATTTCAGCTAAATCGCCCCAAAGGTTCACGAGCTACAGCGTTTTGGAAAGTTCTCCCACTTAAATTTGAATTTGTCAGTTACCAAATACTACATTTTGGTCAATTCCAGCCTTGTCTGGGCTCTGATTTTGATGAAATTTGGTGTGAACACTCTCAATATCATAGAGAAAGTTTGTACCAAATTTCACTTAAATCCCTCTTAAGGTTTCAAAGATACGGCCTTTTGGAAACTTCTCCCTTAACTTGGAGAATCCGTAAAAACGTTATAACTCGGTTGTTTTTTGGGTTACAGCGACCGCACAAAAACTGTCTGTTAGCTCTTTAAGTCCTCTATTCAACCATACCAAACACTTTAGGGTTCAAAGCTAGATTTACCCAGCAATCGCAGTTGTTTTTGAGAGTACAACTACCGTAAAAAAAAAAATATTTTTTTATGAATTTTGAAAGTTGCATAACTTTGTCAGTTTTTCAGTTAGAAGCTTGAAATGTTTAGAGAAGAAGCTCCTGGTGGACGTGCAAATGTGTGCCAAATTTCACTTAAATCTCTCTTAAGGTTCCGGAGATACAGCCTTTTGGAAAGTTCTCCCTTAACTTGGAGAATCCGTAAAAACGTTATAACTCGGTTGTTTTTTGGGTTACAGCGACCGCACAAAAACTGTCTGTTAGCTCTTTAAGTCCTCTATTCAACCATACCAAACACTTTAGGGTTCAAAGCTAGATTTACCCAGCAATCGCAGTTGTTTTTGAGAGTACAACTACCGTAAAAAAAAAAATATATTTTTTTATGAATTTTGAAAGTTGCATAACTTTGTCAGTTTTTCAGTTAGAAGCTTGAAATGTTTAGAGAAGAAGCTCCTGATGGACGTGCAAATGTGTGCCAAATTTCAGCTAAATCGCCCCAAAGGTTCACGAGCTGCAGCGTTTTGGAAAGTTCTCCCACTTAAATTTGAATTTGTCAGTTACCAAATACTACATTTTGGTCAATTCCAGCCTTGTCTGGGCTCTGATTTTGATGAAATTTGGTGTGAACACTCTCAATACCATAGAGAAAGTTTGTACCAAATTTCACTTAAATCTCTCTTAAGGTTTCGGAGATACAGCCTTTTGGAAACTTCTCCATTAACTTGGAGAATTAGTAAAAACGTCATAACTCCGTTGTTTTTACAGTTACAGGACTGAAATTTTCAGGATGGTTGTTTCTAATGGAGAAAGAGTCAATTTAAGCAACAAAATAAAATTTGAGTTTATAAGTTACCTAATACTACATTTTGGTCAATTCCAGCCCTGTCTGGGGTCTGATTTTGATGAAATTTGGTGTGAACACTCTCAATACCATAGAGAAAGTTTGTACCAAATTTCACTTAAATCTCTCTTAAGGTTTCGGAGATACAGCCTTTTGGAAAGTTCTCCATTAACTTGGAGAATCCGTAAAAACGTTATAACTCGGTTGTTTTTTGGGTTAGAGCGACCGCACAAAAACTGTCTGTTAGCTCTTTAAGTCCTCTATTCAACCATACCAAACACTTTAGGGTTCAAAGCTAGATTTACCCAGCAATCGCAGTATGTTTTTGAGAGTACAACTACCGTAAAAAAAAAATATTTTTTTTATGAATTTTGAAAGTTGCATTAACTTTGTCAGTTTTTCAGTTAGAAGCTTGAAATGTTTAGAGAAGAAGCTCCTGATGGACGTGCAAATGTGTGCCAAATTTCAGCTAAATCGCCCCAAGAGGTTCACGAGTTACAGCGTTTTGGAAAGTTCTCCCACCTAAATTTGAATTTGTCAGTTACCAAATACTACATTTTGATCAATTCCAGCCTTGTCTGGGGTCTGATTTTGATGAAATTTGGTGTGAACACTCTCAATAACATAGAGAAAGTTTGTACCAAATTTTAGCTAAATCTCTCTTAAGGTTTCGGAGATACGGCCTTTTGGAAAGTTCTCCCTTAACTTGGAGAATTCGTAAAAACGTTATAACTCGGTTGTTTTTTGGGTTACAGCGACCGCACAAAAACTGTCTGTTAGCTCTTTAAGTCCTCTATCCAATCATACCAAACACTTTCAGGTTCAAAGTTACATTTACCCAGCAATCGCAGTATGTTTTTGAGAGTACAACTACCGTAAAAAAAAAAAAATATTTTTTTATGAATTTTGAAAGTTGCATAACTTTGTCAGTTTTTCAGTTAGAAGCTTGAAATGTTTAGAGAAGAAGCTCCTGGTGGACGTGCAAATGTGTGCCAAATTTCAGCTAAATCGCCCAAAGGTTCACGAGCTACAGCGTTTTGGAAAGTTCTCCCACTTAAAATTTGAATTTGTCAGTTACCAAATACTACATTTTGGTCAATTCCAGCCTTGTCTGGGCTCTGATTTTGATGAAATTTGGTGTGAACACTCTCAATAACATAGAGAAAGTTTGTACCAAATTTCAGCTAAATCTCTCTTAAGGTTCCGGAGATACGGCCTTTTGGAAACTTCACCCTTAACTTGGAGAATCCGTAAAAACGTTATAACTCGGTTGTTTTTTTGGGTTACAGCGACCGCACAAAAACTGTCTGTTAGCTCTTTAAGTCCTCTATTCAACCATACCAAACACTTTAGGGTTCAAAGCTAGATTTACCCAGCAATCGCAGTTGTTTTGAGAGTACAACTACCGTAAAAAAAAAATATTTTTTTATGAATTTTGAAAGTTGCATAACTTTGTCAGTTTTTTTCAGTTAGAAGCTTGAAATTTTTAGAGAAGAAGCTCCTGATGGACGTGCAAATGTGTGCCAAATTTCACTTAAATATCTCTTAAGGTTCCGGAGATACAGCCTTTTGGAAAGTTCTCCCTTAACTTGGAGAATTAGTAAAAACGTCATAACTCCGTTGTTTTTTGGGTTACAGCGACCGCACAAAACTGTTTGTTAGCTCTTTAAGTCCTCTATTCAACCATACCACACACTTTAGGGTTCAAAGCTAGATTTACCCAGCAATCGCAGTTGTTGTTGTAAAAAAAAAAAATATTTTTTTATGAATTTTGAAAGTTGCATAACTTTGTCAGTTTTTCAGTTAGAAGCTTGAAATGTTTAGAGAAGAAGCTCCTGATGGACGTGCAAATGTGTGCCAAATTTCAGCTAAATCGCCCCAAAGGTTCACGAGCTACAGCGTTTTGGAAAGTTCTCCCACTTAAATTTGAATTTGTCAGTTACCAAATACTACATTTTGGTCAATTCCAGCCTTGTCTGGGCTCTGATTTTGATGAAATTTGGTGTGAACACTCTCAATAACATAGAGAAAGTTTGTACCAAATTTCACTTAAATCTCTCTTAAGGTTTCGGAGATACAGCCTTTTGGAAAGTTCTCCCTTAACTTGGAGAATTAGTAAAAACGTCATAACTCCGTTGTTTTTACAGTTAGAGGGCTGAAATTTTCAGGAAAACGAAGACGTTTCCAGGCCGCCGGGGCTAAAATGACCCATCAAACCGGATAAATACGAAACGGTCGTGTTTAGTCGAAAGTTAAAGACGCATGTGCATGTTGCGCCCTCAAACTTTACCGAAATCCGCGTTTCGCGTGAGCCTCCAGTTTAGCGGAGGCCTTTGACGCGTACGGATCATTCTGGAACGCAGTCGCGGGACGAAAAGACGCGTTTCTAAGCGCGGAATGAAGCGCGTCCCGTTGGAACGCAGTTTTTTGTGCCACTGAGCCGAAATGTCGACAGTTTTCGGTCAAAATGTGTCAAAATGTGTCGAAACGTGTGGGTGGTAGTTTTTGGGCAAAATCGAGGATTTCGGAAAAATTTCCAGGTAAGCCAGGCACGTAGTTGTAGGGAATTAACGCTAAAATACAGGGACGTAGTCAAAAAAAATTAAATTTCTAAGGTTAAAGCAGTAAAAACGAAACTCTTCAAACAAGGGAGTTTCGTCAAAGTTGAAAAAAAAAATAAAACATTTTTGCAAATATCTCGGAAACTGCTCAAGTGAGAGGTTTGAAATTTTTACCACGGATGCACAACAGTATCACGCAACTTTTCCTTTTTGTACAGTTTTTTCGAAAAACGTACCGTTTGTCCGAGAAAAATCAAAAACTGTTTTCTTGACAATTTTCAAAATGGTGGATTCCCCACCAAATTTCAGGAAAAAATTTTAAATTTAAAAATGTTTTTTGATTGGCCGAATATTTTTGAATTATCAGTAGAAACATGACGTCAAGTGTCACTTGTCAAAAATGTCATTTTTTAAGGGTGCCACGCCCTGAAAACTGTCAAAAATTACAAAAAACACTATTTTTTAGGTTATGTCCGAAACGGTGCCATTTTTGGCAAAACAGACCCAAAATTCGTGGTTTTCAGACCAAAATTAGTCTAAAAGGACATTTTCATTGAAATAGTGACAAAATGGTGGCGGTTCTTACAATATTGAACCAAATCCATAAAATTAGACCAAATTTTGGTGCACCAACCCAGAAAATTGGAAATAACTCGCTTATTTGAAACATTCTGTATATAAACACTAAATAACAAAAGAAAGCTACTAAATGGGGCTGTCACGTGACGTTGAGCGGGCTGCGGTAAGTTGCTCCGTTTGGCCGCTAGAGGGCGTCAAAGTTGATTAAAAATTTTGAAACATTTTTGCAAATATCTCGCAAACTACTCAAATTAAAAGTTTGAAATTTTTACCATAGAGGCACAACGGTAAAGCGCAATTTTTTCCTTTTATACAGTTTTTTCGAAAAACGTACCGTTTGTCCGAGAAAAATCAAAAACGGTTTTTCTTGACAATTTTCAAAGTGGTCCCCCCACCAAATTTCAGGAAAAATTTTTAAATTTTGAATTTTTTTTTGATTAGTCGAATATTTTTGACTTATCAATAGAAACATGACGTCAAGTGTCACTTGTCAAAAATGTCATTTTTTAAGGGTGCCACGCCCTGAAAACTGTCAAAAATTACAAAAAACACTATTTTTTAGGTTATGTCCGAAATGGTGCCACTTTTGGCAAAACAGACCCAAAATTCGTGTTTTTCAGACCAAAATTAGTCTAAAAGGACATTTTCATTGAAATAGTGACAAAATGGTGGCGGTTCTTACAAAATTGAGCCAAAACCTTAAAATTAGACCAAATTTTGGTGCACCAACTCAGAAAATCGCCAATAACTCGCTTATTTGAAACATTCTGTATATAAACACTAAATAACAAAAGAAAGCTACTGAATGGGGCTGTCACGTGACGTTGAGCGGGCTACGCTAAGTTGCTCCGTTTGGCCGCTAGAGGGCGTCAAAGTTGATTTAAAATTTTGAAACATTTTTGCAAATATCTCGGGAACTACTAAAGTTAGAGATTTGAAATTTTTACCATGGATGCACAATAGTACCACGCAACTTTTCCTTTTTATACAGTTTTTCAGAAAAACGTACCGTTTGTCCGAGAAAAATCAAAAACTGGTTTCTTGACAATTTTCAAAGTGGTCCCCCCACCAAATGTCAGGAAAAAATTTTAAATTTTGAATTTTTTTTTTGATTAGTCGAATATTTTTGAATTATCAGTAGAAACATGACGTCAAGTGTCACTTGTCAAAAATGTCATTTTTTAAGGGTGCCACGCCCTGAAAACTGTCAAAAATTACAAAAAACACTATTTTTCAGGTTATGTCCGAAACGGTGCCAATTTTGGTAAAACAGACCCAAAATTTGTGTTTTTCAGACCAAAATTAGTCGAAAAGGACAGTTTCATTGAAATAGTGACAAAATGGTGGCGGTTCTTACAATATTGAGCCAAAACCTTAAAATTAGACCAAATTTTGGTGCACCAACCCAGAAAATGGGAAATAACTCGCTTATTTGAAACATTCTGTATATAAACACTAAATAACAAAAGAAAGCTACTGAATGGGGCTATCACGTGACGTTGAGCGGGCTGCGCTAAGTTGCACCGTTCGACCGCTAGAGGGCGTCAAAGTTGCTTCAAACTTTTTTTGCAAATATCTCAAAAACTACTTAACTTAGAGGCATGAAATTTTTACCGTAAACTCCTCAATACCAAGAAAACTCAAAACCAACAAGAAAACCCCAAAAAAAATTGCTTAACCCTTAAAAAAAACACTTCAAAGCAATCAGGGATGGGAGTTTCCCAATTTGGGAGAAACATTCAAACTCATGTAGCTCCGTCCCTGATGATCCGATCGGGCTGAAACTTTCCACGCTTTTTAAACCCACTTTCCTTTAATAGTTCAGAGAATTTCACGCATTTTACTCAAAAAAGTCGGTCAGGGACCCACTTTCACCTGGAAAACAATGAAAACCATTCAAAACTGCCTAAAGTGTACAACACTTTCGGGAAATGGCTGAAAGTCCCTGAAAATCGGCATTTTCTTCGACTTTTCCGCGATTAACATTTTCCGCCACATCATCAGCACCATAAATCACGATCAATTAAGCATTTTTTTGTTTTCCGACTTAATGGAATATTGAATGAAGTTTTGTTGCGCACTTTGACGCCCTCTAGCGGCGTTATTCGAACCCCTAACCTAGGATTTAGTTATATTTTTGAAAAGCCCCTGGTTTTGGCTACAAATTAGCTTATTAGCGTTTTTGCCGTATCTTTTAAAATAACCGAGTTATTGGGGATTAAATGGGATGCAGCGTTCCAAGGGGGAAAAAGGCCAGTTTACAAGGTAAAAGAGACTAGAAATGCGCTTTTCTTCCTGACTGTACTAGATTTTTTAGTGCGTTTTTAGGTTATTGGATAGGAAATTTAATGAGGATTCCAAAAATGTGCTTAAAAATGCAATTTGGGTACTCTAAGTGGATTTTACGAGCGATTTGGTCACAGACTGTCCTTTAAAACGTCATTTTCGCTCTTCAAACTTCAACAGCGCTTTTCTCCCTGACTGTACTACATTTTTTAGTGCGTTTTTAGGTTATTGGATAGGAAATTTAATGAGGATTCCAAAAATGTGCTTAAAAATGCAATTTGGGTACTCTAAGTGGATTTTACGAGCGATTTGGTCACAGACTGTCCTTTAAGACGTCATTTTCGCTCTTCAAACTCCAACAGCGCTTTTTTCTCTGACTGTACTACATTTTTTAGTGTTTTTTTAGGTTATTGGATAGGAAATTTAATGAGGATTCCAAAAATGTGCTTAAAAATGCAATTTGGGTACTCTAAGTGGGTTTTACGAGCGATTTGGTCACAGACTGTCCTTTAAAACGTCATTTTCGCTCTTCAAATTTCAACAGCGCTTTTCTCCCTGACTGTACTACATTTTTTAGTGCATTTTTAGGTTATTGGATAGGAAATTTAATGAGGATTCCAAAAATGTGCTTAAAAATGCAATTTGGGTACTCTAAGTGGATTTTACGAGCGATTTGGTCACAGACTGTCCTTTAAAACGTCATTTTCGCTCTTCAAACTTCAACAGCGCTTTTCTTCCTGACTGTACTACATTTTTTAGTGCGTTTTTAGGTTATTGGATAGGAAATTTAATGAGGATTCCAAAAATGTGCTTAAAAATGCAATTTGGGTACTCTAAGTGAATTTTACGAGCGATTTGGTCACAGACTGTCCTTTAAAACGTCATTTTTGCTCTTCAAATTTTAACAGCGCTTTTCTCCCTGACTGTACTACATTTTTTAGTGCATTTTTAGGTTATTGGATAGGAAATTTAATGAGGATTCCAAAAATGTGCTTAAAAATGCAATTTGGGTACTCTAAGTGGGTTTTACGAGCGATTTGGTCACAGACTGTCCTTTAAAACGTCATTTTCGCTCTTCAAATTTTAACAGCGCTTTTCTTCCTGACTGTACTACATTTTTTAGTGCGTTTTTAGGTTATTGGATAGGAAATTTAATGAGGATTCCAAAAATGTGCTTAAAAATGCAATTTGGGTACTCTAAGTGGATTTTACGAGCGATTTGGTCACAGACTGTCCTTTAAAACGTCATTTTCGCTCTTCAAACTTCAACAGCGCTTTTCTCCCTGACTGTACTACATTTTTTAGTGTTTTTTCATGTTGTTGGATAGGAAATTTAATGAGGATTCCAAAAATGTGCTTAAAAACGTGATTTGGTGACTCTAAATGCACTTTATGGGTGATTTTGTGCAGGAGAGTAGAAATTTTTGGTTCAAAGTGCATAAAATCGGTTTAAGCCAAATATCTCAAAAACGGTTACTTCTACAAAAAAATTTAAAATAATCAAAAATGTTCCCAGTTAACTTCTTAATCCAACGCCGTAAGTTTGCAAGATTCTAAATGCAGCCACTATACAGGGTGGGCACAAAAAATATGGTGGTTCACTGTTTTGAGCCACCCTGTACGCAATTTTTAGGTTAGGATTTTTTACTCAACACCACAGGAAAGAGGAGCTCAAGACGGTTTTTTTGAGTGGTTCAACCTCTCTGAACTCCCAAAAATAACCGAGTTACAGGGTGTTCAAGTTACAAACCATCTTCAGGGTGTCCCAAAGCAGTTTTTGCTAAATAACTCCAAAACGGTGAGAGTTACAAAAAAATTTAAAGAGAGCCAAAATGTTTGTTTTTCCTTTATTTGAATTGTGGCATCACTAAATTTCCAGTTTTTATTAACCGGTCAAAAAAAGTTTTATTATTAAACTCACGTCCCTCATCACTCCCTTAGTTTCCAGTACAAGCAGCCAAAAAAGGGTTGATTACACGGAAAGGGTTGGTTGTAGGGCAAAATGGTGTAGAAGACAAAAAATGCAGAATTGTCTGTTCTATCAACCTACAAAAAATTCACCTTCCTACCTTTAACCGTTTCCGAGATATTAACGAAAAACCTTGACTTAGAAAACTCTCTTCCTTCATCACTTTGTAACTTTTTTTAAATTGTAAAAAAACATGGTTTTTACGTACAAATTGCGAATTAACTGAAACTGGTGCAGAAACGTAGCAAAAGGTCGTTACGAATGCGAAACGGGGTCGACGTTTCGACCCCTTTTTAGCCGTCTCCGTGTCCGGATAATTCGGTCGAGAATTTGATAAGAACTGGGAGGAAAAAGGCAAATATTATGCAGCAGTCGCAAAATTCAATTAGCATGCAAGCTTTTAACTTTAACAGGATCGTAGAAAAACAAGATTTAAAAAATGGTGTGTCATATGCTCGCAAGTTATGAAATGTTTTGTTGTGTGGTCAGATTTTTGCTGATTACAGCCCTGATGTTTGTCTGATTTGAATGATTTTTTTTCTGTACATTCCCAAGGCTTTTGGCTAACCTCACACCAAAAATCAGAATTTTCCTTTAAGCGGTTTAGGAGATACGAATTTTCAAAGTTGTGTTTCCATTTTACGGGCGTTACAGGGCTTTCAGGTCGCTTGACCGGACTTTGGTCCGTTACGGCCCTGCCACTCAACAGATTTGAAATGATTTTTTTTCTGTACATTCCCAAAGCCTCTGGCTGTACACTCTAAAAAAATCAGGGCTGTATCTGCCCTAGTTTAGGAGATATTAATTTTTCAATTTGGTTTAGCCAAAACCGAGTCCCTGTTCGACTTAGCGGAAATTAAATTTGAAATTTTCAGGATCTTCTGAGCCCCAACAATAGCTCAGAAGGTTCATTTCACATTTCTGAGCCTTCTTAATTTCACTGGACAGCTTAGAAATCAATTCAGGTCTTCTGAACCAATTTTGGCATGTTTAAGTGTTAAGTTTAATATTGTATGGTCTTCTGAGCGTTATTGAGGGCTCAGAAGGTATATTTGACATTTTTTAAACCTTCATTTTACTGGACAGCTCAAAAATCAAATTAAAGTGTCTTCTGAGTCGTTGCTGGATTTCTCAGAAGTCAAATTAACAATTTTATGGTCTTCTGAAGCAATTTTTACTATTTCATGGTTTTCTGACCATTACGGATGGCTCAGAAAGCAAGTTTGGCATTTTTGAGTTTTTTAATTTTACTGATACCTCAAAAGAAATATTGAACAATTTAGAGTCTTCTGAGTTCTTGTTGGATGTCTCAGAAGTAAAATTTGTCGTTTTAAATATCTTCTGAAGCGATTTTGGCATGTTTAAATGTTTAACATTTTACAGTCTTCTGAGCCTGAAGAATGGCTCAGAAAGTAAATTTGAGTTTTTTGAGCGTTCTGAATTTTTCTATACAGCTCGGAATCCAAATTTAACAATTTAGAGTCTTCTGAATCCTTCTGAAGCTATTTTTACCATTTCATGGTCTTCTGATCATTATGGATGGCTCAGAAGGCAATATTGGCATTTCTGAGCTTTTCACTTTTTACTGAGGGCTTAAAAGTCATATTGAACTAGTTAGAGTCTTCTGAGTTTTCGTTGGATTTCTCAGGAATTAAATTTCTTATTTTTAGGGTCTTCTGAAGCCATTTTCGCATATTTAAGTGTTACATGTACAGTTTTCGATCTGTAACTTCCTTAAACGACCCTTTAGAGCAAAAGTGCTTTGAAGCAATCTTGTAGAGCATAAAATGGTCTACAACTATCCTTATATACACTTTTGCTCTAACTCCTCAAGTAACGGAGTTACGCTCTGTTAAACCTAACCTTGGGGGTAACTGAAGCACTTCAGTGTTTTGCACACAGATTTTGGACTGTAACTCCCTTAAACGGCTCTTTAGGGAAAAAACCCTAAGAAACAATCTTGTAGAGCGTAAAATTCTCTACAACTCTCCTTCTTTACACTTTTGCCATAACTCAAGCGGTTTAGGAGATATTACTCCTTAAACTTTTCCAGTAAATGGGCGTGGGTTAGGGGCGTGTCTAAGCGATAAAAGGGCGGGACTTACACTAAAAATTGAACAATGGGGCGTGGTCTGCGATTAAAAAAGGCGTGGCAGGGCAAAAAAGTCAGAAAAAATTCTTTTAAACCACTTAATCGAGTATTTTCCCCTTTAGGGGGTGGGAGGGGGGTGGAAAGGGAACTTTCCACCCTCCCCCTTGATTTCCCCGTCGGTTCGGGGGGAAAAACAGACAAAGAGAGACCAAAACAGGCCTGCAATTAACATCCAGAGAGCGTTGCTTATGACAGAAAGGGGAGAATATTGAAATGTCCTGCAAAAAGGACAAAAAAACACTTGTCCTGCTCTAATTACCTTAAATCTCGAATTTCTCTCGTTCTTCCCGTTATTCCCGGTGCAGGAATGTCGTAATAACTTCCTGGATCCGCCTTAATCACAAAAGGACTTAATTGAGGCCTTGAATACTGAAAAATTACGCTAAAATTGCATTTTTTAGTTGAAAATTCTTTGAAATCCATCCAGTGGATCTCTTTTAATGTTCATTCTTTTTCTTCAACTTTAATTGCCTGTATCTTCGTTATTTAAAAAGCTAGAGTAAACTTAAAAAATGCAAAATGTAGGGAATTTTATTCTCTACAAGAATGGTAATAAGCACTTTTTGTCTACAAAGTCGTTTAAGGGAGATATTTGCAAAAAACAGCAAAGTTGCATTTTTAAAGTTTGAAAACTCGCAACCCTCCTCGCTTTAAGTAACAAAACTCTTCTTCAACTTTAATTGCCTGTATCTTCGTTATTTAAAAAGCTAGAGTAAACTTAAAAAATGCAAAATGTAGGGAATTTTATTCTCTACAAGAATGGTAATAAGCACTTTTTGTCTACAGAGACGTTTAAGAGAGATATTTGCAAAAAACTGCAAAGTTGCATTTATAAAGTTTGAAAACTCGCAACCCTCATCGCTGTAATTAACAAAACTCTTCTTCAACTTTAATTGCCTGTATCTTCGTTATTTGCAAAGCTAGAGTAAACTTAAAAAATGCAAAATGTAGGGAATTTTATTCTCTACAAGAATGGTAATAAGCACTTTTTGTCTACAGAGTCGTTTAAGGGAGATATTTGCAAAAAACAGCAAAGTTGCATTTATAAAGTTTGAAAACTCGCAGCCCTCATCGCTTTAACTAACAAACCATTATATAACTTTAATTGTCTGTATCTTTGTTATTTGAAAAGCTAGAGTAAACTTAAAAAATGCAAAATGTAGGGAATTTTATTCTCTACAAGAATGGTAATAAGCACTTTTTGTCTACAGAGTCGTTTAAGGGAGATATTTGCAAAAAACAGCAAAGCTGCATTTATAAAGTTTGAAAACTCGCAACCCTCATCGCTTTAATTAACAAAACTCTTCTTCAACTTTAATTGCCTGTATCTTCGTTATTTGCAAAGCTAGAGTAAACTTAAAAAATGCAAAATGTAGGGAATTTTATTCTCTACAAGAATGGTAATAAGCACTTTTTGTCTACAGAGTCGTTTAAGGGAGATATTTGCAAAAAACAGCAAAGTTGCATTCAGTGAAATGTTTTAAAATTATGTCTTTCTAATGCTGGAGAAGAAGGGAAATTTTGGTTTTTAAATCGATATCGACTCGCTTTAGAAGAGAACATTATTACATTTTCTCTCGACAATCCAGTAAGTCTGTCTACTTTTGTGAATTTCTCAATTCCAACAGGGAAAAAGATAGTTTTAACGTCATTTTTTCCTACTAAATTTAACTGAACAACTTTTAGGAGAAAAGGACAAATCTTATTCAATAAAGTTCCTTTGTACAGTAATTTTTATCAAAATCGCCTTTAAAGCCTTTATAGAGAGCGATAAAAGGCTTTGACGGTTTTGTCTTCTTACAATCCGTTCTTGTCCAGGATTTCCGTAAAAGCTCCATTATTTTACAGTGTTTTGTTACTCTCTTTTAAAGATTTTCAGTTTATTTATGCCAAATAGGGCAAAAACCACTAAAAAACACAAAATTTGTAGGTTTCAAAACACCGTTTGGCGGCTGTGGTGGATGGAAAATTAGGAAATTTTTTTCTACTCTGAAAAGTACTGAAAATTTTGCTAATTCAAAAACGGTTTTTGCCACCGTTTGGCGGCTGTGGTGGTTTTTTGATTTTTGCCGCCCCTTAACCGCCCCGCCCTTAAACCGGGGGGCGGGCGAACGTAGCAAGGTTTGTTTGTCCTTACATTCTAACCATACACTCCAAATTTGAAGTAAATCATACTTTCCGTTTGGGAAATAGAGCTAAAAACTGTGCCGCCCCTTTCCACAAAAATGGTTTTTGCCTTCGTTTGGCGGCTGTGGAAGTTGGAAAATTTTGAAAAAATGTATAGGGATTCCTGAGACAACGGATCCTTCCCTGAAATACTGAAAATTTTGGTAACTCAAAAATGCTGATTTTGCCGCCCCTTAACCGCCCCCGGGGGCGGGCGGAGGTAGCAAGGTTTGTTTGTCCTTACATTCTAACCATACACTCCAAATTTGAAGTAAATCAGACTATCCGTTTGGGAAATAGAGCTAAAAACCCTGCCGCCCCTTTCACAAAAATGTTTTGTCGCCCCTTTCACAAAAATGGTTTTTGCCTCAAAATTTTTATTTTTGTTTGGGGGCAGTTTTCATCTAACCAAAAATCGTGAAAACTTGGGTGGGCACTACTAGAAACACTGTTCCCACAATGCATCAAACAGAATTTTGATAACACACAATTTTTATTTTTGCCGCCCCTTAACCGCCCCCGGGGGCGGGCGGACGTAGCAAGGTTTGTTTGTCCTTACATTCTAACCATACACTCCAAATTTGAAGTAAATCAGACAATCCGTTTAGGAAATAGAGCTAAAAACAGTGCCGCCCCTTTCCACAAAAATGGTTTTTGCCTTCGTTTGGTTTGGAGGCTGTTTGGAAGTTGGAAAATTTTGAAAAAAATTGATTTTGCCGCCCCTTAACTCGCCCGGGGCGGGGCGGATAGGGTCTCCTGAGACAACGGATCCTTCCCTGAAATACTGAAAATTTTGGTAACTCAAAAATGCTGATTTTGCCGCCCCTTAACCGCCCCCGGGGGCGGGCGGACGTAGCAAGGTTTGTTTGTCCTTACATTCTAACCATACACTCCAAATTTGAAGTAAATCAGACAATCCGTTTAGGAAATAGAGCTAAAAACAGTGCCGCCCCTTTCACAAAAATGGTTTTTGCCTCCGTTTGGCGGCAGTTTTCATCCAAAAATCGTGAAAACTTGGGTGGGCACTACTAGAAACACTGTTCCCACAATGCATCAAACAGAATTTTGATAACAGAAAATTTTTATTTTTGCCGCCCCTTAACTGCCCCCGGGGGCGGGCGGACGTAGCAAGGTTTGTTTGTCTTTACATTCTAACCATACACTCCAAATTTGAAGTAAATCAGACAATCCGTTTAGGAAATAGAGCTAAAAACCCTGCCGCCCCTTTCACAAAAATGGTTTTTGCCTCCGTTTGGCGGCTGTGGAAGTTGGAAAATTTTGAAAAAATGTATAGGGATTCCTGAGACAACGGATCCTTCCCTGAAATACTGAAAATTTTGGTAACTCAAAAATGCTGATTTTGCCGCCCCTTAACCGCCCCCGGGGGCGGGCGGAGGTAGCAAGGTTTGTTTGTCTTTACATTCTAACCATACACTCCAAATTTGAAGTAAATCAGACAATCCGTTTAGGAAATAGAGCTAAAAACAGTGCCGCCCCTTTCCACAAAAATGGTTTTTGCCTCCGTTTGGCGGCTGTGGAAGTTGGAAAATTTTGAAAAAATGTATAGGGATTCCTGAGACAACGGATCCTTCCCTGAAATACTGAAAATTTTGGTAACTCAAAAATGCTGATTTTGCCGCCCCTTAACCGCCTCCGGGGCGGGCGGAGGTAGCAAGGTTTGTTTGTCTTTACATTCTAACCATACACTCCAAATTTGAAGTAAATCAGACAATCCGTTTAGGAAATAGAGCTAAAAAGAGTGCCGCCCCTTTCAACAAAAGTGGTTTTTGCCTCCGTTTGGCGGCTGTTTGCCTCCGTTTGGCGGCTGTAAAAAAATGAAAACTTGGGTAGGCACTACTAGAAATACTGTTCCCACAATGCATTAAACAGAATTTTGATAACAGACAAAATTTTTATTTTTGCCGCCCCTTAACTGCCCCCGGGGGCGGGCGGACGTAGCAAGGTTTGTTTGTCCTTACATTCTAACCATACACTCCAAATTTGAAGTAAATCAGACAATCCGTTTGGGAAATAGAGCTAAAAACAGTGCCGCCCCTTTCCACAAAAATGGTTTTTGCCTCCGTTTGGCGGCTGTGGTTTAAAAAGTTTAAAAAATCACCCTGTACAAACGGAGTGAGCTAGAAAGCTGAAATTTTCAGGAATAATACTGTACAGTGTGGAGTATAAGTGAGCCAAGTTTCGTCCAGATTGCTTCATCAGGAGCAGAGCTATGCGCTCTAGAGCGTCGGGTGGTAAAGTTACAAAACTCCGCACCCTCATCAATGTAAAATTGTGTAATTCAGGCAAAGTTTAAAAAATCACCCTGTACAAACGGAGTGAGCTAGAAAGCTGAAATTTTCAGGAATAATACTGTACAGTGTGGAGTATAAGTGAGCCAAGTTTCGTCCAGATTGCTTCATCAGGAGCGAAGCTCTACGCTTTAAAGTGTCGCGCTTTGAAAATTGGTGAAACTTAAAAACAAATTAAATTTTCTCCGGAACGAGTAAACAAAAAATTCTGAAAAAATTCACCGACATACCACAAAACCTGTAGTTTACCCCAAAAAAAAATGAAACTTGTAACTTTAAAACTGAATTTTTAATAATTTTTCAAAACATTCTCTGGTCAAACAATTTGAAAACTCCCATCCCTCGTCGCGCTGAAACAAGCCGTAAACCGGCTAATTTCTGGTCGAAACGATCCGATAAACCGATAAATGCATCTAATTCCATTGTCAGAGTGTCAAAACCATCGGAAACAATTAGGTTATGGAGCAAAATGTGATAATTTGTAACGGTTTATTACCTTTTGATACGTCTGGCATTATCCGAATGGCAATTAGACATTCATGTATTTGATTTAGGGTGTTAAATCCGGCAAATGTGGACTATTTTGACCTGATTCAGTTCATTAACGGCCAAAAATGATGGGAAATGTAATTTTGTTGCGAGGAAAATTGAAATTCTTAATTTTTTATAAATGCAACTTTTCTGTTTTTTGCAAATATCTCCCTTAAACGACCTTGTAGACAAAAAGTGCTTATAACCGTTCTTGTAAAGAATAAAATTCCCTACATTTTGCATTTTTTAAGTTTACTCTAGCTTTTCAAATAACGAAGATACCGGCAATTGAAGTTGAAGAAGAGTATTGTTAATTACAGCGATGAGGGTTGCGAGTTTTACAATTTTACAAATGCAACTTTGCTGTTTTTTTGCAAATATCTCCCTTAAACGTCTCTGTAGACAAAAAGTGCTTATTACCATTCTTGTAGAGAATAAAATTCCCTATATTTTGCAATTTTTAAGTTCACTCTAGCTTTTCAAATAACGAAGATACAGGCATTTAAAGTTGAAGAAAGGTTTTGTTAATTACAGCGATGAGGGTGGCGAGTTTTCAAACGTTATAAATGCAACTTTGCCTTTTTTCGCAAATATCTCCCTTAAACGACTCTGTAGACAAAAAGTGCTTATTACCATTCTTGTAGAGAATAAAATTCCCTACATTTTGCATTTTTTAAGTTTACTCTAGCTTTTTAAATAACGAAGATACAGGCATTTAAAGTTGAAGAAGAGTTTTGTTAATTACAGCGATGAGGGTTGCGAGTTTTCAAACTTTATAAGTGCAACTTTGCAGTTTTTTGCAAATATCTCCCTTAAACGACTCTGTAGACAAAAAGTGCTTATTACCATTCTTGTAGAGAATAAAATTCCCTACATTTTGCATTTTTTAAGTTTACTCTAGCTTTTCAAATAACGAAGATACAGGCAATTAAATTTGAAGAAGAGTTTTGTTAATTAAAGCGATGAGGGCTGCGAGTTTTCAAACTTTATAAATGCAGCTTTGCTGTTTTTTGCAAATATCTCCCTTAAACGACCTTGTAGACAAAAAGTGCTTATTACCATTCTTGTAGAGAATAAAATTCCCTACATTTTGCATTTTTTAAGTTTACTCTAGCTTTTCAAATAACGAAGATACAGGCAATTAAATTTGAAGAAGAGTTTTGTTAATTACCGCGATGAGGGCTGCGAGTTTTCAAACTTTATAAATGCAACTTTGCTGTTTTTTGCAAATATCTCCCTTAAACGACTCTGTAGACAAAAAGTGCTTATTACCATTCTTGTAGAGAATAAAATTCCCTACATTTTGCATTTTTTAAGTTTACTCTAGCTTTTTAAATAACGAAGATACAGGCAATTAAAGTTGAAGAAGAGTTTTGTTAATTAACAGCGATGAGGGTTGCGAGTTTTCAAACTTTATAAATGCAACTTTGCAGTTTTTTGCAAATATCTCCCTTAAACGACTCTGTAGACAAAAAGTGCTTATTACCATTCTTGTAGAGAATAAAATTCCCTACATTTTGCATTTTTTAAGTTTACTCTAGCTTTTCAAATAACGAAGATACAGGCAATTAAAACACTTTTGAGTCTCAGAAGACAGTTTGAGAGCCACTGAAGGTATTTTAATGTTTTTTGAGCTGCAAACCACTTTGAAAGATCAGAAGACAGTTTTGGAGCCCCTGATGGTATTTTTGGCTGTTCTGAACTAGTAAAAACAGTTGGAGAAGTTGAGGAAACCATTTCCAGGCTCAGAAGACTGACTAGCAGGATTTCTGATCTTTTGAAAACAGTTTGAGGTATTCTGGAGACATTTTGATGTTTTTGAGACTAAAATCCTAAAAACTTAGTCAGTGCAGCCAAAAACGTTTAAAAGTTACAAAATTCCTAACCCTCATCGCATTGTAAGTTTTCTGGGGAGGATTGGTTTTCTGGAATTTTCTCCCAAACCCTTCCAGATATCTGGATGAAATTTCAGTACTGATCAGACCTAACCCATCTGGATCTTTTGTGTTCTATACATTTTTATTGTAAAAGCTACAGTTTTTGAGTAAATTGGGTGAGAATGTTTCACTCGAACCCTCTCCAGAAAGTTCAGCCCCATTGCACTTTAATCGTGGATAACTCCCTTATTTGACTGGATACGAGAAAAATGCTTCTTAACTGATCGATAGGTGAGATAACAAGCTTTCAGAAAGTGCATTGAAACTTTATGAAATCTTTCTCAAAGCGCCGCTAGAGGGCGCTGAATCAAACAAGGTGTACAACCTCAATCAAGTCAAGGTGGGTTACAAAATAATTGATTACAGCCAAACTAGTTTGGTTACAAGCCTGATTTTTTGGTTGGTGATTGGTGGGGGATTGGGGAATGTTCACAAAAAATTTCAATTAAATCTGAGCAGTAACAGGGCCGTACCGGCCCAAAATGTTGCCCGTGTTTCAATTATTTGAAATTGTCCCAACAAAGCAGGATATTTCAATTTTCTCCCCTTTCTGTCAAAAGCAACGCTTTCTGGATGTTAATTGCAGGCCTGTTTTGGTCTCTCTTTGTCTGTTTTCCCCTCCCCCGAACCGACCGGAAATCAAGGGGGAGGGGGGAAAGTTCCTTTTCTACCCCCCTCCCACCCCCAAAAGGGGAAAATACTCGATTAAGTGGTTTAAAAGAATTTTTTCTGACTTTTTTGCCCTGCCACGCCTTTTTTAATCGCAGACCACGCCCCAAGTGTTCAGTTTTTAGTGTAAGTCCCGCCCTTTTATCGCTTAGACACGCCCTAACCCCACGCCCATTTACTGGAAAAGTTTAAAGAGTAATATCTCCTAAACCGCTCGAGTTATGGCAAAAGTGTATAGAAGGAGAGTTGTAGAGAATTTTACGCTCTACAAGATTGTTTCTTAGGGTTTTTTCCTTAAAGAGCCGTTTAAGGGAGTTACAGTCCGAAAACTGTGTGCAACCAACTAAAGTGCTTCAGTAACTCCAAAGTTTAGGTTTAACAGAGAATAACTCCGTTATTTGAGGAGCTATAGCAAAACTGTATATAAGGAGATTTGTAGAGAATTTTATTCTCTACAAGATTGTTTCTAAGAGTTTTTCCCTTAAAGAGCCATTTAAGGGAGTTAAAATCCGAAAACTGTGTACAAAACACTGAAGTGCTTCAGTAACTCCAAAGTGGAGGTTCAACAGAGCGTAACTCCGTTATTTGAGGAGTTACAGCAAAAGTGTATATAAGGATAGTTGTAGACCATTTTATGCTCTACAAGATTGCTTCAAAGCACTTTTGCTCTAAAGGGTCGTTTAAGGAAGTTACAGATCGAAAACTGTACATGTAACACTTAAATATGCGAAAATGGCTTCAGAAGACCCTAAAAATAAGAAATTTAATTCCTGAGAAATCCAACGAGAACTCAGAAGACTCTAACTAGTTCAATATGACTTTTAAGCCCTCAGTAAAAAGTGAAAAACTCAGAAATGTCAATATTGCCTTCTGAGCCATCCATAATGATCAGAAGACCATTAAATGGTAAAAATAGCTTCAGAAGGATTCAGAAGACTCTAAATTGTTAAATTTGAATTCCGAGCTGTATCGAAAAATTCAGAACGCTCAAAAAACTCAAATTTACTTTCTGAGCCATTCTTCAGGCTCAGAAGACTGTAAAATGTTAAACATGCCAAAATCGCTTCAGAAGATATTTAAAATAACAAATTTTACTTCTGAGACATCCAACAAGAACTCAGAAGACTCTAAATTGTTCAATATTACTTTTGAGGTATCAGAAAAAATTAAAAAACTCAAAAATGCCAATCTTGCTTTCTGAGCCATCCGTAATGGTCAGAAAACCATGAAATAGTAAAAATTGCTTCAGAAGACCATAAAATTGTTAATTTGATTTCTGAGAAATTCAGCAACAACTCAGAAGACACTTTAATTTGATTTTTAAGCTGTCCAGTAAAATAAAGGTTTAAAAAATGTCAGATATACCTTCTGAGCCCTCAGTAACGCTCAGAAGACCATACAATATTAAACTTAACACTTAAACATGCCCAAATTGGTTCAGAAGACCCGAATTGATTTCTAAGCTGTCCAGTGAAATTAAGAAGGCTCAGAAATGTGAAATGAACCTTCTGAGCTATTGTTGGGGCTCAGAAGATCCTGAAAATTCCAAATTTAATTTCCGCCAAGTCGAACAGGGACTCAGTTTTGGCAACACCAAATTTAAAAATTAATATCTCCTAAACTAGGGCAGATACAGCCCTGATTTTTTTAGAGTGTACAGACAGAGGGTTTGGGAATGTACAGAAAAAAAATCATACAAATCGGTTGAGTGGCAGGGCCGTAACGGACCAAAGTCCAGTCAAGCGAGCTGAAAGCCCTGTAACGCCCGTAAAATGACAACACAACTTTGAAAATTCGTATCTCCTAAACCGCTTAAAGAAAAATTCTGAATTTTGGTGTGAGGTTAGCCAAAGGCCTTGGGAATGTACAGAAAAAAAATCATTCAAATCGGTTGAGTGGCAGGGCCGTAACGGACCAAAATCCAGTAAAGCGACCTGAAAGCCCTGTAACGCCCGTAAAATGAAAACACAACTTTGAAAATTCGTATCTCCTAAACCGCTCAAAGGAAAATTCTGAATTTTGGTGTGGGGTTAGCCAAAGGCCTTGGGAATGTACAGAAAAAAAATCATTCAAATCAGACAAATATCAGGGCTGTAATCAGCAAAAATCTGACCACACAACAAAACATTTCATAACTTGCGAGCATATGACACACCATTTTTTAAATCTTGTTTTGCTACGATTCTGTTAAAGTTAAAAGCTTGCATGCTAATTGAATTTTGCGACTGCTGCATAATATTTGCCTTTTTCCTCCCAGTTCTTATCAAATTCTCGACCGAATTATCCGGACACGGAGACGGCTAAAAAGGGTCGAAACGTCGACCCCGTTTCGCATTCGTAACGACCTTTTGCTACGTTTCTGCACCAGTTTCAGTTAATTCGCAATTTGTACGTAAAAACCCTGTTTTTTTACAATTTAAAAAAAGTTACAAAGTGATGAAGGAAGAGAGTTTTCTAAGTCGAGGTTTTTCGTTAATATCTCGGAAACGGTTAAAGGTAGGAAGGTGAATTTTTTGTAGGTTGATAGAACAGACAATTCTGCATTTTTTGTCTTCTATACCATTTTGCCCTACAACCAACCCTTTCCGGGTAATCAACCCTTTTTTGGCTGCTTGTACTGGAAACTAAGGGAGTGATGAGGGACGTGAGTTTAATAATAAAACTTTTTTTGACCGGTTAATAAAAACTGGAAATTTAGTGATGCCACGATTCAAATAAAGGGAAAACAAACATTTTGGCTCTCTCGCAATTTTTTTGTAACTCTCACCGTTTTGGAGTTATTTACCAAAAACTGCTTTGCTACACCCTGAAGATGGTTTGTAATTTGAACACCCTGTAACTCGGTTATTTTTGGGAGTTCAGAGAGGTTGAACCACTCAAAAAAACCGTCTTGAGCTCCTCTTTCCTGTGGTGTTGAGTAAAAAATCCTAACCTAAAAATTGCGTACAGGGTGGCTCAAAACAGTGAACCACCATATTTTTTGTGCCCACCCTGTATAGTGGCTGCATTAACAATCTTGCAAACTTACGGCGTTGGGTTAAGAAGTTAACTAGGAACATTTTTGATTATTTTAAATTTTTTTGTAGAAGTAACCGTTTTTGAGATATTTGGCTTAAACCGATTTTATGCACTTTGAACCAAAAATTTCTACTCTCCTGCACAAAATCACCCATAAAGTGCATTTAGAGTGATCAAATCACGTTTTTAAGCACATTTTTGGAATCCTCATTAAATTTCCTATCCAACAACATGAAAAAACACTAAAAAATGTAGTACAGTCAGGGAGAAAAGCGCTGTTGAAGTTTGAAGAGCGAAAATGACGTTTTAAAGGACAGTCTGTGACCAAATCGCTCGTAAAATCCACTTAGAGTACCCAAATTGCATTTTTAAGCACATTTTTGGAATCCTCATTAAATTTCCTATCCAACAACATGAAAAAACACTAAAAAATCTAGTACAGTCAGGAAGAAAAGCGCATTTCTAGTCTCTTTTGCCCTGTAAACTGGGCTTTTTCCCCCTTGGAACTCTGCACCCCATTTAATCCCCAATAACTCGGTTATTTTAAAAGATACGGCAAAAACGCTAATAAGCTAATTTGTAGCCAAAATTAAGGGCTTTTCAAAAATATCAATTAGTGCTAGGCTGGCAGTTCATATAACGCCGTTAGAGGGCGTTAAATTGTGAAAGTGACAATTTCTGTAACGTTCTTCCAGTTTAACAAAAACCAGGATTTTTTCTGAAAATTTTCCAGTACGGCGCTGGTTTTTTGGTTCAATTTAGTACATTCAGTAAAAATTTCAGGTCCGTAACTGCCCAATTACCCAAATTATGCTCCAAATTGTGTTTCAAGTTAGTTGAGTGGGTTTTCTGTCATTTTCAGTTTGGTTTTCCAAGTTTAACAAAAAACAGGATTTTTTCTGAAAATTTTCCAGTACGGCGCTGGTTTTTAGGTTCAATTTAGTACATTCAGTGAAAATTTCAGTTCCGTAACAGCCCAATTACCCAAATAATGCTCAAAATTATGTTTCAAGTTAGTTAAGTCAGTTTTCTGCTATTTTCAGGTTGGTTTTCCAAGTTTAACAAAAAACAGGATTTTTTCTGAAAATTTTTCAGTACGGCGCTGGTTTTCTGGTTCAATTTAGTAAATTCAGTGAAAATTTCATGCCCGTAACTGCCCAATTACCCAAATTATGCTCCAAATTGTGTTTCAAGTTAGTTGAGTGAGTTTTCTGACATTTTCAGTTTGGTTTTCCAAGTTTAACAAAAACCAGAATTTTTTCTTAAAATTTTCCAGTACGGCGCTGCTTTGTAGGTTCAATTTAGTACATTCAGTGCAAATTTCAGGTCCGCAACTGCCCAATTACCCNGAANTATNNTTNAGTGCANCCCTGACTTGTGNCTNCTGGANACNGGACTNCCAGNNANGACCTNTACNACAAANNATNGAAGNACNCNGGACGTGNAGCCCGGCCNNNAGGCGCAGGTTAAGGCNCGGCTTGNCGGAGAAGTNTGNCATANAACNGGNGTCGTCNCGCGNNGCCGNTTTGAANANNCANCTATCTGCCCTTGGNNAGCNGAGTGNCAAGAAGAAGCGNANNTGANCTNGAANTTGTTCNTATTNATCGTCGANGACNTNGCANATCTAGTNCGGGANNGTAGCCNGTCTGTAGNTANACCAATCGTATGCCTTNNNTTNTCTTCNCACATTTCCCNCGNAGNGNGATACTGGTNGATANTCTTTCNANCCANGACNTTCTGTNTTNCCNGCGATGAACATCTCATTNNCTTCNNGTANNGCCANTGGNCTCGCATNNNNGGNGTACGTAANAAAGCTAGNGCAGCTTCGNTGGNCNGTTCNGATTAATGAATCTTGTAGAGAATAAAATTCCCTACAACTTTCTTCTTTTACGATTTTTTGATTTTCCTCCAAATAACGAAGATACGGTCAGTTGAAATTCTTCGTGAAGGAGAAAGTTCAAAAATTCCTGTCCCTCATCAATCTGAAACTTTCTTTAAAAAAAATTTTTTTTTTCAGCCCTGTCCTGTATTTTAAGGGTGTTTAACTGAAATCCAGTCCCGGTGCCAGGGCCGTACCAGCTTAATTTGCTTTAGGAACTAAAATTTCAAACAAACAACTCTTTAGACCTAGTTTTTTTAGTCACCCTGTATTTCAGTTATTTTTGGGAGTTCGGGGAGGTTAAACCACTCAAAAGAACCGTTTTGAACCGCTCTTTCCAGTGGTGTTAACCAAAAAATTTTAAGTTAAAAATTTCATACAGGGTGACCAAAAGAAGGAAACCGATACCATTTTTGTGCCCACCCTGTATACAGGCAATCAAATCAAGGTTTTATCGTCACGTAGGTCGGTTAAGTGGTTCATTTAGAAACTTTTTCGTCTCTTGAAATTTTTTTGTAACTCTAACCGTTTTGGAGATATTTGCCCAAAACTGGTTTAAGTGCACTTTTAACCAAAAAACTAGTCCGAAAGTTGGACACCCTGTATTTTAGTTATTTTTGGGAGTTTTAGGAGTTTCAACCACTCAAAAGAACCGTCTCGAACTGCTCTTTTCAGTGATGATAACCAAAAAAATGTAACTTAAAAACTAAATACAGGGTGACCAAAATAAGTGAACCACTATAGTTTTTGTGCACACCCTGTATACAGGCAATCAAATCGAGGTTTTAGCGTTACGTAGGTCGATTAAGTGGTTCATTTAGAAACTTTTTTGTCTCTTGAAATTTTTTTGTAACTCTAACCGTTTTGGAGATATTTGCCCAAAACTGGTTTAAGTGCACTTTTAACCAAAAAACTAGTCCGAAAGTTGGACACCCTGTATTTTAGTTATTTTTGGGAGTTTTGGGAGGTTCAAACACTCAAAAGAACCGTCTTGAATTGCTTTTTCCAATGGTGTTAACCAAAAAAATTTAACTTAAAAACTAAATACAGGGTGACCAAAATAAGTGAACCACTATAGTTTTTGTGCTCACCCTGTATACAGGCAATCAAATCGAGGTTTTAGCGTTACGCAAATCGATTAAGTGGTTAATTTAGAAACTTTTTGGTATCATACAATTTTTTTGTAACTCTAACCGTTTTGGAGATATTTGCCCAAAACTGGTTAAAGTGCACTTTTAACCAAAAAACTAGTCCAAAACTTACACACCCTGTATTTTAGTTATTTTTGGGAGTTTGGAGTGGTTCGACCACTCAAAAGAACCGTCTCGAACCGCTCTTTCCAGAGGTGTTAACCAAAAAAATGTAACTTGAAAATTTCATACAGGGTGACCAAAAAAAGGTGACCACTACTAATTTTGTGCCCACCCTGTATACAGGCAATCAAATCGAGGTTTTAGCGTCACGTAGGTCGGTTAAGTGGTTCATTTAGACACTTTTTTGTCTCTTGAAATTTTTTTGTAACTCTAACCGTTTTGGAGATATTTGCCCAAAACTGGTTTAAGTGCACTTTTAACCAAAAAACTAGTCCGAAAGTTGGACACCCTGTATTTTAGTTATTTTTGGGATTTTGGAGTGGTTCGACCACTCAAAAGAACCGTCTTGAACCGCTCTTTCTAGTGGTGTAACCCAAAAAAATGTAACTTAAAAACTAAATACAGGGTGACCACAATAAGTGAACCACTATAGTTTTTCTGCACACCCTGTACACTGGCAATCAAATCGAGGATTTAGCGTTACGCAGGTCGATTAAGTGGTTCATTTAGAAACTTTTTGGTCTCTTTAAATTTTTTTGTAACTCTAACCGTTTTGGAGATATTTGCCTAAAACTGGTTTAAGTGCATTTTTAACCAAAAAATGTGTCTAAAACTTGGACACCCTGTATTTTAGTTATTTTTGGGATTTTGGAGTGGTTCGACCACTCAAAAGAACTGTCTTGAACCGCTCTTTCTAGTGGTGCAACCCAAAAAATTCTAGCCCCACTAATACGTACAGGGTGCGTCAAAAACTGTAATCCAGTATAATTTTTCGTGCACACCCTGTATACTTCATAACACACTATGGTATAATTCTTGGTTCTTGGTTGAGTTTTAAATTCTGAACAATTTTGATTCTCTGCACTGTTTTCGTAACTTTAACCGTTTTGGAGATATTTGGCCAAAACTGTTTCTGGGTCTTTAAAGCACTTTTTGTGCTTTGACGCAGTTTTTTGACCATATCTCCCTAGGGAGACCCTTTAGGGCAAAACACCCTTAAACCAATCTTGTAGAGAATGAAATTCTCTACAACTTTCCTCCCGTAAGCTTTTTTGATATTTTTTTAAATAACCGAGTTTTGCTTGGTTAAACTTGTTTAAAGTGTGGTTGAAAACACTGGTGTGTCATACACACAAAAATTGTGGTAAAAAAGGCGGGAAAATTGGCTTTTTTCTGTCACAGCAGTCAAATGACAGTTTCACTCAACCTGACCGATCTGTCAAAATTGACAAGTGTAAAAACTGACATAACAGTGAAAAATGGACGAAATAGTAACTTTCCAGAACTGGATCCTTTTCCTGACTGCCTACTTTGGAACGGTTTTTCTCGCTTTCTGCGCAATATGTATGAAAGGTACTCAATTTTGAGGTGTTTTTGAGGTAATTTAATGGCATTTTCCTCCCTTTTCCAGACCTGTTTACGTTGCTGTTCGAGTGGACTAGAGATTATGTGGATTTTCCCTTCAGAGAAACGTCCAGTTGTCGCGTTTTGAGGAAGAATGGTTACCTAAGAAGAAACACTTCCAGTCTGTCAATTTGATGGTTTTTCCGGTTGAATTTGGTAGATTTTAGCGTTTTTTGAGTTGATTTTGATTAAAATGCATCCACGTTTGAGGTAAATGCGGTTTGAAATGATTTAGAGCGATGAGGGAGAAGAGTTTTGAAACTTAATTAAGGGAAAATTTGAAATATCTCCTAAACGGTTAGAGTTACGAAAAAAGTGCAGAGAATCAAAATTGTTCAGAATTTAAAACTCAACCAAGAACCAAGAATTATACCATAGTCTGTTGTGAAGTATACAGGGTGTGCACGAAAAATTATACTGGATTACAGTTTTTGACGCACCCTGTACGTATTAGTTGGGCTAGAATTTTTTGGGTTGCACCACTGAAAAGAGCGGTTCAAGACGGTTCGATTGAGTGGTTGAAACTCCCAAAAACTCCCAAAAATAACCTAAATACAGGGTGTCCAAGTTTTAGACACATTTTTTGGTTAAAAATGCACTTAAACCAGTTTTAGGCAAATATCTCCAAAACGGTTAGAGTTACAAAAAAATTTAAAGAGACAAAAAAGTTTCTAAATGAACCACTTAATCGACCTACGTAACGCTAAAACCTCGATTTGATTGCCTGTATACAGGGTGGGCACAAAATTAGTAGTGGTCACCTTTTTTTGGTCACCCTGTACGAAATTTTTAAGTTACATTTTTTTGGTTAACACCACTGGAAAGAGCAGTTCAAGACGGTTCTTTTGAGTGGTCGAACCTTCCCGAACTCCCAAAAATAACCATTATACAGGGTGTTCAAGTTTCGGACTAGTTTTTTGGTTAAAAGTGCACTTAAACCAGTTTTGGGCAAATATCTACAAAACGGTTAGAGTTACAAAAAAATTTCAGGAGACAAAAAAGTTTCTAAATAAACCACTTAATCGATCTACGTAACGCTAGAACCTAAATTTGATTGCCTGTATACAGGGTGGGCATAAAAATGGTATTGGTTTCGTTCTTTTGGTCACCCTGTATGAAATTTTTAACTTACAATTCTTTGGTTAACACCACTGGAAAGAGCAGTTCAAGACGGTTTTATTGAGTGGTCGAACCTCCCAAAACTCCCAAAAATACCTAAAATACAGGGTGTCCAACTTTCGGACTAGTTTTTTGGTTAAAAGTGCATTTAAACCAGTTTTGGGCAAATATCTCCAAAACGGTTAGAGTTACAAAAAAATTAAAGAGACAAAAAAGTTTCTAAATGAACCACTTAATCGATCTACGTAACGCTAAAACTTGGATTCGATTGCCTGTATACAGGGTGTGCACAAAATTGGTTGTGGTTTCCTTCTTTTGGTCACCCTGTATTTAGTTTTTAAGTTACAATTTTTTGGTTAACACCACTGGAAAGAGCGGTTCAAAACGGTTCTTTTGAGTGGTTCAACCTTCCCGAACTCCCAAAAATAACTAAAATACAGGGTGACTAAAAAAAACTTTGTCTAAAGAGTGGTTTGTTTGAAATTTTAGTTCCTAAGGCAAATTAAGCTGGTACGGCCCTGGCACCGGGACTGGATTTCGGTTAAACCACCCCAAAAAATACAGGACAGGGCTGAAAAAAAATAATATTTTTTTAAGAAAGTTTCAGATTGATGAGGAAGAGGAATTTTTGAACTTTCTCCATCACGAAGAATTTTAACTGACCGTATCTTCGTTAATTGGAGGAAAATGAAAAAATAGTAAAAGAAGAAAGTTGTAGGGAATTTTATTCTCTACAAGATTGCTTAAATGTGCTTTTGCCCTAAATGGTCTCTCAAGGAAGATATTTTTGAAAAACTGTGTGAAAGATCAAAGCAGAGCTTTGATAGACTTCAGCAAATTCAACTGACCCTATCTTCGTTATTTGGAGGAAAATCAAAAAATCGTAAAAGAAGAAAGTTGTAGGGAATTTTATTCTCTACAAGATTGCATTAAAGCACATTTGCCCTAAAGGGTCTCTTAAAGGAGATATTTCCAAAAAAACATCACGTCTACATTTTGCCCCCTCTGACGGTGGTTTTAGGTAGTAAAATTCTGAAAAAAAACCGAAACGTCGGGCAAAGTAAGGGTCAGTTAATCTGTCTGTCCTAGAACGTTTAAAACTGAAATAATATTGGATTTCCTTTGCTGGATGGGTTTAACTGGGTTAATGGGCGTTTTTGCTCTCAGAATGGTTTAAAGGCTTGTTAGGGCTGGGAAAAGGGATTTTTTCCTTAATTCTTGCTTTTTTCTATAATTTCCTAGAGTTTTTAATAATTTCTAGAGAAAAAATTAAAAATTTGTACCGTACCAGAGAGAAAAGCGGAGTGTTACAGTTTGAAG
Organism: Ips nitidus; assembly: GCA_018691245.2. Classification (NCBI taxonomy): domain Eukaryota; kingdom Metazoa; phylum Arthropoda; class Insecta; order Coleoptera; family Curculionidae; genus Ips; species Ips nitidus. Next base: position 3,926,381 of record CM042797.1, on the reverse strand, counting down.
AGCAAGGATGACAATCTAAAGGACAGTCTGTGGCAAAATCGTCCGCAAAACCCACTTAGAGTGCCCAAATCGCATTTTTAAGCACATTTTTGGAATCCTCATTAAATTTCCTATCCGATAACCTTAAAAACCATTTTAAAATTTGGTACAGTCTGGGAGAAAAATGCTGTCAAAATTTGAACTTCAAAAAACATATTTTCAAAAGACAGTCTGCGACAAAATTGACCGTAAAACCCACTTAAGATGCCCAAATTGCATTTTTAAGCACATTTTTGGAATCCTCATTAAATTTCCTATCCGATAACCTTAAAAAAACACTTTAAAATTTGGTACAGTCTGGGAGAAAAATGCTGTCAAAATTTGAACTTCAAAAAACATATTTTCAAAAGACAGTCTGCGACAAAATTGACCGTAAAACCCACTTAAGATGCCCAAATCACATTTTTAAGCACATTTTTGGAATCCTCATTAAATTTCCTATCCAATAACCTAAAAAAACGCTTTAAAATTTGGTACAGTCCGGGAGAAAAATGCTGTCAAAGTTTGAACTGCAAAAAACATATTTTTTAAAAGACAGTCTGCGACAAAATTGACCGTAAAACCCACTTAAGATGCCCAAATCACATTTTTAAGCACATTTTTGGAATCCTCATTAAATTTCCTATCCGATAACCTAAAAAAACGCTTTAAAATTTGGTACAGTCTGGGAGAAAAATGCTGTCAAAATTTGAACTTCAAAAAACATATTTTTAAAAGACAGTCTGCGACAAAATTGACCGTAAACCCACTTAAAATGCCCAAATTGCAGTTTTAAGGACATTTTTGGAATCCTCATTAAATTTTCCTATCCGATAAACCTAAAAAAACACTTTAAAATTTGTTACAGTCTGGAGAAAAATGCTGTCAAAAATTTGAAGTGCAAAAAACACAGTTTCAAAAGGACAGTCTGCGACAAAATTGCCCGTAAAACCACTTAGAGTGTCCAAATTGCATTTTTAAGCACATTTTTGAAATCCTCATTAAATTTCCTATCCAATAACCTAAAAAAAACACTTTAAAATTTGGTACAGTCTGGGAGAAAAATGCTGTCAAAGTTTGAAGTGTAAAAAACACAGTTTCAAAGGACAGTCTGCGACAAAATCGACCGTAAAACCCACTTAAGATGCCCAAATCACATTTTTAAGCACATTTTTGGAATCCTCATTAAATTTCCTATCCGATAACCTAAAAAAACACTTTAAAATTTGGTACAGTCTGGGAGAAAAATGCTGTCAAAATTTAAAGTGCAAAAACCACGATTTCAAAGGACAGTCTGCGACAAAATTGCTCGTAAAACCCACTTAGAGTGTCCAAATTGCATTTTTAAGCACATTTTTGGAATCCTCATTAAATTTCCTATCCGATAACCTAAAAAAACACTTTAAAATTTGGTACAGTCTGGGAGAAAAATGCTGTCAAAGTTTAACTTGCAAAAAACACACTTTCAAAGGACAGTCTGCGACAAAATTGCTCGTAAAACCCACTTAGAGTATCCAAATCGCATTTTTAAGCACATTTTTGGAATCCTCATTAAATTTCCTATCCGATAACCTAAAAAACACTTTAAAATTTGGTACAGTCTGGGAGAAAAATGCTGTCAAAATTTGAACTGCAAAAAACACAGTTTCAAAGGACAGTCTGCGACAAAATTGCCCGTAAAACCCACTTAGAGTGTCCAAATTGCATTTTTAAGCACATTTTTGGAATCCTCATTAAATTTCCTATCCAATAACCTAAAAAAACACTTTAAAATTTGGTACAGTCTGGGAGAAAAATGCTGTCAAAGTTTGAAGTGTAAAAAACACAGTTTCAAAGGACAGTCTGCGACAAAATCGACCGTAAAACCCACTTAAGATGCCCAAATCGCATTTTTAAGCACATTTTTGGAATCCTCATTAAATTTCCTATCCGATAACCTAAAAAAACACTTTAAAATTTGGTACAGTCTGGGAGAAAAATGCTGTCAAAGTTTAAAGTGCAAAAACCACGATTTCAAAGGACAGTCTGCGACAAAATTGCTCGTAAAACCCACTTAGAGTGTCCAAATTGCATTTTTAAGTACATTTTTGGAATCCTCATTAAATTTCCTATCCAATAACCTAAAAAAACACTTTAAAATTTGGTACAGTCTGGGAGAAAAATGCTGTCAAAGTTTGAAGTGCAAAAAACACAGTTTCAAAGGACAGTCTGCGACAAAATTGCTCGTAAAACCCACTTAGAGTGTCCAAATCGCATTTTTAAGTACATTTTTGGAATCCTCATTAAATTTCCTATCCGATAACCTAAAAAAACACTTTAAAATTTGGTACAGTCTGGGAGAAAAATGCTGTCAAAATTTGAAGTGCAAAAAACACAGTTTCAAAGGACAGTCTGCGACAAAATCGACCGTAAAACCCACTTAGAGTGTCCAAATTGCATTTTTAAGCACATTTTTGGAATCCTCATTAAATTTCCTATCCGATAACCTAAAAAACACTTTAAAATTTGGTACAGTCTGGGAGAAAAATGCTGTCAAAGTTTGAAGTGTAAAAAACACAGTTTCAAAGGACAGTCTGCGACAAAATCGACCGTAAAACCCACTTAAGATGCCCAAATTGCATTTTTAAGCACATTTTTGGAATCCTCATTAAATTTCCTATCCGATAACCTAAAAAAACACTTTAAAATTTGGTACAGTCTGGGAGAAAAATGCTGTCAAAGTTTGAAGTGCAAAAAACACATTTTCAAAGGACAGTCTGCGACAAAATCGCTCCGTAAAACCCACTTAGAGTGTCCAAATCACATTTTTAAGTACATTTTTGGAATCCTCATTAAATTTCCTATCCAATAACCTAAAAAAACACTTTAAAATTTGGTACAGTCTGGGAGAAAAATGCTGTCAAAATTTGAAGTGTAAAAAACACAGTTTCAAAGGACAGTCTGCGACAAAATCGACCGTAAAACCCACTTAGAGTATCCAAATCGCATTTTTAAGCACATTTTTGGAATCCTCATTAAATTTCCTATCCGATAACCTAAAAAAACACTTTAAAATTTGGTACAGTCTGGGAGAAAAATGTTGTCAAAGTTTGAAGTGTAAAAAACACAGTTTCAAAGGACAGTCTGCGCCAAAATCGACCGTAAAACCCACTTAAGATGCCCAAATTGCATTTTTAAGCACATTTTTGGAATCCTCATTAAATTTCCTATCCGATAACCTAAAAAAACACTTTAAAATTTGGTACAGTCTGGGAGAAAAATGCTGTCAAAATTTGAACTTCAAAAAACATATTTTCAAAAGACAGTCTGCGACAAAATTGACCGTAAAACCCACTTAAAATGCCCAAATTGCAGTTTTAAGCACATTTTTGGAATCCTCATTAAATTTCCTATCCAATAACCTCAAAAAACACTTTAAAATTTGGTACAGTCTGGGAGAAAAATGCTGTCAAAATTTGAACTTCAAAAAACATATTTTCAAAAGACAGTCTGCGACAAAATTGACCGTAAAACCCACTTAAAATGCCCAAATTGCAGTTTTAAGCACATTTTTGGAATCCTCATTAAATTTCCTATCCGATAACCTAAAAAAACACTTTAAAATTTGGTACAGTCTGGGAGAAAAATGCTGTCAAAGTTTGAAGTGCAAAAAACACAGTTTCAAAGGACAGTCTGCGACAAAATTGCCCGTAAAACCCACTTAGAGTGTCCAAATTGCATTTTTAAGCACATTTTTGGAATCCTCATTAAATTTCCTATCCAATAACCTAAAAAAAACACCAAATTTTCTTATAATTTCCAAGAAAATCCAGTCCATTTCCTAGGGAAAAAAACTGTCCTAACCTGTCGCTTCACATCCCCGAACGTCCCTTCAAACAGACTCAATTAACCTGTCCGGACGTGTGACAAATAATATTGTCCTGAGTAGTTTTATCCGATCACATCCGGGACTAATGGATAATTTTTTGTCCTGTCTCTGTCCGATCGATATAATGGGAGAAATGTCCCTTTTAAGCTTTCTGGATTTCTGCGGATCATTACTCAGTTCCTGATGATCCGATCGTGTCGAAACTTGGTGTGAACATCAATAATACTTTCCTCTACCGTCCATAAAAATTTCATGCTTCTAGCTTGTCTGGTTTGTACAGGGTGATTTTTTGAAGTTGCTCGGTCCATTAAGACCAATATTGAAGCATTTTAAATTATGGCGGAAGGTGTCTGCTGTCAAAAGTGTCGCTAACTGTCATTTTTGATTTTGAAACTGTCAAAAAATTGTCATTTTAAAGTTGGAACTGTCAAATTATCTAAAAGTGTCACTTTTGACGTCCAAAATACGTCATTTCATGCTTTGTTCTGTCAAAACTATCTTGAAAGTGTCATTTTAGTTTGGAACTGTCAAAAGTGTCGTTAACTGTCATTTTTGATTTTGAAACTGTCAAAAAATTGTCATTTTAAAGTTGGAACTGTCAAATTATCTAAAAGTGTCACTTTTGACGTCCAAAATACGTCATTTCAAGCTTTGTTCTGTCAAAACTATCTTGAAAGTGTCATTTTAGTTTGGAACTGTCAAAAGTGTCGTTAACTGTCATTTTTTATTTTGAAACTGTCATTTTAAAGTTGGAACTGTCAAATTATCTAAAAGTGTCACTTTTGACGTCCAAAATACGTCATTTCAAGCTTTGTTCTGTCAAAACTATCTTGAAAGTGTCATTTTAGTTTGGAACTGTCAAAAGTGTCGTTAACTGTCATTTTTTATATTGAAACTGTCAAAAAATTGTCATTTTAAAGTTGGAACTGTCAAATTATCTAAAAGTGTCACTTTTGACGTCCAAAATACGTCATTTCAAGCTTTGTTCTGTCAAAACTGTCTTGAAAGTGTCATTTTAGTTTGGAACTGTCAAAAGTGTCGTTAACTGTCATTTTTGATTTTGAAACTGTCAAAAAATTGTCATTTTAAAGTTGGAACTGTCAAGTTATCTAAAAGTGTCACTTTTGACGTCCAAATTACGTCATTTCAAGCTTTGTTCTGTCAAAACTATCTTGAAAGTGTCATTTTAGTTTGAAACTGTCAAAAGTGTCGTTAACTGTCATTTTTGATTTTGAAACTGTCAAAAAATTGTCATTTTAAAGTTGGAACTGTCAAATTATCTAAAAGTGTCACTTTTGACGTCCAAAATACGTCATTTCAAGCTTTGTTCTGTCAAAACTATCTTGAAAGTGTCATTTTAGTTTGGAACTGTCAAAAGTGTCGTTAACTGTCATTTTTTATATTGAAACTGTCAAAAAATTGTCATTTTAAAGTTGGAACTGTCAAATTATCTAAAAGTGTCACTTTTGACGTCCAAAATACGTCATTTCATGCTTTGTTCTGTCAAAACTGTCTTGAAAGTGTCATTTTGGTTTGGAACCGTCAAAAGTGTCGTTAACTGTCATTTTTTATTTTGAAACTGTCAAAAAATTGTCATTTTACTGTTGGAACTGTCAAGTTATCTAAAAGTGTCACTTGTGACGTCCAAAATACGTCATTTTGAACTTGGTTATGTCAAAACTATCTTGAAAGTGTCTTTTTAGTTTGGAACTGTCAAAAGTGTCGATAACTGTCATTTTTTATTTTGAAACTGTCAAAAAATTGTCATTTTTAAAGTTGGAACTGTCAAATTATCTAAAGTGTCACTTTTGACGTCCAAACTACGTCATTTTAAGCTTTGTTCTGTCAAAACTGTCTTGGAAAGTGTCATTTTGGTTTGGAACCGTCAAAAGTGTCGTTAACTGTCATTTTTTATTTTGAAACTGTCAAAAAATTTTCATTTTACTGTTGGAACTGTCAAGTTATCTAAAAGTGTCACTTGTGACGTCCAAAATACGTCATTTTGAACTTGGTTATGTCAAAACTATCTTGAAAGTGTCTTTTTAGTTTGGGAACTGTCAAAAGTGTCGATAACTGTCATTTTTTATTTTGAAACTGTCATTTTAAAGTTGGAACTGTCAAATTATCTAAAAGTGTCACTTTTGACGTCCAAAATACGTCATTTCAAGCTTTGTTCTGTCAAAACTATCTTGAAAGTGTCATTTTAGTTTGGAACTGTCAAAAGTGTCGTTAACTGTCATTTTTTATTTTGAAACTGTCAAAAAATTGTCATTTTTAAGTTGGAACTGTCAAGTTATCTAAAAGTGTCACTTTTGACTTTCAAAATACGTCATTTCAAGCTTTGTTCTGTCAAAACTATCTTGAAAGGGTCATTTAGTTTGGAACTGTCAAAAGTGTCGTTAACTGTCATTTTTGGTTTTAAAACTGTCAAAAAATTGTTATTTTACAGTTGGAACTGTCAAATTATTTAAAAGTGTCACTTTTGACGACCAAAATACGTCATTTCATGCTTTGTTCTGTCAAAACTGTCTTGAAAGTGTCATTTTAGTTTGAAACTGTCAAAAGTGTCGTTAACTGTCATTTTTGATTTTGAAACTGTCAATAAATTTTCATTTTAAAGTTGGAACTGTCAAATGATCTAAAAGTGTCACTTTTGACGTCCAAAATACGTCATTTCATGCTTTGTTCTGTCAAAACTGTCTTGAAAGTGTCATTTTAGTTTGAAACTGTCAAAAGTGTCGTTAACTGTCATTTTTAATTTTGAAACTGTCAAAAAATTGTCATTTTACAGTTGGAACCTGTCAAGTTATCTAAAAGTATCACTTTTGACGTCCAAAATACGTCATTTCAAACTTTGTTCTGTCAAAACTGTCTTGAAAATGTCATTTTAATTTGGAACTGTCAAAAGTGTCGTTAACTGTCATTTTTGATTTTGAAACTGTCAAAAAATTGTCATTTTAAAGTTGGAATTGTCAAGTTATTTAAAAGTGTCACTTTTGACGTCCAAAATACGTCATTTCAAGCTTCGTTCTGTCAAAACTGTCTTGAAACTGTCATTGTAAGTTTGGAACTGTCAAAAGTGTCGTTAACTGTCATTTTTTATATTGAAAGTGTCAAAAAATTGTCATTTAAAAATTGGAACTGTCAAGTTATCTAAAAGTGTCACTTTTGACGTCCAAAATACATCATTTCAAGCTTTGTTGTGTCAAAACTATCTTGAAAGTGTCATTTTAGTTTGAAACTGTCAAAAGTGCCGTTAACTGTCATTTTTTATTTTGAAACTGTCAAAAAATTGTCATTTTATAGTTGGAACTGTCAAGTTATTTAAAAGTGTCACTTTTGACGTCCAAACTATGTCATTTCAAGCTTTGTTCTGTCAAAACTGTCTTGAAAGTGTCATTTTAATTTTGAACTGTCAAAAGTGTTGTTAACTGTCATTTTTTATTTTGAAACTGTCATTTTACTGTTGGAACTGTCAAGTTATCTAAAAGTGTCACTTTTGACGTCCAAAATACGTCATTTCAAGCTTTGTTCTGTCGAAACTGTCTTGAAAGTGTCATTTTGGTTTGGAACCGTCAAAAGTGTCGTTAACTGTCATTTTTTATAATGAAACTGTCAAAAAATTGTCATTTTAAAGTTGGAACTGTCAAGTTATCTAAAAGTGTCACTTTTGACGTCCAAAATACGTCATTTCAAGCTTTGTTCTGTCAAAACTATCTTGAAAGTGTCATTTTAGTTTGAAACTGTCAAAAAATGTTGTAAACTGTCATTTTTGATTTTGAAACTGTCAAAAAATTGTCATTTTAAAGTAAAAACCTGTCAAGTTATCTAAAAGTGTCACTTTTGACGTCCAAATTACGTCATTTCATGCTTTGTTCTGTCAAAACTGTCTTGAAAGTGTCATTTTGGTATGGAACCGTCAAAAGTGTCGTTAACTGTCATTTTTTATATTGAAACTGTCAAAAAATTGTCATTTTAAAGTTGGAACTGTCAAGTTATCTAAAAGTGTCGCTTTTGACGTCCAAAATACGTTATTTCAAGCTTTGTTCTGTCAAAACTATCTTGAATGTGTCATTTTAGTTTGGAACTGTCAAAAGTGTAGTTAACTGTCATTTTTTATATTGAAAGTGTCACAAAATTGTCATTTTAAAGTTGGAACTGTCAAATTATTTAAAAGTGTCCACTTTTGACGTCCAAAATACGTCATTTCAGGCTTTGTTCTGTCAAAACTATCGTGAAAGTGTCATTTTAATTTGGAACTGTCAAAAGGGTCGTTAACTGTCATTTTTTTATTTGAAACTGTCAAAAAAATTGTCATTTTAATGTTGGAACTGTCAAGTTATCTAAAAGTGTCACTTTTGACGTCCAAAATACGTCATTTCAAGCTTTGTTCTGTCAAAACTGTCTTGAAAGTGTCATTTTAGTTTGAACTGTCAAAAGTGTCGTTAACTGTCATTTTTTGATTTTTGAAACTGTCATATAATTGTCATTTTACAGTTGGAACTGTCAAATTATCTAAAAGTGTCACTTTTGACGTCCAAATTACGTCATTTCCAGCTTCGTTCTGTCAAAACTATCGTGAAAGTGTCATTTTAGTTTGGATCTGTCAAAAGTGTCGTTAACTGTCATTTTTTATATTGAAACTGTCAAAAAATTGTCATTTTAAAGTTGGAACTGTCAAGTTATCTAAAAGTGTCACTTTTGACGTCCAAAATACGTCATTTCAAGCTTTGTTCTGTCAAAACTATCTTGAAAGTGTCATTTTAGTTTGGAACTGTCAAAAGTGTAGTTAACTGTCATTTTTTATATTGAAACTGTCAAAAAATTGTCATTTTAAAGTTGGAACTGTCAAATTATCTAAAAGTGTCACTTTTGACGTCCAAAATATGTCATTTCAAGCTTTGTTCTGTCAAAACTATCGTGAAAGTGTCATTTTAGTTTGGATCTGTCAAAAGTGTAGTTAACTGTCATTTTTTATATTGAAAGTGTCAAAAAATTGTCATTTTAAAGTTGGAACTGTCAAGTTATCTAAAAGTGTCACTTTTGACGTCCAAAATACGTCATTTCATGCTTTGTTCTGTCAAAACTGTCTTGAAAGTGTCATTTTAGTTTGGAACTGTCAAAAGTGTCACTAACTGTCATTTTTTACCTTAAAACTGTCAAAAAATTGTAATTTCAAAGTTGGATTTGTCATCTAAAAGTGTCACTTTTGACGTCCAAACTACGTCATTTCAAGCTTTGTTCTGTCAAAACTGTCTTGATAGTGTCATTTTGGTTTGAAACTGTCAAAAGTGTTGTAAACTGTCAATTTTTATATTGAAACTGTCAAAAAATTGTCATTTTAAAGTTGTAACTGTCAAGTTATCTAAAAGTGTCACTTTTGACGTCCAAAATACGTCATTTCAAGCTTTGTTCTGTCAAAACTATCTTGAAAGTGTCATTTTAGTTTGGAACTGTCAAAAGTGTCGTTAACTGTCATTTTTGATTTTGAAACTGTCAAAAAATTGTCATTTTAAAGTTGGAACTGTCAAGTTATCTAAAAGTGTCACTTTTGACGTCCAAAATACGTCATTTCAAGCTTTGTTCTGTCAAAACTGTCTTGAAAGTGTCATTTTAGTTTGGAACCGTCAAAAGTGTCGTTAACTGTCAAATTTGAGTTTAGAACTGTCAAAAATACTGTTAACTGTCATTTTTATGTTTAAAGGTGTAATTTTCTGATCTAATCTGTCAAAATCTCATTTTTTAGGTTGGAGACTGTCAAAATTATTTCCAATTGTTATTATAATGCTCAACCTGTCAAAAATTATTGACAGGTGTCATATTGACACGTTTAAAATGCCAAAAAGGCCCCTTCAACGAGTTGCTGGCCAAAAAGTGAGATACAGCCCCGAAAGGCTCTTTTTTAAACTGAATGTTGCTCCGTTATTTGATGAGTAAGCGAAAAAGTCTTAATAAGCAAAGTTGTAGGAAATTTAATTCTCTACAAGATTGTATTTAAGTGTTTTTGCCCTTAAGGGCCTCCTCAAGGAGTTACAGGCCAAAAGGGGGACACCGCACCAAAAGGTCCTATTTTAACTAGTTTGATTTTTCACCTGGGCATAGCTCCATAATTTGAGGACCTACCAAAAAAGAGTAAATAAGCAAAGTTGTAGGAAATTTCATCCTCTACAAGATTTGTTTAGGGTGTTTTTGCCCTTAAGGGCCTGATCAAGGAGTTACCGGCCAAAAAAGAAGGGAGTTTCCGGCAAAAAACACGAAAAAATCATCTGTGGTTGTTCCAGAAGATTTTCTTGAAAGTCTCAAAAGCTAAAAAGTCCCAGAAGCTTCTAGAAAGTCTCAAAAGCCTAGATGCCAGAAAGTTCCTAGAAGCTTCTAGAAGTCTCAGAAGCTCCCAGAAGCTTCTAGAGACTCTTAGGAACTGCCGGAAAGCCTCAGAAGCTAACAGAAAGTTTCCAGATTGTTAGAAAGTTCTGTGCCACTCTGGAAGCTTCTCAAAAACTTTCTGTAAAGTCTCAGAAGCTTCCAGAAAGTAAAGCTTCCAGAAGCTTCCAGACTCTCTGAGTCCCAGAACCTTCCAGAAAGTCTCAGAAGCTTCTCATAACATCCTAGATGCTTCCAGAATAACCCAGAAGCTTCCAGAGAGTCCAAGAACCTTCCAAAAAGTCTCAGAAGCTTCCATAACGTCCCAGATGCTTCCAGAATAACTTAGAAAGCTTCCAGAGAGTCCCAGAACCTTCAGGAAGTCTCAGAAGCTTTCATAACGTCCTAGTCGCTTCCAGAATAACCTAGAAGCTTTCAGAAAGTCCCAGAACTTCCAGAAAGTCTCAGAAGCTTTCACAACGTCCTAGACCCTTCCAGAAGAACCTAGAAGCTTCCAGAGAGTCCCAGAACCTTCTAGAAGATCTCAGAAGCTTCCATAACGTCCCAGTCGCTTCTAGAATAACCTAGAGGCTTCCCCAGAATTTCACGACGTCCTAGACGCTTCCAGAATAACTTAGAAGCTTCAGAGAGTCCCCTTCTAGAAGATCTCAGAAGCTTCCATAACCGTCCCAGTCGCTTCTAGAATAACCTAGAAGCTTCCAGAGAGTCCCAGAAGCTTTCACAACGTCCCAGACGCTTCCAGAATAACTTAGAAGCTTCCAGAGAGTCCCAGAACCTTCCAGGAAGTCTCAGAAGCTTCCATAACGTCCCAGTCGCTTCTAGAATAACCTAGAAGCTTTTCACAGAGAGCTTCCAGAGAGAGTCCCAGAACCTTCCAGGAAGTCTCAGAAGCTTCCATAACGTCCCAGTCGCTTCCAGAATAACCTAGAAGCTTCCAGAAGTTCTTTCACAACGTCCTAGACGCTTCCAGAATAACTTAGAAGCTTCCAGAGAGTCCCAGAACCTTCCAGGAAGTCTCAGAAGCTTCCATAACGTCCCAGTCGCTTCTAGAATAACTTAGAAGCTTCCAGAGTGTCCCAGAACCTTCCAGGAAGTCTCAGAAGCTTCCATAACGTCCCAGTCGCTTCTAGAATAACTTAGAAGCTTTCATAACGTCCTAGACGCTTCCAGAATAACTTAGAAGCTTCCAGAGAGTCCCAGAACCTTCCAGGAAGTCTCAGAAGCTTCCATAACGTCCCAGTCGCTTCCAGAATAACTTAGAAGCTTCCAGAGAGTCCCAGAACCTTCCAGGAAGTCTCAGAAGCTTCCATAACGTCCCAGTCGCTTCCAGAATAACCTAGAAGCTTCCAGAGAGTCCCAGAACCTTCCAGGAAGTCTCAGAAGCTTTCATAACATCCTAGATGCTTCCAGAATAACTTAGAAGCTTCCAGAGAGTCCCAGAACCTTCCAGGAAGTCTCAGAAGCTTCCATAACGTCCCAGTCGCTTCCAGAATAACTTAGAAGCTTCCAGAGAGTCCCAGAACCTTCTAGAAGATCTCAGAAGTTTCCAGAAAGTCCCCAAGGCTTATCGAACGTCCAAAAATTGAAATTTTGCTTAAATATCTTTGAATTAACGGTAAAAATATGACGTAAATGTCATTTGTCAAAAATGTTATGTTTTAAGGGTGCCACGCCCTGAAATCTGTCAAAATATTACAAAAATGTCATATTTTGAGGTTATTTCCGAAACGGTGCCACTTATGGCAAAACGGACACGAAATTACTGTTTTCCAGACTGAAATTAATCAGAATGACCACTTTGACAGGTTGAAATCCAATATGGCGGTTGTTGAGTAAGTAGGTCAAGAAAACCAGTCATTTTAGGCACAAATTCGGTGCATTTTTGCAGAAAATCGCAAATAACTCGCTTATTTGAAACATTCTGTATATAAACACTTAAATAACAAAAGAAAGCTAATGAATGGGGCTATCACGTGACGTGGAGCGGGCAGCGCTAAGTGGCACCGTTTGGCCGCTAGAGGGCGTCAAAGTTGATCAAAAATTTTCAAACATTTTTGCAAATATCTCGAAAACTACTACAGTTAGAGGTTTGAAATTTTTACCATGGATGCGCAACAGTACCACGCAACTTTTCCTATTTATACCGTTTTTTCGAAAAACGTACCGTTTGTCCGAGAAAAATCAAAAACTGTTTTCTTGACAATTTTCAAAGTGGTCCCCCCACCAAATTTTAGGAAAAAAATTTTGAATTTAAAAATTTTTTTTGATTGGCCGAATATTTTTGAATTATCAGTAGAAACATGACGTCAAGTGTCACTTGTCAAAAATGTCATTTTTTAAGGGTGCCACGCCCTGAAAACTGTCAAAAATTACAAAAAACACTATTTTTTAGGTTATGTCCGAAACGGTGCCAATTTTGGCAAAACAGACCCAAAATTCGTGTTTTTCAGACCAAAATTAGTCTAAAAGGACAGTTTCATTGAAATAGTGACAAAATGGTGGCGGTTCTTACAATATTGAGCCAAAACCTTAAAATTAGACCAAATTCTGGTGCACCAACCCAGAAAATCGCAAATAACTCGCTTATTTGAAACATTCTGTATATAAACACTAAATAACAAAAGAAAGCTACTGAAAAGGGCTATCACGTGACGTTGAGCGGGCTGCGCTAAGTTGCACCATTTGGCCGCTAGAGGGCGTCAAAGGTTGATCAATTTTTCAAAAACTACATAAGTTACAGGCTTGAAAATATTTAAAATTGTGCTGCTCCGTCCCTGATGATCCGATCTGGCTGAAACTTTGCACAGTTATTAAACGGACCTTCCTCTACAAACTGACGCAAAAAACTCCTCAAATTTCCCTCCCAGTCTCCTCAAAACCACTCTCATCCTCAAGCATGTTACGCTTACATAACAATACAACGTTACATTCACGTAAGTTGTTTCGGAATGATTATTTCGTACAAAATGCCTAAGGGACGAATTGTGCCTTAATTACGACAAGTGAGTTTTTGGAGAAAGAGGGCGCTCTAATCGCGAACGTGCTCCAAACTCTAAAGTTGCCACTTTTGTTTAAACTGCTCTACCTGTTAATGGTCACGTTCAGACTTGTATAACTTTACTCCTGATGAAGCGATCTGGTCGAAACTTTTTCTGTTTATTAAGCACACTTTAGTGTACATTTGGTAAAAGTTTCAAGATTCTACCTGGTTTGGTTTGGGCAGGGTAATTTTTTGAACACCCTCGTGATCAAAACACTTTAACAATCAAATTGTGCAACAAGAAAGTTTAAATTGTTACCATAAATTCAGTTTTAAGGTTATTGCATTGATTTTCCGGCCTGGTATAGCTTAAACATAGTAGGTTTACCCTAATTTTTGGAAAAATTCTCACTCTTCAATTTAACTGATTTCTGACGCAATATGGCGGCTCTTACGAACTTAAGCATCATTTCAGGCAAAGTGCAATGAAGCCTTTGATCCTTCATCAAAAATCCAATTTTAGGGTTATGACCTTGATTTTTCGGCCTGGTATAGCCTAAACATAGTAGGTTTACCCTAATTTTTGGAAAAATTCTCACTCTTCAATTTAACCGATTTCTGACGCAATATGGCGGCTCTTACCAACTTAAGCATCATTTCGGGCAAAGTGCAGTGAATCCTTTGAACCTTCATCAAAAATCCAATTTTAAGGTTATGGCATTGATTTTCCGGCCTGGTAGAGCCTAAACATAGTAGGTTTACGCTAATTTTGAAAAAAAAAAAATATCTCAAAAAAACTAAAATATCAAAAATATCATTTTAAAGCACAAATTGTGTGCGGTGGCGCCCTCACTGTGGCAACGTCGCAACTAAATTACTTTTAATCAATAACGAGTTGGCAACACTGCAATCGATACAGTTTAGATTGGTTCGCTTGGCCTCGAGTCTCCTAGAGGGCGCCACCAGTTGCCTCTCTTCTCTGTTGAACCCAATAAATGATTATTTATGTTATCTAGCGTATCTCCGTTATTTGAGGAGTTACAGCAAAAGTGGAAATAAGGAGAGTTGTAGGGAATTTCACGCTCTACAAGATTGTTTCAGAGAATTTTGCTTTAAACGCTGTTTAAGAAGTTACAGGCCGAAAACTGGTTGCGATGCACTCCAGTGCTGAAAAAATTCAAAAGTGTTGGTTTAACCGAGCGTAGCTCCGTTATTTGAGGAGTTACAGCAAAAGTGTAAATAAGAAGAGTTGTAGGGAATTTTACTCTCTACAAGATCACTTCAGAGCATTTTTTCTCTAGAGGGTCATTTAAGGAGTTACAGGCCCAAAACTGCAATGCAACTACTAATAGTGTTCAATCCCAGCAAAACTCCACAAAATCAAATCAAAAAATACGTTTGTCCATTACAAGACACGTGAAACGTGTCAGCAACAGTCACGTGACCTAAAAATGTCGTTTTTAACAACTGGAACTTTCTAGAAGCTTTCGAAACTTTTTTTAAAGTTTCTGAGACTTTCTAGAAGCTTCTGAGACGTTATAGAGGCTTCTGAGGCTTTCCGGAAGGTTCTGGGACTCTCTGGAAGTTTCTAGAACATTCTGGTAGCTTTTGAGACTTTGTGAAGATTCTGGAAGCTTCTCGGACAATCTGGAAATTATCTAGAAGCTTCTGAGGCTTCCTGGCAGTTTCCGAAAGTCTCTAGAAGCTTTTGGGTGGTTCTGGGACTTTCTGCAAGTTTCTGAGACTCTCTAGAAGCTTATGGGATGTTTTGGAAGCTTCTGGGACGTTATAGAGGATTCTGAGGCTTTCCAGAAGATTTTGGGACTCTTTGGAAGTTTCTGAGACAATCTCGAAGCTTCTGGAACTTTATAGAATAATCTGGAACTGCCTGGTATCTTCTGAGACTTTTTGAAAGTGTCTGGGATTGTTTAGAAGCTTCCTGGACGTTCTGGAAGCTTCTAGAACTTCCTGGTAGCTTCTGAGACTTTGTAAAAGTTTTTGAGACTCTCCAGAAAGTTCTCTAAAATTCTGGAAACTTTCTAGTAGCTTCTGAGGCTTCCGAGAGCCTGTAGAGGCTTTTGAGATGTTCTGGGACTTTCTGAAAGCTTCTGAAACCGTCTGGAAATTTCTAAAACTTTCTAGAAGCTAATGGGATATTTTAAAAGCTTCTGGGACGTTATAGAGGCTTCTGAGGCTTTCCGAAAGATTCTGGGACTCTCTGGAAGTTTCTAGAACATTCTGGAAGCTTCTCGGACAATCTGAAAATTATCTAGAAGCTTCTGAGGCTTCCTGGCAGTTCCCGAGAGTCTCTAGAAGCTTTCGGGTTGTTCTGGGACTTTCTGGAAGCTTCTGAGACCGTCTGGAAATTTCTGAAACTTTCTAGAAGCGTCTAGGACTTTCTGCCAGCTTTCGAGGCTTTCTGCAAGTTTCTGAGACTCTCTAGAAGCTTATGGGATATTTTGGAAGCTTCTGGGACGTTATAGAAGATTCTGAGGCTTTCCGAAAGGTTCTGGGACTCTCTGGAAGTTTCTAGAACATTCTGGTAGCTTCTGAGACTTTGTGAAAGCTTTTGGCACTTGATAGAAAGTTCTCTGAAATTCTGGAAGCTTCTCGGACAATCTGGAAACTTTCTGGTAGCTTCTGAGGCTTCCTGGCAGTTCCCGAGAGTCTCTTGAAGCTTTTGGGATGTTCTGGGATTTTCTGAGAGCTTCTGAGGCTTTCTGAAAGTTTCTGAGACTCTCTAGAAGCTTATGGGATGTTTTAGAAGCTTCTGGGATGTTATAGAGGATTCTGAGGCTTCCCGGAAGGTTCTGAGACTCTCTGGAAGTTTCTAGAACATTCTGGAAGGTTTTTGAAAGCTGCTAGAACAACTACAGATAATTTTAATTGTGTTTTTGACTCGAAAAGCTTCTGGAATTATTTGGAAGTTTCTGAGACAGTGTGGAAGCTTCTGGAACTTTATAGAAGCATCTGGAACTGCCTGGTAGCTTCTGAGACTCTTGAAAGTGTCTGAATTGTTTTTGAGACTCTCTAGAAAGTTTTCTGAAGTTCTGGAAGCTTCTCGGACGATCTGGAAACTTTCTGGTAGCTTCTGAGGCTTCCTGGCAGTTCCCGAGAGTCTCTAGAAGCTTTTGGGTTGTTCTGGGACTTTTGGAAGCTTCTGAGACCGTCTGGAAATTTCTGAAACCTTCTAGAAGCGTCTAGGACTTTCTGAGAGCTTCCGAGGTTTTCTGCAAGTTTCTGAGTCTCTCTAGAAGTTTATGGGATGTTTTGGAAGCTTCTGGGACGTTATAGAGGCTTCTGAGGCTTTCCGGAAGGTTCTGGATCTCTTTGGAAGTTTCTGAGACAATGTCAAAGCTTCCTGAACGTTCTGGATGCTTCTAGAACTTCCTGGTAGCTTCTGAGATTTTGTGAAAGTTTTTGAGACTCTCTAGAAAGTTTTCTGAAGTTCTGGAAGCTTCTAGGACAATCTGGAAGCTTCTGAGGCTTCCTGGAAGTTTCCGGGAGTCTCTAGAAGCTTTTGGGATGTTCTGGGACTTTCTGGAAGCTTCTGAGGCTTTCTGCAAGTTTCTGAGACTTTCTAGAAGCTTCTGGCGTTTTCTGGTAGCTTTTGAGACTTTCCAAGGTTTCAAAAGCTTCTAGAAGAACCACAGAAATTCCAGAAACTCTCAGAAGCTTTCACAAAAATCTTAGGAACTTCTACAATGTCTCAGAAACTTCCAGAAAATCTCAGAAGTTTTTAAAATACCCCAGAATCTTCCACAATGCCTCAGAAGCTTCCAGAAAATGTCAGAACATTCCAGAAACTTTCAGAAGTTTTCATAAAGTCCCAGAAACTTCTACAATGTCTCAGAAGTTCCCAGAAACTCTCAGAGGCTTTCACAAAAATCTCAGGAACTTCTACAATGTCTCAGAAGCTTCCAGAAAATCTCAGAAGTTTTTAAAATACCCCAGAATCTTCCAAAATGTCTCAGAAGCTTCCAGAAAATGTCAGAACATTCCAGAAACTTTCAGAAGTTTTCATAAAGTCTCAGAACTTCTACAATGTCTCAGAAGTTTCCAGAAAATCTGAGATATTTCCAGAAACTCTCAGAGGCTTTCACAAAAATCTCAGGAACTTCTACAATGTCTCAGAAGCTTCCAGAAAATCTCAGAAGTTTTTAAAATACCCCAGAAACTTCCACAATGCCTCAGAAGCTTCCAGAAAATGTCAGAACATTCCAGAAACTCTCAGAAGTTTTCATAAAGTCCCAGGGACTACCACAATGTCTCAGAAACTTCCAGAAAATCTCAGATATTGCCAGAAACTCTTAGAGGCTTTCACAAAAATCTCAGGAACTTCTACAATGTCTCAGAAGCTTCCAGAAAATGTCAGAACATTCCAGAAACTCTCAGAAATTTTCATAAAGTCCCAGAAATTTCCACAATGACTCAGAAGTTTTCAGAAAATCTCAGAGGCTTTCACAAAAATCTCAGAAACTTCCAAAATGTCTCAGAAGCTTCCAGGAAATCCCAGAACTCCCCTAAAAGTCTCAGAAATTTACAGGCCAAAAACGAGGTGCCATGCAATCAAGTGCTTTAGTAATTCCAAAGTGTAGGTTCAAACAAGCGTAGCTCCGTTATTTGAGGAGTTAGAGCAAAAGTCTAAATAAGGAAAGTGGTAGGCAATTTTACGCTCTACAAGATCACTTCAAAGCATTTTTTCTCTAGAGAGTCATTTAAGGGAGTTACAGGCCCAAAAATGGCTGCAATGCAACTACTAATACTGTTCAATCCCAGAAAAATTCCACAAAATCAACTCAAAAAATACTTTTGTCCATTACAACACTGTAAATTCAATTAAACTATCAAATAGTCAAAAAAAAAATTTTTTTTCTTAAAACCTGGATTAAGGTATATTCGACTATCAAATGCACTAGAACAAGGGAAAGTACCCTCAGAAATCACCAAAAAAAAGCAAATATTTGACAAAAATTTCCAGCAAAAACGTGTTCTATATTGGAACAAGCCAATGGGAGATAAGATAATCGATTTTGTAACTTACATTTACAATTATTAGTCATTATTATCATCAAAAGATAACAGAAACCTACACAAAGTAGTGCATTATCCAATTTCTGTGTTGTTTGGCTAATTTCGGTGAAAAATGGACGAAAATCAAGGAAAAAACGCGGTTTTTGACCGACAATCGCAGATACTGGACCGCAGTAACCAAATTCAAATTAACGGTTTCGGCGCAACGAGCGACGTCCAACAGCTTCTACTCCACCAAGCGAATGGGGTGAGTTATTGCCTTTATTTGTGGTTTTTTCTCGTTTATTTTTGCGGGATAGTGTTCCCAGGACAATTTTCTATGGAAAAGGTTTTTTACGATTTTTCTGTATCTGGTCGCGTTTCCGAGTTATACCCCACCAAACCTGCTTGGTGCCTCAGATTGAGACACTACAGAACCGACTGATTGAAAAATTTCTCGCTTGAACTGTAGGCGAGTGACAGCTGTCAAATTTCTTGACAGGTATAGTGACAGGTTGGGTTGACAGCTGTCAAAATTTCAGCTTAATCGGGAGTGTAGTTCCGGAGATATCGTCCAGTAAACCTGTCTGCTGCCTAAACAGTCAAAGTTTTCGTGCAGACGAGCACTTAAAAATGTCTAGTTTGAGCTGTAGGCGAGTGACAGCTGTCAAATTTCTTGACAGGTATAGTGACAGGTTGGTTGACAGCTGTCAAAATTTTAGCTTAATCGGGAGTGTAGTTCCGGAGATATCGTCCAGTTAAGCTGTCTGGTGCCTAAACAGTCAATAATCTCGTGCAGACGAGCACTTAAAAATGTCTAGTTTGAGCTGTAGGCGAGTGACAGCTGTCAAATTTCTTGACAGGTATAGTGACAGGTTTAGGTGACAGCTGTCAAAATTTTAGCTTAATCGGGAGTGTAGTTCCGGAGATATCGTCCAGTTAAGCTGTCTGGTGCCTAAACAGTCAAAATTTTCGTGCAGACGAGCACTTAAAAATGTCTAGTTTGAGCTGTAGGTGAGTGACAGCTGTCAAATTTCTTGACAGGTATAGTGACAGGTTGGGTTGACAGCTGTCAAAATTTCAGCTTAATCGGGAGTGTAGTTCCGGAGATATCGTCCAGTAAACCTGTCTGCTGCCTAAACAGTCAAAGTTTTCGTGCAGACGAGCACTTACAAATGTCTAGTTTGAACTGTAGGCGAGTGACAGCTGTCAAATTTCTTGACAGGTATAGTGACAGGCTTAGTTGACAGCTGTCAAAATTTCAGCTTAATCGAGAGTGTAGTTTCGGAGATATCCTCCAGTTAAGCTGTCTGCTGCCTAAACAGTCAAAATTTTCGTGCAGACGAGCACTTAAAAATGTCTAGTTTGAGCTGTAGGCGAGTGACAGCTGTCAAATTTCTTGACAGTTATAGTGACAGGTTGGGTTGACAGCTGTCAAAATTTTAGCTTAATCGGGAGTGTAGTTCCGGAGATATCGTCCAGTAAACCTGTCTGCTGCCTAAACAGTCAAAGTTTTCGTGCAGACGAGCACTTAAAAATGTCTAGTTTGAGCTGTAGATAAGTGACAGCTGTCAAACTTTTTGACATGTATAGTGACAGGTTAGGTTGACAGCTGTCAAAATTTTAGCTTAATCGGGAGTGTAGTTCCGGAGATATCGTCCAGTAAACCTGTCTGGTGCCTAAACAGTCAACAATCTCGTGCAGACGAGCACTTAAAAATGTCTAGTTTGAGCTGTAGGCGAGTGACAGCTGTCAAATTTCTTGACAGTTATAGTGACAGGTTGGGTTGACAGCTGTCAAAATTTTAGCTTAATCGGGAGTGTAGTTCCGGAGATATCGTTGACAGTTGTCAAATATTTTAGCTTAAGAAATTCTGAAAATGTTGCAGAAGCTGCAAAAATGTTGTGAAAGTTTCAAACATGTTTGCAGAAAGTCTAATAATGTTTGAAAACATCAAAACATGTTGTGGAACTGCTGGAAATGTTGGAAAACGTCTACAAATACATTTCAGAAATTCCAAAAATGTTTTGGAATGTTTTTGACAGTTGCCGAAAGGCTGTCACGTCATAAATTATTTAAATTCAATCGAGGTGTAAAATGTCATGTTGGACTGACATTTGACAGGACAAATAAATGACAGAAACGTCACAAAGTGTCAAAATTTGCGAATGAAACAATAAATTATGTTTCAAATTGCTTTCAACGCGATGAGGGTTGGGAGTTTTGTAATTCCTGCAACGTCCAAACATTTTAGGTCTGTCTGGCCCTATTACTGCCCCGATTTGAATGAAAATTTTTGTGGACATTCACCAGTCTACCACCAACTACTAACCCAAAAATCAGCCTTCCAACCCAACTAGTTTGCCAGGAAAAAAATATTTTCCAAATTGCTTTCAACGCGATGAGGGTTGGGAGTTTTGTGATTCCTGCAACGTCCAAACATTTTTGTCTGTCTGGCCTTATTACTGCCCCGATTTGAATGAAAATTTTTGTGGACATCCACCAGTCTACCACCAACTACTAACCAAAAAATCAGGCTTCCAACCCAACTAGTTTGGCAGGAAAAAAATATTTTCCAAATCGCTTTCAACGCGATGAGGGTTGGGAGTTTTGTAATTCCTGCAACGTCCAAACATTTTAGGCTTGTCTGGCCCTATCACTGTCCCGATTTGAATGAAAATTTTTGTGAACATTCACCAGTCTACCACCAACTACTAACCCAAAAATCAGCCTTCCAACCCAACTAGTTTGGCAGGAAAAAATTATTTTCCAAATCGCTTTCAAAGCGATGAGGGTTAGGAGTTTCGGAACTCTGTAACATTTGGGGTAACTAACAGCAAAATGATGATATTTACAGACGAGTCGTCGTAGAGAACTACTTGATCGAGCCAGTAGAGTCCTTTTGGGCAACAGAAATGACTGGAAAGTGGCTGATACAATCAAAGTGCGCAACTGCGGAGCTGTTTACGTGGGTGATCGAGTGTCTGTAGTGGAACAGATTGTTCTCAAAGATGGAACGAAGCCTACTTTGAGTAAAAATGAGGTTGTTCCAAGAGGAAGAATAGTGGAACGTCAATTTTGGTTGGCCAGACCGCGAGTTTCCAGGCCGGATCCTCTCAAAAAACCTGTCAAATATGTCATTATTGGTAAGTTTTTTTTTATTTTTTTTTTTGTATGAATTTTACTAAATAAACTGAAAAAACTTTGACAGATTTGCGGTATTTTTTCTCCGAACTGTCAGACACTAATGTCAAATTTGACATGCGTCACTTGTCAAATTTTTGACACTTGTGTGTGATTTGTTTTTTTTTTTTTTTTTTAAATTTTTTTTGAATTTTACTAAATAAACTGAAAAAACTTTGACAGATTTGCGGTATTTTTTCTCCGAACTGTCAGACACTAATGTCAAACTTGACATGCGTCACGTGTCAAATTTTTGACACTTGTGTGTGATTTGTTTTTTTTTTAATTTTTTTGTAAATTTATCGAATTTTACTAAATAAACTGAAAAAACTTTGACAGATTTGCGGTATTTTTTCTCCGAACTGTCAGACATGACATGTGTCACTTGTCAAATTTTTGACACTTGTGTGGAATTTGTTTTCTTTTTTTTTGATTTTTTGAAATTTTTTTTGAATTTTACTAAATAAACTGAAAAAACTTTGACAGATTTGCGGTATTTTTTCTCCGAACTGTCAGACACTAATGTCAAACTTGACATGCGTCACGTGTCAAATTTTTGACATTTTTTTGTGATTTTTCTAAAGGGAACACACTTTGATTGCTGTTTGTTCTAATTTTTTATTTTTTTTTGATTTTTTGAATTTTACTAAATAAACTGAAAAAACTTTGACAGATTTGCGGTATTTTTTCTCCGAACTGTCAGACACTAATGTCAAACTTGACATGCGTCACTTGTCAAATTTTTGACACTTGTGTGGAATTTGTTTTTTTTTTTTTTAATTTTTTTTTTTAATTTTTCTAAATAAACAGAAAAAAACTTTGACAGATTTGCGGTATTTTTTTTCCGAACTGTCAGACACTAATGTCAAATTGACATGCGTCATTTGTCAAATTTTTTGACACTTGTGTGTGATATGTTTTTTTTTTTTTTTTTTTTGAATTTTTTTTTGAATTTTACTAAATAAACTGAAAAAACTTTGACAGATTTGCGGTATTTTTTCTCCGAACTGTCAGACACTAATGTCAAACTTGACATGCGTCACGTGTCAAATTTTTGACACTTGTGTGTGATTTGTTTTTTTTTTTTTGATTTTTTTTGTAAATTTATCGAATTTTACTAAATAAACTGAAAAAACTTTGACAGATTTGCGGTATTTTTTCTCCGAACTGTCAGACACTAATGTCAAACTTGACATGCGTCACTTGTCAAATTTTTGACACTTGTGTGTGATTTGTTTTTTTTTTTTTTTTTATTTTTTTTTTTTAATTTTTCTAAATAAACAGAAAAAACTTTGACAGATTTGCGGTATTTTTTCTCCGAACTGTCAGACACTAATGTCAAACTTGACATGCGTCATTTGTCAAATTTTTGACACTTGTGTGTGATATGTTTTTTTTTTTTTTTTTTGAATTTTTTTTTGAATTTTACTAAATAAACTGAAAAAACTTTGACAGATTTGCGGTATTTTTTCTCCGAACTGTCAGACACTAATGTCAAATTTGACATGCGTCACTTGTCAAATTTTTGACACTTGTGTGTGATTTGTTTTTTTTTTTTGATTTTTTTGTAAATTTATCGAATTTTACTAAATAAACTGAAAAAACTTTGACAGATTTGCGGTATTTTTTCTCCGAACTGTCAGACACTAATGTCAAACTTGACATGCGTCACTTGTCAAATTTTTGACACTTTTTTGTGATTTTTCTAAAGGAACACACTTTGATTGTTTTGGCAACATTGCAAAAATTAAGATAAATGTCAGTTTGGCAACATTGCAAAAATTAGGAAAAATTTTGACAGTTTGGCAACATTGCAAAATTTAGGAAAAATGTCAGTTTGGCAACATTGCAAAAATTAGGAAAAATTACAGTTTGGCAACATTGCAAAAATTTAGGTAAAAATGAAAATGTCAGTTTGGCAACATTGCAAAAATTAGGAAAAATAAGAAAAATGTCAAGTTTGGCAACATTGCAAAAATTAGGAAAAATTACAGTTTGGCAACATTGCAAAAAATTTAAAAATTAAGAAAATGTCAGTTTGGCAACATTGCAAAAATTAGGTAAAATCATTTGGCAAGAAAAATGTCACAGTTTGGCAACATTGCAAAAAATTTGTAAAAATTCAGTTTGGCAACATTGCAAAATTTAGGATAAATGTCATTTGGCAACATTACAAAAATTAGGAATAATCAATTTGGCAACATTGCAAAAATTTGGTAAAAAAACAGTTTGAAGAAAAATTTCAGTTTGGCAACATTGCAAAAATTTGGTAAAAATGAAGAAAAATGTCAATTTGGCAACATTGCAAAAATTTGGTAAAAATGAAGAAAAATGTCAGTTTGGCAACATTGCAAAAAGGAAAAATTACAGTTTGTAAAAATTAGGAAAATGTCAGTTTGGCAACATTGCAAGAAATTTGTAAAAATTACAGTTTGGCAACATTGCAAAAATTTGGTAAAAATTAGGAAAAATGTCAGTTTGGCAACATTGCAAAAATTAGGAAAATTACAGTTTGGCAAAAAAAATTAGAAAAAAAAGTGTCAATTTGACAACATTGCAAAAAATTTGTGAAAAATGTCAGTTTGGCAACATTGCAAAAATTTGAGGAAAAATGTCAGTTTGGCAACATTGCAAAAATTAGGAAAAATTACAGTTTGGCAACATTGCAAAAATTAGGATAAATGTCAGTTTGGCAACATTGCAAAAATTAGGAATAATTCAAGTTTGGCAAATTGTAAGAAAAAATGTCAATTTGGCAACATTGCAAAAATTTAGGAAAAATGTCAGTTTGGCAAAAATGGTAAAAATTATGAAAAATTACAGTTTGGCAACATTGCAAAATTTGGAAAAAATTACAAATATTGAAAAATGGAAAAATCAGTTTGGCAACATTGCAAAAAATTAGGAAAAAGGTCAGTTTGGCAACATTGCAAAAATTTGGAATAATCAGAAAAATGTCAGTTTGGCAACATTGCAAAATTTAGGAAAAATGACAGTTTGGCAACATTGCAAAAATTTAGGAAAAATGTCAGTTTGGCAACATTGCAAAAATTAGGTAAAAATGAAGAAAAATGTCAGTTTGGCAACATTGCAAAAAAATTAGGCAACATTGCAAAATTTAGAAAATGTCAGTTTGGCAACATTGCAAAAATTAGGAATAATCACAGTTTGGCAATATTGTAAAAATTAGGAAAATGTCAATTTGGCAACATTGCAAAAATTAGGAAATATGAAGAAAAATGTCAATTTGGCAACATTGCAAAAATTAGTGAAAAAGGTCAGTTTGGCAACATTGCAAAAATTTGGAAAATGACAGTTTGGCAAATTGTAAAAATTAGGAAAATTACAGTTTGGCAACATTGCAAAAATTAGGAATAATGTCAGTTTGGCAAATTGTAAAAATTAGGAATAATCACAGTTTGGCAAAAAAATTAGTCAGTTTGGCAACATTGCAAAAATTAGGTAAAAATGAAGAAAATTGTCAATTTGGCAACATTTGCAAAAAATTAGGAAAAATTTTTGGCAACATTGTAAAAATTAGGAAAAATTACAATTTGGCAACATTGCAAAAAATTAGGAAAAAAATAGGAAAAATTCAGTTTGGCAACATTGCAAAAATTAGGATAAAAATGAAGAAAAATGTCAATTTGGCAACATTGGAAAAATTTGGCAATAAAAAATGAAGAAAAATTACAATTTGGCAACATTGCAAAAATTTGATGAAGAAAAATGTCAGTTTGGCAACATTGCAAGAAATTTGTAAAAAGGTTTAGGAAAAATGTCAGTTTGGCAACATTGCAAAAATTTGGAAAAATTACATTTGAAACATTGAAAATTTAGGAATAAATCACAGTTTGGCAACATTGCAAAAATTTGGTAGGAAAAAAAATTACAGTTTGGCAACATTGCAAAATTTAGGAAAATGTCAAAACATTGCAAAAATTAGGAAAAAGTTTGGCAATATTGTAAAAATTAGGAAAAATTACAGTTTGGCAACATTGCAAAAATTAGGAAAAATTTCAGTTTGGCAACATTGCAAAAATTAGGAAAAATTACAGTTTGGCAACATTGCAAAAATTAGGAAAAATTACAGTTTGGCAACATTGCAAAAATTAGGAAAAAATGTCAGTTTGGCAACATTGCAAAAATTAGGAAAATGTTAGGAATAATCACAGTTTGGCAACATTGCAAAATTTAGGATAAATGACAGTTTGGCAACATTGCAAAAATTAGGAAAAAAATTCAGTTTGGCAACATTGCAAAAATTAGGAAAAATGACAGTTTGGCAACATTGCAAAAAGGAAAAATTCACAGTTTGGCAACATTGCAAAAATTAGGAAAAATCACAGTTTGGCAATATTGTAAAAATTAGGAAAAATTACAGTTTGGCAACATTGCAAAATTTAGGATAAATGTCAGTTTGGCAACATTGCAAAAATTATGAAAAATTACAGTTTGGCAACATTGCAAAATTTAGGATAAATGTCAGTTTGGCAACATTGCAAAAATTAGGAAAAATTAGGCAAAAAAATGGTCAAAATTTGGCAACATTGCAAAAATTTGTCAAAAATTAGGAAAAATGTCAGAAAAATTACAGTTTGGCAACATTGCAAAAATTAGGAAAAATTACAGTTTGGCAACATTGCAAAAATTAGGAAAAATCACAGTTTGGCAATATTGTAAAAATTAGGAAAAATTACAGTTTGGCAACATTGCAAAATTTAGGAAAAATGACAGTTTGGCAACATTGCAAAAATTAGGAATAATCACAGTTTGGCAATATTGTAAAAATTAGGAAAAATTACAGTTTGGCAACATTGCAAAATTTAGGATAAATGTCAGTTTGGCAACATTGCAAAAATTAGGAAAAATTAGGTAAAAATTAGAAGAAAAATGTCAATTTGGCAACATTGCAAAAATTAGGTAAAAATTTGGCAAGAAAAATGTCAATTTGGCAACATTGCAAAAATTAGGTAAATTACAGTGGCAAGAAAAATGTCAGTTTGGCAACATTGCAAAAATTAGGAAAAATCACAGTTTGGCAACATTGCAAAAATTAGGCAGTTTGGCAACATTGCAAAAATTAGAAGAAAAATGTCAGTTTGGCAACATTGCAAAAATTAGGAAAAAGTTTGGCAACATTGCAAAAATGTCAGTTTGGCAACATTGCAAAAATTTGGAAAAATTACAGTTTGGCAACATTGCAAAAATTAGGATAAATGTCAATTTGGCAACATTGCAAAAATTAGGAAAAATTCAGTTTGGCAACATTGCAAAATTTAGGAAGAAATGTCAGTTTGGCAAAATTTAGGAAAAATTACAGTTTGGCAACATTGCAAAAATTTGGAAAAATTACAGTTTGGCAACATTGCAAAATTTAGGATAAATGTCAGTTTGGCAACATTGCAAGAAAATTTTGGCAACATTGGAAAAATGTCAGTTTGGCAACATTGCAAAAATTTGTTTGGCAACAAAAATTTAGGAAAAATGTCAGTTTGGCAACATTGCAAAAATTAGGAAAAATGACAGTCAATTTGGCAACATTGCAAAAATTTGGCAATAAAAATAAGGAAAAATGTACAGTTTGGCAACATTGCAAAAATTTAGGTCAGTTTGGCAAATTGCAAAAATTAGGAATAATCACAGTTTGGCAATATTGTAAAAATTAGGAAAAATTACAGTTTGGCAACATTGCAAAAATTTAAAAATTTGAAGGAAAAATGACAGTTTGGCAACATTGCAAAAAAATTAGGAATAATCACAGTTTGGCAATATTGTAAAAATTAGGAAAAATTACAGTTTGGCAACATGTCAAAAATTTGGCAACATTGCAAAATTTGGTAAAAATTAGGAAAAATTTCAGTTTGGCAACATTGCAAAAATTTGGAATAATCACAGTTTGGCAACATTGAAAATTTAGTTTGGCAACATTGCAAAAATTAGAAAATGTCACAGTTTGGCAACATTGCAAAAATTAGGAATAATTTTGGCAGTAAAAAGGATTTCAGAAAAATGGAAAAATGTACAGTTTGGCAACATTGCAAAATTTAGTTTGGCAACATTGCAAAAATTAGGAAAAATGACAGAAAATTGTCAATTTGGCAAATTACAATTTGGCATTGTAAAAATTAGGAAAAATGTCAGGCAACATTGCAAAAATTAGTAAAAATTACAGTTTGGCAACATTGCAAAAATTAGGAAAATGTCAATTTGGCAACATTGCAAAAATTAGGAAATAATTTGGCAACATTGCAAGAAAATTTGGCAACATTGCAAAAATTACAGTTTGGCAACATTGCAAAAATTTATGTCAGTTTGGCAACATTGCAAAAATTTGGAAAAATGTCACAGTTTGGCAACATTGCAAAATTTAGGAAAATTTGGCAATAAAAAATTAGGAAAAATTACAGTTTGGCAACATTGCAAAAATTAGGAAAAATCACAGTTTGGCAATATTGTAAAAATTAGGAAAAATTACAGTTTGGCAACATTGCAAAAATTAGGTAGTTTGGCAACATTGCAAAAATGAAGAAAAAAATGTCAGGCAACATTTGGCAGTTTGGCATTGCAAAAAATTAGGAAAAATTCAGTTTGGCAACATTGCAAAATTTGAAAAAATGTACAGTTTGGCAACATTGCAAAAATTAGGAAAAAAAATGTCAATTTGGCAACATTGCAAAAAATTTGGAAAAATTACAGTTTGGCAACATTGCAAAAATTTAGAAAAATGTCAGTTTGGCAACATTGCAAAAATTAGGAAAAATCACAGTTTGGCAACATTGCAAAAATTAAAATTATGGAAAAATGTCAAGTTTGGCAACATTGCAAAAATTAGGAAAAATTACAGTTTGGCAACATTGCAAAATTTTAGGAAAAATGACAGTTTGGCAACATTGCAAAAATTAGGAAAAATCAGTTTGGCAACATTGCAAAATTTAGGAAAATAAAAAACATTGCAAAAATTAGGAAAAATGTCAGTTTGGCAACATTGCAAAAATTAGGAAAAACAGTTTGGCAACATTGCAAAATTTCAAAAATGTCAGTTTGGCAACATTGCAAAAATTTGGTAAAAATTAGGAAAAATTACAGTTTGGCAACATTGCAAAAAATTTGGAAAAAGGTCAGTTTGGCAACATTGCAAAAATTTGGTAAAAATTTGGCAGGAAAAATTAGTCAATTTGGCAACATTGCAAAAATTTGGAAAAACGTCGGTTTGGCAAAAAAACAACATTGAAAAAAAAAGAAAATTGTCAGTTTGGCAACATTGCAAAAATTTGGTAAAAATGAAGAAAAATGTCAGTTTGGCAACATTGCAAAAATTTGGTAAAAATTAAGAAAAATGTCAATTTGGCAACATTGCAAGAAAATTTGTAAAAAGGTCAGTTTGGCAACATTGCAAAAATTTGGTAAAAATGAAGAAAAATGTCAATTTGGCAACATTGCAAAAATTTGGTAAAAATAAAGAAAAATGTCAGTTTGGCAACATTGCAAAAATTTGGTAAAATGTCAGTTTGGCAACATTGAAAAATGACAAAATTGTCAGTTTGGCAACATTGCAAAAATTTGTCAAAAATGAAGAAAAGTGTCAATTTGACAACATTGCAAGAAAATTTGTGAAAAAGTCAGTTTGGCAACATTGCAAAAATTTGACAAAAATGAAGAAAAATGTCAATTTGGCAACATTGCAAAAATTAGGTAAAAATGAAGAAAAATGTCAATTTGGCAACATTGCAAGAAAATTTGTAAAAAGGTCAGTTTGGCAACATTGCAAAAATTTGGCAAAAATGAAGAAAAATGTCAATTTGGCAACATTGCAAAAATTTAAAAATGAAGAAAAATGTCAGTTTGGCAACATTGCAAAAATTTGGTAAAAATGAAGAAAAATGTCAATTTGACAACATTGCAAAAATTAGGTAAAAATGAAGAAAAATGTCAATTTGGCAACATTGCAAAAATTAGGTAAATATGAAGAAAAATGTCAATTTGGCAACATTGCAAAAATTAGAAGAAAAGTGTCAGTTTGGCAACATTGCAAAAATTTAGGAAAAATGTCAGTTTGGCAATATTGTAAAAATTAGGAAATATGAAAAAAATGTCAGTTTGGCAACATTGCAAGAAAATTTGTAAAAAGTCAGTTTGGCAACATTGCAAAAATTAGCAGNNNGGGAAGACGACAGTNTTNANTGGGNCCTCGTGCNCACCNNACCGCCTTCGAAATNGCNNTNAAAGTCGTCGNCACGCGGNGTANGTCTCGCGNGGTNNNTACGACCGTGAAGAGANGGNCCCTGGCAGTGNCNNTANNAANGAATTACACCCTNTTACNAGCATTGGTGCANNGTCGGAGGGACCCNNGGACGGANTNANNANNCNNGTACCGATGNNCTTTCCANACCCTGTNNGCCGTCANTGCTACCTTGAGNCCNTCCCTTNTCGAANNGAGCAGTGGGTCACCNNAATNCNGGNTACGAGNACGGCNTGGCTTNANTNNCNNGACCGNTACANNGCCCGTCGCTTCAGNAGTCTGGGTGNTCCNTGATGCAANANGTTTNANGGGNNAGTNTGCNCNGTNGAATTGACGTTTGAGCCGATAAGNTNTNTAGGGTCTACCNTAGGATACNNGCGTGAGNAANCTATCNNNTCACNGGGTGTNATCCAAATTTTTGACAGTTTTCAGGGCGTGGCCCTTAAAAAATGACATTTTTGACAAGTGACACTTGACGTCATGTTTCTACTGATAATTCAAAAATATTCGGCCAATCAAAAAAAAAATTTTTAAATTCAAATTTTTTTCCTACAAATTTGGTGGGGAGGCCACTTTGAAAATTGTCAAGAAAACAGTTTTTGATTTTTCTCGGACAAACGGTACGTTTTTCGAAAAAACTTTATAAACAGAAAAAGTTGCGAGGTACTGTTGTGCATCCATGGTAAAAATTTTAAACCTCTAACTTGAGTAGTTTTCGAGATATTTGCAAAAATGTTTCAACATTTTTAATCACTTACGTGGAATCAATGAATTGGCATTAAAATAGCTTTGCGGGAGAAATACTCGCCCTCAGACTGGTTAAAACGGTTTTCCTCTTGGATTTCCGCCAATTTTGGGCGGAAAATTGTGAAAAAATTTGTGATCACTACTGAATCAACGCTTCCCACGTGGCATATTTCAAAGTTAGTGAAAGTCAATTTTTTTTATTTTGCCGCCCCTTTGCCGCCCCCGGGGGCGGAAGGAAGTGGTGGTATTTATGTACCACCCCATTCTAAGCCACCACCCCAAATTTGAACCAAATCGCTCTTTCCATTCCTGAGATAGGGCACTTCTAAGATATTCTAGTGATCAATTCAATTCTGTTGTGGTTTGAAATTTTAACACCCTGTAACTCGGTTATTTTTGGGATTTCTGGGTGGTTGAACCACTCAAATTAACCGTCTTGAGCTCCTCTTTCCAGTGGTGTTGAGTAAAAAATTGTATCTTAAAAATTGCGTACAGGGTGGCCAAAAACAGTCATGCACCATACTTTTCATGCACACTCTGTAAACTGGAAGCAGAAACGGTCCTGCAAACTTACGGTGTTGGGTTAAGGAGTTGGTTAGGAACGTTTTTGATCTCTCTTGCAATTTTTTTGTAATTTTCACCGTTTTCGAGTTATTTCAAATTTGAACGCGATTAAAGGACAGTCAGGGACAAAATTGCCCAAAAAACCCATTTGGAGTGAGAAAATGACAGTTTTAAGCACATTTTTGGAATCCCCATTAAATTTCCCATCCAATGACATAAAAAACAATAAAAGTGGGGTGAAAAAATCAGGTAGAGTCAGAGAAAAAAGTGGTGTCAAAGTTTGAACTGTCAGAAACACAGTTTGAAAGGACAGTCAGGGACAAAATTGCCTAAAAAACCCATTTGGAGTGAGAAAATGACAGTTTTAAGCACATTTTTGGAATCCTCATTAAATTTCCCATCCAATGACATAAAAAACACTTCAAAATCGGGTAAAGTCAGGGAGAAAAGTGGTGTCAAAATTTGAACTGTCAGAAACACAGTTTGAAAGTACAGTCAGGGACAAAATTGCCTGAAAAACCCACTTGGAGTGAGAAAATGACAGTTTTAAGCACATTTTTGGAATCCCCATTAAATTTCCTATCCCATAACCTGAAAATACACTACAAAGTCTAGTACAGTCAGGGAGAAAAGTGGTGTCAAAATTTGAACTGTCAGAAACACAGTTTGAATGGACAGTCAGGGACAAAATCGCCTGTAAAACACACTTGGAGTGAGAAAATGACAGTTTTAAGCACATTTTTGGAATCCTCATTAAATTTCCTATCCAATGACATAAAAAGCACTTCAAAATTTGGTACAGTCAGGGAGAAAAGTGGTGTCAAAATTTGAACTGTCAGAAACACAGTTTGACAGAACAGTCAGGAACAAAATTGCTTAAAAAACCCATTTGTAGTGAGAAAATGACAGTTTTAAGCACATTTTTGGATTCCCCATTAAATTTCCCATCCAATGACATAAAAAACACTTCAAAATCAAGTAAAGTCAGGAAAAAAAGTGGTGTCAAAATTTGAACTGTCAGAAACACAGTTTGAAAGAACAGTCAGGAACAAAATTGCTTAAAAAACCCATTTGTAGTGAGAAAATGACAGTTTTAAGCACATTTTTGGAATCTCCATTAAATTTCCCATCCAATGACATAAAAAACACTTCAAAATCAGGTAAAGTCAGGGAGAAAAGTGGTGTCAAACTTTGAACTGTCAGAAACAAAGTTTGAAAGGACAGTCAAGGACAAAATTGCCTAAAAAACCCATTTGGAGTGAGAAAATGACAGTTTTAAGCACATTTTTGGAATCCCCATTAAATTTCCCATCCAATGACATAAAAAACACTTCAAAATCAGGTAAAGTCAGGGAGAAAAGTGGTGTCAAACTTTGAACTGTCAGAAACACAGTTTGAAAGGACAGTCAGGGACAAAATTGCCTAAAAAACCCATTTGTAGTGAGAAAATGACAGTTTTAAGCACATTTTTGGAATCCCCATTAAATTTCCCATCCAATGACATAAAAAACACTTCAAAATCAGGTAAAGTCAGGGAGAAAAGTGGTGTCAAAATTTGAACTGTCAGAAACACAGTTTGAAAGGACAGTCAGGGACAAAATTGCCTAAAAAACCCATTTGTAGTGAGAAAATGACAGTTTTAAGCACATTTTTGGAATCCCCATTAAATTTCCCATCCAATGACATAAAAAACACTTCAAAATCAGGTAAAGTCAGGGAGAAAAGTGGTGTCAAACTTTGAACTGTCAGAAACAAAGTTTGAAAGGACAGTCAAGGACAAAATTGCCTAAAAAACCCATTTGTAGTGAGAAAATGACAGTTTTAAGCACATTTTTGGAATCCCCATTAAATTTCCCATCCAATGACATAAAAAACACTTCAAAATCAGGTAAAGTCAGGGAAAAAAGCGGTGTCAAATTTTGAACTGTCAAAAACCAAAGTTTGAAAGCACAGTCAGGGACAAAATTGCCTAAAAAACCCATTTGGAGTGAGAAAATGACAGTTTTAAGCACATTTTTGAAATCCTCATTAAATTTCCTATCTAATGTCATAAAAAACAAAACAATATTAGGTGAAATCAAACGGCCAAACGTCATAACTGTCAAAATTCCACTCATAAACCTATAAAATACGTTTGATACCGATTTTACTGGATTTTAAGACAGTTTTGTGGTTTTACAGCTTTATGGACGGGATTTGACGGTTGTCAAATGTCAATTTTAGTCAAAACTGACTAAAATTACGTCAAAAAGTGACAGCCAAATGTCAAAAATGCACTGATGAAGGTATAAAATGCATTCAATCCCAGTCACACCGATTTCGTTACTTTTCACGTTTCGTTGCTTTGTACCTCCATGGGAATGAATTTGACAGTTGTCATTTGACAGTTATGACAACCAATTGTCATAACTGTCAAAATACTGACGTCACAACGGAATAACTTAACTGATTATGCGCATGTTTAGGGGAAGCTTACCGACAAACGGGGAGCCCATCAAAAATGCCTGATGATGACGGGGCGGATATCGAAACGTCGCGCTCTATCAAACAGCGTCGTTTGAAACGATTCTACGTCAGCATTTTCCGCGTTTGCGAAGGATTGGAGGACAATATGACGTACGCAAGTGTGGTGGATGAAAAGTACCTAATTTATTTTGAGTAAGTACGTTTTTGCGTTGTAACTCCTTAAGGAGGCCCTTTAGGGCAAAAAGACCTCAATACAATCTTGTAGAGGAGGCAATTTGCTACAACTTTAGTTATTTACGATTTTCTGTGACTCGTTAAATAACGGAGCTAGGATTAGTCGAAGTGAAGTTAGTTTTAAAAAAAAGGCAGTTGGGTACATCCTGTCACTTTTTGCCCTGTCACTCCTGAAGGAGGCCCTTTAGGGCAAAAAGACCTTAATACAATCTTGTAGAGGATGAAATTCTCTACAACTTTTGTTATTTACAACTTTTTTGTAGCTCCTTAAATAACAGAGCAAAGGGAATTTAAATAATTGTAAAGACGAACAATAATTACATTTCTACAGTGTTGCCAAACTGTTAATTCGTCTTATTTAAGACGAAATATGGGCAGTGTTGCCAAATTGATCATTTTTGTTCAATAAAATAATTATTACCGTGCTACAGTGTTGCCAAACTAGTAAATGTTTGCATTGTTGCCAAATCGACCATTTTGAAATAAAAAAATAAAAATTAAATATAAATTAAATAAAAATTAAAACAAAATTAAGTAAAAATTAAATAAAAATTAAACAAAAGTTAATTAAATAAAAATTAAATAAAAATTAAATAAAAATTAAATAAAAATTAAATAAAAATTAAATAAAAATTAAAACATAATTAAGTAAAAATTAAAACATAATTAAGTAAAAATTAAATAAAAATTAAATAAAAGTTAATTAAATAAAAATTAAATAAAAGTTAAATAAAAATTAAATAAAAACTAATTAAAAATTAAATAAAAATTAATTAAAAATTTATTAAAAATTAAATAAAAATTTAATAAAAATTAATTAAATAAAAATTAAATAAAAATTGAGTAAAAGTTAAATAAAAATTAAATAAAAATTAAAACAAAATTAAGTAAAAATTAAATAAAATTAAACAAAAGTTAATTAAATAAAAATTAAAACAAAATTAAGTAAAAATTAAATAAAAATTAAACAAAAGTTAATTAAATAAAAATTAAGTAAAAATTAAATAAAAATTAAATAAAAATTAAATAAAAATCAAATAAAAATTAAAACATAATTAAGTAAAAATTAAAACATAATTAAGTAAAAATTAAATAAAAGTTAATTAAATAAAAATTAAATAAAAGTTAAATAAAAATTAAATAAAAACTAATTAAAAATTAAATAAAAATTAATTAAAAATTTATTAAAAATTAAATAAAAATTTAATAAAAATTAATTAAATAAAAATTAAATAAAAATTGAGTAAAAGTTAAATAAAAATTAAATAAAAATTAAAACAAAATTAAGTAAAAATTAAATAAAAATTAAACAAAAGTTAATTAAATAAAAATTAAATAAAAATTAAAACAAAATTAAGTAAAAATTAAATAAAAGTTTTTTAAACAAAAATTAAATAAAAATTAAGTAAAAATTAAATAAAAATTAAATAAAAATTAAATAAAAATTAAATAAAAACTAAATAAAAATTAAATAAAAATTAAATAAAAATTAATTAAAAATTAAATAAAAATTAAATAAAAATTAATTAAATAAAAATTAAATAAAAATTAAGTAAAAATTAAATAAAAATTAAAACAAAATTAAGTAAAAATTAAATAAAAATTAAACAAAAGTTAATTAAATAAAAATTAAATAAAAATTAAAAAAAAAGGTTAAAAATTTAAAAAAAAAACAAAAAATAATAATTAAATTAAACATTTATATTACGATATTAATTTACATGAATAAAATCTAATTTAACGATTATAATACAGTATTTACATGTTTTGACGCAAATTTTTTGACAGTTAATAGTAAGCAGCCGGCTGACGCTCTTTTCGGATACAATTGGTAAGACAAAGAGCCAAAACGGCTCCGACGACCTGAAAAAATTCAATTTTCGGTTAATTTCAAACGTTCAAGTGCCAGGCACGAAGCGAGAGTGCCAAATTTCCACTTTTAAGCGCTTACCTCGACCGTCGCAACGGCTATGGCAACAATGGCAAGCGTACGAACGGAGAAAGAGAGATAATTGGTTAGGATGGCGATGCATCCCTCTTCGTTTAACTCGTTGGAGGAATAACAGCTGTCTGGAATTGACAAGCCTTGCAGTGTCCAATAAGTGTAGTCGGTAGTACCGCAACATTGAAGCTGTTGAATGCAAAGAAGGTTTTCAAAAAATTGTAATTCTTAAACTAGTCAACCTAGCGTTGAGGTTTCAACGCTGGTTTGTTGCTATACTATCTGGTTGTTACCAGAAAAAATTTCAGTTTGATAGGTCAAAAAGTAGGGATGTGGTGGGCTGAGATGGGCGGTGTTGCCTAAACACCACAAACCAACTCATCTGCCAGGAAGCTTTTCAAAAAATTCTAATTCCTAAACTGCTTAACTTAGTCTTGAGGTTTCAACGCTGGTTTGTTGCTATACTATCTGGTTGTTACCAGAAATAATTCCAGTTTGATCAGTCAGGAACTAGGGATGTGGTGATTGGGAAACTTACGGTTTGCTGAATTTGGTCCACAACTTCAGTTTTGTTTTCAGCGAAAACCTCTTCGAGTTGCTCAGAAATTTGCGTTTTGAACTCGGTCAGGTCCTCGTATCGCATAAAAGCGTATATTCCCAAACCTACTTGCAATAGGAAGATTACTATCAGGATACCTCCGTACTGAAACAAAGACAATAAACATATTAGAGAGTGTATTTTGAATTAATGTTCAAAATATGATTTTAGTGGCAAAACTCTCGCGCACGCACGGAAAAAGCCTAGAATCTATAGCAAGTTAGGGAAAGCTTGTACTGTCCTCTATCGATCACTTTCTATGACTTTTTGCTGTATCTAGTCAAATTAGGGAGTTATCAGGGTTGAAAGTGTTGAATGCATTGAACTTTTCTGGGGAGGGGCCAAAGGTAAAAATTATCGTTTAGCGCCCTCCAGCGGAGCTGGCGGGAAAAACAAAAAACACTTCCGGGAAGCTTGTGGTGTCCTCTATCGATCACTTTCAGTGACTTTTTGCTGTATCTAGTCAAATTAGGGAGTTATCAGGGTTTTAAGACTTAAATGCACCGAACTTTTCTGGGGAGGGGTTATATTTTAATTAATAAATTTTGATCACCCTGTAACTCGGTTATTTGATGAGCTACAGGGTGGTTCTTTTTACTGGTTGGTAGCCCAAAGTGTTCTCTCTTGAACACCCTGTAAGCGCCTATCACTGTCCCACTAAAAAGTGCTTAAAAACAATATGGCGTCAAAAGTGACAAAGACAGTAAATTTCAAGAAAATTATAAATTTTGATCACCCTGTAACTCGGTTATTTGATGAGCTACAGGGTGGTTCTTTTTACCGATTTGTAGCCTAAAAAGTGCTCTTTTGACCACCCTGTACAGTGCCAACTAAATTTGACACTAAAAACAAAATGGCGTCTAAAGTGACAAAGGCAGTAAAGTTCAAGAAATTAGTCAATTTTGATCACCCTGTAACTCGGTTATTTGATGAGCTACAGGGTGGTTCTTTTTACTGGTTAGTAGCCTAAAAAGTGCTCTTTTGACCACCCTGTACAGTGCCAACTAAATTTGACAGTAAAAACAAAATGGCGTCGAAAGTGACAAAGGCAGTAAATTTCAAAAAATTTATCAATTTTGATCACCCTGTAACTCGGTTATTTGATGAGCTACAGGGTGGTTCTTTTTACCGATTCGTAGCCTAAAAAGTGCTCTTTTGACCACCCTGTACAGTGCCAACTAAATTTGACAGTAAAAACAAAATGGCGACGAAAGTGACAAAGGCAGTAAATTTCAAAAAATAGTAAATTTTGATCACCCTGTAACTCGGTTATTTGATGAGCTACAGGGTGGTTCTTTTTACCGATTCGTAGCCTAAAAAGTGCTCTTTTGACCACCCTGTACAGTGCCAACTAAATTTGACAGTAAAAACAAAATGGCGTCTAAAGTGACAAAGGCAGTAAATTTCAAAAAATTAGTCAATTTTGATCACCCTGTAACTCGGTTATTTGATGAGCTACAGGGTGGTTCTTTTTACCGATTCGTAGCCTAAAAAGTGCTCTTTTGACCACCCTGTACAGTGCCAACTAAATTTGACAGTAAAAACAAAATGGCGACGAAAGTGACAAAGGCAGTAAATTTCAAAAAATTAGTCAATTTTGATCACCCTGTAACTCGGTTATTTGATGAGCTACAGGGTGGTTCTTTTTACCGATTCGTAGCCTAAAAAGTGCTCTTTTGACCACCCTGTACAGTGCCAACTAAATTTGACAGTAAAAACAAAATGGCGTCGAAAGTGACAAAGGCAGTAAATTTCAAAAATTTATCAATTTTGATCACCCTGTAACTCGGTTATTTGATGAGCTACAGGGTGGTTCTTTTTACCGATTTGTAGCCTAAAAAGTGCTCTTTTGACCACCCTGTACAGTGCCAACTAAATTTGACAGTAAAAACAAAATGGCGACGAAAGTGACAAAGGCAGTAAATTTCAAAAAATTAGTCAATTTTGATCACCCTGTAACTCGGTTATTTGATGAGCTACAGGGTGGTTCTTTTTACCGATTCGTAGCCTAAAAAGTGCTCTTTTGACCACCCTATACAGTGCCAACTAAATTTGACAGTAAAAACAAAATGGCGTCCAAAGTGACAAAGGCAGTAAATTTCAAAAAATTTATCAATTTTGATCACCCTGTAACTCGGTTATTTGATGAGCTACAGGGTGGTTCTTTTTACAGATTCGTAGCCTAAAAAGTGCTCTTTTGACCACCCTGTACAGTGCCAACTAAATTTGACAGTAAAAACAAAATGGCGACGAAAGTGACAAAGGCAGTAAATTTCAAAAAATTAGTCAATTTTGATCACCCTGTAACTCGGTTATTTGATGAGCTACAGGGTGGTTCTTTTTACCGATTCGTAGCCTAAAAAGTGCTCTTTTGACCACCCTGTACAGTGCCAACTAAATTTGACAGTAAAAACAAAATGGCGACGAAAGTGACAAAGGCAGTAAATTTCAAAAAATTAATCAATTTTGATCACCCTGTAACTCGGTTATTTGATGAGCTACAGGGTGGTTCTTTTTACCGATTCGTAGCCTAAAAAGTGCTCTTTTGACCACCCTGTACAGTGCCAACTAAATTTGACAGTAAAAACAAAATGGCGACGAAAGTGACAAAGGCAGTAAATTTCAAAAAATTAATCAATTTTGATCACCCTGTAACTCGGTTATTTGATGAGCTACAGGGTGGTTCTTTTTACCGATTCGTAGCATAGAAAGTTCTCTTTTGACCACCCTGTACCGTGCCAACTAAATTTGACAGTAAAAACAAAATGGCGACGAAAGTGACAAAGGCAGTAAATTTCAAAAAATTAATCAATTTTGATCACCCTGTAACTCGGTTATTTGATGAGCTACAGGGTGGTACTTTTTACCGATTCGTAGCCTAGAAAGTGCTCTTTTGACCACCCTGTACAGTGCCAACTAAATTTGACAGTAAAAACAAAATGGCGACGAAAGTGACAAAGGCAGTAAATTTCAAAAAATTAATCAATTTTGATCACCCTGTAACTCGGTTATTTGATGAGCTACAGGGTGGTACTTTTTACCTATTCGTAGCATAGAAAGTTCTCTTTTGACCACCCTGTACCGTGCCAACTAAATTTGACAGTAAAAACAAAATGGCGACGAAAGTGACAAAGGCAGTAAATTTCAAAAAATTAGTCAATTTTGATCACCCTGTAACTCGGTTATTTGATGAGCTACAGGGTGGTTCTTTTTACCGATTCGTAGCCTAGAAAGTGCTCTTTTGACCACCCTGTACAGTGCCAACTAAATTTGACAGTAAAAACAAAATGGCGACGAAAGTGACAAAGGCAGTAAATTTCAAAAAATTAATCAATTTTGATCACCCTGTAACTCGGTTATTTGATGAGCTACAGGGTGGTTCTTTTTACCGATTCGTAGCCTAAAAAGTGCTCTTTTGACCACCCTGTACAGTGCCAACTAAATTTGACAGTAAAAACAAAATGGCGACGAAAGTGAC
This sequence comes from Ips nitidus, assembly GCA_018691245.2. Lineage (NCBI taxonomy): Eukaryota > Metazoa > Arthropoda > Insecta > Coleoptera > Curculionidae > Ips > Ips nitidus. The sequence continues at coordinate 3,886,667 of CM042797.1, read as the reverse complement.
AAAGGCAGTAAATTTCAAAAAATTAATCAATTTTGATCACCCTGTAACTCGGTTATTTGATGAGCTACAGGGTGGTTCTTTTTACCGATTCGTAGCCTAAAAAGTGCTCTTTTGACCACCCTGTACAGTGCCAACTAAATTTGACAGTAAAAACAAAATGGCGACGAAAGTGACAAAGGCAGTAAATTTCAAAAAATTAATCAATTTTGATCACCCTGTAACTCGGTTATTTGATGAGCTACAGGGTGGTACTTTTTACCTATTCGTAGCCTAGAAAGTGCTCTTTTGACCACCCTGTACAGTGCCAACTAAATTTGACAGTAAAAACAAAATGGCGACGAAAGTGACAAAGGCAGTAAATTTCAAGAAATTATAAATTTTGATCACCCTGTAACTCGGTTATTTGATGAGCTACAGGGTGGTTCTTTGTACCGAATTGTTGCCTCAAAAGTGCTCTTTTGACCACCCTGTACAGTGCCAACTAAATTTGACAGTAAAAACAAAATGGCGACGAAAGTGACAATGGCAGTAAATTTCAAAAAAATTGTAAATTTTGATCACCCTGTAACTCGGTTATTTGATGAGCTACAGGGTGGTTCTTTGTACCGATTTGTAGCCTAAAAAGTGCTCTTTGGACCACCCTGTACAGTGCCAACTAAATTTGACAGTAAAAACAAAATGGCGACGAAAGTGACAAAGGCAGTAAATTTCAAGAAATTTATAAATTTTGATCACCCTGTAACTCGGTTATTTGATGAGCTACAGGGTGGTTCTATTTACCGATTTGTAGCCTAAAAAGTGCTCTTTTGACCACCCTGTACAGTGCCAACTAAATTTGACAGTAAAAACAAAATGGCGTCTAAAGTGACAATGGCAGTAAATTTCAAAAAATTAGTCAATTTTGATCACCCTGTAACTCGGTTATTTGATGAGCTACAGGGTGGTTCTTTTTACCGATTCGTAGCCTAAAAAGTGCTCTTTTGACCACCCTGTACAGTGTCAACTAAATTTGACACTAAAAACAAAATGGCGTCTAAAGTAACAAAGGCAGTAAAGTTCAAGAAATTAGTCAATTTTGATCACCCTGTAACTCGGTTATTTGATGAGCTACAGGGTGGTTCTTTTTACCGATTCGTAGCCTAAAAAGTGCTCTTTTGACCACCCTGTACAGTGCCAACTAAATTTGACAGTAAAAACAAAATGGCGTCTAAAGTGACAAAGGCAGTAAATTTCAAAAATTAGTAAATTTTGATCACCCTGTAACTCGGTTATTTGATGAGCTACAGGGTGGTTCTTTTTACCGATTCGTAGCCTAAAAAGTGCTCTTTTGACCACCCTGTACAGTGTCAACTAAATTTGACACTAAAAACAAAATGGCGTCTAAAGTAACAAAGGCAGTAAAGTTCAAGAAATTAGTCAATTTTGATCACCCTGTAACTCGGTTATTTGATGAGCTACAGGGTGGTTCTTTTCACCGATTTGTAGCCTAAAAAGTGCTCTTTTGACCACCCTGTACAGTGCCAACTAAATTTGACAGTAAAAACAAAATGGCGTCTAAAGTGACAAAGGCAGTAAATTTCAAAAAATTAGTCAATTTTGATCACCCTGTAACTCGGTTATTTGATGAGCTACAGGGTGGTTCTTTTTACCGATTCGTAGCCTAAAAAGTGCTCTTTTGACCACCCTGTACAGTGCCAACTAAATTTGACAGTAAAAACAAAATGGCGTCGAAAGTGACAAAGGCAGTAAAGTTCAAGAAATTAGTCAATTTTGATCACTCTGTAACTCGGTTATTTGATGAGCTACAGGGTGGTTCTATTTACCGATTTGTAGCCTAAAAAGTGCTCTTTTGACCACCCTGTACAGTGCCAACTAAATTTGACAGTAAAAACAAAATGGCGACGAAAGTGACAATGGCAGTAAATTTCAAAAAAATAGTAAATTTTGATCACCCTGTAACTCGGTTATTTGATGAGCTACAGGGTGGTTCTTTTTACCGATTTGTAGCCTAAAAAGTGCTCTTTTGACCACCCTGTACAGTGCCAACTAAATTTGACAGTAAAAACAAAATGGCGACGAAAGTGACAATGGCAGTAAATTTCAAAAAAATAGTAAATTTTGATCACCCTGTAACTCGGTTATTTGATGAGCTACAGGGTGGTTCTTTTAACTAGTTGGTAGCCCAAAGTGTCTTCTTTTGACCACAAACTGAATTTGACAGTAAAAACAAAATGGCGTCTAAATTGACGAGGACAGTATTTTCGAAAAAGTCGATAAACTTTGATCACTCATAACTCGGTTATTTGTTGAGCTACAGGGTGGTTCTTTTCACCAATTTGCCCTCTTGTCCACCCTGTACAGTGCCAAAACAAAATTCCTCATATAAATGAATGATATCTTACCCAACTGAGCATGCAAGTGTTGTTTTTGAGCGCTCCGCAACAGCCCAAAAACGAAATAACCAAAATGATGGAACCGACGACTATCGCGAAAATCGGCACGTTTTCCAACGTTGCCAACTCGTCCGGGATGGCATCTGTCAACTTGGTAAAGTTCACTTGGTAGAGAATTCCCACTACCAACAGCGCCAATCCAACCAACTGGAATAACAAAAAAAAAAACTGGTTAAAACAGTCCAACAACACAAAACACACCATATCTCCGTTATTTGTGGAGATAGAATTTTCCTAAAAAGTGATTATAGTAGGAAATTTCCTGCTTTACAAAAAATGGGAAATGCACTTTTTCTGTATCAGGCTTCAGAAAAGAGTTATGAGGCATAAACCGCGGTGAGGCACTAGACAACTGAGCTTACAACTGCAGCAACACAAATCACGTCCTAACTCCGTTATTTGTAGAGCTAAATAGTTTTTTAAAAATGAAAATTGTAGGAAATTTTCTTCTCTATAAAAAAGGAAGAATGTACTTTTTTCGTATCTAGTCTCAGAACAGAGTTCTGAGCCAAAATGAGCCAGGGTGAGCCACATCACTACCAGTGAGTCCAGGCACAAAACAGTTTGACTCGCACGATTTAACAGGAACTAAAGAGCCGATCAAGCTCAAAATTTTGACAGTTATTCACTTGATGCCACGCATTGATTGTACTAAATTTGACAGCTGTCACTGTCACACGAGTTTGACAAGACATTTTCGAAATTCGCGTTTGCCTTGAAATCCAAGAGTCCAACTTAATTAAAACCCAATATCTTAGGAACCGAATCGCCAATTGGTGTCAAATTTTTGACAGCTGTCACTCAAGCGTAGTAGAGTAAGTTTACTAAATTTGACAGCTGTCACTAGCGCACAACTCTGACAGGTAACTATGGAATGTCATGTTTGTGGTCCAAGAAGAGTTTAGCTTGGATGACAGTCCACAGCTGTCATATCTCCGAAACTGCTTGAGATATTGAGCTGTCACTCTTGACAAATGTCACTCAAGTGTCAAAGAGTAATTTTACTAAATTTGACAGCTGTCACTGGCACACAACTCTGACAGGAACATTTAGAAAGTCATGTTTGTTGTCAAACAGGAGTTTAGCTAAGATGACAGTCCACAGCTGCCATATCTACAAAACTGCTTGAGCTATTGAGCTGTCACTTTTGACAAATGTCACTCAAGCTTCTAGAACCATTACAGATGCTTTTGTGCGTGTTTCTTCCTGAAACTTGTCAAAATACTGGAAAAATAGCAGTCTGAACGCTTCTAAGACACTTCTGAAGCTTTAAAGCAATTCTGCTCTGTTCTAGAAGTTTCTGGGATTTTCTGGAAGCTTCTGGAACATTCTAAAAGGTTCCGGAAGCTTCTAGAACCATTACAGATGCTTTTGTGCGTGTTTTTTCCTGAAACTTGTCAAAATACTGGAAAAATAGCAGTCTGAACGCTTCTAAGTCACTTCTGAAGCTTTAAAGCAATTCTGCTCTGTTCTAGAAGTTTCTGGATTTTCTGGAAGCTTCTGGAACATTCTAAAAGGTTCCGGAAGCTTCTAGAACCATTACAGATGCTTTTGTGCGTGTTTCTTCCTGAAACTTGTCAAAATACTGGAAAAATAGCAGTCTGAACGCTTCTAAGACACTTCTGAAGCTTTAAAGCAATTCTGCTCTGTTCTAGAAGTTTCTGGGATTTTCTGGAAGCTTCTGGAACATTCTAAAAGGTTCCGGAAGCTTCTAGAACCATTACAGATGCTTTTGTGCGTGTTTTTTCCTGAAACTTGTCAAAATACTGGAAAAATAGCAGTCTGAACGCTTCTAAGTCACTTCTGAAGCTTTAAAGCAATTCTGCTTTGTTCTGAAAGTTTCTGGAATTTTCTGGAAGCTTCTTGAACATTCTAAAAGGTTCCGAAAGCTTCTAGAACCATTACAGATGCTTTTGTGCGTGTTTCTTCCTGAAACTTGTCAAAATACTGGAAAAATAGCAGTCTGAACGCTTCTAAGACACTTCTGAAGCTTTTAAGCAATTCTGCTCTGTTCTAGAAGTTTCTGGGATTTTCTAGAAGCTTCTTGTACATTCTAAAAGGTTCCGGAAGCTTCTAGAACCATTACAGATGCTTTTGTGCGTGTTTCTTCCTGAAACTTGTCAAAATACTGGAAAAATAGCAATCTGAACGCTTCTAAGACACTTCTGAAGCTTTTAAGCAATTCTGCTCTGTTCTGGAAGTTTCTGGGATTTTCTAGAAGCTTCTGGAACATTCTAAAAGGTTCCGGAAGCTTCTAGAACCATTACAGATGCTTTTGTGCGTGTTTCTTCCTGAAACTTGTCAAAATACTGGAAAAATAGCAGTCTGAACGCTTCTAAGACACTTCTGAAGCTTTTAAGCAATTCTGCTCTGTTCTAGAAGTTTCTGGGATTTTCTAGAAGCTTCTTGTACATTCTAAAAGGTTCCGGAAGCTTCTAGAACCATTACAGATGCTTTTGTGCGTGTTTTTTTCCTGAAACTTGTCAAAATACTGGAAAAATAGCAGTCTGAACGCTTCTAAGACACTTCTGAAGCTTTAAAGCAATTCTGCTCTGTTCTAGAAGTTTCTGGGATTTCTGGAAGCTTCTGGAACATTCTAAAAGGTTCCGGAAGCTTCTAGAACCATTACAGATGCTTTTGTGCGTGTTTTTTCCTGAAACTTGTCAAAATACTGGAAAAATAGCAGTCTGAACGCTTCTAAGACACTTCTGAAGCTTTAAAGCAATTCTGCTCTGTTCTGGAAGTTTCTGGGATTTTCTAGAAGCTTCTTGAACATTCTAAAAGGTTCCGGAAGCTTCTAGAACCATTACAGATGCTTTTGTGCGTGTTTTTTCCTGAAACTTGTCAAAATACTGTAAAAATAGCAGTTTGAACGCTTCTAAGACACTTCTGAAGCTTTAAAGCAATTCTGCTCTGTTCTAGAAGTTTCTGGGATTTTCTGGAAGCTTCTGGAACATTCTAAAAGGTTCCGGAAGCTTCTAGAACCATTACAGATGCTTTTGTGCGTGTTTTTTCCTGAAACTTGTCAAAATACTGGAAAAATAGCAGTCTGAACCCTTCTAAGACACTTCTGAAGCTTTAAAGCAATTCTGCTCTGTTCTGGAAGTTTCTGGGATTTTCTGGAAGCTTCTCGAACATTCTAAAAGGTTCCGGAAGCTTCTAGAACCATTACAGATGCTTTTGTGCGTGTTTTTTCCTGAAACTTGTCAAAATACTGGAAAAATAGCAGTCTGAACCCTTCTAAGACACTTCTGAAGCTTTAAAGCAATTCTGCTCTGTTCTGGAAGTTTCTGGGATTTTCTGGAAGCTTCTGGAACATTCTAAAAGGTTCCGGAAGCTTCTAGAACCATTACAGATGCTTTTGTGCGTGTTTTTTCTGAAACTTGTCAAAATACTGGAAAAATAGCAGTCTGAACGCTTCTAAGACACTTCTGAAGCTTTAAAGCAATTCTGCTCTGTTCTAGAAGTTTCTGGGATTTTCTGGAAGCTTCTGGAACATTCTAAAAGGTTCCGGAAGCTTCTAGAACCATTACAGATGCTTTTGTGCGTGTTTTTTCCTGAAACTTGTCAAAATACTGGAAAAATAGCAGTCTGAACGCTTCTAAGACACTTCTGAAGCTTTTAAGCAATTCTGCTCTGTTCTGGAAGTTTCTGGGATTTTCTAGAAGCTTCTCGAACATTCTAAAGGTTCCGAAAGCTTCTAGAACCATTACAGATGCTTTTGTGCGTGTTTTTTCCTGAAACTTGTCAAAATACTGGAAAAATAGCAGTCTGAACCCTTCTAAGACACTTCTGAAGCTTTAAAGCAATTCTGCTCTGTTCTGGAAGTTTCTGGGATTTTCTGGAAGCTTCTCGAACATTCTAAAAGGTTCCGGAAGCTTCTAGAACCATTACAGATGCTTTTGTGCGTGTTTTTTTCCTGAAACTTGTCAAAATACTGGAAAAATAGCAGTCTGAACGCTTCTAAGACACTTCTGAAGCTTTTAAGCAATTCTGCTCTGTTCTGGAAGTTTCTGGGATTTTCTAGAAGCTTCTCGAACATTCTAAAAGGTTCCGAAAGCTTCTAGAACCATTACAGATGCTTTTGTGCGTGTTTTTTCCTGAAACTTGTCAAAATACTGGAAAAATAGCAATCTGAACGCTTCTAAGACACTTCTGAAGCTTTAAAGCAATTCTGCTCTGTTCTAGAAGTTTCTGGGATTTTCTGGAAGCTTCTGGAACATTCTAAAAGGTTCCGGAAGCTTCTAGAACCATTACAGATGCTTTTGTGCGTGTTTTTTCCTGAAACTTGTCAAAATACTGGAAAAATAGCATTCTGAACGCTTCTAAGACACTTCTGAAGCTTTAAAGCAATTTTGCTCTGTTCTAGAAGTTTCTGGGATTTTCTAGAAGCTTCTCGAACATTCTAGAAGGTTCCGAAAACTTCTAGAACCATTACAGATGCTTTTGTGCGTGTTTCTTCCTGAAACTTGTCAAAATACTGGAAAAATAGCAGTCTGAACGCTTCTAAGACACTTCTGAAGCTTTAAAGCAATTCTGCTCTGTTCTGGAAGTTTCTGGGATTTTCTGGAAGCTTCTTGAACATTCTGAAGGTTCCGGAAGCTTCTAGAACCATTACAGATGCTTTTGTGCGTGTTTTTTCCTGAAACTTGTCAAAATACTGGAAAAATAGCAGTCTGAACGCTTCTAAGACACTTCTGAAGCTTTAAAGCAATTCTGCTCTGTTCTAGAAGTTTGTGGGATTTTCTGGAAGCTTCTTGAACATTCTGAAAGGTTCCGGAAGCTTCTAGAACCATTACAGATGCTTTTGTGCGTGTTTTTTCCTGAAACTTGTCAAAATACTGGAAAAATAGCAGTCTGAACGCTTCTAAGACACTTCTGAAGCTTTAAAGCAATTCTGCTCTGTTCTGGAAGTTTCTGGGATTTTCTGGAAGCTTCTTGAACATTCTGAAAGGTTCCGGAAGCTTCTAGAACCATTACAGATGCTTTTGTGCGTGTTTTTTTCCTGAAACTTGTCAAAATACTGGAAAAATAGCAGTCTGAACGCTTCTAAGACACTTCTGAAGCTTTAAAGCAATTCTGCTCTGTTCTAGAAGTTTCTGGGATTTTCTGGAAGCTTCTGGAACATTCTAAAAGGTTCCGGAAGCTTCTAGAACCATTACAGATGCTTTTGTGCGTGCTTCTTCCTGAAACTTGTCAAAATACTGGAAAAATAGCATTCTGAACGCTTCTAAGACACTTCTGAAGCTTTAAAGCAATTCTGCTCTGTTCTAGAAGTTTCTGGGATTTTCTGGAAGCTTCTGGAACATTCTAAAAGGTTCCGGAAGCTTCTAGAACCATTACAGATGCTTTTGTGCGTGTTTTTTCCTGAAACTTGTCAAAATACTGGAAAAATAGCATTCTGAACGCTTCTAAGACACTTCTGAAGCTTTAAAGCAATTCTGCTCTGTTCTAGAAGTTTCTGGGATTTTCTGGAAGCTTCTGGAACATTCTAAAAGGTTCCGGAAGCTTCTAGAACCATTACAGATGCTTTTGTGCGTGTTTCTTCCTGAAACTTGTCAAAATACTGGAAAAATAGCAGTCTGAACCCTTCTAAGACACTTCTGAAGCTTTAAAGCAATTCTGCTCTGTTCTAGAAGTTTCTGGAATTTTCTAGAAGCTTCTCGAACATTCTAAAAGGTTCCGGAAGCTTCTAGAACCATTACAGATGCTTTTGTGCGTGTTTTTTCCTGAAACTTGTCAAAATACTGGAAAAATAGCAGTCTGAACCCTTCTAAGACACTTCTGAAGCTTTTAAGCAATTCTGCTCGGTTCTGGAAGTTTCTGGGATTTTCTGGAAGCTTCTTGAACATTCTAGAAGGTTCCGAAAGCTTCTAGAACTATTTCAGTTTCTCTTTCTATCTCGTTTTAATACTCATTGATCCGGTTTTAAGCTTCCTCTATTCGTTTGCCTGTATCTCGACAAAAACATGTTTATCATGTTCCAGCAAAGCCAGGGTATTAACGATATACCGGATGACTCAAAAGTGGATCGCAAAAAGTGGAAAACTACTCTACTTGTTCACGATTAGAAAGTAAGAATCAAAAAAAAAAATAATAAAAAATCCAACTGATCTAAGTTTGGATAACGTGGTGGCCGTTATACAAGTTTTTTGCAAGTGTCATAATTTGACAGCTTCTAACTTGGTACCTGGAACAGCTAGACGAATCGTTCGAACGTCAAAATGTAGCACGTGATTTTGGCATTTTTTCACCTTATTACGACTTTCTTTCAAAAATTACAAATAAGCGAGTTATTTGAGATGGAATGCAACAGTGTAACTGTACTAGAAATATTGAAAGGTGTCACAATTTGACAGCTCCTAACTTGGTTAGTATGACAGCTAGAAAAGTCGCGCAAACGTCAAAATGTAGCACGTGATTTTGGCATTTTTTCACCTAATTACGACTTTCTTTCAAAAATTACAAATAAGCGAGTTATTTGACATGGAATGCAACAGTGTAACTGTACTAGAAATATTGAAAGGTGTCACAATTTGACAGCTGCTAACTTGGTTAGTATGACAGCTAGAAAAGTCGCGCAAACGTCAAAATGTAGCACGTGACTTTGGCATTTTAAGTAATACGTTATTTTTTTTTTAGTAATACAACTGTTGGGAGGAGACTAAAAAAAAAAAAATCAAACGTACCTAAGTCTGGATATCGCAGCGGCCGTTACGCAAATTCTTGACATTTTCGTGAGTTTGTGGCCAGTTTATTGGTCGCAAATCAGTTTACGTATCTCAAAAAGTAATTGGTTGCACCGTTTTGCCGCTAGAGGGCGTCAAAGTCAATCAAATTTTTCAGACCAGCATTTTTGACACCGCTTTTCTCCCGGACTGTATTAAGTTTTAAAGTGTTTTTTAAGTTGGTTAAATAGGAAATTTAATGAGAAATCCAAAAATGTGCTTAAAACAGTCATTTTCTCACTTCAAGTGGGTTTTACAAGCAATTTTGTCTATGACTGTCATTTCAAACTGTCTTTCTGAAAAATCAAATTTTGACACCGTTTTTTGAGTTTGTTGGATAGGAAATTTGATGAGGATTCCAAAAATGTGCTTAAAACAGTCATTTTCTCAGTGCAAGTGTGTTTTACACTTGATTTTGTCCCTGACTGTCCTTTCAAACTGTCTTTCTGACAAATCAAACTTTGACACCGCTTTTCTCCCTGACTGTACTCAATTTTGTAGTGTTTTTTTATGGCATCAGAGAGGAAATTTGATGAGGATTCCAAAAATGTGCTTAAAACAGTCATTTTCTCACTACAAGTATGTTTTACACTTGATTTTCTCCCTGACTGTCCTTTCAAACTGTCTTTCTGACAGATAAAACTTTGACACAGCTTTTCTCCCTGACTGTATTAAGTTTTAAAGTGTTTTTTAAGTTTGTTGGATAGGAAATTTAATGAGGATTCCAAAAATGTGCTTAAAACACTCATTTTCTCACTACAAGTGTGTTTTACACTTGATTTTGTCCCTGACTGTCCTTTCAAACTGTCTTTCTGACAAATCAAACTTTGACACCGCTTTTCTACCTGACTGTACCGAATTTTGCAGTATTTTTTTATGTCATCAGATAGGAAATTTGATGAGGATTCCAAAAATGTGCTTAAAACACTCATTTTCTCACTACAAGTATGTTTTACACTTGATTTTCTCCCTGACTGTCCTTTCAAACTGTCTTTCTGACAGATAAAACTTTGACACCGCTTTTCTCCCTGACTGTATTAAGTTTTAAAGTGTTTTTTAAGTTTGTTGGATAGGAAATTTAATGAGGATTCCAAAAATGTGCTTAAAACACTCATTTTCTCACTACAAGTGTGTTTTAGAGGTGATTTCTAACTGTTCACTTACCAAAAAGAGGAAATTAACCACAAAAACGAATATCCTGGCTAGTCCTTTGCTGCAACCCATTTTCACGTTTCACTTCCACTTATCACTTAATCTCGACTAATTGTTTTTCCTCTCAAAATTCCCAGTTTATTAGCTTCTTATCAGTATTTTATTAGCCGGCATGTTGATTGAGTTACTCACACGGATTTCATGGAAAAACAGCGTTGCCAAGTTGTTGTTGTGCGATCGACCCAAATTTGAAAGTGTTTACAAAACTGATTTGGTTGATATCCGACTTCCCATAATAGTCCAAATTGATTGTAGAATAAAAAAAAAATAAAAAAAAATTCATAAAAAAAAAAAAAATAAAAAAAAATTAACACTTTAAGATTACTGATAAGAAGCTAATAACCTGGGAATATTTATTTTTTTATTTTATTTTTTATTTTTTTTATGTATTTTTTTATTTTTTATTAAATTTTTTACTTACTTTTTGTGAATTAATTATCACTTTAAGATTACTGATAAGAAGCTAATAAACTGGAAATATTTATTTTTCAAGTTTTTTATGTATTTTTTTTTATTTTTTATTTTTTTACATATTTTTTGTGAACACAAAATTAACACTTTAAGATTACTGATAAGAAGCTAATAAACTGGGAATATTTATTTTTTTTTTTATAAATTTTTTAATATTTAATTTTTTTGTATTTTTTTTATTTTATTTTTTTAATTTTGAATTTTTTTAATTTTTTTATGTATTTTTTATTTTCTTTTACTTACTTTTTGTGAACACAAAATTAACACTTTAAGATTACTTAAACGATTTTTTGCTGCCTAACCTCATTCTAATTTGTTTTTTTTTTACTTTTTTAAATATATTCAACTTATTTTTGTCAAATTATTTTATTTTTATTTTTTCTAAGTTATTTAGACTTTTTTAATAATTTTTTTTTGTTCTGTAAACTTTTTTAAGGCATTTTTGTCTTCTGAGGTTTCTTTTTGTGTCTTCTTCAGTCATTTTTACCATTTTTAAATCTTTTTTCAGTTTCAAAGACTTATTAAAGTTATTTTTGTCTTCTGAGACTTCTTTTGTGTCTTCTGAGTCTTCTTTTTAATTCTTCTAAGTCGTTTTGACATTTTTAAGCCTTTTTCCGTTTCTGGAAGATATTTTTGTCGTCTGAGGCTTCGTTTGTGTCTTCTGAGTCTTCTTTTTAATTCTTCTAAGTCGTTTTGACATTTTTTAGACTTTTTCCGTTTCTGGAAGATATTTTTGTCGTCTGAGGCTTCTTTTGTGTCTTCTGAGTCTTCTTTTTAATTCTTCTAAGTCGTTTTGACATTTTTTAGACTTTTTCCGTTTCTGGAAGATATTTTTGTCGTCTGAGGCTTCTTTTGTGTCTTCTGAGTCTTATTTTTAATTCTTCCAAGTCGTTTTGACATTTTTAAGCTTTTTTCCGTTTCTGGAAGATATTTTTGTCGTCTGAGGCTTCTTTTGTGTCTTCTGAGTCTTCTTTTTAATTCTTCCAAGTCGTTTTGACATTTTCAAGCCATTTTCCGTTTCTGGAAGATATTTTTGTCGTCTGAGGCTTCTTTTGTGTCTTCTGAGTCTTCTTTTCAATCCTTCTAAGTCGTTTTGACTTTTTCAAGCCTTTTTCCGTTTCTGGAAGATATTTTTGTCGTCTGAGGCTTCTTTTGTGTCTTCTGAGTCTTCTTTTCAATCCTTCTAAGTCGTTTTGACTTTTTCAAGCCTTTTTCCGTTTCTGGAAAATATTTTTGTCGTCTGAGGCTTCTTTTGTGTCTTTTTTTTAATTCTTCTAAGTCGTTTTGACATTTTCAAGCTTTTTTCCGTTTCTGGAAGATATTTTTGTCATCTGAGGCTTCTTTTGTGTCTTCTGAGTCTTCTTTTTAATTCTTCTAAGTTGTTTTGACATTTTTAAGCTTTTTTCCGTTTCTGGAAGATATTTTTGTCGTCTGAGGCTTCTTTTGTGTCTTCTGAGTCTTCTTTATTAATTCTTCTAAGTTGTTTTGACATTTTTAAGCTTTTTTCCGTTTCTGGAAGATATTTTTGTCGACTGAGACTTCTTTTGTGTCTTCTTTTCAATTCTTCTAAGTCGTTTTGACATTTTCAAGCCTTTTTCCGTTTCTGGAAGATATTTTTGTCGTCTGAGGCTTCTTTTGTGTCTTCTGAGTCTTCTTTTTAATTCTTCTAAGTCGTTTTGACATTTTTAAGCCTTTTTTCGTTTCTGGAAGATATTTTTGTCGTCTGAATCTTCTTTTGTGTCTTCTGAGTCTCCTTTTTAGTTCTTCTAAGTCGTTTAGACATTTTCAAGACTTTTTTCCGTTTCTGGAAGATATTTTTGTCGTCTGAGGCTTCTTTTGTGTCTTCTGAGTCATCTTTTTAATTCTTCTAAGTTGTTTTGACATTTTCAAGCCATTTTCCGTTTCTGGAAGATATTTTTGTCGTCTGAGGCTTCTTTTGTGTCTTCTGAGTCTTATTTTTAATTCTTCTAAGTCGTTTTGACATTTTTAAGCCTTTTTCCGTTTCTGGAAGATATTTTTGTCGTCTGAGGCTTCTTTTGTGTCTTCTGAGTCTTCTTTTTAATCCTTCTAAGTCGTTTTGACTTTTTCAAGCCTTTTTCCGTTTCTGGAAAATATTTTTGTCGTCTGAGGCTTCTTTTGTGTCTTCTGAGTCTTCTTTTTAATTCTTCTAAGTCGTTTTGACATTTTTAAGCCTTTTTCCGTTTCTGGAAGATATTTTTGTCGTCTGAGGCTTCTTTTGTGTCTTCTTTTTAATTCTTCTAAGTCGTTTTGACATTTTCAAGCTTTTTTCCGTTTCTGGAAGATATTTTTGTCATCTGAGGCTTCTTTTGTGTCTTCTGAGTCTTCTTTTTAATTCTTCTAAGTCGTTTTGACATTTTTAAGCCTTTTTCCGTTTCTGGAAGATATTTTTGTCGTCTGAGGCTTCTTTTGTGTCTTTTTTTTAATTCTTCTAAGTCGTTTTGACATTTTCAAGCTTTTTTCCGTTTCTGGAAGATATTTTTGTCATCTGAGGCTTCTTCTGTGTCTTCTGAGTCTTCTTTTTAATTCTTCTAAGTCGTTTTGACATTTTTAAGCTTTTTTCCGTTTCTGGAAGATATTTTTGTCGTCTGAGGCTTCTTTTGTGTCTTCTTTTTAATTCTTCTAAGTCGTTTTGACATTTTCAAGCTTTTTTCCGTTTCTGGAAGATATTTTTGTCGTCTGAGGCTTCTTTTGTGTCTTTTTTTTTATTCTTCTAAGTCGTTTTGACATTTTTAAGCCTTTTTTCCGTTTCTGGAAGATATTTTTGTCGTCTAAGGCTTCTTTGAGTCTTCTGAGTCTTCTTTTTAACTCTTATAAGTCGTTTTGACTTTTTCAAGCCTTTTTCCGTTTCTGGAAAATATTTTTGTCGTCTGAGGCTTCTTTTGTGTCTTCTGAGTCTTATTTTTAATTCTTCTAAGTCGTTTTGACATTTTTAAGCCTTTTTCCGTTTCTGGAAGAAATTTTTGTCGTCTGAGGCTTCTATGGAGTCTTCTGAGTCTCTTTTTTTAATTCTTCTAAGTCGTTTTGACATTTTCAAGCCTTTTTCCGTTTCTGGAAGATATTTTTGTCGTCTGAGGCTTCTTTTGTGTCTTCTGAGTCTTCTTTTTAATTCTTCTAAGTCGTTTTGACATTTTCAAGCCTTTTTCCGTTTCTGGAAGATATTTTTGTCATCTGAGGCTTCTTTTGTGTCTTCTGAGTCTTCTTTTTAACCCTTCCAAGTCGTTTTGACATTTTTAAGCTTTTTTCCTTGTCTGGAAGATATTTTTGTCGTCTGAGGCTTCTTTTGTGTCTTCTGAGTCTTATTTTTAATTCTTCTAAGTCGTTTTGACATTTTTGAGCCTTTTTCCGTTTCTGGAAGATATTTTTGTCGTCTGAGGCTTCTTTTGTGTCTTCTGAGTCTTTTTTTACATTCTTCTAAGTCGTTTTCACATTTTTAAGCCTTTTTCCGTTTCTGGAAGATATTTTTGTCATCTGAGGCTTTTTTTGTGTCTTCTGAGTCTTATTTTTAATTCTTCTAAGTCGTTTTGACATTTTTGAGCCTTTTTCCGTTTCTGGAAGATATTTTTGTCGTCTGAGGCTTCTTTTGTGTCTTCTGAGTCTTTTTTTACATTCTTCTAAGTCGTTTTCACATTTTTAAGCCTTTTTCCGTTTCTGGAAGATATTTTTGTCGTCTGAGGCTTCTATGGAGTCTTCTGAGCCTCTTTTTTTTAATTCTTCTAAGTCGTTTTCACATTTTTAAGCCTTTTTCCGTTTCTGGAAGATATTTTGTCATCTGAGGCTTTTTTTGTGTCTTCTGAGTCTTATTTTTAATTCTTCTAAGTCGTTTTGACATTTTTAAGCCTTTTTCCGTTTCTGGAAGATATTTTTGTCGTCTGAGGCTTCTTTTGTGTCTTCTGAGTCTTTTTTTTAATTCTTCTAAGTCGTTTTGACATTTTAAGCCTTTTTCCGTTTCTGGAAGATATTTTTGTCGTCTGAGGCTTCTTTTGAGTCTTCTGAGTCTTCTTTTTAATTCTTCTAAGTCGTTTTGACATTTTTAAGCCTTTTTCCGTTTCTGGAAGATATTTTTGTCGTCTGAGGCTTCTTTTGTGTCTTCTGAGTCTTCTTTTTAACCCTTCCAAGTCGTTTTGACATTTTTAAGCTTTTTTCCTTGTCTGGAAGATATTTTTGTTTTCTGAGGCTTCTTTTGTGTCTTCTGAGTCTTCTTTTTAAGCCTTTTTCCGTTTCTGGAAGATATTTTTGTCATCTGAGGCTTTTTTTGTGTCTTCTGAGTCTTCTTTTTAATTCTTCTAAGTCGTTTTGACATTTTTAAGCCTTTTTCCGTTTCTGGAAGAAATTTTTGTCGTCTGAGGCTTCTTTTGTGTCTTCTGAGTCTTCTTTTTAACCCTTCCAAGTCGTTTTGACATTTTTAAGCCCTTTTCCGTTTCTGGAAGATATTTTTGTCGTCTTTTTTGTTATCTTGTGCAATCTTTTAGGGAAGAGTTTAATAAACCCTGTCCCGGAACAGCAAATTGGCCATAACTTCCATTCTAAACCACTTAGAATAGTAATTTTTTGACTGGTGGTAGCTCAGACTGTACTTTACTCCAAAACCAAACATGAACTAAATCAGAGGTAAAACAGGGTTGTAACAGCCCAAAATGTGTAACCTTGCAGGGAAGAGTTTAATAAACTCTGTCCCGGAACGGCAAATTGGCCATAACTTCCATTCTAAACCACTTAGAATAGTGATTTTTTGACTGGTGGTAGCTCAGACTGTACTTTACTCCAAAACCAAACATGAACTCAATTAGAGGTAAAACAGGGCTGTAACAGCCCAAAATGTGTAACCTTGCAGGGAAGAGTTAAAAAACCCTGTCCGGGAACGGCAAATTGGCCATAACTTCCATTCTAAACCACTTAGAATAGTAATTTTTTGACTGGTGGTAGCTCAGACTGTACTTTACTCCAAAACCAAACATAAACTAAATCAGAGTAAAAACAGGGCTGTAATAGCCCAAAATGTGCAACCTTGCAGGGAAGAGTTTAATAAACCCTGTCCCGGAACAGCAAATTGGCCATAACTTCCATTCTAAACCACTTAGAATAGTAATTTTTTGACTGGTGGTAGCTCAGACTGTACTTTACTCCAAAACCAAACATGAACTAAATCAGAGGTAAAACAGGGTTGTAACAGCTCAAAATGTGCAACCTTGCAGGGAAGAGTTAATAAACCCTGTCCCGGAACGGCAAATTGGCCATAACTTCCATTCTAAACCACTTAGAATAGTGATTTTTTGACTGGTGGTAGCTCAGACTGTACTTTACTCCAAAACCAAACATGAACTAAATCAGAGGTAAAACAGGGCTGTAACAGCCCAAAATGTGCAACCTTGCAGGGAAGAGTTTAATAAACCCTGTCCCGGAATGGCAAATTGACCATAACATCCATTCTAAACCACTTAGAATAGTGATCTTTTGACTGCTGGTAGCTCAGACTGTACTTTACTCGTAAACCAAATATCAACTAAATCAGAGATAAAACAGGGTTGTAACAGCCCAAAATGTGCAACCTTGCAGGGAAGAGTTTCAAAACCCTGTCCCGGAACGGCAAATTGGCCATAACTTCCATTCTAAACCACTTAGAATAATGATTTTTTGACTGGTGGTAGCTCAGACTGTACTTTACTCCAAAACCAAACATGAACTAAATCAGAGGTAAAACAGGGCTGTAACAGCCCAAAATGTGCAACCTTGCAGGGAAGAGTTTAATAAACCCTGTCCCGGAACGGCAAATTGGCCATAACTTCCATTCTAAACCACTTAGAATAGTGATTTTTTGACTGGTGGTAGCTCAGACTGTACTTTACTCCAAAACCAAACATGAACTAAATCAGAGGTAAAACAGGGCTGTAACAGCCCAAAATGTGCAACCTTGCAGGGAAGAGTTTCAAAACCCTGTCCCGGAACGGCAAATTGGCCATAACTTCCATTCTAAACCACTTAGAATAGTGATTTTTTGACTGGTAGGTAGCTCAGAATGTAATCTAGTCAAAATTGTTCTTTTTATTGCTGAAATTTGACGGTTTTTCTCTAATTTTTTCCCTAAAAATGTAGGAAAAATTACTGATTCTGGCAACACCGCTCCAAAGCAAACGCGTGATATGAATAGCAAATATAACCTGATTTGTTGTAAAACGAGACTGACGCATAGGAAACTATTGGATTGTTAATATGTTAGAGAGAGAAGGGGAAAGGTACACACACGCACAACAATAAATACCAACATAAGCTGACAAACTGGAAAGTGTCAAAATCACACTTTAATCCAAAATTGCATTTAGGGCTAAATAACTCCGGTATTTAGTATGTGCGCTATGTTACTATACAGGGTGGTCAAAAGAGGGTTTGAAGAGTTACAATTTGGTATATTGAACCACCCTGTAACTGTCAAAATAACCGAGTTACAAGCTGTCAAAGTGAAAAGTGTCAAAATCACTTTTCAACAGCAACAACTGCAATTAGGACTAAATAACTCCAGTATTTATTATGTGCGCTATGTAACTATACAGGGTGATCAAAAGAGGGTTTCAAGAGCTACATTTTGGTATATTGAACCACCCTGTAACTGTCAAAATAACCGAGTTATGGGCTGTCAAAGTGAAAAGTGTCAAAATCACTTTTCAACAGCAACAACTGCAATTAGGACTAAATAACTCCAGTATTTATTATGTGCGCTATGTAACTATACAGGGTGATCAAAAGAGGGTTTCAAGAGCTACATTTTGGTATATTGAACCACCCTGTAACTGTCAAAATAACCGAGTTACAAGCTGTCAAAGTGAAAAGTGTCAAAATCACTTTTCAACAGCAACAACTGCATTTAGGGCTAAATAACTCCGGTATTTAGTATGTGCGCTATGTTACTATACAGGGTGGTCAAAAGAGGGTTTCAATAGCTACATTTGGTATATTGAACCACCCTGTAACTGTCAAAATAACCGAGTTACATGCTGTCAAAGTGAAAAGTGTCAAAATCACTTTTCAACAGCAACAACTGCATTTAGGGCTAAATAACTCCGGTATTTAGTATGTGCGCTATGTTACTATACAGGGTGGTCAAAGAGGGTTTCAATAGCTACATTTTGGTATATTGAACCACCCTGTAACTGTCAAAATAACCGAGTTACAAGCTGTCAAAGTGAAAAGTGTCAAAATCACTTTTCAACAGCAACAACTGCATTTAGGGCTAAATAACTCCGGTATTTAGTATGTGCGCTATGTTACTATACAGGGTGGTCAAAAGAGGGTTTCAATAGCTACATTTTGGTATATTGAACCACCCTGTAACTGTCAAAATAACCGAGTTACAAGCTGTCAAAGTAAAAAGTGTCAAAATCACTTTTCAACAGCAACAACTGCATTTAGGGCTAAATAACTCCGGTATTTAGTATGTGCGCTATGTTACTATACAGGGTGGTCAAAAGAGGGTTTCAAGAGCTACATTTTGGTATATTGAACCACCCTGTAACTGTCAAAATAACCGAGTTACAAGCTGTCAAAGTGAAAAGTGTCAAAATCACTTTTCAACAGCAACAACTGCATTTAGGGCTAAATAACTCCGGTATTTAGTATGTGCGCTATGTTACTATACAGGGTGGTCAAAAGAGGGTTTCAATAGCTACATTTTGGTATATTGAACCACCCTGTAACTGTCAAAATAACCGAGTTACAAGCTGTCAAAGTGAAAAGTGTCAAAATCACTTTTCAACAGCAACAACTGCATTTAGGGCTAAATAACTCCGGTATTTAGTATGTGCGCTATGTTACTATACAGGGTGGTCAAAAGAGGGTTTCAATAGCTACATTTTGGTATATTGAACCACCCTGTAACTGTCAAAATAACCGAGTTACATGCTGTCAAAGTGAAAAGTGTCAAAATCACTTTTCAACAGCAACAACTGCATTTAGGGCTAAATAACTCCGGTATTTAGTATGTGCGCTATGTTACTATACAGGGTGGTCAAAAGAGGGTTTCAATAGCTACATTTTGGTATATTGAACCACCCTGTAACTGTCAAAATAACCGAGTTACAAGCTGTCAAAGTGAAAAGTGTCAAAATCACTTTTCAACAGCAACAACTGCAATTAGGACTAAATAACTCCAGTATTTATTATGTGCGCTATGTAACTATACAGGGTGATCAAAAGAGGTTTCAAGAGCTACATTTTGGTATATTGAACCACCCTGTAACTATCAAAATAACCGAGTTACAAGCTGTCAAAGTGAAAAGTGTCAAAATTACTTTCAGCAGCAACAACTGCAATTAGGACTAAATAACTCCAGTAATTTAGTATGTGCGCTATGTTACTATACAGGGTGGTCAAAAGAGGGTTTCAAGAGCTACATTTTGGAATATTGAACCACCCTGTAACTGTCAAAATAACCGAGTTACAAGCTGTCAAAGTGAAAAGTGTCAAAATCACTTTTCAACAGCAACAACTGCAATTAGGACTAAATAACTCCAGTATTTATTATGTGCGCTATGTAACTATACAGGGTGATCAAAGAGGGTTTCAAGAGCTACAATTTGGTATATTGAACCACCCTGTAACTGTCAAAATAACCGAGTTACAAGCTGTCAAAGTGAAAAGTGTCAAAATCACTTTTCAACAGCAACAACTGCAATTAGGACTAAATAACTCCAGTATTTGGTATGTGCGCTATGTAACTATACAGGGTGGTCAAAAGAGGGTTTCAAGAGCTACAATTTGGTATATTGAACCACCCTGTAACTGTCAAAATAACCGAGTTACAAGCTGTCAAAGTGAAAAGTGTCAAAATCACTTTTCAACAGCAACAACTGCAATTAGGACTAAATAACTCCAGTATTTATTATGTGCGCTATGTAACTATACAGGGTGATCAAAAGAGGGTTTCAAGAGCTACATTTTGGTATATTGAACCACCCTGTAACTATCAAAATAACCGAGTTACAAGCTGTCAAAGTGAAAAGTGTCAAAATTACTTTTCAGCAGCAACAACTGCAATTAGGACTAAATAACTCCAGTATTTAGTATGTGCGCTATGTTACTATACAGGGTGGTCAAAAGAGGGTTTCAAGAGCTACATTTTGGTATATTGAACCACCCTGTAACTGTCAAAATAACCGAGTTACAAGCTGTCAAAGTGAAAAGTGTCAAAATCACTTTTCAACAGCAACAACTGCAATTAGGACTAAATAACTCCAGTATTTATTATGTGCGCTATGTAACTATACAGGGTGATCAAAAGAGGGTTTCAAGAGCTACAATTTGGTATATTGAACCACCCTGTAACTGTCAAAATAACCGAGTTACAAGCTGTCAAAGTGAAAAGTGTCAAAATCACTTTTCAACAGCAACAACTGCAATTAGGACTAAATAACTCCAGTATTTATTATGTGCGCTATGTAACTATACAGGGTGATCAAAAGAGGGTTTCAAGAGCTACAATTTGGTATATTGAACCACCCTGTAACTGTCAAAATAACCGAGTTACAAGCTGTCAAAGTGAAAAGTGTCAAAATCACTTTTCAACAGCAACAACTGCAATTAGGACTAAATAACTCCAGTATTTATTATGTGCGCTATGTAACTATACAGGGTGATCAAAAGAGGGTTTCAAGAGCTACAATTTGGTATATTGAACCACCCTGTAACTGTCAAAATAACCGAGTTACAAGCTGTCAAAGTGAAAAGTGTCAAAATCACTTTTCAACAGCAACAACTGCAATTAGGACTAAATAACTCCAGTATTTATTATGTGCGCTATGTAACTATACAGGGTGATCAAAAGAGGGTTTCAAGAGCTACAATTTGGTATATTGAACCACCCTGTAACTGTCAAAATAACCGAGTTACAAGCTGTCAAAGTGAAAAGTGTCAAAATCACTTTTCAACAGCAACAACTGCAATTAGGACTAAATAACTCCAGTATTTATTATGTGCGCTATGTAACTATACAGGGTGATCAAAAGAGGGTTTCAAGAGCTACAATTTGGTATATTGAAACCACCCTGTAACTGTCAAAATAACCGAGTTACAAGCTGTCAAAGTGAAAAGTGTCAAAATCACTTTTCAACAGCAACAACTGCAATTAGGACTAAATAACTCCAGTATTTATTATGTGCGCTATGTAACTATACAGGGTGATCAAAAGAGGGTTTCAAGAGCTACATTTTGGTATATTGAACCACCCTGTAACTGTCAAAATAACCGAGTTACAAGCTGTCAAAGTGAAAAGTGTCAAAATCACTTTTCAACAGCAACAACTGCATTTAGGGCTAAATAACTCCGGTATTTAGTATGTGCGCTATGTTACTATACAGGGTGGTCAAAAGAGGGTTTGAAGAGTTACAATTTGGTATATTGAACCACCCTGTAACTGTCAAAATAACCGAGTTATGGGCTGTTTAAGTGTCAGATGTCAAAATCACTTTTCAATTTAGTCCACTCTGTATTTAGTGCTACATTACTATGTTATTTGATATGTTTACTACATAACTATACAGGGTGGTCAAAGGGATACAATTTGACATATTGAGCGACCCTGTAACTGTCAAAATAACCGAGTTACAAGCTGTCAAAGTGAAAAGTGTCAAAATCACCATTCAGCAGCAACGACTGGAATTAGAAAAAACAACAAAGACAAAAAAACACTAAATTTTGAAAGGACAGTCAGGGACAAAATTGCCTCTAAAACCCATTTTGAGTGAGAAAATGATAGTTTAAGCACATTTTTGGAATCCTCATTAAATTTCCTATCCAATAAGCTCAAAAAACACTACAAAATTTGGTACAGTCAGGGATAAAATCGGCGTCAAATTTGATCTGTCAGAAAGACAGTTTGACAAGACAGTCAGGGAGAAAATCGCCTATAAAACCCACTTCTAGTGAGAAAATGACTATTTTAAGCACATTTTTGGAATCCTCATTAAATTTCCTATCTGATGACATAAAAAAATGATACAAAATTTGGTACAGTCAGGGATAAAATCGGTGTCAAATTTGATGTGTCAGAAAGACAGTTTGACAAGACAGTCAGGGAGAAAATCGCCTATAAAACCCACTTCTAGTGAGAAAATGACTATTTTAAGCACATTTTTGGAATCCTCATTAAATTTCCTATCTGATGACATAAAAAAATACTGAAAAATTCGGTACAGTCAGGTAGAAAAGCGGTGTCAAAGTTTGAACTGTCAGAAACCCAGTTTGAAAAGACAGTCAGGGAGAAAATCGCCTATAAAACCCACTTCTAGTGAGAAAATGACTATTTTAAGCACATTTTTGGAATCCTCATTAAATTTCCTATCTGATGACATAAAAAAACAATACAAAATTTGGTACAGTCAGGGATAAAAGCGGTGTCAAGTATGATCTGGCAGAAACACATTTTGACAGGACAGTCAGGGAGAAAATCGCCTATAAAACCCACTTCTAGTGAGAAAATGACTATTTTAAGCACATTTTTGGAATCCTCATTAAATTTCCTATCTGATGACATAAAAAAACAATACAAAATTTGGTACAGTCAGGGATAAAATCGGCGTCAAATTTGATCTGTCAGAAACACAGTTTGACAGGACAGTCAGGGAGAAAATCGCCTATAAAACCCACTTCTAGTGAGAAAATGACTATTTTAAGCACATTTTTGGAATCCTCATTAAATTTCCTATCTGATGACATAAAAAAACAATACAAAATTTGGTACAGTCAGGGATAAAAGCGGTGTCAAATTTGATGTGTCAGAAAGACAGTTTGACAAGACAGTCAGGGAGAAAATCGCCTATAAAACCCACTTCTAGTGAGAAAATGACTGTTTTAAGCACATTTTTAGAATCCTCATTAAATTTCCTATCTGATGACATAAAAAAATGATACAAAATTTGGTACAGTCAGGGATGAAACGGTGTCAAATTTGATGTCAGAAACACCGTTTGACAATACAGTCAAGGAGAAAATTGCCTATAAAACCCACTTCTAGTGATAAAATGACTATTTTAAGCACATTTTTGGAATCCTCATTAAATTTCCTATCTGATGACATAAAAAAACAATACAAAACTTGGTACAGTCAGGGATAAAATTGGTGCCAAATTTGATGTGTCAGAAACACCGTTTGACAAGACAGTCAAGGAGAAAATTGCCTATAAAACCCACTTCTAGTGAGAAAATGACTATTTTAAGCACATTTTTGGAATCCTCATTAAATTTCCTATCTGATGACATAAAAAAACAATACAAAACTTGGTACAGTCAGGGATAAAAGCGGTGTCAAGTATGATCTGGCAGAAACACATTTTGACAGGACAGTCAGGGAGAAAATCGCCTATAAAACCCACTTCTAGTGAGAAAATGACTATTTTAAGCACATTTTTGGAATCCTCATTAAATTTCCTATCTGATGACATAAAAAAACAATACAAAACTTGGTACAGTCAGGGATAAAAGCGGTGTCAAGTATGATCTGGCAGAAACACATTTTGACAGGACAGTCAAGGAGAAAATTGCCTATAAAACCCACTTCTAGTGATAAAATGACTATTTTAAGCACATTTTTAGAATCCTCATTAAATTTCCTATCTGATGACATAAAAAAACAATACAAAACTTGGTACAGTCAGGGATAAAAGCGGTGTCAAGTATGATCTGGCAGAAACACATTTTGACAGGACAGTCAAGGAGAAAATTGCCTATAAAACCCACTTCTAGTGAGAAAATGACTGTTTTAAGCACATTTTTAGAATCCTCATTAAATTTCCTATCTGATGACATAAAAAAACAATACAAAATTTGGTACAGTCAGGGATGAAAACGGTGTCAAATTTGATGTGTCAGAAACACCGTTTGACAATACAGTCAAGGAGAAAATTGCCTATAAAACCCACTTCTAGTGATAAAATGACTATTTTAAGCACATTTTTGGAATCCTCATTAAATTTCCTATCTGATGACATAAAAAAATGATACAAAATTTGGTACAGTCAGGGATGAAAACGGTGTCAAATTTGATGTCAGAAACACCGTTTGACAATACAGTCAAGGAGAAAATTGCCTATAAAACCCACTTCTAGTGATAAAATGACTATTTTAAGCACATTTTTGGAATCCTCATTAAATTTCCTATCTGATGACATAAAAAAACAATACAAAACTTGGTACAGTCAGGGATAAAATTGGTGCCAAATTTGATGTGTCAGAAACACCGTTTGACAAGACAGTCAAGGAGAAAATGCCTATAAAACCCACTTCTAGTGAGAAAATGACTATTTTAAGCACATTTTTGGAATCCTCATTAAATTTCCTATCTGATGACTTAAAAAAAACAATACAAAATTTGGTACAGTCAGGGATAAAAGCGGTGTCAAGTATGATCTGGCAGAAACACATTTTGACAGGACAGTCAGGGAGAAAATCGCCTATAAAACCCACTTCTAGTGAGAAAATGACTGTTTTAAGCACATTTTTGGAATCCTCATTAAATTTCCTATCTGATGACATAAAAAAACAATACAAAATTTGGTACAGTCAGGGATAAAAGCGGTGTCAAATTTGATGTGTCAGAAAGACAGTTTGACAAGACAGTCAGGGAGAAAATCGCCTATAAAACCCACTTCTAGTGAGAAAATGACTATTTTAAGCACATTTTTGGAATCCTCATTAAATTTCCTATCTGATGACATAAAAAAATGATACAAAATTTGGTACAGTCAGGGATAAAAGCGGTGTCAAATTTGATGTGTCAGAAAGACAGTTTGACAAGACAGTCAGGGAGAAAATCGCCTATAAAACCCACTTCTAGTGAGAAAATGACTGTTTTAAGCACATTTTTAGAATCCTCATTAAATTTCCTATCTGATGACATAAAAAACAATACAAAATTTTGTTACAGTCAGGGATAAAATCGGTGCCAAATTTGATGTGTCAGAAACACCGTTTGACAATACAGTCACGGAGAAAATTGCCTATAAAACCCACTTCTAGTGATAAAATGACTATTTTAAGCACATTTTTGGAATCCTCATTAAATTTCCTATCTGATGACATAAAAAAATGATACAAAATTTGGTACAGTCAGGGATAAAATCGGTGCCAAATTTGATGTGTCAGAAACACCGTTTGACAATACAGTCACGGAGAAAATTGCCTATAAAACCACTTCTAGTGATAAAATGACTATTTTAAGCACATTTTTGGAATCCTCATTAAATTTCCTATCTGATGACATAAAAAAACAATACAAATTTGGTACAGTCAGGGATAAAAGCGGTGTCAAGTATGATCTGGCAGAAACACATTTTGACAGGACAGTCAGAGAGAAAATCTCCTATAAAACCCACTTCTAGTGAGAAAATGACTATTTTAAGCACATTTTTGGAATCCTCATTAAATTTCCTATCTGATGACATAAAAAAACAATACAAAATTTGGTACAGTCAGGGATAAAAGCGGTGTCAAGTATGATCTGGCAGAAACACATTTTGACAGGACAGTCAAGAGAAAATTGCCTATAAAACCCACTTCTAGTGATAAAATGACTGTTTTAAGCACATTTTTAGAATCCTCATTAAATTTCCTATCTGATGACATAAAAAAACAATACAAAATTTGGTACAGTCAGGGATAAA
Source organism: Ips nitidus (assembly GCA_018691245.2). Lineage (NCBI taxonomy): Eukaryota > Metazoa > Arthropoda > Insecta > Coleoptera > Curculionidae > Ips > Ips nitidus. The sequence continues at coordinate 3,861,140 of CM042797.1, read as the reverse complement.
ATCGGTGCCAAATTTGATGTGTCAGAAACACCGTTTGACAGGACAGTCAGGGAGAAAATCGCCTATAAAACCCACTTCTAGTGAGAAAATGACTGTTTTAAGCACATTTTTAGAATCCTCATTAAATTTCCTATCTGATGACATAAAAAAACAATACAAAATTTGGTACAGTCAGGGATAAAATCGGTGCCAAATTTGATGTGTCAGAAACACCGTTTGACAGGACAGTCAGGGAGAAAATCGCCTATAAGACCCACTTCTAGTGAGAAAATGACTATTTTAAGCACATTTTTGGAATCCTCATTAAATTTCCTATCTGATGACATAAAAAAATGATACAAAATTTGGTACAGTCAGGGATGAAAACGGTGTCAAATTTGATGTCAGAAACACCGTTTGACAATACAGTCAAGGAGAAAATTGCCTATAAAACCCACTTCTAGTGAGAAAATGACTATTTTAAGCACATTTTTGGAATCCTCATTAAATTTCCTATCTGATGACATAAAAAAACAATACAAAATTTGGTACAGTCAGGGATAAAAGCGGTGTCAAGTATGATCTGGCAGAAACACATTTTGACAGGACAGTCAGGGAGAAAATCGCCTATAAAACCCACTTCTAGTGAGAAAATGACTATTTTAAGCACATTTTTGGAATCCTCATTAAATTTCCTATCTGATGACATAAAAAAACAATACAAAATTTGGTACAGTCAGGGATAAAAGCGGTGTCAAGTATGATCTGGCAGAAACACATTTTGACAGGACAGTCAAGGAGAAAATTGCCTATAAAAACCCACTTCTAGTGATAAAATGACTATTTTAAGCACATTTTTGGAATCCTCATTAAATTTCCTATCTGATGACATAAAAAAACAATACAAAATTTGGTACAGTCAGGGATAAAATCGGTGCCAAATTTGATGTGTCAGAAACACCGTTTGACAGGACAGTCAGGGAGAAAATCGCCTATAAGACCCACTTCTAGTGAGAAAATGACTGTTTTAAGCACATTTTTGGAATCCTCATTAAATTTCCTATCTGATGACATAAAAAAACAATACAAAATTTGGTACAGTCAGGGATAAAAGCGGTGTCAAGTATGATCTGGCAGAAACACATTTTGACAGGACAGTCAGGGAGAAAATCGCCTATAAAACCCACTTCTAGTGAGAAAATGACTATTTTAAGCACATTTTTGGAATCCTCATTAAATTTCCTATCTGATGACATAAAAAAACAATACAAAATTTGGTACAGTCAGGGATAAAATCGGTGCCAAATTTGATGTGTCAGAAACACCGTTTGACAGGACAGTCAGGGAGAAAATCGCCTATAAAACCCACTTCTAGTGAGAAAATGACTGTTTTAAGCACATTTTTGGAATCCTCATTAAATTTCCTATCTGATGACATAAAAAAACAATACAAAATTTGGTACAGTCAGGGATAAAAGCGGTGTCAAGTATGATCTGGCAGAAACACATTTTGACAGGACAGTCAGGGAGAAAATCGCCTATAAAACCCACTTCTAGTGAGAAAATGACTATTTTAAGCACATTTTTGGAATCCTCATTAAATTTCCTATCTGATGACATAAAAAAACAATACAAAATTTGGTACAGTCAGGGATAAAAGCGGTGTCAAATTTGATGTGTCAGAAAGACAGTTTGACAAGACAGTCAGGGAGAAAATCGCCTATAAAACCCACTTCTAGTGAGAAAATGACTATTTTAAGCACATTTTTGGAATCCTCATTAAATTTCCTATCTGATGACATAAAAAAATGATACAAAATTTGGTACAGTCAGGGATAAAAGCGGTGTCAAATTTGATGTGTCAGAAAGACAGTTTGACAAGACAGTCAGGAGAAAATCGCCTATAAAACCCACTTCTAGTGAGAAAATGACTGTTTTAAGAACATTTTTAGAATCCTCATTAAATTTCCTATCTGATGACATAAAAAAACAATACAAAATTTGTTACAGTCAGGGATAAAATCGGTGCCAAATTTGATGTGTCAGAAACACCGTTTGACAATACAGTCACGGAGAAAATTGCCTATAAAACCCACTTCTAGTGATAAAATGACTATTTTAAGCACATTTTTGGAATCCTCATTAAATTTCCTATCTGATGACTTAAAAAAACAATACAAAATTTGGTACAGTCAGGGATAAAAGCGGTGTCAAATTTGATCTGTCAGAAACACAGTTTGACAGAACAGTCAGGGACAAAATCGCCTGTAAAACCCACTTCTAGTGATAAAAATGACTATTTTAAGCACATTTTTGGAATCCTCATTAAATTTCCTATCTGATGACATAAAAAAATGATACAAAATTTGGTACAGTCAGGATGAAAACGGTGTCAAATTTGATGTGTCAGAAAGACAGTTTGACAAGACAGTCAGGGAGAAAATCGCCTATAAAACCCACTTCTAGTGAGAAAATGACTATTTTAAGCACATTTTTGGAATCCTCATTAAATTTCCTATCTGATGACATAAAAAAATGATACAAAATTTGGTACAGTCAGGGATAAAATCGGTGCCAAATTTGATGTGTCAGAAACACCGTTTGACAATACAGTCACGGAGAAAATTGCCTATAAAACCCACTTCTAGTGATAAAATGACTATTTTAAGCACATTTTTGGAATCCTCATTAAATTTCCTATCTGATGACTTAAAAAAACAATACAAAATTTGGTACAGTCAGGGATAAAAGCGGTGTCAAATTGATCTGTCAGAAACACAGTTTGACAGAACAGTCAGGGACAAATCGCCTGTAAAACCCACTTCTAGTGATAAAATGACTATTTTAAGCACATTTTTGGAATCCTCATTAAATTTCCTATCTGATGACATAAAAAAATGATACAAAATTTGGTACAGTCAGGGATGAAAACGGTGTCAAATTTGATGTGTCAGAAAGACAGTTTGACAAGACAGTCAGGGAGAAAATCGCCTATAAAACCCACTTCTAGTGAGAAAATGACTATTTTAAGCACATTTTTGGAATCCTCATTAAATTTCCTATCTGATGACATAAAAAAAACAATACAAAATGTGGTACAGTCAGGGATAAAATCGGTGCCAAATTTGATGTGTCAGAAACACCGTTTGACAATACAGTCAAGGAGAAAATCGCCTGTAAAACCCACTTCTAGTGATAAAATGACTATTTTAAGCACATTTTTGGAATCCTCATTAAATTTCCTATCTGATGACATAAAAAATGATACAAAATTTGGTACAGTCAGGGATGAAAGCGGTGTCAAGTATGATCTGGCAGAAACACATTTTGACAGGACAGTCAGGGAGAAAATCTCCTATAAAACCCACTTCTAGTGAGAAAATGACTGTTTTAAGCACATTTTTAGAATCCTCATTAAATTTCCTATCTGATGACATAAAAAAAACAATACAAAATTTGGTACAGTCAGGGATAAAAGCGGTGTCAAGTATGATCTGGCAGAAACACATTTTGACAGGACAGTCAGGGAGAAAATCGCCTATAAGACCCACTTCTAGTGAGAAAATGACTGTTTTAAGCACATTTTTGGAATCCTCATTAAATTTCCTATCTGATGACATAAAAAAACAATACAAAATTTGGTACAGTCAGGGATAATATCGGTGCCAAATTTGATCTGTCAGAAAGACAGTTTGACAAGACAGTCAGGGAGAAAATCGCCTATAAAACCCACTTCTAGTGAGAAAATGACTATTTTAAGCACATTTTTGGAATCCTCATTAAATTTCCTATCTGATGACATAAAAAATGATACAAATTTGGTACAGTCAGGGATAAAAACGGTGTCAAATTTGATCTGTCAGAAAGACAGTTTGACAAGACAGTCAGGAGAAAATCGCCTATAAACCCACTTCTAGTGAGAAAATGACTGTTTTAAGCACATTTTTGGAATCCTCATTAAATTTCCTATCTGATGACATAAAAAAACAATACAAAATTTGGTACAGTCAGGGATAAAATCGGTGTCAAATTTGATCTGTCAGAAAGACAGTTTGACAAGACAGTCAGGGAGAAAATCGCCTATAAAACCCACTTCTAGTGAGAAAATGACTGTTTTAAGCACATTTTTGGAATCCTCATTAAATTTCCTATCTGATGACATAAAAAAACAATACAAAATTTGGTACAGTCAGGGATAAAAACGGTGTCAAATTTGATCTGTCAGAAAGACAGTTTGACAAGACAGTCAGGGAGAAAATCGCCTATAAAACCCACTTCTAGTGAGAAAATGACTGTTTTAAGCACATTTTTAGAATCCTCATTAAATTTCCTATCTGATGACATAAAAAAACAATACAAAATTTGGTACAGTCAGGGATAAAATCGGTGTCAAATTTGATCTGTCAGAAAGACAGTTTGACAAGACAGTCAGGGAGAAAATCGCCTATAAAACCCACTTCTAGTGAGAAAATGACTATTTTAAGCACATTTTTGGAATCCTCATTAAATTTCCTATCTGATGACATAAAAAAATGATACAAAATTTGGTACAGTCAGGGATAAAAACGGTGTCAAATTTGATCTGTCAGAAAGACAGTTTGACAAGACAGTCAACGAGAAAATCGCCTATAAGACCCACTTCTAGTGAGAAAATGACTATTTTAAGCACATTTTTAGAATCCTCATTAAATTTCCTATCTGATGACATAAAAAAACAATACAAAATTTGGTACAGTCAGGGATGAAAACGGTGTCAAATTTGATGTGTCAGAAACACCGTTTGACAATACAGTCAAGGAGAAAATTGCCTATAAAACCCACTTCTAGTGATAAAATGACTATTTTAAGCACATTTTTGGAATCCTCATTAAATTTCCTATCTGATGACATAAAAAAATGATACAAAATTTGGTACAGTCAGGGATAAAATCGGTGTCAAATTTGATCTGTCAGAAAGACAGTTTGACAAGACAGTCAGGGAGAAAATCGCCTATAAAACCCACTTCTAGTGAGAAAATGACTGTTTTAAGCACATTTTTGGAATCCTCATTAAATTTCCTATCTGATGACATAAAAAAACAATACAAAATTTGGTACAGTCAGGGATAATATCGGTGCCAAATTTGATCTGTCAGAAAGACAGTTTGACAAGACAGTCAGGGAGAAAATCGCCTATAAAACCCACTTCCATTGTGAGAAAATGACTATTTTAAGAACATTTTTGGAATCCTCATTAAATTTCCTATCTGATGACATAAAAAAACAATACAAAACTTGTACAGTCAGGGATAAAAGCGGTGTCAAGTATGATCTGGCAGAAACACATTTTGACAGGACAGTCAGGGAGAAAATCGCCTATAAGACCCACTTCTAGTGAGAAAATGACTGTTTTAAGCACATTTTTGGAATCCTCATTAAATTTCCTATCTGATGACATAAAAAAACAATACAAAATTTGGTACAGTCAGGGATAATATCGGTGCCAAATTTGATCTGTCAGAAAGACAGTTTGACAAGACAGTCAGGGAGAAAATCGCCTATAAAACCCACTTCCATTGTGAGAAAATGACTATTTTAAGAACATTTTTGGAATCCTCATTAAATTTCCTATCTGATGACATAAAAAAACAATACAAAATTTGGTACAGTCAGGGATAAAAGCGGTGTCAAGTATGATCTGGCAGAAACACATTTTGACAGGACAGTCAGGGAGAAAATCGCCTATAAGACCCACTTCTAGTGAGAAAATGACTGTTTTAAGCACATTTTTGGAATCCTCATTAAATTTCCTATCTGATGACATAAAAAAACAATACAAAATTTGGTACAGTCAGGGATAAAATCGGTGCCAAATTTGATGTGTCAGAAACACAGTTTGACAGGACAGTCAGGGAGAAAATCGCCTGTAAAACCCACTTGCAGTGAGAAAATGACTGTTTTAAGCACATTTTTGGAATCCTCATTAAATTTCCTATCCAATAAGCTCAAAAAACACTACAAAATTTGGTACAGTCAGGGATAAAAGCGGTGTAAAATTTGATGTGTCAGAAGCACAGTTTGACAGGACAGTCAGAGACAAAATCGCCTGTAAAACCCACTTGGAGTGAGAAAATGACAGTTTTAAGCACATTTTTGGAATCCTCATTAAATTTCCTATCCAATGACATAAAAAAATACTGAAAAATTCGGTACAGTCAGGTAGAAAAGCGGTGTCAAAGTTTGAAAAGACAGTCAGAGACAAAATCCCCCTCGGAGTGAGTAAATCCTCATTGAATCACGTGACAATTTTGCATTACTCACTGTTCGTCACTTTTGCGGAATGTAACGTTTACCACACACCGTTTTTTTCCGTTGAAAACAATGATTGCCAAATTGTAGCAATTAAATGATGACTAATCGTAAAATCACTTAACAATCGACTAATTTTGGTGGATTATCGATTTATGGGGAAAATCAATAACCGATAAGTACCAAAGCGGAATACTTGACATTCTTTTAAATCGATCTCGGTTTTGTTCCAGGGACGTGATCAGAACGTGTTTGAACAGGACGCTGAATTGGTTCCGATGGCGACCGAAGGTGATCGAACCGTTACCACGATTGGTGGAGCCGAAACAACCGGGTGGGTTAGTATGCTATACAGGGTGGTCAAAAGAGAATTTCAAGGGCTACAAATTGGTTTTTTACGCGACCCTGTAACTGTTAAAATAACCAAGTTACAGAGTGTTAAAGTGCGAACTGTCAAATTCAAGCTTTACCGCAAACCACTCAGTTTTAACAGTAAAAAACTCAGTTATTCGGCATTTTAGGTAAAAAGACTATCCAGGGTGGTCAAAAGAGTATTTCAAGGGCTACAAATTAGTATTTTACACAACCCTGTAACTGTTAAAATAACGAAGTTACAGACTGTCAAATTGCGAAATGTCAAATTCAAACTTTACCGCAAACCACTCAGTTTTAACAGTTAATAACTGAGTTATTTGACATTTTAGGTAAAAACACTATACAGAATGGTTAAAAGAGAATTTCAAGGGCTACAGATTGGTATATTGAACCACCCTGTAACTGTTAAAATAACCAAGTTACGGACTGTCAAAGTGCGCATTGTCAAATTCAAACTTTACCGCAAACCACTCAGTTTAACAGTAAATAACTCAGTTATTCGACATTTTAGGTAAAAAGGCTATAAGGGGTGGTCAAAAGAGAATGTCAAGGGCTACAAACTGGAATATCAAACCACCCTGTAACTGTCAAAATAACCAAGTTACGGAGTGTTAAAATGCGCACTGTCAAATTCAAACTTTACCTTAAACCACTCAGTTTTAACAGTAAATAACTGAGTTATGTGACATTTTAGGAAAAAACATTATACAGGGTGGTCAAAAGAGAATTTCAAGGGCTACAAATTGGTATTTTACACGACCCTGTAACTGTTAAAATTACGAAGTTACAGAGTGTCAAAGTGCGAACTGTCAAATTCAAACTCTACTCCAAACCACTCAGTTTTAACAGTTAATAACTGAGTTATTTGACATTTTAGGTATAAACACTATACAGGGTGGTCAAAAGAGAATTTCAAGGGCTACAAATTGGTATTTTACACGACCCTGTAACTGTTAAAATAACCAAGTTACAGACTGTCAAAGTGCGAACTGTCAAATTCAAACTTTACCTTAAACCACTCAGTTTTAACAGTAAATAACTGAGTTATTTGACATTTTAGGTTAAAACACTATACAAGGTGGTCAAAAGAGAATTTCAAGGGCTACAAATTGGTATTTTACACAACCCTGTAACTGTTAAAATAACCAAGTTACAGAGTGTTAAAGTGCGAACTGTCAAATTCAAACTTTACTGTAAACCACTCAGTTTTAACAGTAAATAACTGAGTTATTTGACATTTTAGGTAAAAATACTATACCAGGTGGTCAAAAGAGAATTTCAAGGGCTACAAATTGGTATTTTGCACAACCCTGTAACTGTTAAAATAACCGAGTTACGGAGTGTTAAAGTGCAAACTGTCAAATTCAAACTTTACTCCAATCAACTCAGTTTTAACAGTAAATAACTCAGTTATTCGACATTTTAGGTAAAAACACTATACAGGATGGTTAAAAGAGAATTTCAAGGGCTACAAAGTGGTATTTTACACAATCATGTAACTGTTAAAATAACCAAGTTACAGACTGTCAAAGTGCGAACTGTCAAATTCAAACTTTACTGTAAACCACGCAGATTTAACAGTAAATAACTCAGTTATTCGACATTTTAGGTAAAAAGGCTATACAGGGTGGTTAAAAGAGAATTTTAAGGGCTACAAACTGGTATATCAAACCACCCTGTAACTGTCAAAATAACCAAGTTACAGAGTGTTAAAATGCGCACTGTCAAATTCAAACTTTACCGCAAACCACTCAGTTTAACAGTAAATAACTCAGTTATTCGACATTTTAGGTAAAAAGGCTATATAGGGTAGTCAAAAGAGAATTTCAAGGGCTACAAACTGGTATATCAAACCACCCTGTAACTGTCAAAATAACCAAGTTACAGAGTGTCAAATTGCGAACCAGTCAAATTCAAACTTCACCGCAAACCACTCAGTTTTAACAGTTAATAACTGAGTTATTTGACACTTTAGGTAAAAACACTATACAGAGTGGTCAAAAGAGTATTTCAAGGGCTACAAATTGGTGTATTAAACCACCCTGTAGCTGTTAAAATAACCAAGTTACAGAGTGTTAAAGTGCGAACTGTCAAATTCAAACTTTACCGCAAACCACTCAGTTTTAACAGTTAATAACTCAGTTATTTTACATTTTAGGTAAAAACACTATACAGGGTGGTCAAAAGAGAATTTCAAGGGCTACAAATTGGTATTTTACACAACCGTGTAACTGTTAAAATAACGAAGTTACAGACTGTCAAATTGCGAAATGTCAAATTCAAACTTTACTGCAAACCACGCAGATTTAACAGTTAAATAACTCAGTTATTCGGCATTTTAGGTAAAAACACTATACAGGGTGGTCAAACGAGTATTTCAAGGGCTACAAATTGGTATTTTACACAACCCTGTAACTGTTAAAATAACCAAGTTACAGACTGTCAAAGTGCGAACTGTCAAATTCAAACTCTAATCCAAACCACTCAGTTTGAACAGTTAATAACTGAGTTATTTGACATTTTAGGTAAAAACACTATACAGGGTGGTCAAAAGAGAATTCCAAGGGCTATTAATTGGTATTTTACGCAACCCTGTAACTGTTAAAATAACGAAGTTACGGAGTGTTAAAGTGCAAACTGTCAAATTCAAACTTTACCGCAAACCACTCAGTTTTAACAGTTAATAACTGAGTTATTTGACATTTTAGGTAAAAACACTATACAGGGTGGTCAAAATAGTATTTCAAGGGCTACAAATTGGTGTATTAAACCACCCTGTAGCTGTTAAAATAACCAAGTTACGGACTGTCAAAGTGCGCATTGTCAAATTCAAACTTTACTGCGAACCGCTCAGATTTAACAGTTAATAACTGAGTTATTTGACGTTTTAGGTAAAAACACTATACAGGGTGGTCAAAATAGTATTTCAAGGGCTACAAATTGGTATTTTACACAACCGTGTAACTGTTAAAATAACCAAGTTACGGAGTGTTAAAGTGCGAACTGTCAAATTCAAACTTTACCTTAAACCACTCAGTTTTAACAGTTAATAACTGAGTTATTTGACATTTTAGGTGTACCACGATTGGTCAATCAGCCAGCCAGCAAAGTTCAAGTGAAAATTTTCGAGGTTAGAAATTTGCTCTTGCGCGATGAGGAGGAGGAGGTGAGACCGATTGTCGAAGTGTGCTTCGACAATTGGCGTCCGAGGGTTCCGCTAGCCGATTGTAGAGGGCGCGACAGTTGGACGATGCAAAACGAGGTGGTCGTCGAGTTGCCTTTAAAGTAAGCATGCGCGGAAACCCTAAAATCATCCTTAACCACACTTTCCTGCCAATTGCTGATGACTAGACCAATTTGGGATTTTTAATGACAGTTGACAGTTAAAGTCGGTTATTTTAAATTATTTTCCGTTCAATGTGGCAACACTGCTTTTCGAAGGCTTTGAGGTAGTGTTAGCAGTACAAAGCAAAGAGTTTTTAAACCAAAAAGTGGCATTTACAGCGTTGCCAGCTTGAAAACACAATGAAATTCACTCATCTTGTTAAACAAGTCAAAACGTCGGTTATTTTGAATTTTTTTGCTAAAATTTGGCAACACCGCTTATACAAAGATTAAGGACAAATCTAGCAGTACAAATCATCTTCTGTTTAAGTCAAAAAGTGATGTTTGCAGCGTTGCCAGCTTGAAAACACAATGAAATACACTCAGCTTGTTAAAAAAGTCAAAAAGTCGGTTATTTTGAATTTTTCTTAGTTCAATGCGGCAACACTGCCTTTGCAATGCTTTAAGGCACTTCTAGTAATACAAAACAAGTGCTGTTTGAGCCAAAAAGTGACTTTTGCGGCGTTGCCAGTTTGAAAACCCAACAAGGTGCTTTCGCTGGGTTGAACAAAGCAAAAAGTCGGTTATTTTGAATTATTTTCAGTTCAATGTGGCAACAGTGCTTTTTCGAGGCTTTGAGGTAGTGTTAGCAGTACAAAGCAAAGAGTTTTTAAACCAAAAAGTGGCATTTACAGCGTTGCCAGCTTGAAAACACAATGAAATTCACTCATCTTGTTAAACAAGTCAAAACGTCGGTTATTTTGAATTTTTTTGCTAAAATTTGGCAACACCGCTTTTACCAAAGATTTAGGACAAATCTAGCAGTACAAATCAACTTCTGTTTAAGCCAAAAAGTAACTTTTGCAGCGTTGCCAGCTTGAAAACGCAATGAAATACACTCAGCTTGTTAAACCAATCAAAAAGTCGGTTATTTTGAATTTTTCTTAGTTCAATGCGGCAACACTGCCTCTACAATGCTTTAAGGCACTTCTAGTAATACAAAACAAGTGCTGTTTGAGCCAAAAAGTGACATTTGCGGCGTTGCCAGTTTGAAAACCCAACAAGGTGCTTTCGCTGGGTTGAACAAAGCAAAAAGTCGGTTATTTTGAATTATTTTCAGTTCAATGTGGCAACAGTGCTTTTTCGACGCTTTGAGGTAGTGTTAGCAGTACAAAGCAAAGAGTTTTTAAACCAAAAAGTGGCATTTACAGCGTTGCCAGCTTGAAAACACAATGAAATTCACTCATCTTGTTAAACAAGTCAAAACGTCGGTTATTTTGAATTTTTTTGCTAAAATTTGGCAACACCGCTTATACAAAGATTAAGGACAAATCTAGAAGTACAAATCAACTTCTGTTTGAGCCAAAAAGTGACATTTGCAGCGTTGCCAGCTTGAAAACGCAATAAAATTCACTCAGCTTGTTAAAAAAGTCAAAAAGTCGGTTATTTTAAATTTTTCTTAGTTCAATGCGGCAACACTGCCTTTACAATACTTTAGGGCAATTCTAGTAGTACAAAACAAGTGCTGTTTAAGCCAAAAAGTGACTTTTGCGGCGTTGCCAGTTTGAAAACCCAACAAGATGCTTTCACTGGGTTGAACAAAGCAAAAAGTCGGTTATTTTGAATTATTTTCAGTTCAATGTGGCAACACTGCTTTTCCAAGGCTTTGAGGCAGTGTTAGCAGTACAAAGCAACGAGTTTTTAAACCAAAAAGTGGCTTTTACAGCGTTGCCAGCTTGAAAACACAATGAAATTCACTCATCTTGTTAAACAAGTCAAAACGTCGGTTATTTTGAATTTTTTTGCTAAAATTTGGCAACACCGCTTTTACCAAAGATTTAGGACAAATCTAGCAGTACAAATCAACTTCTGTTTAAGCCAAAAAGTGACTTTTGCAGCGTTGCCAGTTTGAAAACCCAACAAGGTGCTTTCGCTGGGTTGAACAAAGCAAAAAGTCGGTTATTTTGAATTATTTTCAGTTCAATGTGGCAACACTGCTTTTCCAAGGCTTTGAGGCAGTGTTAGTAGTACAAAGCAAAGCGTTTTTAAACCAAAAAGTGGCTTTTACAGCGTTGCCAGCTTGAAAACACAATGAAATTCACTCATCTTGTTAAACAAGTCAAAACGTCGGTTATTTTGATTTTTTTTGCTAAAATTTGGCAACACCGCTTTTACCAAAGATTTAGGACAAATCTAGCAGTACAAATCAACTTCTGTTTAAGCCAAAAAGTGACTTTTGCAGCGTTGCCAGTTTGAAAACCCAACAAGGTGCTTTCACTGGGTTGAACAAAGCAAAAAGTCGGTTATTTTGAATTATTTTCTGTTCAATGTGGCAACACTGCTTTTCCCAGGCTTTGCGGCAGTGTTAGCAGTACAAATCAACTTCTTTTTAAGCCAAAAAGTGACTTTTGCAGCGTTGCCAGCTTGCAAGAGCTATGAAGTGCATCTGCCAGGCTCAACAAGGCAAAAATCCGTTATTTTAAATTTTTTTGCTAAAATTTGGCAACAATGCTTTTACCAAAGATTTAGGACAAATCTAGCAGTGTTAGCAGTACAAATCAACTTCTTTTTAAGCCAAAAAGTGACTTCTGCAGCGTTGCCAGATTGAAAACGCAATAAAACACACTCAGCTTGTTAAAAAAGTCAAAAAGTCGGCTATTTCGAATTTTTCTTAGTTCAATGCGGCAACACTGCCTTTACAATGCTTTAAGGTAATTCTAGTAGTACAAAACAAGTGCTGTTTAAGCCAAAAAGTGCTTTTGCAGCGTTGCCAGCTTAAAAACACAATAAAGTGTTTTCACCAAGTTCAACAAGGCAAAAAGTCGGTTATTTTGAATTTTTTTGCTAAAATTTGGCAACACCGCTTTTACAAAGATTTAGGACAATTTTAGCAATGCAAATCAACTTCTGTTTAAGCCAAAAAGTAACTTTTGCAGCGTTGCCAGCTTGAAAACGCAATGAAATACACTCAGCATGTTAAACCAATCAAAAAGTCGGTTATTTTGAATTTTTCTTAGTTCAATGCGGCAACACTGCCTTTGCAATGCTTTAGGGCAATTCTAGTAGTACAAAACAAGTACTTTTTAAGTCAAAAAGTGTCTTTTGCGGCGTTGCCAGTTTGAAAACCCAACAAGGTGCTTTCGCTGGGTTGAACAAAGCAAAAAGTCGGTTATTTTGAATTATTTTCAGTTCAATGTGGCAACACTGCTTTTCCAAGGCTTTGAGGTAGTGTTAGCAGTACAAAGCAAAGAGTTTTTAAAGCAAAAAGTGGCTTTTGCAGCGTTGCCAGCTTGCACGCGCTATGAAGTGCATCTGCCAGGCTCAACAAGGCAAAAATCGGTTATTTTGAATTTCTTTTGCTAAACTTTGGCAACACCGCTTATACAAAGATTAAGGACAAATCTAGCAGTACAAATCAACTTCTGTTTAAGCCAAAAAGTAACTTTTGCAGCGTTGCCAGCTTGAAAACACAATGAAATTCACTCAGCTTGTTAAACCAGTCAAAAAGTCGGTTATTTTGAATTTTTCTTAGTTCAATGCGGCAACACTGCCTCTACAATGCTTTAAGGCACTTCTAGTAATACAAAACAAGTGCTGTTTGAGCCAAAAAGTGACATTTGCAGCGTTGCCAGCTTGAAAACCTTGAAAACACAATGAAATTCACTCATCTTGTTAAAAAAGTCAAAAAGTCGGTTATTTTGAATTATTTTCAGTTCAATGTGGCAACACTGCTTTTCTCAGGCATTGAGGTAGTGTTAGCAGTACAAAGCAAAGAGTTTTTAAACCAAAAAGTGGCTTTTGCAGCGTTGCCAGCTTGCACGCGCTATGAAGTGCATCTGCCAGGCTCAACAAGGCAAAAATCGGTTATTTTGAATTTTTTTGCTAAAATTTGGCAACACCGCTTATACAAAGATTAAGGACAAATCTAGCAGTACAAATCAACTTCTGTTTAAGCCAAAAAGTAACTTTTGCAGCGTTGCCAGCTTGAAAACGCAATGAAATACACTCAGCTTGTTAAACCAATCAAAAAGTCGGTTATTTTGAATTTTTCGTAGTTCAATGCGGCAACACTGCCTCTACAATGCTTTAAGGCACTTCTAGTAATACAAAACAAGTGCTGTTTGAGCCAAAAAGTGACATTTGCAGCGTTGCCAGCTTGAAAACCTTGAAAACACAATGAAATTCACTCATCTTGTTAAAAAAGTCAAAAAGTCGGTTATTTTGAATTATTTTCAGTTCAATGCGGCAACACTGCCTTTACAATGCTTTAAGGCACTTCTAGTAGAACAAAACAAGTGCTGTTTGAGCCAAAAAGTGACATTTGCAGCGTTGCCAGCTTGAAAACACAATGAAATTCACTCATCTTGTTAAAAAAGTCAAAAAGTCGGTTATTTTGAATTATTTTCAGTTCAATGTGGCAACACTGCTTTTCCAAGGCTTTGAGGTAGTGTTAGCAGTACAAAGCAAAGAGTTTTTAAACCAAAAAGTGGCTTTTGCAGCGTTGCCAGCTTGCAAGCGCTATGAAGTGCATCTGCCAGGCTCAACAAGGCAAAAAATTGTTATTTTGAATTTTTTTGCTAAAATTTGGCAACAATGCTTTTACCAAAGATTAAGAACAAATCTAGCAGTACAAATCAACTTCTGTTTAAGCCAAAAAGTAACTTTTGCAGCGTTGCCAGCTTGAAAACGCAATGAAATACACTCAGCTTGTTAAACCAATCAAAAAGTCGGTTATTTTGAATTTTTCTTAGTTCAATGCGGCAACACTGCCTTTACAATGCTTTAAGGCACTTCTAGTAATACAAAACAAGTGCTGTTTGAGCCAAAAAGTGACATTTGCAGCGTTGCCAGCTTGAAAACCTTGAAAACACAATGAAATTCACTCATCTTAATAAAAAAGTCAAAAAGTCGGTTATTTTGAATTATTTTCAGTTCAATGTGGCAACACTGCCTCTACAATGCTTTAAGACACTTCTAGTAATACAAAACAAGTGCTGTTTAAGTCAAAAAGTGTCTTTTGCAGCGTTGCCAGTTTGAAAACCAAACAAGATGCTATCACTGGGTTGAACAAAGCAAAAAGTCGGTTATTTTGAATTATTTTCAGTTCAATGTGGCAACACTGCTTTTCCAAGGCTTTGAGGTAGTGTTAGCAGTACAAAGCAAAGAGTTTTTAAACCAAAAAGTGGCATTTACAGCGTTGCCAGCTTGAAAACACAATGAAATTCACTCATCTTGTTAAACAAGTCAAAACGTCGGTTATTTTGAATTTTTTTGCTAAAATTTGGCAACACCGCTTATACAAAGATTAAGGACAAATCTAGCAGTACAAATCAACTTCTGTTTAAGCCAAAAAGTAACTTTTGCAGCGTTGCCAGCTTGAAAACGCAATGAAATACACTCAGCTTGTTAAACCAATCAAAAAGTCGGTTATTTTGAATTTTTCTTAGTTCAATGCGGCAACACTGCCTTTACAATGCTTTAAGGCACTTCTAGTAATACAAAACAAGTGCTGTTTAAGCCAAAAAGTGACTTTTGCAGCGTTGCCAGTTTGAAAACCCAACAAGGTGCTTTCGCTGGGTTGAACAAAGCAAAAAGTCGGTTATTTTGAATTATTTTCAGTTCAATGTGGCAACACTGCTTTTCCAAGGCTTTGAGGTAGTGTTAGCAGCGCAAAGCAAAGAGTTTTTAAACCAAAAAGTGGCATTTACAGCGTTGCCAGCTTGAAAACACAATGAAATTCACTCATCTTGTTAAACAAGTCAAAACGTCGGTTATTTTGAATTTTTTTGCTAAAATTTGGCAACACCGCTTATACAAAGATTAAGGACAAATCTAGCAGTACAAATCAACTTCTGTTTAAGCCAAAAAGTAACTTTTGCAGCGTTGCCAGCTTGAAAACGCAATGAAATACACTCAGCTTGTTAAACCAATCAAAAAGTCGGTTATTTTGAATTTTTCTTAGTTCAATGCGGCAACACTGCCTCTACAATGCTTTAAGGCACTTCTAGTAATACAAAACAAGTGCTGTTTGAGCCAAAAAGTGACATTTGCAGCGTTGCCAGCTTGAAAACACAATGAAATTCACTCATCTTGTTAAAAAAGTCAAAAAGTCGGTTATTTTGAATTTTTTCTTAGTTCAATGCGGCAACACTGCCTCTACAATGCTTTAAGGCACTTCTAGTAATACAAAACAAGTGCTGTTTGAGCCAAAAAGTGGCTTTTGCAGCGTTGCCAGCTTGAAAACACAACAAGGTGCTTTCGCTGGGTTGAACAAAGCAAAAAGTCGGTTATTTTGAATTATTTTCAGTTCAATGTGGCAACACTGCTTTTTCGAGGCTTTGAGGCAGTGTTAGCAGTACAAAGCAAAGAGTTTTTAAACCAAAAAGTGGCATTTACAGCGTTGCCAGCTTGAAAACACAATGAAATTCACTCATCTTGTTAAACAAGTCAAAACGTCGGTTATTTTGAATTTTTTTGCTAAAATTTGGCAACACCGCTTATACAAAGATTAAGGACAAATCTAGCAGTACAAATCAACTTCTGTTTAAGCCAAAAAGTAACTTTTGCAGCGTTGCCAGCTTGAAAACGCAATGAAATACACTCAGCTTGTTAAACCAATCAAAAAGTCGGTTATTTTGAATTATTTTCAGTTCAATGTGGCAACACTGCTTTTCCAAGGCTTTGAGGTAGTGTTAGCAGTACAAAGCAAAGAGTTTTTAAAGCAAAAAGTGGCTTTTGCAGCGTTGCCAGCTTGCACGCGCTATGAAGTGCATCTGCCAGGCTCAACAAGGCAAAAATCGGTTATTTTGAATTTTTTTGCTAAACTTTGGCAACACCGCTTTTACCAAAGATTTAGGACAAATCTAGCAGTACAAATCAACTTCTGTTTAAGCCAAATAGTGACTTTTGCAGCGTTGCCAGCTTAAAAACACAACAAGGTGCTTTCGCTGGGTTGAACAAAGCAAAAAGTCGGTTATTTTGAATTATTTTCTGTTAAATGTGACAACATTGCCTTTCCAAGGTCTTGAGATCATTGTAGCACTACAAAACAAGTGCTATTTAAGCCAAACTGCCTTTGCGGCGTTGCCAGTTTGAAAACATTGAACACAAAAGTCGGTTATTTTGAATCACTTTCAGTTCAATGTGGCAACACTGTTGCCATGTTTCAGGTATTCTCAAGTGGACCACACCAGTCCGGACAGTTTCAGCGGCTCAATTGATGTCAATTTGTTGGATGACGTGTCCACGACTTACGTCAAACGGTACGTCTGGCTGGGAACTGTCAAAATACCCATAGCCGCCTTGATCTCCACCTACCAGGTAGGTGTATCAGTCAGGAATATTCCAGAGGTTTCAGAAACCCCTTTGGAATATTCCAGAAGCCCCCACATTGCTGGAGCTTATAAGAGATTCCAGAAACATTTTGGAATTGCATGTTAGTTTGACAGCTGTCACTTTGACAGCCCATAACTCGGTTATTTTGACAGTTACAGGGTGGTTCAATATACCAAATTAAAGCCCTTTAAATCCTCTTTGACCACCCTGTATTGCGATGTTTCGCACTTGTCAAATAACAGAGTTATGTAGCATTAAATACAGAGTGAACTGAATTGAAATGTGAGTGTGACAGCTGTCACTTTAACAGCCCATAACTCGGTTATTTTGACAGTTACAGGGTGGTTCAATATACCAAATTAAAGCCCTTTAAATCCTCTTTGACCACCCTGTATAGCGATGTTTCGCACTTGTCAAATAACAGAGTTATGCAGCCTTAAATACAGAGTGAACTGAATTGAAATGTGAGTGTGACAGCTGTCACTTTAACAGCCCATAACTCGGTTATTTTGACAGTTACAGGGTGGTTCAATATATCAAATTAAAGCCCTTTGAATCCTCTTTGACCACCCTGTATAGCGATGTAGCGCACTTGTCAAATAACAGAGTTATGCAGCATTAAATACAGAGTGAACTGAATTGAAATGTGAGTGTGACAGCTGTCACTTTAACAGCCCATAACTCGGTTATTTTGACAGTTACAGGGTGGTTCAATATACCAAATTAAAGCCCTTTAAATCCTCTTTGACCACCCTGTATAGCGATGTAGCGCACTTGTCAAATAACAGAGTTATGTAGCATTAAATACAGAGTGAACTGAATTGAAATGTGAGTGTGACAGCTGTCACTTTAACAGCCCATAACTCGGTTATTTTGACAGTTACAGGGTGGTTCAATATACCAAATTAAAGCCCTTTGAATCCACTTTGACCACCCTGTATAGCGATGTAGCGCACTTGTCAAATAACAGAGTTATGTAGCATTAAATACAGAGTGAACTGAATTGAAATGTGAGTGTGACAGCTGTCACTTTAACAGCCCATAACTCGGTTATTTTGACAGTTACAGGGTGGTTCAATGTACCAAATTAAAGCCCTTTAAATCCTCTTTGACCACCCTGTATAGCGACGTAGCGCACTTGTCAAATAACAGAGTTATGTAGCCTTAAATACAGAGTGAACTGAATTGAAATGTGAGTGTGACAGCTGTCACTTTAACAGCCCATAACTCGGTTATTTTGACAGTTACAGGGTGGTTCAATATACAAATTAAAGCCTTTGAATCCTCTTTGAGGGTGGTTCAATATACCACCCTGTATAGCGATGTAGCTCGCTTGTCAAATAACATAGTTATGCAGCATTAAATACAGAGTGAACTGAATTGAAATGTGAGTGTGACAGCTGTCACTTTAACAGCCCATAACTCGGTTATTTTGACAGTTACAGGGTGGTTCAATATACCAAATTAAAGCCCTTTAAATCCTCTTTGACCACCCTGTATAGCGACGTAGCTGACCTGTCAAATAACAGAGTTATGTAACCTTAAAGTAAAACATGTTTCAGAAAAGTGCTTTAAGGAGGTTTGAATGTGTTTCACTCTGTATAATCGTTATTTTAAGAAGGAAAAATCTGAAAATTTCTGACTTTATACTACTAGACCTATTTGACATTTGTGCCAAACGTCAAAACTGTCAGGTGTCACTACTTGTCACTAGGACTGATTGACTGGCACATACTAAACTCGTATTTGCTCAGCTTTCTGGATGGTTCCTGGTGCAAACGCCCCCTCTGATTACGGGCTATCGCAGCTGTCAAAATGACGCGACCAATAAGAAGCAAGAGTCTCCGATCGACACGTGCACTTATCTCCGACTAGAACTGAAAATAACTCCAAATTTGCCTTCAATCGAACCTAACATGGTAAGTAATCCATTTTGTTCCTCCACAAAAAAATTTGAAGAGTGAGAATTTTTAAAAAATTAGGTAAACCTACTATGTTTAGGCTATACCAGGCCGAAAAATCAAGGTCGTAACCCTAAAATTGGATTTTTGATGAAGGTTCAAAGGCTTCATTGCACTTTGCCTGAAATGATGCTTAAGTTTGTAAGAGCCGCCATATTGCGTCAGAAATCAGTTAAATTGAAGAGTGAGAATTTTGCAAAAAATTAGAGTAAACCTACTATGTTTAAGCTATACCAGGCCGAAAAATCAAGATCATAACCCTAAAATTGGGTTTTTGATGAAGGATCAAAGGCTTCATTGCACTTTGCCCAAAATGATGCTTAAGTTCGTAAGAGGCCCCATATTGCGTCAGAAATCAGTTAAATTGAAGAGTGAGAATTTTGCAAAAAATTAGAGCAAACCTACTATGTTTAAGCTATACCAGGCCGGAAAATCAATGCCATAACTTGAAAACTGAATTTGTGGTAACAATTTAAAGTTTCTTGTTGCACAATTTGATTATTAAAGTGTTTTGGCACGAGGGTTTTCAAAAAATCACCCTGCCCAAACCAGACCAGATAGAACCTTGAAACTTTTACCAAATGTAAACAGAAGTCTGCTTAATAAACAGAAAAAGTTTCGACCAGATCGCTTCATCAGGAGTAAAGTTATACAAGTTGGAACTGGACTATTAACTAAGAGACAGGAGCAGTTTAAACAAAAGTGGTAACTTGAGAGTTTGGGGCACTTTAGCGATTAGAGCGCCCTCTTTCTCCAAAAATTCACTTGTAACTAAAGCACAACTCGTCTTTTGGCATTTTGTGCGAAACAACCATCAACTTACATGAATGTTACGTTGTATTGTTACGTATATGTAACATGCTTGAGGATTATTGTTTTGAGGAGATTGAGAGGGAAATTTGAGGAGTTTTTTGAGTCATTTTGTAGAGGGAGGTCTGTTTAATAACTGTGCAAAGTTTCAGCCAGATCGGATCATCAGGGACGGAGCAGCACAATTTTAAATATTTTCAAGCCTTTAACTTATGTGGTTTTCGAAAAATTGATCAACCTTTGACGTCCTCTAGCGGCCAAACGGTGCAACCTAGCGCTGCGCGCTCAACGTCACGTGATAGCCACATTCATTAGCTTTCTTTTGTTATCTGGTGTTTGTATACAGAGTGTTTCAAATAAGCGAGTTATTCACGATTTAATGGGAAAATGCACTGAAATTTTGCCCAAAATGACTGATCTTCCTGGCCTGTTGTGTTAACAGCCGCCATGTTGTTTGTCAACTTGTCAAAGTGACTTTTTTCAATAATTTCAGCCTGGGGAACACGAATTTGATGTTTTTTTTGCTCTAATTGGCATGGTTTCGGAAATATCCTTAATAATATGTCAATTTAGTCATTTTTTTGACAGTTTTCAGGGCGTGGCACCCTTAAAAATGACTTTTTTGACAAATGACACTTTACATCATATTTCTAACGTTAATTCAAACATATTCTGGCAGTTAAAATATAAATTCAAAATTCAAATTTTTTTCCCAAAATTTGGTGGGGGGGACCCTTTGAAAACTGTCAAGAAAACGGTTTTTGGTTTTTCTTGGACAAACGGTCGGTTTTTCAAAAAAAGTGTATAAATGAGAAAAGTTGCGTTCTAGTGTGGTACACTCGTGGTAAAAATTTCAAGTCTCTAACTTAAGCAGTTTTCGAGATATTTGCAAAAATGTTTTAAAATTTTTCATCAACTTTGACGCCCTCTAGCGGTCAAACGGTCCAACTTAGCGCGGCCCGCTCAACGTCACGTGATAGCCCTATTTCTTAGCTTTGTTTTGTCATATGACGTATTTATACAGAATGTTTCAAATAAGCGAGTTATTGGCGATTTTCTGCTAAAGTGCACCGAATTTGTGCTTAAAATGGCTGGTTTTCCTGACCTACTATACTGACAGCCGCCATATTGGATTTCAATCTGTCAAAGTGGTCATTTTGGTTAATTTCGGTCTCAACGATTTTTAGGTTTGTTTTGCCAAAAGTGGCACCATTTCAGAAATAACCGAAAAAAAATCAAATTTTTGTAATTTTTTGACAATTTCTGGGCGTGGCACCCTTAAAAATGACTTTTTTGACAAATGACACTTTACGTCATATTTGTACCGTTACTAGAAAGATATTCGGGCAGTCAAAATATAAATTCAAAATTCAAATTTTTTTTCCAAAATTTGGGGGGGAGGACCCTTTGAAAACTGTCAAGAAAACGGTTTTTGGTTTTTCTTGGACAAACGGTCAGTTTTTCGAAAAAAGTGTATAAATGAGAAAAGTTGCGTTCTAGTGTGGTACACTCGTGGTAAAAATTTCAAGTCTCTAACTTAAGTAGTTTTCGAGTTATTTGCAAAAATGTTTTAAAATTTTTCATCAACTTTGACGCCCTCTAGCGGTCAAACGGTCCAACTTAGCGCGGCCCGCTCAACGTCACGTGATAGCCCTATTTCTTAGCTTTGTTTTGTCATATGACGTATTTATCCAAAATGTTTCAAATAAGCGAGTTATTGGCGTCGTTTTGGCTTAAAATGACTGGTTTTCCTGACCTACTATAAAAAAACCTAAAATCGTTTCGGAAATAACCTTTTGAAATTTTTTGTATAATTTTGAAATTTTTTTTTTTTATTTTTTTGAATGGATTTTTTTCATTTTTTTTTGCGGATTTCAGGAGTTTGCGTATTTCTGATTTTAGTTTAACAAAATAGTCGATAAAAACAATTTTTTCCAGGCCAATCTACCGTCCAACGAGCCGCCTTACATTAGAGATCACGTGTTCAAATGGATAACACGTTCAACGCCTCGTTTCCCAATCGAAAATTCAATGTTTTCGCTTTGGACGTTAGAGGGCGCACCAGTTGCATTACGCGGTAAGTATGAATGTAGTAGAAGTAGTAGGGAAGTTTGGATTACCTGAATCTGGGAGTTACCTAACTCCTGTGTGGAGGTTCCTGAACCCACTTTTCTAGGGAAACCACTCTCAAGATAACCCCACTTTTCTCAGCGTTTGGGAAAAAGTTTTTAGTGTTTTTTCTGTGTATTGGATAGGAAATTTAATGAGGATTCCAAAAATGTGCTTAAAACAGTCATTTTCTTACTCCAAGTGGGTTTTACAGGCGATTTTGTCCCTGACTGTCCTTTCAAACTGTGCTTCTGGTAGTTCAAATTTTGACACCACTTTTTTGCCTGACTTTACCTGATTTGTTGTGCTTTTTTATGTTATTAGATAGGAAATTTAATGAGGATTCCAAAAATGTGCTTAAAACAGTCATTTTCTTACTCCAAGTGGGTTTTACAGGCGATTTTGTCCCTGACTGTCCTTTCAAACTGTGCTTCTGGTAGTTCAAATTTTGACACCACTTTTTTGCCTGACTTTATCTGATTTGTTGTGCTTTTTTATGTTATTAGATAGGAAATTTAATGAGGATTCCAAAAATGTGCTTAAAACAGTCATTTTCTTACTCCAAGTGGGTTTTACAGGCGATTTTGTCCCTGACTGTCCTTTCAAACCGTGTTTCTGGCAGTTTAAACTTTGACCCCACTTTTCTCCCTGACTTTACCTGATTTTGTATTGTTTTTTTATGTCGCTAGATAGGAAATTTAATGAGGATTCCAAAAATGTGCTTAAAACAGTAATTTTCTTACTCCAAGTGGGTTTTACAGGCGATTTTGTCCCTGACTGTCCTTTCAAACTGTGTTTCTGGCAGTTCAAACTTTGACACCGCTTTTCTCTGTCGTCTAAAATGCTGAAATTCATTTGCCTGAAATCGTCTCTTTAAATTCTCTTCTGAAATCGTATTTTTAAAATGCTGAAATTAATTTCCTAAAATTATATTTTGAAGTTGGTTAAATTGTTTTTTTTTTATTTGCAATTATCTTACTAAAATCGTCTTTTCGAATTGCTGAAATCGTCTCTTTAAATTGCTGAAATAGTCTTATTAATTTGCAAAAGCGTCTTTTTTAAAATGCTGAAAGTAGTTGCCTGAAATCATCTTTCAAAATGCTGAAATAGTCTCTTTAAATTGCTGAAATCGTTTTTTAAAATTGTGAAATTAATTGCCTGAAATTGTCTTTCTAAATTGCTGAAATCGTTCATTTAAAATGCTGAAATTCATTTCCTGAAATCATTTATTTGAAATGCTGAAATTCACGTCAAACGGCTGAAATCGTCTTTTTAAAATTCTAAAATCAATTGCCTGAAATAACTTCTTTAAAATGGTGAAATAATCTTACATTTTAATTGCTGAAATCGTCTTATTAAAACGATAAAATTAATTTTATAAAATCATCTCTTAAAAATGCTAAAATATGTGAAAAAATACGGAATCAGTTTCCTAAAATCATCTTTTAAAATTGGCTGAAATCGTCCTTTTGAAAATGCTGAAATTAGCGTAAACATGCTAAAATTAATTTTTTAAAAGCATCTCTTCAAATTGCTGAAATTGTCTTTGTAAATTGGTGAAATCGCCTTTTTAAAATGCATTACGTAAAAATGCTGAAATTAGAGTAAACATGCTAAATTTAATTTTTATAAATAATCTCTTCAAATTGCTGAAATCGTCCTTGTAAATTGTTGAAATCGTCTTTTTAAAATGCATTTCTTAAAAATGCTGAAATTAGCGTAAAAATGCTAAAATTAATTATTTTTATAAATAATCTCTTCAAATTGCTGAAATCGTCCTTGTAAATTGGTGAAATCGTCTTTTTAAAATGCATTTCTTAAAAATGCTGAAATTAGTGTAAAAACGCTAAAATTAATTTTTTAAACCATCTCTTCAAATTGCTGAAATCGTCTTTGTAAATTGGTGAAATCGTCTTTTTAAAATGTATTTCTTAAAAATGCTGAAATTAGTGTAAAAATGCTAAAATTAATTTTTTAAAACCATCTCTTCAAATTGCTGAAATCGTCTTTGTAAATTGGTGAAATCGTCTTTTTAAAATGCAAATCTTAAAAATGCTGAAATTATCGTAAACATGCTAAAATTAATTATTTTTATAAATAATCTCTTCAAATTGCTGAAATCGTCCTTGTAAATTGGTGAAATCGTCTTTTTAAAATGTATTTCTTAAAAATGCTGAAATTAGTGTAAAAATGCTAAAATTAATTTTTTTAAATAATCTCTTCAAATTGCTGAAATCGTCTTAGTAAATTGGTGAAATCGTCTTTTTAAAATGTATTTCTTAAAAATGCTGAAATTAGCGTAAAAATGCTAAAATTATTTTTTTTTAAATAATCTCTTCAAATTGCTGAAATCGTCTTAGTAAATTGGTGAAATCGTCTTTTTAAAATGTATTTCTTAAAAATGCTGAAATTAGTGTAAAAATGCTAAAATTTATTTTTTTAAATAATTTCTTCAAATTGCTGAAATCGTCTTTGTAAATTGGTGAAATCGTATTTTTAAAATGTATTTCTTAAATATGCTGAAATTAGCGTAAAAATGCTAAAATTAATTTTTTTAAATAATCTCTTCAAATTGCTGAAATCGTCTTTGTAAATTGTTGAAATCGTCTTTTTAAAATGCATTTCTTTAAAATGCTGAAATTAATATCCTAAAATCATTTTTTCAATTTCCTAAAATCACCTCTTCAAACTGGTGAAATCATCTATTTAAGATGCTAAAGCCGTCTTTTTAAAATCATTTCTTTAAAATGCTTAAATTAGCGTAAAAATGCTAGAAATAATTTTCTAAAATCATCTTTTCAAATTGTTGAAACCGTCTTTTTAAAATGCTGAAATTAATTGCTTGAAATCGTGATTCCAAATTGCTGAAATCGTCTCTTAAAAATGCTGAAATCGCCTTTTTAAAGTACTAAAAATAATTTCCTGAAACCATTTCTTTAAAATGCTGAAATTAGCGTACAAATCCAAAATTAATTTCCTAAAATTACCTTTTAAAATTGCAGAAATCGTCCTTTTAGAATGCTGAAATTAATTACCTCAAATTGTCTCCTCAGATTGCTAGAATCGTCTCTTTTAATTGCTGAAATAGTCTTTTTACTTTTCAAAAATCGGCTTCTTAAAATCGTCCATTAAAATAACTGAAATCGCCCTTTAAAAATGCTGAAATTATTAGCCTGAAATCGTCTCTTGAAATTGGTGAAATCGTCTTATTAAAATAATAAAACTAATCATCATTCACACAAAATCATCTCTTTAATATACTGAAATCATATTGTTAAAATGTTAAAATTACCGTAAAAATATGAAACTAATATCCTAAAATCATCAAATTACCGAAATCGTCTCTTTAAAATGCTGAAATTAATTGCCTGAAATCATCTCTTAAAAATGCTAAAATTTGCGCAAAAATGCTGAAATTAATTTATTTAAATCATATCTTCAAATTGCTGAAATCGTTTTTTTTTAAATGCTAAAATTAATTTCCTAAAATCATCGCTTCAAGTTGCTGAAATCGTTTCTATTAATTGTCTGAAATCAATTCTTTAAATTGCTGAAATTAGCGTAAAAATGCTAAAATTAATTTTTTAAAATAATCTTTTCTAATTGCTGAAATCGTCCTTGTAAATTGTTAAAATCGTCTTTTTAAAATGCATTTCTTAAAAATGCTAAAATTAATTTTTTAAAACCATCTCTTCAAATTGCTGAAATCGTCTTTGTAAACTGTTGAAATCGTCTTTTTAAAATGTATTTCTTAAAAATGCTGAAATTAGCGTAAAAATGCTAAAATTAATTTTTTAAAATAATCTTTTCAAATTGCTGAAATCGTCCTTGTAAATTGTTGAAATCGTCTTTTTAAAATGCATTTCTTAAAAATGCTAAAATTAATTTTTTAAAACCATCTCTTAAAATTGCTGAAATCGTCCTTGTAAATTGTTATAATCGTCTTTTTAAAATGCATTTCTTAAAAATGCTGAAATTAGCGTAAAAATGCTAAAATTAATTTTTTTAAATAACCATCCCCTCAAATTGCTGAAATCGTCTTTGTAAATTGTTGAAATCGTCTTTTTAAAATGTATTTCTTAAAAATGCTGAAATTAGCGTAAAAACGCTAAAATTAATTTTTTAAAACATCCTCAAATTGCTGAAATCGTCTTTGTAAATTGTTGAAATCGTCTTTTTAAAATGCATTTCTTAAAAATGCTGAAATTAGCGTAAAAATGCTAAAATTAATTTTTTTAAATAATCTTTTCAAATTGCTGAAATCGTCCTTGTAAATTGTTGAAATCGTCTTTTTAAAATGCATTTCTTAAAAATGCTGAAATTAGTGTAAAAATGCTAAAATTAATTTTTTTAAATAATCTCTTCAAATTGTTAAAATCGTCTTTTTAAAATGCATTTCTTAAAAATGCTAAAATTAATTTTTTAAAATAATCTTTTAAATTGAAATCGTCTTTGTAAATTGTTGAAATCGTCTTTTTAAAATGTATTTCTTAAAAATGCTGAAATTAGCGTAAAAATGCTAAAATTAATTTTTTAAAATAATCTTTTCTAATTGCTGAAATCGTCCTTGTAAATTGTTGAAATCGTCTTTTTAAAATGCATTTCTTAAAAATGCTAAAATTAATTTTTTAAAACCATCTCTTCAAATTGCTGAAATCGTCCTTGTAAATTGTTATAATCGTCTTTTTAAAATGCATTTCTTAAAAATGCTGAAATTAGCGTAAAAATGCTAAAATTAATTTTTTAAAATAATCTTTTCAAATTGCTGAAATCGTCCTTGTAAATTGTTGAAATCGTCTTTTTAAAATGCATTTCTTAAAAATGCTAAAATTAATTTTTTAAAACCATCTCTTCAAATTGCTGAAATCGTCTTTGTAAATTGTTGAAATCGTCTTTTTAAAAAGCATTTCTTCAAAATGCTGAAATTAGTGTAAAAATGCTAAAATTAATTTTTTAAAACCATCTCTTCAAATTGCTGAAATCGTCTTTCTAAAATGTATTTCTTAAAAATTCTGAAATTAGAGTAAAAATGCTAAAATTAATTTTTTTAAATAATCTCTTCAAATTGCTGAAATCGTCTTAGTAAATTGGTGAAATCGTCTTTTTAAAATGCATTTCTTTAAAATGCTGAAATTAATATCCTAAAATCATTTTTTCAATTTCCTAAAATCACCTCTTCAAACTGGTGAAATCATCTATTTAAGATGCTAAAGCCGTCTTTTTAAAATCATTTCTTTAAAATGCTTAAATTAGCGTAAAAATGCTAGAAATAATTTTCTAAAATCATCTTTTCAAATTGTTGAAACCGTCTTTTTAAAATGCTGAAATTAATTGCTTGAAATCGTGTTTTCAAATTGCTGAAATCGTCTCTTAAAAATGCTGAAATCGCCTTTTTAAAGTACTAAAAATAATTTCCTGGAACCATTTCTTTAAAATGCTGAAATTAGCGTACAAATCCAAAATTAATTTCCTAAAATTACCTTTTAAAATTGCTGAAATCGTCTTTTTAGAATGCTGAAATTAATTGCCTCAAATTGTCTCCTCAGATTGCTGGAATCGTCTCTTTAAATTGCAAAAATCGTCTTCTTAAAATGCTGAAATTAATTGCCTGAAATCGTCTCTTGAAATTGGTGAAATCGTCTTATTAAAATAATAAAACTAATTTCCTGAAATCGTCTCTTCAAATTGCTGAAATTATTTTTTTAATTTTCTAAAATCGTCTTTTTAAAATGCTAAAATTACCGTAAAAAATGATGAAACTAATATCCTTAAATCATCAAATTACTGAAATCGTCTCTTTAAAATGCTGAAATTAATTGTATGATATCATTTATTCAAACTGCTGAAATCGTTTTACTAAATTACTGAAATCGCCTTATTAAAATGTTGAAATTAATTTCCTGAAATCATCTCTTAAAAATGCTAAAATTAGCGTATAAATGCTGAAATTAATTTCATCAAATTATTGCTTCAAATTGCTGAAATCATTTTTCTAATTTGCTAAAGTCGTCTTTTTAAAATTATGAAATTAGTTTCATCAAATTATTGCTTCAAATTGCTGAAATCATTTTTCTAATTTGCAAAAGTCGTCTTTTTAAAATTCTGAAATTAATTTCATCCAATTATTGCTTCAAATTGCTGAAATAATTTTTCTAATTTGCTAAAGTCGCCTTTTTAAAATTATCAAATTAATTGTCTGAAATTATCTCAAAAAATGCTGAAAATAGTGTAAAAATGCTACAACTAATTTCCTAAAATCATTGCATCAAATTTGCTGAAATCGTCTCTTTAAATTGCTAAAATCGTATTTTTAAAATTCTGAAATTAATTAATTTAGATCATATCTTCGAACTGCTGAAATTAGTGTAAAAATGCTGAAATTATTTTTTTTAGTAAATCGTTTGTTCAAATTGCTGAAATTAGTGTAAAAAATGCTGAAATTATTTTTTTCAAATCGTCTGTTCAAATTTGCTGAAATCGTCTCTTAAAACTGCTGAAATCGTCTTTTTAAAATGCTGAAATTAATTGCCTGAAATCGTCTTCTCAGATTGCTGAAATTGTCTTTTCAAACTGCTGAAATCGTCTTTTTAAAATGCTGAAATTAATTGCTTGAAATAATTTCTTTAAAATGCTGAAATCAGTACTATTGGTGAAGCTGTGACAGTTGAAGTTTAAATCGTTAAATGACAGTTTGTTTTTTTCTTTTTTTAGATTTTTAAAGCCTTTGGGACCTCCACAACTCAATTTCAACGATGATTTGGACGTTACATCACCGGAACAGTGTTTACGTTACGTTTCTCTGATACCTTTCACCGATTCGCAGCCATTCTACAACAATGTTTGGTTGACCAGTGACGTACGTTATTTCAAATTATTTGTAGTATTCACAATGTTGTATACAGGGTGGACTATAAGTAATAGGACAGAGAGCAACAGCATATTCCCCTGACATCAAAATAATACGATTTATAGTCATACAAATTCATCCATCGAGAATGACGTCAAACAGGTGAAAAACACCACTTTTCTCCCTGATTTTACATGATTTTGTAATGTTTTTTTATGTCATTCGATAGGAAATTTAATGAGGATTCCAAAAATGTGCTTAAAACAGTCATTTTCTCACTCTAAGCGGGTTTTACAAGCAATTTTGTTGCTGAGTGTCATTTCTAATTGTGTTTCTGGCAGTTAAAACTTTGATATCATTTTTCTCCCGGATTTTACGTGATTTTGAAGTGATTTTTATGTCATTAGATAGGAAATTTAATGAGGATTCCAAAAATGTGTTTGAAACGGTCATTGTCTCACTCTAAGGGGGTTTTAAAGGCGACTTTGTCCCTGACTGCCTTTTCAAACTGTGTTTTTGGCACTTCAAATTTTAATACCTTTTTCCTCTTTAATTTCACGAGATTTTGAAGTGTTTTGTATGTCATTAGATAGGAAATTTAATGGGGATTACAAAAATGTGCTTGAAACTGTCATTTTCTCACTCCAAGTGGAGTTTTCAGGCAATTTTGTTGCTGAGTGTCATTTCTAACGGTGTTTCTGGCAGTTCAAATTTTGATACCTTCTTCCTCCCTAATTTTACTACATTTTGAAGTGTTTTCTATGTCATTAAATAGGAAATTTAATGAGGATTCCAAAAATGTACTTAAAACAGTCATTTTCTCACTACAAGTGGAGTTTTCATGCAATTTTGTTGCTGAGTGTCATTTATAACTGTGATTTTGGCAGTTCAAACTTTGATACCATTTTTCTCCCTGATTTTATGTGATTTTGAAGTGTTTTTTTTATGTCATTAGATAGGAAATTTAATGGGGATTCCAAAAATGTGCTTAAAACTGTCATTTTCTCACTACAAGGGGGTTTTAAAGGCGACTTTGTCCCTGACTGTCCTTTCAAACTGTATTTCTAGCAATTCAAATTTTGACACCACTTTTCTCACTGACTTTACGTGATTTTGAAGTGTTTTTTATGTCATTAGATACGAAATTTAATGAGGATTCCAAAAATGTGCTTGAAACAGTCATTTTCTCACTCCAAGGGGGTTTTAAAGGCGACTTTGTCCCTGACTGTCCTTTTCAAACTGTGTTTTTGGCAGTTCAAATTTTGATACCATTTTCTCCCTGATTTTACGTGATTTTGAAGTGTTTTTTATGTCATTAGATAGGAAATTTAATGAGGATTCCAAAAATGTGCTTGAAACAGTCATTTTCTTACTCCAAGTGGGGTTTTCAGGCAATTTTGTTGCTGAGTGTCATTTATAACTGGGATTTTGGCAGTTCAAATTTTGATACCATTTTTCTCCCTGATTTTATGTGATTTCGCAGTGTTTTTTTTATGTCATTAGATAGGAAATTTAATGAGGATTCCAAAAATGTGCTTAAAACAGTCATTTTCTTACTCCAAGTGGGTTTTACAGGCGATTTTGTACCTGACTGTCCTTTCAAACTGTGTTTCTGGCAGTTAAAAGTGTCACACCACTTTTCTTCCTGACTTTACATGATTTTGTAGTGTTTTTTTATGTTATTAGATAGGAAATTTAATGAGGATTTCAAAAATGTGCTTAAAACAGTCATTTTCTAACTCCAAGTGGGTTTTACAGGCGATTTTGTACCTGACTGTCCTTTCAAACTGTGTTTAAGGCAGTTAAAAGTGTCACACCACTTTTCTACCTGATTTTACATGATTTTGTAGTGTTTTTTTATGTTATTAGATAGGAAATTTAATGAGGATTTCAAAAATGTGCTTAAAACAGTCATTTTCTTACTCCAAGTGGGTTTTACAGGCGATTTTGTACCTGAACTGTGTTTCTGGCAGTTAAAAGTGTCACACCACTTTTCTTCCTGACTTTACATGATTTTGTAGTGTTTTTTTTATGTTATTAGATAGGAAATTTAATGAGGATTTCAAAAATGTGCTTAAAACAGTCATTTTCTAACTCCAAGTGAGTTTTACAGGCGATTTTGTACCTGACTGTCCTTTCAAACTGTGTTTAAGGCAGTTAAAAGTGTCACACCACTTTTCTACCTGATTTTACGTGATTTTGTAGTGTTTTTTTATGTTATTAGATAGGAAATTTAATGAGGATTTCAAAAATGTGCTTAAACAGTCATTTTCTTACTCCAGTGGGTTTTACAGGCGATTTTGTACCTGAACTGTTTTTGGCAATTAAAAGTGTCTGACTTACATGATTTTGTAGTGTTTTTTTATGTTATTAGATAGGAAATTTAATGAGGATTTCAAAAATGTGCTTAAAACAGTCATTTTCTTACTGCAAGTGGGTTTTACAGGCGATTTTGTACCTGACTGTCCTTTCAAACTGTGTTTAAGGCAGTTAAAAGTGTCACACCACTTTTCTTCCTGACTTTACATGATTTTGTAGTGTTTTTTTATGTTATTAGATAGGAAATTTAATGAGGATTTCAAAAATGTGCTTAAAACAGTCATTTTCTTACTCCAAGTGGGTTTTACAGGCGATTTTGTACCTGACAGTCCTTTCAAACTGTGTTTCTGGCAGTTAAAAGTGTCACACTACTTTTCTTCCTGACTTTACATGATTTTGTAAGTTTTTTTTTATGTTATTAGATAGGAAATTTAATGGGGATTCCAAAAATGTGCTTAAAACAGTCATTTTCTTAGTACAAGTGAGTTTTACAGGCGATTTTGTACCTGACTGTCCTTTCAAACTGTGTTTAAGGCAGTTAAAAGTGTCACACTACTTTTCTTCCTGACTTTACATGATTTTGTAGTGTTTTTTTATGTCATTAGATAGGAAATTTAATGAGAATTCCAAAAATGTGCTTAAAACAGTCATTTTCTTACTGCAAGTGAGTTTTACAGGCGATTTTGTCCCTGACTGTCCTTTCATACTGTGTTTCTGGCAGTTAAAAGTGTCACACCACTTTTCTTCCTGACTTTACATGATTTTGTAGTGTTTTTTTATGTTATTAGATAGGAAATTTAATGAGGATTTCAAAAATGTGCTTAAAACAGTCATTTTCTAACTCCAAGTGGGTTTTACAGGCGATTTTGTACCTGACTGTCCTTTCAAACTGTGTTTAAGGCAGTTAAAAGTGTCACACCACTTTTCTACTGATTTTACGTGATTTTGTAGTGTTTTTTTATGTTATTAGATAGGAAATTTAATGAGGATTTCAAAAATGTGCTTAAAACAGTCATTTTCTAACTCCAAGTGGGTTTTACAGGCGATTTTGTACCTGACTGTCTTTCAAACTGTGTTAAGCAGTTAAAGTGTCACACCACTTTTCTACCTGATCAATTACGTGATTTTGTAGTGTTTTTTTATGTTATTAGATAGAAATTTAAGAGGATTTCAAAATGTGCTTAAAACAGTCATTTTCTAACTCCAAGTGGGTTTTACAGGCGATTTTGTACTGACTGTCCTTTCAAACTGTGTTTAAGGCAGTTAAAAGTGTCACACCACTTTTCTACCTGATTTACATGATTTTGTAGTGTTTTTTTTATGTTATTAGATAGGAAATTTAATGAGGATTTCAAAAATGTGCTTAAAACAGTCATTTTCTTACTCCAAGTGGGTTTTACAGGCGATTTTGTACCTGAACTGTGTTTCTGGCAGTTAAAAGTGTCACACTTTTCTTCCTGACTTTACATGATTTTGTAGTGTTTTTTTATGTTATTAGATAGGAAATTTAATGAGGATTTCAAAAATGTGCTTAAAACAGTCATTTTCTAACTCCAAGTGAGTTTTACAGGCGATTTTGTACCTGACTGTACTTTCAAACTGTGTTTAAGGCAGTTAAAAGTCTCACACTACTTTTCTTCCTGACTTTACATGATTTTGTAGTGTTTTTTTATGTTATTAGATAGGAAATTTAATGAGGATTCCAAAAATGTGCTTAAAACAGTCATTTTCTAACTCCAAGTGGTTTACAGGCGATTTTGTACCTGACTGTCCTTTCAAACTGTGTTTAAGGCAGTTAAAAGTGTCACACCATTTTTCTACTGATTTTACGTGATTTTGTAGTGTTTTTTTTATGTTTTATTAGATAGGAAATTTAATGAGGATTTCAAAAAATGTGCTTAAAACAGTCATTTCTAACTCCAAGGGGTTTTACAGGCGATTTTGTACCTGACAGTCCTTTCAAAACCAGCAGTTAAAAGTGTTACTTTTCTTCTGAACAATTTTTAATTTTTTTTTATGTTATTAGATAGGAAATTTAATGGGGATTCCAAAAATGTGCTTAAACAGTCATTTTCTTAGTAAAGTGAGTTTTACAGGCGATTTTGTACCTGACTGTACTTTCAAACTGTGTTTAAGGCAGTTAAAAGTTCACACTACTTTTCTTCCTGACTTTACATGATTTTGTAGTGTTTTTTTATGTCATTAGATAGAAATTTAATGAAAATTCAAAAATGTGCTTAAAACAGTCATTTTTTACCAAGTGAGTTTTACAGGCGATTTTGTACCTGACTGTCCTTTCAAACTGTGTTTAAGGCAGTTAAAAGTGTCACCACTTTTCTTCTGACTTTACTTGATTTTGTAGTGTTTTTTTATGTCATCAGATAGAAATTTAATGAGGATTCCAAAAATGTGCTTAAAACAGTCATTTCTTACCAAGTGGGGTTAACAATTTTTCACTGTCTGTCCTTTCAAACTGAGTTTTTGGCAGTTAAAAGTTTACACCATTTTTAAAACTTGAAACGGACCCTTAAATTTTCAAAATTGAATAACTCCGCCATTTTTTGACTTACAGGGTGCGCAAACCACTCAAAATAAAGCTCTTTGAGTGCTCTTTCCTGCCATACCAGTCACGTGATCCGTTCTTGTAAAATAAGTACACACGTTGGGCGCCAAAATTGTAACAATTTTCGAAAAAAGTAATTTTCAGTCAGCTGAAACGGTTGCAGGTAGCGCCCCCTATCAGCCACCGCAAAATGGACGAAAGCGTTGCATTTACCGGCTGTCAAAACCACTTTACAAAAATTTTCAGTAATTTATAACAAAAAAAAAATTAAAAGCAAAATTTCAACTTTCACACCCTGTATTTTTGGTAATATTAACACTCGGTATAGGACGATTTAGCTAAATCGTATTATTTTTGAGGAATATGCTGTAGATTATATGTCCCATTACCCATGGTCCACCCTGTATATCAATAATTATTAGTTTAAGTGACAACATTGCCCACTAATGCTTCCGACAAAGACAGAGCAAACCAGAACAAACGATTCCAGAGAGGTCGGGTTCACCCAACTTCTTTTTATTGTTAATTGTTATTTCTTTATCTAAAAATTGTTTATGTTTGTTTGTTGGATAGGAAATTTAATGAGGATTTCAAAAATGTGCTTAAAACAGTCATTTTCTCACTCCAAGAGGGTTTTAGAGGTGATTTTGTCCCTGACTGTCTTTTCAAACTGTGTTTCTGGCAGTTCAAACTTTGACACCGCTTTTCTTCCTGACTGTACCAAATTTTTGAGTATTTTTTGAAGTTATTTGATAGGAAATTTAATGAGGATTTCAAAAATGTGCTTAAAACAGTCATTTTCTCACTCCAAGAGGGTTTTAGAGGTGATTTTGTCCCTGACTGTCTTTTCAAACTGTGTTTCTGTCAGTTCAAACTTTGACACCGCTTTTCTTCCTGACTGTACCAAATTTTTGAGTATTTTTTGAAGTTATTTGATAGGAAATTTAATGAGGATTTCAAAAATGTGCTTAAAACAGTCATTTTCTCACTGCAAGTGGGTTTGACAAACGATTTTGTCCCTGACTGTCCTTTCGAACTGTGTTTCTGTCAGTTCAAACTTTGACACCGCTTTTCTTCCTGACTCTATCAAATTTTTGAGTATTTTTTGAAGTTATTTGATAGGAAATTTAATGAGGATTTCAAAAATGTGCTTAAAACAGTCATTTTCTCACTCCAAGAGGGTTTTAGAGGTGATTTTGTTCCTGACTGTCTTTTCAAACTGTGTTTCTGGCAGTTTAAATTTTGACACCGCTTTTCTTCCTGACTGTATCAAATTTTTGAGTATTTTTTGAGGTTATTTGATAGGAAATTTAATGAGGATTTCAAAAATGTGCTTAAAACAGTCATTTTCTCACTCCAAGAGGGTTTTAGAGGTGATTTTGTCCCTGACTGTCTTTTCAAACTGTGTTTCTGGCAGTTCAAACTTTGACACCGCTTTTCTTCCTGACTGTACCAAATTTTGGAGTATTTTTTGAGGCTATTTGATAGGAAATTTAATGAGGATTTCAAAAATGTGCTTAAAACAGTCATTTTCTCACTGCAAGTGGGTTTGACAAGCGATTTTGTCCCTGACTGTCTTTTCAAACTGTGTTTCTGGCAGTTCAAACTTTGACACCGCTTTTCTTCCTGACTGTATCAAATTTTTGAGTATTTTTTGAAGTTATTTGATAGGAAATTTAATGAGGATTTCAAAAATGTGCTTAAAACAGTAATTTTCTCACTCCAAGAGGGTTTTAGAGGTGATTTTGTTCCTGACTGTCTTTTCAAACTGTGTTTCTGGCAGTTCAAACTTTGACACCGCTTTTCTTCCTGACTGTACCAAATTTTTGAGTATTTTTTGAAGTTATTTGATAGGAAATTTAATGAGAATTTCAAAAATGTGCTTAAAACAGTCATTTTCTCACTCCAAGAGGGTTTTAGAGGTGATTTTGTTCCTGACTGTCTTTTCAAACTGTGTTTCTGGCAGTTCAAACTTTGACACCGCTTTTCTTCCTGACTCTATCAAATTTTTGAGTATTTTTTGAAGTTATTTGATAGGAAATTTAATGAGGATTTCAAAAATGTGCTTAAAACAGTAATTTTCTCACTCCAAGAGGGTTTTAGAGTGATTTTGTCCCTGACTGTCTTTTCAAACTGTGTTTCTGGCAGTTCAAATTTTGACACCGCTTTTCTTCCTGACTGTACCAAATTTTGAGTGTTTTTTGAGGTTATTTGATAGGAAATTTAATGAGGATTTCAAAAATGTGCTTAAAACAGTCATTTTCTCACTCCAAGAGGGTTTTAGAGGTGATTTTGTTCCTGACTGTCTTTTCAAACTGTGTTTCTGGCAGTTTAAACATTGACACCGCTTTTCTTCCTGACTGTACCAAATTTTGGAGTGTTTTTTGAGGTTATTTGATAGGAAATTTAATGAGAATTTCAAAAATGTGCTTAAAACAGTCATTTTCTCACTGCAAGTGGGTTTGACAAGCGATTTTGTCCCTGACTGTCCTTTCAAACTGTGTTTCTGGCAGTTCAAACTTTGACACCGCTTTTCTTCCTGACTGTACCAAATTTTTGAGTATTTTGGAGTATTTTTTGAAGTTATTTGATAGGAAATTTAATGAGGATTTCAAAAATGTGCTTAAAACAGTCATTTTCTCACTCCAAGAGGGTTTTAGAGGTGATTTTGTCCTGACTGTCTTTTCAAACTGTGTTTCTGGCAGTTCAAATTTTGACACCGCTTTTCTTCCTGACTGTACCAAATTTTTGAGTGTTTTTTGAGGTTATTGGATAGGAAATTTGATGAGGATTTCAAAAATGTGCTTAAAACAGTCATTTTCTCACTCCAAGAGGGTTTTAGAGGTGATTTTGTTCCTGACTGTCTTTTCAAACTGTGTTTCTGGCAGTTTAAACATTGACACCGCTTTTCTTCCTGACTGTACCAAATTTTGGAGTGTTTTTTGAGGTTATTTGATAGGAAATTTAACGAGAATTTCAAAAATGTGCTTAAAACAGTCATTTTCTCACTGCAAGTGGATTTGACAAACGATTTTGTTCCTGACTGTCTTTTCAAACTGTGTTTCTGGCAGTTCAAACTTTGACACCGCTTTTCTTCCTGACTGTACCAAATTTTGGAGTATTTTTTGAAGTTATTTGATAGGAAATTTAATGAGGATTTCAAAAATGTGCTTAAAACAGTCATTTTCTCACTCCAAGAGGGTTTTAGAGGTGATTTTGTCCCTGACTGTCTTTTCAAACTGTGTTTCTGTCAGTTCAAACTTTGACACCGCTTTTCTTCCTGACTCTATCAAATTTTTGAGTATTTTTTGAGGTTATTTGATAGGAAATTTAATGAGGATTTCAAAAATGTGCTTAAAACAGTCATTTTCTCACTCAAAGAATGTTTTAGAGGTGATTTTGTCCCTGACTGTCTTTTCAAACTGTGTTTCTGGCAGTTCAAACTTTGACACCGCTTTTCTTCCTGACTGTACCAAATTTTTGAGTATTTTTTGAGGTTATTTGATAGGAAATTTAATGAGGATTTCAAAAATGTGCTTAAATCTGTCATTTTCTCACTGCAAGTGCTGTTTGATACAACACAGTTTTAATGGGCAGTCAGAGACAAAATCGCTTGTCAAACCCGCTTGCAGTGAGAAAATGACAGATTTAAGCACATTTTTGAAATCCTCATTAAATTTCCTATCTAATAACCTAAAA
The DNA here is from genome assembly GCA_018691245.2 of Ips nitidus. Classification (NCBI taxonomy): domain Eukaryota; kingdom Metazoa; phylum Arthropoda; class Insecta; order Coleoptera; family Curculionidae; genus Ips; species Ips nitidus. The sequence continues at coordinate 3,823,531 of CM042797.1, read as the reverse complement.
AAACACTACAAATTTGGTACAGTCAAGGAGAAAAGAGGTGTCAAAGTTTGAACTGCCAGAAACACAGTTCGAAAGGACAGTCAGGGACAAAATCGCTTGTCAAACCCACTTGCAGTGAGAAAATGACAGATTTAAGCACATTTTTGAAATCCTCATGAAATTTCCTATCCAATAACCTGAAAAAACACTTCTCACGAGGCAATCAAAAGGGCCCTGACAAACCAGGGATTAGACAGAACCACATCCAGGTGGATGTGCCAAATGCTGGCTACAAGAACCGCTGTAACAAACGTGGGCGAGAACAACTTTCAGATCTCCAGAATCAGATCTTCTTAATGTGGAGTCTGGTAGTAGACGAACTTCTCGGAATCCTTAACGGGAACGGAGTAACTTGTCTTGGCTATGCCGACGACATAGTCATTATGACCAAAGGCCAATTCGAAGGAGAGGATTCCTTGTGATCTCGTCGAAAGGGAGCTAGAGACCACCAGAAGATGGTGTTTATCAGTGGGATTGAGAGTCAACTCATCAAAAACCACACCAGGAGAACAAGACTTCAGCACTTGAAGAATATCCGCCTCAACGACGAAAACTTAGAATGGCGGCAAGAGGTTAAGTATCTAGGAATGCCAGCAAGACAAGGTCATCACTGATGGTGTGCAGGAACATTGCGGGAAAGACGAAGAGGGATTGTAACCCATCAATACTGCGATGGATGTATACCATGATCACATAAGACGAAGTAGTGTGGCACAGGAAATCCGAACTTTCCACAACAAGGAAAACATTGGAGATGGTGCAGAGACTTGCATGTCTTTGCATAACGGGAGCAATGAGATCGACCTGCTCCACGTCATGGTGAGAAGAACTGCTTGGGGAGCACATCTTTGCTCCTGCCTACTGACCGCCGATCTCAAAGAAGGGAAATTCACAGGGGAGAGGAAATTCAAAACATATTCGAACGGAACTGAGCACCAAGAGGACGGACCCTTAAGATAGAAGCAGAGAATGCCCCCCAAGAGAGATTGGAGCAGAGAATCCATTCAAACATTGGGAAAAAATACCATAATATGGTAATATACTCCCGGGGGGGCTGGAGCAGGAGTCTACGGGCCTCGCACCAAATACTCCAAACCCATGGGCCAGTTCCCTGGCATTTTTCAAGCGGAAACAACCAGGAAATTGCGATCCTTTCCGATAGCCCAGCAGCCATCAAAGGCGTTGAGCTGATCTAACATCAACTCGACGATGGTTGTGGAGTGCCTAGGAAAGCTCAATGATCTAGGAAGGAACAACAAGGTAACCCTCCTCTGGGTTCCAGGGACACGTCGGAGTGGAGGGTAACGAACAAGCAGATACTCTGGAGCATCAGCGCCACTGATCGGCCAGAACCATTCTGCGCTCTTGGAAAAGCACAGGTCCAGGAAGTACTTAATGAAGCTGAAGAAGAACTGAGAGCAACGCACTGGCAAAGACTTCCAGGACTGAGAAGATCTTCTTGGCAATTTTAACTGAGCAAGATCGAAGACTTTTTCTTCTTCTGACGGGTAATTGTCGACTCAGAGAACACCTAAGGAAGCTAAACCTAGAAGAGGACAGTACCTGAAGGTTTTGCGAAGAAGAACCAGAAACACCACATCTTGCTGGAGTGTTCTTGCAGAAGATCAAACACTCTGGGATTACTCCAGCTGGCTGTGGAGGAAATACCTCGAACAGACCCACTCAAGATCCTGAAATTCCTAAGAGAACTAAATCTTCAGGGGCTGCTATGAAGAAGGAAACCTTGCTTGAGATAGCAGAAGAAGATGGGGTACAATAGATCTAATCAGGTCGCAGTACATCTGTCACTATCCACACTAACCATTACCATTACCAACCTTGACAAACACCACAAAATCAGTCAGGGAGAAGCGGTGTGAAAGTCACGTGACTGTCTAGCTAAATTATCCTGTAAAACCACGTGATATTTGTCACTAATGTCAAAACTAGCAAGATTTGCCTTGAATTTGCTAGAATTCTTGCAATTTTTGAAACGAGACGTGTTTTAAGATTTGTGACAGTTATTTTGACAATTGTCACGTGATTCTTTAGCTAAATAGTGTTCTAAAATCACGTGCAACTGTCACTAACGTCAAAACTGTCAAAATGTGCTCAAAAGTTGCAGAAATCAGGTTTTAGAAAAGCTTTCTTGCAGTATTTGATGTAAAACGCGTTTCTGAGGTTTATGACAGTTATTTTGACAATTGTCACGTGATTCTTTAGCTAAATAGTGTTCTAAAATCACGTGACAATTGTCACTAACGTCAAAACTGTCAAACTGTGCTCAAAAGTTGCAAAAATCAGGTTTTAGAAAAGCTTTCTTGCAGTATTTGATGTAAAACGCGTTTCTGAGGTTTATGACAGTTATTTTGACAGATGTCACGTGATCCTTAAGCTAAATAGTGTTCTAAAATCACGTGACAATTGTCACTAACGTCAAAACTGTCAAACTGTGCTCAAAAGTTGCAAAAATCAGGTTTTAGAAAAGCTTTCTCGCATTATTTGATATAAGACGTGTTTCTGAGATTATGACAGTTATTTTGACAATTGTCACGTGACTGTCTAGCTAAATTATACTAAAAAACCACGTGATATCTGTCACTAATGTCAAAACTATCAAAATTTGCCTAAAATTTGCAAGAATTCCAGTTTAACACAGTTTTCTTACAGTTTTCCAAACGAGACGTGTTTCAAGATTTGTGACAGTTATTTTGACAATTGTCACGTGATTCTTTAGCTAAATAGTGTTCTAAAGTCACGTGACAATTGTCACTAACGTCAAAATCGTCTTAATTTGTAGCTTTGTTCGGGTTCATGATTTCCGAGTTCAGGAATTGATTTGGGCCATCTGCATGGATGGGATACGTATTGCTGCGTATTAATTTACAGGACCATATATACAAATTATCGTGCAAATGGTCCAAGCCCGTATTCGAAACAGTTCAGAAGCAACAATCCGAATGAAACTATAGAAAATCGAGTGGTTTTTGACTAATTTGGGGAAGGGGAATCCATTCCCGTTGTCCGTCTTCCGGTATCTCTTACCCAGGCTAAACAATCAGGGTTTAACAAAACTTCTCAAAGAGATACGTGAAAATGAACATTACCATTCGATTCCCTGTCGCAAATTTAGTATAAAACGACACTTTAGTCGAGCGTCTGTCTAAAAGTTGAAGTTTACGGCGCAATCTGCCGTACGGTTTGGCCGTACGGTCGCTCTTACGGCAAATCTGCAGTTTCTGATAGAAAAATTGGGTAAACCAGGCCTAAGAATATGTTTTTCCTTATTTTTTTTTTTTAAGAAAAAACCTATTTGTTGTGTTTGTTGGGAGCATTAGTTTTGCAACGGTTTCCTTCTCCCTGATACACTAAAACTGTCATTTTTCCACAGCAATTGATTGAATTCTCCATTGGTTCGGTCGTGGATCACTGCATCACTCTCGTCTGTTTTCTGTTGGCGCTAAAACTGGAAGCTTACCTCATATTAGGTATTCCTCCACGAAAAAGGTAAATTTTCTGTTCAGTGACTTGTTGGATACAGGGTGGAGCAAAAAACTGTCGGATAGCTCAGAATGTGACCTTTCCAAAAATGGGGTTACACGTCACAATCTCTTAGGGCGTAACGCCGCTAGAGGGCGTCTAAAGTTTAAGTACCCTTTTAAGGTTTCTGAAATTTTTTATCATTTTCTTGAAAACGGTTAAAGGTATTTTAGTAAAATTTTCAGCGCTGGTAAAACTCCCCATAAGGCAACTTTTACCATCTTTACCGTTTTTTCTGTAGGACTAACCGTTCTCGCGTAAATGGGGCCTTAATATTTTGGCCCCTCCCCAGAAAAGTTGGGACACTTTTCGCTTCAACCGTATATAACTCGGTTATTTGACAAGATACAGAGTGAAGCGAAAAACCATTGAATAGCTCGGAATGTAAGCTTTTTAAAAATGGTATTACACGTCAAAATCGGTTCAGGCATAACACCGCTAGGGGGCGTCAAAGTTTACGTAACATTACTCCCTGATTTGTTCAAAAGCTTTGGGACACCCTTTACTTTAACCGCTTGCAACTCGGTTATTTGACAAGATACAGGGTGGAGCAAAAAACTGTTGGATAGCTCAGAATGTGACCTTTTCAAAAATGGGTTAACACGTCACAATATCTTAGGGCGTAATGCCGCTAGAGGGCGTCTAAAGTTTAAGTACCCTTTTAAAAGAAAGTTCCATAGACCTCTAAATGCTACTCAGAACTTTCTTAAAAGCGCCAGAGGCCTCTACAAGACTTTTTGACCTTCCTAGAGTTCTTTTAAATTCTCAGATGCTTCTAGGACCATTTTGAAAGTTAAAGAGACCTCTAAATGCTTCTGAGAACCTTCTTAAAAGTGCCAGAAGATTTTACAAGTATCTTAAAGCTTCCCAGAATTGTTTTAAATTTACTTACATTTGTTAAACGATGAGGGCAGCTTTCTGGAGGGTTTGGAACTCACGATTATTATAATTTAGAAATGATTTACTATTTCATTAATCTACGAACCCGGTGCGGGTTGCAGAATTCGGAACGACTACATATTGTGGCACGAGACGGAGTTTTCTGACTGTCTTCTACCATTTTCCCTAGTAATTACCATTTTGAAAGTTCCATAGACCTCTAAATGTTACTGAGAACCTTCTTAAAAGTGCCAGAAGTCATTCTGGTTAATTTCGGTCTGGAAAATACAAATTTTGTGTCTGTTTTGCCAAAAGTGGCATCGTTTCGGAAATAACCTAAAAATATGACATTTTTTGTATAATTTTGACAGATTTTAGGGCGTGGCACCCTTAAAAATGACTTTTTTGACAAATGACACTTCACGTTTGATTTGAACCGTTATTACAAAGATATTAGGGCAGTCAAAATAAAAATTTAAAATTCAAATTTTTTTTCCTAAATTTGGTGAAGGGACCTTTTTGAAAAATGTCAAGAAAACAGTTTTTGTTTTGTTTAGGACAAACGGTAGGTTTTTCGAAAAAAGTGTATAGAAGAGAAAATTTGCGTTCTAGTTTGATACACTCATGGTAAATATTTCAAGTCTCTAACTTTAGTAGTTTTCGAGATATTTGCAAAAATGTCTTAAAATTTTTGATCAACTTTGACGCCCTCTAGCGGCCAAACGGTCCAACTTAGCGCGGCCCGCTCAACGTCACGTGATAGCCCTATTTATTAGCTTTGTTTTGTCATATGACGCATTTATCCAGAATGTTTCAAATAAGCGAGTTATTGGCGATTTTCTGCTAAATTGCACCGAATTTGTGCTTAAAATGGCTGGTTTTCCTGACCTACTATACCGACAGCCGCCATATTGGATTTCAACCTGTCAAAGTGGTCATTTTAGTTAATTTCGGTCTCGAAAACACGATTTTTAGGTTTGTTTTGCCAAAAGTGGCACCATTTCAGAAGTTTTACAGCAAAAACTCATAGAAAGTAAAATTTTACGTCTCGACATGACCTACCTAACCTGATAATTTCAAGTCGATATCTATAACCGTTTCGGAGATATGGCAGTTTACCCAAGGCAAAAATGGTTTTTTGCACCGCTCTCGCGGCAGTTTACCAGCAAAAAATTTTAGTTTTGCATTTAGCTTCCTGAGCACCGTTCCCACGATTGTCCAGTAAAAATTGGAAAAAGTTAATTAGTAATTTTTCCGTAAAAGTTTGCCCCGGGAGTTTTCGATTTTGTGTAACCGTGACCTAAACAATCTTATGGTCCTTCAAGCCGGGTTTTTAGGTTTTTTAATTTTTCCAGCCAAACCGTTCGTTTTTAAAAAAAACTCATAAAAAGTAAAAGTTGCGTCTACACAATTTCAAGTCGACCTACCCAACGAAAATAGTGCAAAAAATCAACAAACCTCAACTTGATATCTGTAACCGTTTCGGAGATATTGCTTGTTCAAACTTTAACGCCCTCTAGCGGCGTTACCGGTAAACTTATCTTAGTCGTTCAAACGACATTTGACAGCCCTGACTGTCCGCTACAAATTCCTTAATTACACATTTTTTGTAAAAGTTTGAAATAACGGAGTTATTAACGATTTTGTGTGACCGTGACCTGAACAATCTTATGGTCCTTCGAGCCAAGTTTTGGGTTTTTTAATTTTTCCAGCCGAACTGTTCGTTTTACTGCAAAAACTCATAAAAGGTAAAAGTTGCGTCTAGACAAGACCTACCTAACCTGATAATTTCAACTTGATATCTGTAACCGTTTCGGAGATATTGCTTGTTTAAACTTTGGCGCCCTCTAGCGGCGTTACCAGTCAACTTAACTTAGTCATTCGAACGTCATTTGACAGCCCTGACTGTCCGCTACAAATTCCTTAATTACATTTTTTTTGTAAAAGTTTGAAATAACGGAGTTATTAACGATTGACCGTGACCGTGTCCTGAACAATCTTATGGTCCTTCGAGCCGGGTTTTTGGGTTTTTTAATTTTCCCAGCCAAACTGTTCGTTTTACAGCAAAAACTCATAGAAAGTCAATTTTACGTCTAGTAATGGTCTATCTAACAGTCTCAATTTCAAGTCGATATCTCTAACCGTTCCGGAGATATGGCAGAAAAACTGTAAAGTACCCAAGGCAAAAATGGTTTTTTGCACCGCTTCGCGGCAGTTTAAGCGGGAAAAATTTCAAATTTTGCATTTAGCTTCCTGAGAGCACCGCTCCCACGATTCTCCAGTAAAAATTGGAAAAAGTTAGAATTAGTAATTTTTCCGCCCCTCCGCCGCCCCCGGGGGCGGTCGGAAGTAGCAAGGTTATTTCCTCCTCCCATTCCAACCCACCACTCCAAAAATAAACGAAATCCCTCAAACCCGAACGAAAATAGAGCATTTTGAAAGTTCCTTAGACTTTTTTGGCAAATCACAAACAAAATATCACATTTAATCACCTGAATTGATGGTTTTGGTGGGTGATTGTGACGCAAACAGTCCAAAGTCACTGAACAGACTATACAGGGTGGTCCAGTTTTAAGTGTCAATAATTCACCATTTGATAGCCAATCAAAAAATAAGTTGACTTGAATTGTGTCATTTTTCTGAAAAACATTTCCTAAGGAAGATACAGTCCTCCAAATTTCAATTTAAAAAATCGTTTTATAGTTTAAAACTGAACATCCAAGACTTGTGAAAGTCCAAATTTGTACTGAATAGTCTAAAAACTTTTTTACTACTAGAGAGTACTACTAAAACTGGCATTCAAGTACTAAAAAAAGTCCGGAAATCAAGACAAAGATTGTATTGTGCATGAAACTCATTTTTTACTACTAAAAATAATATAAAAGTTGACTTTTAATGCTAGAACTGACTTTACTAGGACTAAAAAGAGTCCAAAAGTATATTTTCAAGACTTTAATTGGTGTACAATTCAATTTTCTGGACTGGACAACAAGTCTAGAAGTAAATTAAATTTTCAGACTATTTTATTTCTAAAAATTAGTTCTCAAGACTATTATTGTAGCATTTGGTACCAACATTTTTTACTTTTATTACTGAAGAAACTTGACTTTTGGAAATAGTCTTAAACTCGATTTTTCAGTCTTAAAAAGCACTAAAAACAGTCTAAATTTCTTAGAGATGCTACAATTTATTGCACCTATGAGTGTAGCAGTCAATTTAATAGTGAAGAAGCTTGAAATATCATTTTCAAGACTATGGTCAGTGGACAAACTGGCTTTTAGGCCTGATAAGTCAAAAACTTTGTAAAGATAGTCTTGAAACTCGATTTGAGGCACTGAAAACAGCCTTAAAACACTAAAAACAGTCTAGTTTATTAAGAAATACCCGAATTTTTAGCACTGAGGTGTCTAGAAGTCGATTTAATAGTGACAAAGCTTGGAATGCTATTTTAAGTCTATGAAGAATGTAAAAATTGTTTTTTAAGTTTGCTATGTCAATAACTTGGTGAAGATAGTCTAGAAACTCGATTTTCCAAGCTGAAAGCAGTTTTGAATCACTAAAAATAGTCCAGAATTCGAAGAAAATGAAAAGCAAAGTAAAAAGCACGAAAAGTTGGTTTTCAAGACAATTTTCATGAATCTAATGTCAATGTCCTGCATCTAAGACTATTTTCAAGACTAAAATATTGAAATTTGTCTTCAAATTATGAAAACTTACTTCCAATGCAATTTTTAAGCTTCTGATGTCACTTTTCATTAGTTCAGTTACATTTTGGGGTTCAAGTCAATTTTTAAGGTTTAAATGTATGAATTTGTTGTAACAAATTCTTGAAAAAGTAGTTTTTATGTTTACAAGTCAATTTTCAGTATTAAAGTCTCTCGATTTGCATGAAAACTGGTTACAAACACAATTTTTAAGCTTCTGATGTCACTTTTCATTAGTTCAGTTACATTTTGGGGTTCAAGTCAATTTTTAAGGTTTAAATGTATGAATTTGTTGTAACAAATTCTTGAAAAAGTAGTTTTTATGTTTACAAGTCAATTTTCAGTATTAAAGTCTCTCGATTTGCATGAAAACTGGTTACAAACACAATTTTTAAGCTTCTGATGTCACTTTTCATTAGTTCAGTTACATTTTGGGGTTCAAGTCAATTTTTAAGGTTTAAATGTATGAATTTGTTGTAACAAATTCTTGAAAAAGTAGTTTTTATGTTTACAAGTCAATTTTCAGTATTAAAGTCACTCGATTTGCATGAAAACTGGTTACAAACACAATTTTTAAGCTTCTGATGTCACTTTTCATTAGTTCAGTTACATTTTGGGTTCAAGTCAATTTTTAAGGTTTAAATGTATGAATTTGTTGTAACAAATTCTTGAAAAAGTAGTTTTTATGTTTACAAGTCAATTTTCAGTATTAAAGTCTCTCGATTTGCATGAAAACTGGTTACAAACACAATTTTTAAGCTTCTGATGTCACTTTTCATTAGTTCAGTTACATTTTGGGGTTCAAGTCAATTTTTAAGGTTTAAATGTATGAATTTGTTGTAACAAATTCTTGAAAAAGTAGTTTTTATGTTTACAAGTCAATTTTCAGTATTAAAGTCTCTCGATTTGCATGAAAACTGGTTACAAACACAATTTTTAAGCTTCTGATGTCACTTTTCATTAGTTCAGTTACATTTTGGGGTTCAAGTCAATTTTTAAGGTTTAAATGTATGAATTTGTTGTAACAAATTCTTGAAAAAGTAGTTTTTATGTCTACAAGTCAATTTTCAGTATTAAAGTCTCTCGATTTGCATGAAAACTGGTTACAAACACAATTTTTAAGCTTCTGATGTCACTTTTCATTAGTTCAGTTACATTTTGGGGTTCAAGTCAATTTTTAAGGTTTAAATGTATGAATTTGTTGTAACAAATTCTTGAAAAAGTAGTTTTTATGTTTACAAGTCAATTTTCAGTATTAAAGTCTCTCGATTTGCATGAAAACTGGTTACAAACACAATTTTTAAGCTTCTGATGTCACTTTTCATTAGTTCAGTTACATTTTGGGGTTCAAGTCAATTTTTAAGGTTTAAATGTATGAATTTGTTGTAACAAATTCTTGAAAAAGTAGTTTTTATGTTTACAAGTCAATTTTCAGTATTAAAGTTACTCGATTTGCATGAAAACTGGTTACAAACACAATTTTTAAGCTTCTGATGTCACTTTTCATTAGTTCAGTTACATTTTGGGGTTCAAGTCAATTTTTAAGGTTTAAATGTATGAATTTGTTGTAACAAATTCTTGAAAAAGTAGTTTTTATGTTTACAAGTCAATTTTCAGTATTAAAGTCTCTCGATTTGCATGAAAACTGGTTACAAACACAATTTTTAAGCTTCTGATGTCACTTTTCATTAGTTCAGTTACATTTTGGGGTTCAAGTCAATTTTTAAGGTTTAAATGTATGAATTTGTTGTAACAAATTCTTGAAAAAGTAGTTTTTATGTTTACAAGTCAATTTTCAGTATTAAAGTCTCTCGATTTGCATGAAAACTGGTTACAAACACAATTTTTAAGCTTCTGATGTCACTTTTCATTAGTTCAGTTACATTTTGGGGTTCAAGTCAATTTTTAAGGTTTAAATGTATGAATTTGTTGTAACAAATTCTTGAAAAAGTAGTTTTTATGTTTACAAGTCAATTTTCAGTATTAAAGTCTCTCGATTTGCATGAAAACTGGTTACAAACACAATTTTTAAGCTTCTGATGTCACTTTTCATTAGTTCAGTTACATTTTGGGGTTCAAGTCAATTTTTAAGGTTTAAATGTATGAATTTGTTGTAACAAATTCTTGAAAAAGTAGTTTTTATGTTTACAAGTCAATTTTCAGTATTAAAGTCTCTCGATTTGCATGAAAACTGGTTACAAACACAATTTTTAAGCTTCTGATGTCACTTTTCATTAGTTCAGTTACATTTTGGGGTTCAAGTCAATTTTTAAGGTTTAAATGTATGAATTTGTTGTAACAAATTCTTGAAAAAGTAGTTTTTATGTTTACAAGTCAATTTTCAGTATTAAAGTCTCTCGATTTGCATGAAAACTGGTTACAAACACAATTTTTAAGCTTCTGATGTCACTTTTCATTAGTTCAGTTACATTTTGGGGTTCAAGTCAATTTTTAAGGTTTAAATGTATGAATTTGTTGTAACAAATTCTTGAAAAAGTAGTTTTTATGTTTACAAGTCAATTTTCAGTATTAAAGTCTCTCGATTTGCATGAAAACTGGTTACAAACACAATTTTTAAGCTTCTGATGTCACTTTTCATTAGTTCAGTTACATTTTGGGGTTCAAGTCAATTTTTAAGGTTTAAATGTATGAATTTGTTGTAACAAATTCTTGAAAAAGTAGTTTTTATGTTTACAAGTCAATTTTCAGTATTAAAGTCTCTCGATTTGCATGAAAACTGGTTACAAACACAATTTTTAAGCTTCTGATGTCACTTTTCATTAGTTCAGTTACATTTTGGGGTTCAAGTCAATTTTTAAGGTTTAAATGTATGAATTTGTTGTAACAAATTCTTGAAAAAGTAGTTTTTATGTTTACAAGTCAATTTTCAGTATTAAAGTCTCTCGATTTGCATGAAAACTGGTTACAAACACAATTTTTAAGCTTCTGATGTCACTTTTCATTAGTTCAGTTACATTTTGGGGTTCAAGTCAATTTTTAAGGTTTAAATGTATGAATTTGTTGTAACAAATTCTTGAAAAAGTAGTTTTTATGTTTACAAGTCAATTTTCAGTATTAAAGTCTCTCGATTTGCATGAAAACTGGTTACAAACACAATTTTTAAGCTTCTGATGTCACTTTTCATTAGTTCAGTTACATTTTGGGGTTCAAGTCAATTTTTAAGGTTTAAATGTATGAATTTGTTGTAACAAATTCTTGAAAAAGTAGTTTTTATGTTTACAAGTCAATTTTCAGTATTAAAGTCTCTCGATTTGCATGAAAACTGGTTACAAACACAATTTTTAAGCTTCTGATGTCACTTTTCATTAGTTCAGTTACATTTTGGGGTTCAAGTCAATTTTTAAGGTTTAAATGTATGAATTTGTTGTAACAAATTCTTGAAAAAGTAGTTTTTATGTTTACAAGTCAATTTTCAGTATTAAAGTCTCTCGATTTGCATGAAAACTGGTTACAAACACAATTTTTAAGCTTCTGATGTCACTTTTCATTAGTTCAGTTACATTTTGGGGTTCAAGTCAATTTTTAAGGTTTAAATGTATGAATTTGTTGTAACAAATTCTTGAAAAAGTAGTTTTTATGTTTACAAGTCAATTTTCAGTATTAAAGTCTCTCGATTTGCATGAAAACTGGTTACAAACACAATTTTTAAGCTTCTGATGTCACTTTTCATTAGTTCAGTTACATTTTGGGGTTCAAGTCAATTTTTAAGGTTTAAATGTATGAATTTGTTGTAACAAATTCTTGAAAAAGTAGTTTTTATGTTTACAAGTCAATTTTCAGTATTAAAGTTACTCGATTTGCATGAAAACTGGTTACAAACACAATTTTTAAGCTTCTGATGTCACTTTTCATTAGTTCAGTTACATTTTGGGGTTCAAGTCAATTTTTAAGGTTTAAATGTATGAATTTGTTGTAACAAATTCTTGAAAAAGTAGTTTTTATGTTTACAAGTCAATTTTCAGTATTAAAGTCTCTCGATTTGCATGAAAACTGGTTACAAACACAATTTTTAAGCTTCTGATGTCACTTTTCATTAGTTCAGTTACATTTTGGGGTTCAAGTCAATTTTTAAGGTTTAAATGTATGAATTTGTTGTAACAAATTCTTGAAAAAGTAGTTTTTATGTTTACAAGTCAATTTTCAGTATTAAAGTCTCTCGATTTGCATGAAAACTGGTTACAAACACAATTTTTAAGCTTCTGATGTCACTTTTCATTAGTTCAGTTACATTTTGGGGTTCAAGTCAATTTTTAAGGTTTAAATGTATGAATTTGTTGTAACAAATTCTTGAAAAAGTAGTTTTTATGTTTACAAGTCAATTTTCAGTATTAAAGTCTCTCGATTTGCATGAAAACTGGTTACAAACACAATTTTTAAGCTTCTGATGTCACTTTTCATTAGTTCAGTTACATTTTGGGGTTCAAGTCAATTTTTAAGGTTTAAATGTATGAATTTGTTGTAACAAATTCTTGAAAAAGTAGTTTTTATGTTTACAAGTCAATTTTCAGTATTAAAGTCTCTCGATTTGCATGAAAACTGGTTACAAACACAATTTTTAAGCTTCTGATGTCACTTTTCATTAGTTCAGTTACATTTTGGGGTTCAAGTCAATTTTTAAGGTTTAAATGTATGAATTTGTTGTAACAAATTCTTGAAAAAGTAGTTTTTATGTTTACAAGTCAATTTTCAGTATTAAAGTTACTCGATTTGCATGAAAACTGGTTACAAACACAATTTTTAAGCTTCTGATGTCACTTTTCATTAGTTCAGTTACATTTTGGGGTTCAAGTCAATTTTTAAGGTTTAAATGTATGAATTTGTTGTAACAAATTCTTGAAAAAGTAGTTTTTATGTTTACAAGTCAATTTTCAGTATTAAAGTCTCTCGATTTGCATGAAAACTGGTTACAAACACAATTTTTAAGCTTCTGATGTCACTTTTCATTAGTTCAGTTACATTTTGGGGTTCAAGTCAATTTTTAAGGTTTAAATGTATGAATTTGTTGTAACAAATTCTTGAAAAAGTAGTTTTTATGTTTACAAGTCAATTTTCAGTATTAAAGTCTCTCGATTTGCATGAAAACTGGTTACAAACACAATTTTTAAGCTTCTGATGTCACTTTTCATTAGTTCAGTTACATTTTGGGGTTCAAGTCAATTTTTAAGGTTTAAATGTATGAATTTGTTGTAACAAATTCTTGAAAAAGTAGTTTTTATGTTTACAAGTCAATTTTCAGTATTAAAGTCTCTCGATTTGCATGAAAACTGGTTACAAACACAATTTTTAAGCTTCTGATGTCACTTTTCATTAGTTCAGTTACATTTTGGGGTTCAAGTCAATTTTTAAGGTTTAAATGTATGAATTTGTTGTAACAAATTCTTGAAAAAGTAGTTTTTATGTTTACAAGTCAATTTTCAGTATTAAAGTCTCTCGATTTGCATGAAAACTGGTTACAAACACAATTTTTAAGCTTCTGATGTCACTTTTCATTAGTTCAGTTACATTTTGGGGTTCAAGTCAATTTTTAAGGTTTAAATGTATGAATTTGTTGTAACAAATTCTTGAAAAAGTAGTTTTTATGTTTACAAGTCAATTTTCAGTATTAAAGTCTCTCGATTTGCATGAAAACTGGTTACAAACACAATTTTTAAGCTTCTGATGTCACTTTTCATTAGTTCAGTTACATTTTGGGGTTCAAGTCAATTTTTAAGGTTTAAATGTATGAATTTGTTGTAACAAATTCTTGAAAAAGTAGTTTTTATGTTTACAAGTCAATTTTCAGTATTAAAGTCTCTCGATTTGCATGAAAACTGGTTACAAACACAATTTTTAAGCTTCTGATGTCACTTTTCATTAGTTCAGTTACATTTTGGGGTTCAAGTCAATTTTTAAGGTTTAAATGTATGAATTTGTTGTAACAAATTCTTGAAAAAGTAGTTTTTATGTTTACAAGTCAATTTTCAGTATTAAAGTCTCTCGATTTGCATGAAAACTGGTTACAAACACAATTTTTAAGCTTCTGATGTCACTTTTCATTAGTTCAGTTACATTTTGGGGTTCAAGTCAATTTTTAAGGTTTAAATGTATGAATTTGTTGTAACAAATTCTTGAAAAAGTAGTTTTTATGTTTACAAGTCAATTTTCAGTATTAAAGTCTCTCGATTTGCATGAAAACTGGTTACAAACACAATTTTTAAGCTTCTGATGTCACTTTTCATTAGTTCAGTTACATTTTGGGGTTCAAGTCAATTTTTAAGGTTTAAATGTATGAATTTGTTGTAACAAATTCTTGAAAAAGTAGTTTTTATGTTTACAAGTCAATTTTCAGTATTAAAGTCTCTCGATTTGCATGAAAACTGGTTACAAACACAATTTTTAAGCTTCTGATGTCACTTTTCATTAGTTCAGTTACATTTTGGGGTTCAAGTCAATTTTTAAGGTTTAAATGTATGAATTTGTTGTAACAAATTCTTGAAAAAGTAGTTTTTATGTTTACAAGTCAATTTTCAGTATTAAAGTCTCTCGATTTGCATGAAAACTGGTTACAAACACAATTTTTAAGCTTCTGATGTCACTTTTCATTAGTTCAGTTACATTTTGGGGTTCAAGTCAATTTTTAAGGTTTAAATGTATGAATTTGTTGTAACAAATTCTTGAAAAAGTAGTTTTTATGTTTACAAGTCAATTTTCAGTATTAAAGTCTCTCGATTTGCATGAAAACTGGTTACAAACACAATTTTTAAGCTTCTGATGTCACTTTTCATTAGTTCAGTTACATTTTGGGGTTCAAGTCAATTTTTAAGGTTTAAATGTATGAATTTGTTGTAACAAATTCTTGAAAAAGTAGTTTTTATGTTTACAAGTCAATTTTCAGTATTAAAGTCTCTCGATTTGCATGAAAACTGGTTACAAACACAATTTTTAAGCTTCTGATGTCACTTTTCATTAGTTCAGTTACATTTTGGGGTTCAAGTCAATTTTTAAGGTTTAAATGTATGAATTTGTTGTAACAAATTCTTGAAAAAGTAGTTTTTATGTTTACAAGTCAATTTTCAGTATTAAAGTCTCTCGATTTGCATGAAAACTGGTTACAAACACAATTTTTAAGCTTCTGATGTCACTTTTCATTAGTTCAGTTACATTTTGGGGTTCAAGTCAATTTTTAAGGTTTAAATGTATGAATTTGTTGTAACAAATTCTTGAAAAAGTAGTTTTTATGTTTACAAGTCAATTTTCAGTATTAAAGTCTCTCGATTTGCATGAAAACTGGTTACAAACACAATTTTTAAGCTTCTGATGTCACTTTTCATTAGTTCAGTTACATTTTGGGGTTCAAGTCAATTTTTAAGGTTTAAATGTATGAATTTGTTGTAACAAATTCTTGAAAAAGTAGTTTTTATGTTTACAAGTCAATTTTCAGTATTAAAGTCTCTCGATTTGCATGAAAACTGGTTACAAACACAATTTTTAAGCTTCTGATGTCACTTTTCATTAGTTCAGTTACATTTTGGGGTTCAAGTCAATTTTTAAGGTTTAAATGTATGAATTTGTTGTAACAAATTCTTGAAAAAGTAGTTTTTATGTTTACAAGTCAATTTTCAGTATTAAAGTCTCTCGATTTGCATGAAAACTGGTTACAAACACAATTTTTAAGCTTCTGATGTCACTTTTCATTAGTTCAGTTACATTTTGGGGTTCAAGTCAATTTTTAAGGTTTAAATGTATGAATTTGTTGTAACAAATTCTTGAAAAAGTAGTTTTTATGTTTACAAGTCAATTTTCAGTATTAAAGTCTCTCGATTTGCATGAAAACTGGTTACAAACACAATTTTTAAGCTTCTGATGTCACTTTTCATTAGTTCAGTTACATTTTGGGGTTCAAGTCAATTTTTAAGGTTTAAATGTATGAATTTGTTGTAACAAATTCTTGAAAAAGTAGTTTTTATGTTTACAAGTCAATTTTCAGTATTAAAGTCTCTCGATTTGCATGAAAACTGGTTACAAACACAATTTTTAAGCTTCTGATGTCACTTTTCATTAGTTCAGTTACATTTTGGGGTTCAAGTCAATTTTTAAGGTTTAAATGTATGAATTTGTTGTAACAAATTCTTGAAAAAGTAGTTTTTATGTTTACAAGTCAATTTTCAGTATTAAAGTCTCTCGATTTGCATGAAAACTGGTTACAAACACAATTTTTAAGCTTCTGATGTCACTTTTCATTAGTTCAGTTACATTTTGGGGTTCAAGTCAATTTTTAAGGTTTAAATGTATGAATTTGTTGTAACAAATTCTTGAAAAAGTAGTTTTTATGTTTACAAGTCAATTTTCAGTATTAAAGTCTCTCGATTTGCATGAAAACTGGTTACAAACACAATTTTTAAGCTTCTGATGTCACTTTTCATTAGTTCAGTTACATTTTGGGGTTCAAGTCAATTTTTAAGGTTTAAATGTATGAATTTGTTGTAACAAATTCTTGAAAAAGTAGTTTTTATGTTTACAAGTCAATTTTCAGTATTAAAGTCTCTCGATTTGCATGAAAACTGGTTACAAACACAATTTTTAAGCTTCTGATGTCACTTTTCATTAGTTCAGTTACATTTTGGGGTTCAAGTCAATTTTTAAGGTTTAAATGTATGAATTTGTTGTAACAAATTCTTGAAAAAGTAGTTTTTATGTTTACAAGTCAATTTTCAGTATTAAAGTCTACTCGATTTGCATGAAAACTGGTTACAAACACAATTTTTAAGCTTCTGATGTCACTTTTCATTAGTTCAGTTACATTTTGGGGTTCAAGTCAATTTTTAAGGTTTAAATGTATGAATTTGTTGTAACAAATTCTTGAAAAAGTAGTTTTTATGTTTACAAGTCAATTTTCAGTATTAAAGTCTCTCGATTTGCATGAAAACTGGTTACAAACACAATTTTTAAGCTTCTGATGTCACTTTTCATTAGTTCAGTTACATTTTGGGGTTCAAGTCAATTTTTAAGGTTTAAATGTATGAATTTGTTGTAACAAATTCTTGAAAAAGTAGTTTTTATGTTTACAAGTCAATTTTCAGTATTAAAGTCTCTCGATTTGCATGAAAACTGGTTACAAACACAATTTTTAAGCTTCTGATGTCACTTTTCATTAGTTCAGTTACATTTTGGGGTTCAAGTCAATTTTTAAGGTTTAAATGTATGAATTTGTTGTAACAAATTCTTGAAAAAGTAGTTTTTATGTTTACAAGTCAATTTTCAGTATTAAAGTCTCTCGATTTGCATGAAAACTGGTTACAAACACAATTTTTAAGCTTCTGATGTCACTTTTCATTAGTTCAGTTACATTTTGGGGTTCAAGTCAATTTTTAAGGTTTAAATGTATGAATTTGTTGTAACAAATTCTTGAAAAAGTAGTTTTTATGTTTACAAGTCAATTTTCAGTATTAAAGTCTCTCGATTTGCATGAAAACTGGTTACAAACACAATTTTTAAGCTTCTGATGTCACTTTTCATTAGTTCAGTTACATTTTGGGGTTCAAGTCAATTTTTAAGGTTTAAATGTATGAATTTGTTGTAACAAATTCTTGAAAAAGTAGTTTTTATGTTTACAAGTCAATTTTCAGTATTAAAGTCTCTCGATTTGCATGAAAACTGGTTACAAACACAATTTTTAAGCTTCTGATGTCACTTTTCATTAGTTCAGTTACATTTTGGGGTTCAAGTCAATTTTTAAGGTTTAAATGTATGAATTTGTTGTAACAAATTCTTGAAAAAGTAGTTTTTATGTTTACAAGTCAATTTTCAGTATTAAAGTCTCTCGATTTGCATGAAAACTGGTTACAAACACAATTTTTAAGCTTCTGATGTCACTTTTCATTAGTTCAGTTACATTTTGGGGTTCAAGTCAATTTTTAAGGTTTAAATGTATGAATTTGTTGTAACAAATTCTTGAAAAAGTAGTTTTTATGTTTACAAGTCAATTTTCAGTATTAAAGTCTCTCGATTTGCATGAAAACTGGTTACAAACACAATTTTTAAGCTTCTGATGTCACTTTTCATTAGTTCAGTTACATTTTGGGGTTCAAGTCAATTTTTAAGGTTTAAATGTATGAATTTGTTGTAACAAATTCTTGAAAAAGTAGTTTTTATGTTTACAAGTCAATTTTCAGTATTAAAGTCTCTCGATTTGCATGAAAACTGGTTACAAACACAATTTTTAAGCTTCTGATGTCACTTTTCATTAGTTCAGTTACATTTTGGGGTTCAAGTCAATTTTTAAGGTTTAAATGTATGAATTTGTTGTAACAAATTCTTGAAAAAGTAGTTTTTATGTTTACAAGTCAATTTTCAGTATTAAAGTCTCTCGATTTGCATGAAAACTGGTTACAAACACAATTTTTAAGCTTCTGATGTCACTTTTCATTAGTTCAGTTACATTTTGGGGTTCAAGTCAATTTTTAAGGTTTAAATGTATGAATTTGTTGTAACAAATTCTTGAAAAAGTAGTTTTTATGTTTACAAGTCAATTTTCAGTATTAAAGTCTCTCGATTTGCATGAAAACTGGTTACAAACACAATTTTTAAGCTTCTGATGTCACTTTTCATTAGTTCAGTTACATTTTGGGGTTCAAGTCAATTTTTAAGGTTTAAATGTATGAATTTGTTGTAACAAATTCTTGAAAAAGTAGTTTTTATGTTTACAAGTCAATTTTCAGTATTAAAGTCTCTCGATTTGCATGAAAACTGGTTACAAACACAATTTTTAAGCTTCTGATGTCACTTTTCATTAGTTCAGTTACATTTTGGGGTTCAAGTCAATTTTTAAGGTTTAAATGTATGAATTTGTTGTAACAAATTCTTGAAAAAGTAGTTTTTATGTTTACAAGTCAATTTTCAGTATTAAAGTCTCTCGATTTGCATGAAAACTGGTTACAAACACAATTTTTAAGCTTCTGATGTCACTTTTCATTAGTTCAGTTACATTTTGGGGTTCAAGTCAATTTTTAAGGTTTAAATGTATGAATTTGTTGTAACAAATTCTTGAAAAAGTAGTTTTTATGTTTACAAGTCAATTTTCAGTATTAAAGTCTCTCGATTTGCATGAAAACTGGTTACAAACACAATTTTTAAGCTTCTGATGTCACTTTTCATTAGTTCAGTTACATTTTGGGGTTCAAGTCAATTTTTAAGGTTTAAATGTATGAATTTGTTGTAACAAATTCTTGAAAAAGTAGTTTTTATGTTTACAAGTCAATTTTCAGTATTAAAGTCTCTCGATTTGCATGAAAACTGGTTACAAACACAATTTTTAAGCTTCTGATGTCACTTTTCATTAGTTCAGTTACATTTTGGGGTTCAAGTCAATTTTTAAGGTTTAAATGTATGAATTTGTTGTAACAAATTCTTGAAAAAGTAGTTTTTATGTTTACAAGTCAATTTTCAGTATTAAAGTCTCTCGATTTGCATGAAAACTGGTTACAAACACAATTTTTAAGCTTCTGATGTCACTTTTCATTAGTTCAGTTACATTTTGGGGTTCAAGTCAATTTTTAAGGTTTAAATGTATGAATTTGTTGTAACAAATTCTTGAAAAAGTAGTTTTTATGTTTACAAGTCAATTTTCAGTATTAAAGTCTCTCGATTTGCATGAAAACTGGTTACAAACACAATTTTTAAGCTTCTGATGTCACTTTTCATTAGTTCAGTTACATTTTGGGGTTCAAGTCAATTTTTAAGGTTTAAATGTATGAATTTGTTGTAACAAATTCTTGAAAAAGTAGTTTTTATGTTTACAAGTCAATTTTCAGTATTAAAGTCTCTCGATTTGCATGAAAACTGGTTACAAACACAATTTTTAAGCTTCTGATGTCACTTTTCATTAGTTCAGTTACATTTTGGGGTTCAAGTCAATTTTTAAGGTTTAAATGTATGAATTTGTTGTAACAAATTCTTGAAAAAGTAGTTTTTATGTTTACAAGTCAATTTTCAGTATTAAAGTCTCTCGATTTGCATGAAAACTGGTTACAAACACAATTTTTAAGCTTCTGATGTCACTTTTCATTAGTTCAGTTACATTTTGGGGTTCAAGTCAATTTTTAAGGTTTAAATGTATGAATTTGTTGTAACAAATTCTTGAAAAAGTAGTTTTTATGTTTACAAGTCAATTTTCAGTATTAAAGTCTCTCGATTTGCATGAAAACTGGTTACAAACACAATTTTTAAGCTTCTGATGTCACTTTTCATTAGTTCAGTTACATTTTGGGGTTCAAGTCAATTTTTAAGGTTTAAATGTATGAATTTGTTGTAACAAATTCTTGAAAAAGTAGTTTTTATGTTTACAAGTCAATTTTCAGTATTAAAGTCTCTCGATTTGCATGAAAACTGGTTACAAACACAATTTTTAAGCTTCTGATGTCACTTTTCATTAGTTCAGTTACATTTTGGGGTTCAAGTCAATTTTTAAGGTTTAAATGTATGAATTTGTTGTAACAAATTCTTGAAAAAGTAGTTTTTATGTTTACAAGTCAATTTTCAGTATTAAAGTCTCTCGATTTGCATGAAAACTGGTTACAAACACAATTTTTAAGCTTCTGATGTCACTTTTCATTAGTTCAGTTACATTTTGGGGTTCAAGTCAATTTTTAAGGTTTAAATGTATGAATTTGTTGT
Source organism: Ips nitidus (assembly GCA_018691245.2). Taxonomy (NCBI): domain Eukaryota; kingdom Metazoa; phylum Arthropoda; class Insecta; order Coleoptera; family Curculionidae; genus Ips; species Ips nitidus. The sequence goes on along the minus strand of CM042797.1, from coordinate 3,802,697 downwards.
AACAAATTCTTGAAAAAGTAGTTTTTATGTTTACAAGTCAATTTTCAGTATTAAAGTCTCTCGATTTGCATGAAAACTGGTTACAAACACAATTTTTAAGCTTCTGATGTCACTTTTCATTAGTTCAGTTACATTTTGGGGTTCAAGTCAATTTTTAAGGTTTAAATGTATGAATTTGTTGTAACAAATTCTTGAAAAAGTAGTTTTTATGTTTACAAGTCAATTTTCAGTATTAAAGTCTCTCGATTTGCATGAAAACTGGTTACAAACACAATTTTTAAGCTTCTGATGTCACTTTTCATTAGTTCAGTTACATTTTGGGGTTCAAGTCAATTTTTAAGGTTTAAATGTATGAATTTGTTGTAACAAATTCTTGAAAAAGTAGTTTTTATGTTTACAAGTCAATTTTCAGTATTAAAGTCTCTCGATTTGCATGAAAACTGGTTACAAACACAATTTTTAAGCTTCTGATGTCACTTTTCATTAGTTCAGTTACATTTTGGGGTTCAAGTCAATTTTTAAGGTTTAAATGTATGAATTTGTTGTAACAAATTCTTGAAAAAGTAGTTTTTATGTTTACAAGTCAATTTTCAGTATTAAAGTCTCTCGATTTGCATGAAAACTGGTTACAAACACAATTTTTAAGCTTCTGATGTCACTTTTCATTAGTTCAGTTACATTTTGGGGTTCAAGTCAATTTTTAAGGTTTAAATGTATGAATTTGTTGTAACAAATTCTTGAAAAAGTAGTTTTTATGTTTACAAGTCAATTTTCAGTATTAAAGTCTCTCGATTTGCATGAAAACTGGTTACAAACACAATTTTTAAGCTTCTGATGTCACTTTTCATTAGTTCAGTTACATTTTGGGGTTCAAGTCAATTTTTAAGGTTTAAATGTATGAATTTGTTGTAACAAATTCTTGAAAAAGTAGTTTTTATGTTTACAAGTCAATTTTCAGTATTAAAGTCTCTCGATTTGCATGAAAACTGGTTACAAACACAATTTTTAAGCTTCTGATGTCACTTTTCATTAGTTCAGTTACATTTTGGGGTTCAAGTCAATTTTTAAGGTTTAAATGTATGAATTTGTTGTAACAAATTCTTGAAAAAGTAGTTTTTATGTTTACAAGTCAATTTTCAGTATTAAAGTCTCTCGATTTGCATGAAAACTGGTTACAAACACAATTTTTAAGCTTCTGATGTCACTTTTCATTAGTTCAGTTACATTTTGGGGTTCAAGTCAATTTTTAAGGTTTAAATGTATGAATTTGTTGTAACAAATTCTTGAAAAAGTAGTTTTTATGTTTACAAGTCAATTTTCAGTATTAAAGTCTCTCGATTTGCATGAAAACTGGTTACAAACACAATTTTTAAGCTTCTGATGTCACTTTTCATTAGTTCAGTTACATTTTGGGGTTCAAGTCAATTTTTAAGGTTTAAATGTATGAATTTGTTGTAACAAATTCTTGAAAAAGTAGTTTTTATGTTTACAAGTCAATTTTCAGTATTAAAGTCTCTCGATTTGCATGAAAACTGGTTACAAACACAATTTTTAAGCTTCTGATGTCACTTTTCATTAGTTCAGTTACATTTTGGGGTTCAAGTCAATTTTTAAGGTTTAAATGTATGAATTTGTTGTAACAAATTCTTGAAAAAGTAGTTTTTATGTTTACAAGTCAATTTTCAGTATTAAAGTCTCTCGATTTGCATGAAAACTGGTTACAAACACAATTTTTAAGCTTCTGATGTCACTTTTCATTAGTTCAGTTACATTTTGGGGTTCAAGTCAATTTTTAAGGTTTAAATGTATGAATTTGTTGTAACAAATTCTTGAAAAAGTAGTTTTTATGTTTACAAGTCAATTTTCAGTATTAAAGTCTCTCGATTTGCATGAAAACTGGTTACAAACACAATTTTTAAGCTTCTGATGTCACTTTTCATTAGTTCAGTTACATTTTGGGGTTCAAGTCAATTTTTAAGGTTTAAATGTATGAATTTGTTGTAACAAATTCTTGAAAAAGTAGTTTTTATGTTTACAAGTCAATTTTCAGTATTAAAGTCTCTCGATTTGCATGAAAACTGGTTACAAACACAATTTTTAAGCTTCTGATGTCACTTTTCATTAGTTCAGTTACATTTTGGGGTTCAAGTCAATTTTTAAGGTTTAAATGTATGAATTTGTTGTAACAAATTCTTGAAAAAGTAGTTTTTATGTTTACAAGTCAATTTTCAGTATTAAAGTCTCTCGATTTGCATGAAAACTGGTTACAAACACAATTTTTAAGCTTCTGATGTCACTTTTCATTAGTTCAGTTACATTTTGGGGTTCAAGTCAATTTTTAAGGTTTAAATGTATGAATTTGTTGTAACAAATTCTTGAAAAAGTAGTTTTTATGTTTACAAGTCAATTTTCAGTATTAAAGTCTCTCGATTTGCATGAAAACTGGTTACAAACACAATTTTTAAGCTTCTGATGTCACTTTTCATTAGTTCAGTTACATTTTGGGGTTCAAGTCAATTTTTAAGGTTTAAATGTATGAATTTGTTGTAACAAATTCTTGAAAAAGTAGTTTTTATGTTTACAAGTCAATTTTCAGTATTAAAGTTACTCGATTTGCATGAAAACTGGTTACAAACACAATTTTTAAGCTTCTGATGTCACTTTTCATTAGTTCAGTTACATTTTGGGGTTCAAGTCAATTTTTAAGGTTTAAATGTATGAATTTGTTGTAACAAATTCTTGAAAAAGTAGTTTTTATGTTTACAAGTCAATTTTCAGTATTAAAGTCTCTCGATTTGCATGAAAACTGGTTACAAACACAATTTTTAAGCTTCTGATGTCACTTTTCATTAGTTCAGTTACATTTTGGGGTTCAAGTCAATTTTTAAGGTTTAAATGTATGAATTTGTTGTAACAAATTCTTGAAAAAGTAGTTTTTATGTTTACAAGTCAATTTTCAGTATTAAAGTTACTCGATTTGCATGAAAACTGGTTACAAACACAATTTTTAAGCTTCTGATGTCACTTTTCATTAGTTCAGTTACATTTTGGGGTTCAAGTCAATTTTTAAGGTTTAAATGTATGAATTTGTTGTAACAAATTCTTGAAAAAGTAGTTTTTATGTTTACAAGTCAATTTTCAGTATTAAAGTCTCTCGATTTGCATGAAAACTGGTTACAAACACAATTTTTAAGCTTCTGATGTCACTTTTCATTAGTTCAGTTACATTTTGGGGTTCAAGTCAATTTTTAAGGTTTAAATGTATGAATTTGTTGTAACAAATTCTTGAAAAAGTAGTTTTTATGTTTACAAGTCAATTTTCAGTATTAAAGTCTCTCGATTTGCATGAAAACTGGTTACAAACACAATTTTTAAGCTTCTGATGTCACTTTTCATTAGTTCAGTTACATTTTGGGGTTCAAGTCAATTTTTAAGGTTTAAATGTATGAATTTGTTGTAACAAATTCTTGAAAAAGTAGTTTTTATGTTTACAAGTCAATTTTCAGTATTAAAGTCTCTCGATTTGCATGAAAACTGGTTACAAACACAATTTTTAAGCTTCTGATGTCACTTTTCATTAGTTCAGTTACATTTTGGGGTTCAAGTCAATTTTTAAGGTTTAAATGTATGAATTTGTTGTAACAAATTCTTGAAAAAGTAGTTTTTATGTTTACAAGTCAATTTTCAGTATTAAAGTCTCTCGATTTGCATGAAAACTGGTTACAAACACAATTTTTAAGCTTCTGATGTCACTTTTCATTAGTTCAGTTACATTTTGGGGTTCAAGTCAATTTTTAAGGTTTAAATGTATGAATTTGTTGTAACAAATTCTTGAAAAAGTAGTTTTTATGTTTACAAGTCAATTTTCAGTATTAAAGTCTCTCGATTTGCATGAAAACTGGTTACAAACACAATTTTTAAGCTTCTGATGTCACTTTTCATTAGTTCAGTTACATTTTGGGGTTCAAGTCAATTTTTAAGGTTTAAATGTATGAATTTGTTGTAACAAATTCTTGAAAAAGTAGTTTTTATGTTTACAAGTCAATTTTCAGTATTAAAGTCTCTCGATTTGCATGAAAACTGGTTACAAACACAATTTTTAAGCTTCTGATGTCACTTTTCATTAGTTCAGTTACATTTTGGGGTTCAAGTCAATTTTTAAGGTTTAAATGTATGAATTTGTTGTAACAAATTCTTGAAAAAGTAGTTTTTATGTTTACAAGTCAATTTTCAGTATTAAAGTCTCTCGATTTGCATGAAAACTGGTTACAAACACAATTTTTAAGCTTCTGATGTCACTTTTCATTAGTTCAGTTACATTTTGGGGTTCAAGTCAATTTTTAAGGTTTAAATGTATGAATTTGTTGTAACAAATTCTTGAAAAAGTAGTTTTTATGTTTACAAGTCAATTTTCAGTATTAAAGTCTCTCGATTTGCATGAAAACTGGTTACAAACACAATTTTTAAGCTTCTGATGTCACTTTTCATTAGTTCAGTTACATTTTGGGGTTCAAGTCAATTTTTAAGGTTTAAATGTATGAATTTGTTGTAACAAATTCTTGAAAAAGTAGTTTTTTATGTTTACAAGTCAATTTTCAGTATTAAAGTCTCTCGATTTGCATGAAAACTGGTTACAAACACAATTTTTAAGCTTCTGATGTCACTTTTCATTAGTTCAGTTACATTTTGGGGTTCAAGTCAATTTTTAAGGTTTAAATGTATGAATTTGTTGTAACAAATTCTTGAAAAAGTAGTTTTTATGTTTACAAGTCAATTTTCAGTATTAAAGTTACTCGATTTGCATGAAAACTGGTTACAAACACAATTTTTAAGCTTCTGATGTCACTTTTCATTAGTTCAGTTACATTTTGGGGTTCAAGTCAATTTTTAAGGTTTAAATGTATGAATTTGTTGTAACAAATTCTTGAAAAAGTAGTTTTTTATGTTTACAAGTCAATTTTCAGTATTAAAGTCTCTCGATTTGCATGAAAACTGGTTACAAACACAATTTTTAAGCTTCTGATGTCACTTTTCATTAGTTCAGTTACATTTTGGGGTTCAAGTCAATTTTTAAGGTTTAAATGTATGAATTTGTTGTAACAAATTCTTGAAAAAGTAGTTTTTATGTTTACAAGTCAATTTTCAGTATTAAAGTCTCTCGATTTGCATGAAAACTGGTTACAAACACAATTTTTAAGCTTCTGATGTCACTTTTCATTAGTTCAGTTACATTTTGGGGTTCAAGTCAATTTTTAAGGTTTAAATGTATGAATTTGTTGTAACAAATTCTTGAAAAAGTAGTTTTTATGTTTACAAGTCAATTTTCAGTATTAAAGTTACTCGATTTGCATGAAAACTGGTTACAAACACAATTTTTAAGCTTCTGATGTCACTTTTCATTAGTTCAGTTACATTTTGGGGTTCAAGTCAATTTTTAAGGTTTAAATGTATGAATTTGTTGTAACAAATTCTTGAAAAAGTAGTTTTTATGTTTACAAGTCAATTTTCAGTATTAAAGTTACTCGATTTGCATGAAAACTGGTTACAAACACAATTTTTAAGCTTCTGATGTCACTTTTCATTAGTTCAGTTACATTTTGGGGTTCAAGTCAATTTTTAAGGTTTAAATGTATGAATTTGTTGTAACAAATTCTTGAAAAAGTAGTTTTTATGTTTACAAGTCAATTTTCAGTATTAAAGTCTCTCGATTTGCATGAAAACTGGTTACAAACACAATTTTTAAGCTTCTGATGTCACTTTTCATTAGTTCAGTTACATTTTGGGGTTCAAGTCAATTTTTAAGGTTTAAATGTATGAATTTGTTGTAACAAATTCTTGAAAAAGTAGTTTTTATGTTTACAAGTCAATTTTCAGTATTAAAGTCTCTCGATTTGCATGAAAACTGGTTACAAACACAATTTTTAAGCTTCTGATGTCACTTTTCATTAGTTCAGTTACATTTTGGGGTTCAAGTCAATTTTTAAGGTTTAAATGTATGAATTTGTTGTAACAAATTCTTGAAAAAGTAGTTTTTATGTTTACAAGTCAATTTTCAGTATTAAAGTCTCTCGATTTGCATGAAAACTGGTTACAAACACAATTTTTAAGCTTCTGATGTCACTTTTCATTAGTTCAGTTACATTTTGGGGTTCAAGTCAATTTTTAAGGTTTAAATGTATGAATTTGTTGTAACAAATTCTTGAAAAAGTAGTTTTTATGTTTACAAGTCAATTTTCAGTATTAAAGTCTCTCGATTTGCATGAAAACTGGTTACAAACACAATTTTTAAGCTTCTGATGTCACTTTTCATTAGTTCAGTTACATTTTGGGGTTCAAGTCAATTTTTAAGGTTTAAATGTATGAATTTGTTGTAACAAATTCTTGAAAAAGTAGTTTTTATGTTTACAAGTCAATTTTCAGTATTAAAGTCTCTCGATTTGCATGAAAACTGGTTACAAACACAATTTTTAAGCTTCTGAAATTTTTATCTTTTCTAAGTCAATTTTCAAAACTAAAGTCTTTCAGTTTGTCTGGAAACTATGAAAACTGGCTACAATAATATTTTTTAAACTTCTTAAGTGAATTTTCCGTTTCCAAGACAATTTTTAAGTTGGGTTGGGTTAGTTTTGGGTCTTTGACCGTAATAACGTGTAATAAAGTGCTTGTTCCAAATTTGATCAATATTGCTCCAACGGTTTGACAGTTATGACAAAAAAAAAAACGATTTACCTAACCTAACCCAACAAAATGACGTTTTTGACTAATTCCGGCCTGGGAAACGCAATTGTGACCTTCATTTTGTGAAATTGTCCCGATTTAGCTAGTTTGGACGAGTTTAGGCGATTTTGTAGCAGAATTACGTTGCACTAGTAAAGCGATGAGGGTTGGGAGTTTTTGAATTTCCCAACAAACTAAAATAGCTGTAAAATAGTGAGTTTTTGACATATCAAGTTGATTTTTTTGTGTCTAGACAGCTGACTTGGAGTAGATTAGGTTTTCAGGAAAATGACATAATGAATGTCAACTTATTTTTTAATTGGCTATGGATTGGTGAATTATTGACATTTAAAACTGGACCACCCTGTATACACGTTCAAAGAGGTGATTGGAGTTTAAATTTAAGGTTATGGTATCCCCAATGGATTCACGAGCCACGTGCTACTGATGGACCAGTCAGTTTGTCGTCTTTTGGACGTAAACTACAATCGAATTTACGATTTGAACGATCCGTTCTGTCCCTTGCTGAGGGTGTTCAGTGTGGTCGGTGCGGAGAATGTAAGTATCGGTGGTAAGAAACAGTGTTGCCACGTCCATTTAGCTTGGGAATCACGTGATAACTGTCAAAATAACTGTCGTAGATCTTAAAACACACGTCTCGTTGCGAAAATTGCAAGAAAACTGTGTTAACTGGAATTCTTGTAAATTTTAGGCAAATTTTGATAGTTTTGACATTAGTGACAGATATCACGTGGTTTTTTAGTATAATTTAGCTAGACAGTCACGTGACAATTGTCAAAATAACTGTCATAATCTCAGAAACACGTCTCGTTTAGAAAATTGGAAGAAAACTGTGTTAAATTGTAGTTCTGGCAAATTCTAGACGAATCATCGTCATCATCACGTGGTTTTACTGGATAAATCAGATAGACAGTCACGTGAATCACTTGGAGTAAGAAAATGACTGTTTTCAATATATTTTTGGAATCTTCACTCAATTTCCTATCCAATATCCTAAAAAAACTGANAATTNTNNCCACNNAGTAACATCCCTCNTGTNCANCNTTNNTGCCGCCCGNCCNCGACAGNACTNANGTGGAATACTGTNTNCCGAGAATACTCTTGAANAAGAATAACCCNNTTACCNTACGGNCCNNACAGNNCCTCTCAACGCGTTCTANATCTTCCGTAGGANANGCANACAAAGGCTCAGCTTNCGNGATAGNANNCANTGTTAGGANCCCTCANGNANGCTANTTCTTGACCAGNTGAAAGNGTCNNTGNGAACACAGNCATCTTCGTTACCNGCCTNTCNTNNNGAAAGNGGGGGCTNAGNGNNTGGTANNGTTTNTATTCNTAAGTGNCATTTTGNTAGTNGNNGCNCTATGCNNNNACNACATNGGTGAGAATGTTGAGTGACNTNGGAANNAAGTTNCTTGTTGATCCGCGCTNNCNTAACGTGACAGTGAGTATCGGGGGACACGTTGACNGCANCGTATANCGANAGTGTGAGTNACTNTTACGTACTGGAAAATTTTCAGAAAAAATCCTGTTTTTTGTTAAACTTGGAAAACCAAACTGAAAATGACAGAAAACCTACTCAACTAACTTGAAACACAATTTGGACCATAATTTGGGTATTTGGGCAGTTACGGACCTGAAATTTTCACTGAATGTACTAAATTGAACTAAAAAACCAGCGCCGTACTGGAAAATTTTCAGAAAAAATCCTGTTTTTTGTTAAACTTGGAAAACCAAACTGAAAATGACAGAAAACCCACTCAACTAACTTGAAACACAATTTGGGCCATAATTTGGGTATTTGGGCAGTTACGGACCTGAAATTTTCACTGAATGTACTAAATTGAACCAAAAAACCAGCGCCGTACTGGAAAATTTTCAGAAAAAATCCTGTTTTTTTTTTAAATGAATTTTGTCTTTATTTAGCATAATTGCTACAAAAAACTAAAATAAACTGAGAACCCTGTACACTACGTCGTTTCCTGATAAAAAAATATTTCTAAGTAGACCTTCGTGTTATTGTTTTAACTAACTTATCACTTATTATTATTATTATCATCATATTTGCTGATTAGCAATAACAAAACACAGGTACTGTGCAAGTTAATTGTACTTAAAGGAAATTCATTTTCATTGTAGTTTGTGCAATAATTTACCTTAAAAACACTTCTAATCTGAGTTAAAAAAATTAAAAAAAGTAGATTACTCAGTGATTATTTTGTATTTAAACTTGTACTGTCAATTCAAAACTAGTAGAACAGTAGAAATCATTATGAAGCACGTAGTTTTGACTGTTTTCCTGGTGTTTGCTGCCATTCTGGTGGTTCATGGACAAACTACTGGTAAGTTGGTTGAAAATTAACTAAAACTGGGAATAATCAGCTGAAATACACTAAAATTGAGTGACAAATGCTAGAAAATGTTTAAAAAAACTGAAATTTTCTGGAATATTGATTTTGTAGATCTTTTGCAAGGTTTTTTGAATTTTTTTTTGAAAATTTAATATTTTGTGAAAACTTGTGTTGCACATGTTAGGAAACACCCTGTAGTTGCCATTTTATGTGATTAATAATTATTTTAAAGTATGTCAACCTGTAATTGATTAATTTACATGTAAGCTGCTTGAATTTAAGAAAGTTAACAGTAAAATCAACAATTTCATCATTTCTACCATAAAATTTTAGTGCTAAAACTGACAATTTCATCACGTTTACTGTCAAATTTTAGGACTAAAACAATCAATTTGAAAATTTGTACTGTCAAGTTTAAGCAGCAAATATCAATTTCATCAGATTTCAGCACTAAAAACAATTTCAGCATTAAAACCTATTAATTTCATCACTGCCAAATTTGAGCATTAAACTGTCAATTTCATAATTTGTACTGGCAAATTTGAGCACGAAAAACAAAATATTTTAACGTTCAATTTTTCAATTTCACTAAAACTATCAATTTCATCTACGTCAAATTTGAGCACTAAAACAGTCAATTTCATCATTTTTACTCTCAAATTTGAGTATTAAAGCAGTCAATTTTTTCAAACTATCAATTTGAGCATCTATTTTCATATTTTTCCTGTCAAATTTGAGCATTAAAACAGTCAATTTCATCATTTTTACTCTCAAATTTGAGCCCTAAAACTATCAATTTCATCATTTTTACTGTCAAATTTGAGCCCTAAAACTTTCAATTTCATCATTTTTCCTCTCAAATTTGAGCACTAAAATAGTAAATTTCATCATTTTTCCTCTCAAATTTGAGCACTAAAACTATCAATTTCATCATTTTTACTGTCAAAATGTGAGCATTAAAGCAGTCAAATTTGAACACTATCAATTTCATTTTTTCTCTTAAATTTGAGCCCTAAAACTATCAATTTTATCATTTTTACTGTCAAATTTGAGCCCTAAAACTTTCAATTTCATCATTTTTCCTCTCAAATTTGAGCACTAAAATAGTAAATTTCATCATTTTTACTGTTAAATTTGAGCCCTAAAACTTTCAATTTCATCATTTTTACTGTCAAATTTGAGCACTAAAACTATCAATTTCATAATTTTTACTCGTAAATTTGAGCACTAAAACTATTAATTTCATCAATTTTGAGCATTATCAAGCAGTAAATTTCATCATTTTTCCTCTCAAATTTGAGCACTAAAATAGTAAATTTCATCATTTTTACTGTCAAATTTGAGCCCTAAAACTTTCAATTTCATCATTTTTCCTCTCAAATTTGAGCACTAAAATAGTAAATTTCATAATTTTTACTGTCAAATTTGAGCACTAAAACAGTCAATTTCATCATTTTTCCTCTCAAATTTGAGCACTAAAATAGTAAATTTCATCATTTTTACTGTCAAATTTGAGCCCTAAAACTTTTAATTTCATAATTTTTACTCTTAAATTTGATCACTAAAAATTTCTATTTCATCATTTTTAGTGCCAAATTTGAGCCCATTAACACTACACTCAATTTCATAATTTTTACACGTCAAATTTGAGCACTAAAACCTATCAAATTTTATAATTTTTACTGTCAAATTTGAGCCCTAAAAACATTAAATTTCACTAAAACATTTTCCTCTCAAATTTGAGCACTAAAATAGTCAATTTCATCATTTTTACTGTCAAATTTGAGCACTAAAACTATCAATTTCATCATTTTTACTGTCAAATTTGAGCACTAAAACTATAAATTTCATCATTTTTACTCTCAAATTTGAGCACTAAAACTATCAATTTCATAATTTTTACTGTCAAATTTGAGCCCAAAAACTTTAAATTTCATCATTTTTCCTCTCAAATTTGAGCACTAAAATAGTAAATTTCATCATTTTTACTACCAAATTTGAGCATTGAAAAACTATTTCTCCTCTCAATTTCATAATTTTACTGTCAAATTTGAGCCAAAAACTTTAATTTCAAATTTCATCATTAAAGCAGTCAATTTTTCAATATTACTCAAATTTGAGCACTTCAATAAGTGTCAAATTTCATAATTTTTTAGTACTGCCAAATTTGAGCACTCAAAAATTATCAATTTCATCATTTTTACTGACAAATTTGTGCACTAAAACTCAATTTCATAATTTTTACTGTCAAATTTGAGCATTAACAGTCAAATTTCAAGTCAATTTTCATCAAATTTGAGCACGAAAACTATCAATTTCATCAATTTTTACGGTCAAATTAAACATTAAAATAGTCAATTTCATAATTTTTTACTGTCAAATTTGAGCCCAAAAACTTTAAATTTCATCATTTTTCCTCTCAAATTTGAGAACTAAAATCGGTCAATTTCATCATTTTTACTAGAGCATTAAAATAGTCAATTTTTACTTTACCATTATTTTTACTGACAGATTTGAGCACTAAAACAGCCAATTTCAGTATTTTGATGTTTTAGTCTGAAATTTGAAACTAAGAATTACGAAATTAACTGAAACAGTCAATTTCATCGTTGCCAATACAAATTTCATTATTTTTATTGGCAAATTTGGGCATTAACGAGTCAATTTCATCATTTTTACTTTGAAATTTGAACACTAAAACAGTCAATTTCATAATTTGTATTAGCAAATTTCAACAGTAAAGCAGTTTTTGAGAAGATTCTTTCCACACTTCTGGAATTATCCAGAAACTCTCAGAGGCTTCCACAAAGTCCCAGGAACTTCTACAATGTCTCAGAAGTTTCTAGAAAATCCCATAACTATCCTTAAAGTCTCAGAAATTTCCAGAAACTCTCAGAAGCTTTCAAACAATGCTAGGGACTTCCATAATCTCTCAGAAGTTTTCAGAATATATCAGAACCTTCCAGAAACTCTCAGAAGTGTTCATAAAGTTTCAGTAACTTTCACAATGTCTCAGGAGCTTCCAGAAAATCCCAGAACTCTCCTTAAAGTCTCAGAAGTTTCTAGAAAATCTCAGAAGCTTTCAGAGGCTTCCAAAAAGTCCCAGCGAGATCTAAAATGTCTCAGAAGCTTCCAGAAAATCCCAGAACTCTCCAGAATGTCCCAGAACTTTTCAGATACTCTCAGAGGCTTTCACAATGTCTCAGAAGCTTAGAGAAAATCTCAGAATATATCAGAACCTTCCAGAAACTCTCAGAAGTTTTCATAAAGTTTCAGTAACTTTCACAATGTCTCAGAAGTTTCTAGAAAATCCCAGAACTCTCCTTAAAGTCTCAGAAGGTTCTAGAAAATCTCAGAAGCTTTCAGAGGCTTCCAAAAAGTCCCAGCGAGATCTAAAATGTCTCAGAGGCTTCCAGAAAGTCCCAGAACTCTCCAGAATGTCTCAGAACTTTTCAGATACTCTCAGAGGCTTTCAAAATGTCTCAGAATCTTAGAGAAAATATCAGAAATTTCCAGAAACTCTCAGAGGCTTTTACACAATCCTAGGGACTTCCATAATCTCTCAGAAGTTTCCAGAATATATCAGAACCTTCCAGAAACTCTCAGAAGTTTTCATAAAGTTTCAGGGACTTTTACAATGTCTCAGGAGCTTCCAGAAAATCCCAGAACTCTCCAGAATGTCCCAGAACTTTTCAGATACTCTCAGAGGCTTTCACAATGTCTCAGAAGCTTCCAGAATATATCAGAACCTTCCAGAAACTCTCAGAAGTTTTCATAAAGTTTCAGTAACTTTCACAATGTCTCAGAAGTTTCTAGAAAATCCCAGAACTCTCCTTAAAGTCTCAGAAGGTTCTAGAAAATCTCAGAAGCTTTCAGAGGCTTCCAAAAAGTCCCAGCGAGATCTAAAATGTCTCAGAAGCTTCCAGAAAATCCAGAACTCTCCAGAATGTCCCAGAACTTTTCAGATACTCTCAGAGGCTTTCACAATGTCTCAGAAGCTTCCAGAATATATCAGAACCTTCCAGAAACTCTCAGAAGTTTTCATAAAGTTTCAGTAACTTTCACAATGTCTCAGAAGTTTCTAGAAAATCCCAGAACTTTCCAGAATGTCCCAGAACTTTTCAGATACTCTCAGAGGCTTCCACAATGTCTCAGAATCTTAGAGCTTCCAGAATATATCAGAACCTTCCAGAAACTCTCAGAAGTTTTCATAAAGTTTCAGTAACTTTCACAATGTCTCAGAAGTTTCTAGAAAATCCCAGAACTCTCCTTAAAGTCTCAGAAGTTTCTAGAAAATCTCAGAAGCTTTCAGAGGCTTCCAAAAAGTCCCAGCGAGATCTAAAATGTCTCAGAAGCTTCCAGAAAATCCCAGAATGTCCCAGAACGTTTCAGATACTCTCAGAGGCTTTCACAATGTCTCAGAAGCTTCCAGAATATATCAGAACCTTCCAGAAACTCTCAGAAGTTTTCATAAAGTTTCAGTAACTTTCACAATGTCTCAGAAGTTTCTAGAAAATCCCAGAACTCTCCTTAAAGTCTCAGAAGCTTCCAGAAAATCCCAGAACTCTCCAGAATGTCTCAGAACTGAAAATTCGTATTTTTTTTTAGTTTGTAGCAGACTAAATGAAGAATACAGCGCGTGTGGATCAGCTTGCCAAGACACGTGCACTTCTCAGGGACAATTCTGCATTGAAATATGCGTAGAGGGATGTTTTTGTATACCGGGCTACGTCAGGAACAGTACCGGAGATTGTGTTAGCTTAAGCGACTGTTAATTGACTAATTTTGCAAAAAAATCCAATAAAAATGTTAGAATTTAGTGCTCAGAAATATGTGCTTTTAGTATTCCGTCTGCTGCCAATCAAATTTTAATTGATTTCTGCCCTGTCACGCATCTGATTTTAATGAAATTTTCACTGCTTGTAGAACTCCCTAAAAGCAAACTTTTATCATCCTTAACATTTTTTTGTAGAACTAACCGTTCCCGTGTAAACGGGGCCTAAACTTTTTGGGCCCCTCCCCAGAAAAGTTGGGACACTGTTTGCTTCAACCGTTAATAACTCGGTTACTTAAAAAGATACAGAGTGGAGCAAAAAAACCAGTGAATAGCTCGAAATGTAAGCTTTCTGAAAATGTGGTTTTATGTCAAAATCGCTTTAAGCGTAACGCCGCTAGAGGGCGTCAAAGTTTAAGTAACATTTCCCTTGTAAACCCACCTAGTTCAGGGTATTAGAAGTAGTAGCAAAACGGGGGGACCCGAGATACGAGGATGGTCTGACAAGTATTTAGCCTCACCACCAGATGGCACCACTATCGCAAGAGAAATTTATTATCGTGTAGTACATTATCTTAAGGGGCTACTGTCAAAATTGTGCCCAAAGTGATTGCTAGTTTGAGTCACTAGCGAACGTTTTGGGCCAGTGCTGCCCTGTCGCGCACTTGATTTTAATGAAATTTTCACTGCTTGTAGAACTCCCCAAAAGCAAACTTTTATCATCTATAACATTTTTTTGTGGAACTAACCGTTTCCGTGTAAACGAGGCCTAAACTTTTTGGGCCCCTCCCCAGAAAAGTTGGGACACTGTTTGCTTCAACCGTTAATAACTCGGTTACTTAAAAAGATACAGAGTGGAGCAAAAAATCAGTGAATAGCTCGAAATGTAAGCTTTCTGAAAATGGGGCTACACGTCAAAGTGGGTTGCTTCTTTAAAAGTAGCAATTTTAGGTTTCTAATGCACTGTACAATATTCTGAAGTCAATTGATAGTTTTCCAGTCAATTTCCATGATTTTGAAGTAAATTGTATGTCTCTAAGACAATACAAGTGGATTTGGCGTCAAAATTTGGGTTTTAAGTAGAGTTTCGTTAATTATACATAAAGATGTCAATTTTTTGGTTTTCAACCCAACTGTCATAAACGTAAATTTTCAGTTTTAAAATGAAATTTCATGATATTGAACATAATTTTCATGATTTTAATTTTTTTAAGCGTTGCCTCTCCGTCTATGACTGTACCATATTTTGTACTGTTTTTTTCTGGTTATTGGATAGGAAATCTAATGAGGATTCCAAAAATGTACTTAAAACAATTATTTTCGTACTCCAAGTGGGTTTAACAAGCGATTTTGTCGCTGACGGTCCTTGAAAACTGTCTTTTTAAAAGTAAAAATTTTTACACCACTTTTCTCCTTGACTCTACTTGATTTTTTAGTGTTTTTTTATGTCATTGGATAGGAAATTTAATGAGGATTCCAAAAATGTGCTTAAAACAGTCATTTTCGTACTCCAAGTGGGTTTTACAGGCGATTTTGACCCTGACTGTCTTTGAAAACTGTCTTTATGGCAGTTCAAATTTTCACACCACTTTTCTCCCTGACTGTACTTGATTTTGTAGTGTTTTTTTATGTCATTAGATAGGAAATTTAATGAGGATTCCAAAAATGTGCTTAAAACAGTTATTTTCTCACTCCAAGTGGGTTTTACAGGCGATTTTGACCTTGACTGTCTTTGAAAACTGTCTTTATGGCAGTTCAAATTTTCACACCACTTTTCTCCCTGACTGTACTTGATTTTTTAGTGTTTTTTTTATGTCGTTAGATAGGAAATTTAATGAGGATTCCAAAAATGTGCTTAAAACTGTCATTTTCGTACTCCAAGTGGGTTTTACAGGCGATTTTGTCCCTGACTGTCTTTGAAAACTGTCTTTTTGGCAGTTCAAATTTTTAAACCACTTTTCTCCCTGACTGTACTTGATTTTTTAGTGTTTTTTATGTCGTTAGATAGGAAATTTAATGAGGATTCCAAAAATGTGCTTAAAACTGTCATTTTTCGTACTCCAAGTGGGTTTTACAGGCGATTTTGTCCCTGACTGTCTTTGAAAACTGTCTTTTTGGCAGTTCAAATTTTCACACCACTTTTCCCCCTGACTGTACTTGATTTTTTAGTGTTTCTTGTATGTCATTGGATAGGAAATTTAATGAGGATTCCAAAAATGTGCTTAAAACAGTCATTTTCGTACTCCAAGTGGGTTTTACAGGCGATTTTTACCCTGAAAGTCCTGGAAAACTGTCTTTTTGGCAGTTCAACTTTTTACACCACTTTTCTCCCTGACTGTACTAACTTTTTTAGTATCTTTTTTATGTTATTCAACAGGATATTTAATGAGGATTCCAAAAATGTGCTTAAAACAGTTATTTTCTTACTCCAAGTGGGTTTTACAAGCGATTTTCACCCTGACTTTGCTTGAAAACTGTCATTTTGGCAGTTTCAAATTTGAAACTACTTTTCTTCCTAACTGTACTTGATTTTGTAGTATTTTTTTATGTCATTGGATAGAAAATTTAAAGAGGATTCCAAAAATGTGCTTAAAACAGTTATTTTCTTACTGGAAGTGGGATTTACAGGCGATTTTGTCCCTGACTGCCTTTGAAAACTGTCTTTTTGGCAGTTCAAATTTTCACACCACTTTTCTCCCTGTCTGTACTTGATTTTTTAGTGTTTTTTTATGTCATTAGATAGGAAATTTCATGAGGATTTCAAAAATGTGCTTAAAACGCTTATTTTCGTACTCCAAGTGGGTTTGACAAGCGATTTTGGCCCTGAAAGTTCTTGAAAACTGCCTTTTTGGCAGTTAAAATTTTCAAACCACTTTTCTACCTGACTGTACTTGATTTTTGAATGTTTTTTTATGTCATTAGATAGGAAATTCAATGGGGATTCCAAAAATGTGCTTAAAACAGTCATTTTCTTTCTCCAAGTGGACATTACAGGCGATTTTGTCCCTGACTGTCTAAAGAGCATATTGAAAGTTCTGGAATGCTTTAGACGCACTTGGAAATTCTTAGACAGTTCTAGAATTTTTTTTGAAAGCATCTAGACCGTTTTGACACCTTTTGGAAGCTTCTAGACTAGTTGAACAGCATTTGGAATCTTTCAGACTGTTCTAAAGGCTTTATCTTTACAAATAACCAATAATTTCACTTACTTCAAACGATATTTTATAAGAAAAATGGAACCAAAACCGTTCAATCGCACACATCGAACCAACTACAAACTACACTGAACAGCACCAATTAGAACCCAAACAGAACAAACCGAACCCGGATAAGTCTGCACAAAAACGACCAACACAAATTCGGTCACAGTCTGAGGTTGAACGTGCATTTCCAGTCGTTTAACTTGCTTTATTAGACTGTGACTGGTCGTGAACGCTGACTGGATGATCGTCGCTTCAACCTAAAAATTTTTCTAGTTTTTTGTTGTAAATTTGCTTTTCCGCACTTACATTTGAATCCAGTAGAGTTTTGTGGATTTCGCTCAAAGTTTCCTGGGAATTTTGGTTTTCCAGGTTTCTCAGTTGCTGCCTGCACCAAGACTTCCTTACCAACCTAGGACATTGGATTCGTATTCTTCTGACATCATTTACAAGGAAAAATACTTAAAAACTAGGTTAGGTTAGGTAGGAAGAGCGAACCATTGGAACTACATACTTTTCTTCCTAACTGTACTTGATTTTTTAATGTTTTTTTATGTCGTTAGATAGGAAATTTAATGAGGATTCCAAAAATGTGCTTAAAACAGTTATTTTCGTACTCCAAGTGGGTTTTACAGGCGATTTTGACCCTGACTGTCTTTGAAAACTGTCTTTTTGGCAGTTCAAATTTTCACACCACTTTTCTCCCTGACTGTACTTGATTTTTTAGTGTTTCTTGTATGTCATTGGATAGGAAATTTAATGAGGATTCCAAAAATGTGCTTAAAACAGTCATTTTCTTACTGCAAGTGGGTTTTACAGGCAATTTTCGCATTGACTGTCTTTGAAAACTGTCTTTTTGGCAGTTCAACTTTTTACATCACTTTTCTCCCTGACTGTACTTGATTTTTTAGTGTTTCTTGTATGTCATTGGATAGGAAATTTAATGAGGATTCCAAAAATGTGCTGAAAACAGTCATTTTCTTACTGCAAGTGAGTTTTACAAGCGATTTTGACCCTGAAAGTCTTGGAAAACTGTCTTTTTGGCAGTTCAACTTTTTACACCACTTCTCCCCCTGACTGTACTTGATTTTGTAGTATTTTTTTATGTCATTAGATAGGAAAGTTAACGAGGATTCCAAAAATGTGTTTAAAACAGTCATTTTCGTACTCCAAGTGGGTTTGACAGGCGATTTTGACCTTGACTGTCCTTGAAAACTGCCTTTTTGGCAGTTCAACTTTTTACATCACTTTTCTCCCTGACTGTACTTGATTTTTTAATGTTTTTTTATGTCATTAGATAGGAAATTTAATGAGGATTCCAAAAATGTGCTTAAAACAGTCATTTTCGTACTCCAAGTGGGTTTAACAAGCGATTTTGTCCCTGACTGTCCTTGAAAACTGTCTTTATGGTTCAACTTTTTACACCACTTTTCTTCCTAACTTTACTTGATTTTGTAGTGTTTTTTTATGTCGTTAGATAGGAAATTTAATGAGGATTCCAAAAATGTGCTTAAAACAGTCATTTTCGTACTCCAAGTGGGTTTTACAAGCGATTTTGACCCTGACTGTCCTTGAAAACTGTCTTTTTGGCAGTTCAACTTTTTACACCACTTTTCTCCCTGACTGTACTTGATTTTTTAGTGTTTTTTTTATGTCATTAGATAGGAAATTTAATGAGGATTCCAAAAATGTGCTTAAAACAGTCATTTTCGTACTCCAAGTGGGTTTTACAGGCGATTTTGACCCTGACTGTCCTTGAAAACTGTCTTTTTGGCAGTTCAACTTTTTACACCACTTTTCTCCCTGACTGTACTTGATTTTTTAGTTTTTTTTTATGTCATTAGATAGGAAATTTAACGAGGATTCCAAAAATGTGCTTAAAATAGTCATTTTCGTACTCCAAGTGGGTTTAACAAGCGATTTTGTCCCAGACTGTCCTTGAAAACTGTCTTTTTGGGCAGCTCAACTTTTTACACCACTTTTCTCCCTGACTGTACTTGATTTTTTAGTTTTTTTTTTATGTCATTAGATAGGAAATTTAATGAGGATTCCAAAAATGTGCTTAAAACTGTTATTTTTGTACTCCAAGTGGGTTTAACAAGCGATTTTGACCCTGACTGTCTTTGAAAACTGTCGTTTTGGCAGTTTCAATTTTCACACTACTTTTCTTCCTAACTGTACTTGATTTTGTAGTATTTTTTTATGTCATTGGATAGGAAATTTAATGAGGATTCCAAAAATGTGCTTTAAACAGTCATTTTCGTACTCCAAGTGGGTTTTACAAGTGATTTTGTCCCAGACTGTCCTTGAAAACTGTCTTTTTGGCAGCTCAACTTTTTACACCACTTTTCTACCTGACTGTACTTGATTTTTTAGTTTTTTTTTACTTAATTAGATAGGAAATTTAACGAGGATTCCAAAAATGTGCTTAAAACTGTTATTTTTGTACTCCAAGTGGTTTAACAAGTGATTTTGTCCCAGACTGTCCTTGAAAACTGTCTTTTTGGCAGCTCAACTTTTTACACCACTTTTCTACCTGACTGTACTTGATTTTTTAGTTTTTTTTTACTTAATTAGATAGGAAATTTAACGAGGATTCCAAAAATGTGCTTAAAATAGTCATTTTCGTACTCCAAGTGGGTTTAACAAGTGATTTTGTCCCAGACTGTCCTTGAAAACTGTCTTTTTGGCAGCTCAACTTTTTACACCACTTTTCTCCTTGACTGTACTTGATTTTTTAGTCTTTTTTTTACTTAATTAGATAGGAAATTTAACGAGGATTCCAAAAATGTGCTTAAAACTGTTATTTTTGTACTCCAAGTGGGTTTAACAAGTGATTTTGTCCCAGACTGTCTTGAAAACTGTCTTTTTGGCAGCTCAACTTTTTACACCACTTTTCTCCTTGACTGTACTTGATTTTTTAGTCTTTTTTTTTACTTAATTAGATAGGAAATTTAACGAGGATTCCAAAAATGTGCTTAAAACTGTTATTTTTGTACTCCAAGTGGGTTTAACAAGTGATTTTGTCCCAGACTGTCCTTGAAAACTGTCTTTTTGGCAGCTCAACTTTTTACACCACTTTTCTACCTGACTGTACTTGATTTTTTAGTTTTTTTTTACTTAATTAGATAGGAAATTTAATGAGGATTCCAAAAATGTGCTTAAAACTGTTATTTTTGTACTCCAAGTGGGTTTAACAAGTGATTTTGTCCCAGACTGTCCTTGAAAACTGTCTTTTTGGCAGCTCAACTTTTACACCACTTTTCTACCTGACTGTACTTGATTTTTTAGTTTTTTTTTACTTAATTAGATAGGAAATTTAACGAGGATTCCAAAAATGTGCTTAAAATAGTCATTTTCGTACTCCAAGTGGGTTTAACAAGTGATTTTGTCCCAGACTGTCCTTGAAAACTGTCTTTTTGGCAGCTCAACTTTTTACACCACTTTTCTCCTTGACTGTACTTGATTTTTAGTCTTTTTTTTACTTAATTAGATAGGAAATTTAACGAGGATTCCAAAAATGTGCTTAAAACTGTTATTTTTGTACTCCAAGTGGGTTTAACAAGTGATTTTGTCCCAGACTGTCCTTGAAAACTGTCTTTTTGGCAGCTCAACTTTTTACACCACTTTTCTACCTGACTGTACTTGATTTTTTAGTTTTTTTTTACTTAATTAGATAGGAAATTTAACGAGGATTCCAAAAATGTGCTTAAAATAGTCATTTTCGTACTCCAAGTGGGTTTAACAAGTGATTTTGTCCCAGACTGTCCTTGAAAACTGTCTTTTTGGCAGCTCAACTTTTTACACCACTTTTCTACCTGACTGTACTTGATTTTTTAGTTTTTTTTTATGTCATTAGATATGAAATTTAATGAGGATTCCAAAAATGTGCTTAAAACTGTTATTTTTGTACTCCAAGTGGTTTAACAAGTGATTTTGTCCCAGACTGTCCTTGAAAACTGTCTTTTTGGCAGCTCAACTTTTTACACCACTTTTCTACCTGACTGTACTTGATTTTTTAGTTTTTTTTTACTTAATTAGATAGGAAATTTAACGAGGATTCCAAAAATGTGCTTAAAAAACTGTTATTTTTGTACTCCAAGTGGGTTTAATAAGCGATTTTCACCATGACTGTCTTTGAAAACTGTCGTTTTGGCAGTTTCAATTTTCACACTACTTTTCTTCCTAACTGTACTTGATTTTGTAGTATTTTTTTATGTCATTAGATAGGAAATTTAATGAGGATTCCAAAAATGTGCTTAAAACAGTCATTTTCTTACTCCAAGTGGGTTTTACAGGCAATTTTCGCATTGACTGTCTTTGAAAACTGTCTTTTTGGCAGTTCAAATTTTCACATCACTTTTCTCCCTGACTGTACTTGATTTTTTAGTGTTTCTTGTATGTCATTGGATAGGAAATTTAATGAGGATTCCAAAAATGTGCTTAAAACAGTCATTTTCGTACTCCAAGTGGGTTTTACAGGCGATTTTGACCCTGACTGTCCTTTGAAAACTGTCTTTTTGGCAGTTCAAATTTTCACACCACTTTTCTACCTGACTGTACTTGATTTTTTAGTGTTTTTTTTATGTCATTAGATAGGAAATTTAATGAGGATTCCAAAAATGTGCTTAAAACAGTCATTTTCTTACTGCAAGTGGGTTTTACAGGCAATTTTCGCATTGACTGTCTTTGAAAACTGTCTTTTTGGCAGTTCAAATTTTCACACCACTTTTCTCCCTGACTGTACTTGATTTTTTAGTGTTTTTTTATGTCATTAGATAGGAAATTTAATGAGGATTCCAAAAATGTGCTTAAAACAGTCATTTTCGTACTCCAAGTGAGTTTTACAAGCGATTTTGACCCTGAAAGTCTTGGAAAACTGTCTTTTTGGCAGTTCAACTTTTTACACCACTTCTCCCCTGACTGTACTTGATTTTTTAGTGTTTTTTTATGTCATTAGATAGGAAATTTAATGAGGATTCCAAAAATGTGCTTAAAACAGTTATTTTCGTACTCCAAGTGGGTTTGACAGGCGATTTTGACCTTGACTGTCCTTGAAAACTGTCTTTTTGGCAGTTCAACTTTTACACCACTTTTCTCCCTGACTGTACTTGATTTTTTAGTTTTTTTTATGTCATTAGATAGGAAATTTAATGAGGATTCCAAAAATGTGCTTAAAACAGTTATTTTCGTACTCCAAGTGGGTTTTACAAGCGATTTTGACCCTGACTGTCTTTGAAAACTGTCTTTTTGGCAGTTCAACTTTTTACATCACTTTTCTCCCTGACTGTACTTGATTTTTTAGTGTTTCTTGTATGTCATTGGATAGGAAATTTAATGAGGATTCCAAAAATGTGCTTAAAACAGTTATTTTCGTACTCCAAGTGGGTTTGACAGGCGATTTTGACCCTGACTGTCCTTGAAAACTGTCTTTTTGGCAGTTTAAACTTTTCACACCACTTTTCTCCCTGACTGTACTTGATTTTTTAGTGTTTTTTTTATGTCATTAGATAGGAAATTTAATGAGGATTCCAAAAATGTGCTTAAAACAGTCATTTTCTTACTGCAAGTGGGTTTTACAGGCAATTTTCGCATTGACTGTCTTTGAAAACTGTCTTTTTGGCAGTTCAACTTTTTACATCACTTTTCTCCCTGACTGTACTTGATTTTTTAGTGTTTCTTGTATGTCATTGGATAGGAAATTTAATGAGGATTCCAAAAATGTGCTTAAAACAGTTATTTTCGTACTCCAAGTGGGTTTGACAAGCGATTTTGACCCTGACTGTCTTTGAAAACTGTCTTTTTGGCAGTTCAAATTTTCACACCACTTTTCTACCTGACTGTACTTGATTTTTTAGTGTTTTTTTTATGTCATTAGATAGGAAATTTAATGAGGATTCCAAAAATGTGCTTAAAACAGTCATTTTCTTACTGCAAGTGGGTTTTACAGGCAATTTTCGCATTGACTGTCTTTGAAAACTGTCTTTTTGGCAGTTCAACTTTTTACATCACTTTTCTCCCTGACTGTACTTGATTTTTTAGTGTTTTTTTTATGTCATTAGATAGGAAATTTAATGAGGATTCCAAAAATGTGCTTAAAACAGTTATTTTCGTACTCCAAGTGGGTTTAACAAGCGATTTTGTCCCTGACTGTCTTTGAAAACTGTCTTTTTGGCAGTTCAACTTTTTACACCACTTTTCTCCCTGACTGTACTTGATTTTTTAGTTTTTTTTTATGTCATTAGATAGGAAATTTAATGAGGATTCCAAAAATGTGCTTAAAACAGTTATTTTCGTACTCCAAGTGGGTTTAACAGGCGATTTTGACCCTGACTGTCTTTGAAAACTGTCTTTTTGGCAGTTCAACTTTTTACACCACTTTTCTACCTGACTGTACTTGATTTTGTAGTGTTTTTTTAATGTCATTAGATAGGAAATTTAATGAGGATTCCAAAAATGTGCTTAAAACAGTCATTTTCGTACTCCAAGTGGGTTTGACAGGCGATTTTGACCTTGACTGTCCTTGAAAACTGTCTTTTTGGCAGTTCAACTTTTTACACCACTTTTCTCCTTGACTGTACTTGATTTTTTAGTGTTTTTTTTATGTCATTAGATAGGAAATTTAACGAGGATTCCAAAAATGTGCTTAAAACAGTTATTTTCGTACTCCAAGTGGGTTACAGTGATTTTGTCCCAGACTGTCCTTGAAAACTGTCTTTTTGGCAGCTCAACTTTTTACACCACTTTTCTACCTGACTGTACTTGATAGTTTTTTTTTTACTTAATTAGATAGGAAATTTAACGAGGATTCCAAAAATGTGCTTAAAAATTTAAGTGGGTTTAATAAGCGATTTTCACCATGACTGTCTTTGAAAACTGTCGTTTTGGCAGTTTCAATTTTCACACTACTTTTCTTCCTAACTGTACTTGATTTTGTAGTATTTTTTTATGTCATTAGATAGTACTGAGGATTCCAAAAATGTTCTTAAACAGTCATTTTCGTACTCCAAGTGGGTTTTACAGTGATTTGTCCCATTGACTGTCCTTGAAAACTGTCTTTTTGGCAGTTCAACTTTTTACACCACTTTTCTACCTGACTGTACTTGATTTTTTAGTGTTTTTTTTATGTCATTAGATAGGAAATTTAATGAGGATTCCAAAAATGTGCTTAAAACAGTTATTTTCGTATTCCAAGTGGGTTTTGCAAGCGATTTTGACCCTGACTGTCTTTGAAAACTGTCTTTTTGGCAGTTCAACATTTTACACCACTTTTCTACCTGACTGTACATGATTTTGTAGTTTTTTTTTTATGTCATTAGATAGGAAATTTAATGAGGATTCCAAAAATGTGCTTAAAACAGTCATTTTCGTACTCCAAGTGGGTTTTGACAGGCGATTTTGACCTGACTGTCTTTGAAAACTGTCTTTTTGGCAGTTCAAATTTTTACACCACTTTTCTACCTGACTGTACTTGATTTTGTAGTGTTTTTTTTATGTCGTTAGATAGGAAATTTCATGAGGATTCCAAAAATGTGCTTAAAACAGTTATTTTCGTACTACAAGTGGGTTTTACAAGCGATTTTGACCCTGACTGTCCTTGAAAACTGTCTTTTTGGCAGTTTCAATTTTCACACTACTTTTCTTCCTAACTGTACTTGATTTTGTAGTATTTTTTTTATGTCATTAGATAGGAAATTTAATGAGGATTCCAAAAATGTGCTTAAAACAGTCATTTTCGTACTCCAAGTGGGTTTGACAGGCGATTTTGACCTTGACTGTCCTTGAAAACTGTCTTTTTGGCAGTTCAAATTTTCACACCACTTTTCTACCTGACTGTACATGATTTTGTAGTGTTTTTTTTATGTCATTAGATAGGAAATTTAATGAGGATTCCAAAAATGTGCTTAAAACAGTTATTTTCGTACTCCAAGTGGGTTTTACAAGCGATTTTAACCCTGATTGTCCTTGAAAACTGTCTTTGTGGCAGTTCAACTTTTTACACCACTTTTATCCCTGACTGTAGTTTCTGGAAGATTTTAGAATGTTTTCAATTTATGCACTATTTTCAACAGTTTCCGGGGTGAAACAGACACAAATTTGAAGTAGTGCAGAAAAGTCAATTTCACAACAATAATAAAATGGCTTTAAGGCAGTAAAGGAGAGTGAATAGCCTTCAAGACGCGTTTTTTTAGCAACTTTTTGATACATTTGGCAACTGCGCTTCCGTTATTTTACTAAAACTTGATAGAGGACGCTGAAAGCGTTACAGTGAGTCATTACAGCATTCTGTAAGCCTAAAAATAACCGAGTTGTGATAATTTTTCTCTTGTTATGCCACAAGAATGTACATGGAGACTATATTTTTGAATTTTCAAGTGAAATTTGGCAACTGCGCTTTCAGTTTTTGTGATCATTAACTAGAGGAGTTAAAAAGGATCACAGTGAGTGCTCACAGCATACTGTAAGCCCAAAAACAACCGAGTTGTGATCATTTTTCTCTTGTTATGCCAAAAGAATGGACATGGAGACTATATTTTGAATTTTCTAGTGAAATTTGGCAACTGCGCTTTCAGTTTTTTGTGATCATTAACTAGAAGAGTTAAAAAGGATCACAGTGAGTGCTTGCAGCATTCTGAAAGCCCAAAAGCAACCGAGTTGTGACCATTTTCTCTTGTTATGCCAAAAGAATGGACATGGAGACTATATTTTGAATTTTTTAAGTAAAATTTGGCAACTGCGCCTTCAGTTTTGTGTGATTATTAAACTAGGGCAGTTAAAGAGGATTACAGTGAGTGCTCACAGCATTCTGTAAGCCCAAAAACAACCGAGTTGTGATCATTTTTCTCTTGTTATGCCAAAGAATGGACATGGAGACTATATTTTTGAATTTTCTAGTGAAATTTGGCAACTGCGCTTTCAGTTTTTTGTGATCATTAACTAGAGGAGTTAAAAAGGATCACAGTGAGTGCTCACAGCATTCTGAAAGCCCAAAAACAACCGAGTTGTGATAATTTTTCTCTTGTTAGGCCAAAAGAATGGACATGGAGACTATATTTTGAATTTTCTAGAAAATTTGGCAACTGCGCTTTCAGTTTTTGTGATCATTAACTAGAGGAGTTAAAAAGGATCACAGTGAGTGCTCACAGCATTCTGTAAGCCTAAAAATAACCGAGTTGTGACCATTTTTCTCTTGTTATGCCACAAGAATGGACATGGAGACTATATTTTGAATTTTTTAAGGAAATTTGGCAACTGCGCTTTCAGTTTTTTGTGATCATTAACTAGAGGAGTTAAAAAGGATCACAGTGAGTGCTCACAGCATTCTGAAAGCCCAAAAACAACCGAGTTGTGATCATTTTTCTCTTGTTATGCCAAAAGAATGGACATGGAGACTATATTTTGAATTTTCTAGTGAAATTTGGCAACTGCGCTTCCAGTTTTTTGTGATCATTAACTAGAGGAGTTAAAAAGGATCACAGTGAGTGCTTGCAGCATTCTGAAAGCCCAAAAATAACCGAGTTGTGATCATTTTTCTCTTGTTATGCCACAAGAATGGACATGGAGACTATATTTTGAATTTTTTAAGGAAATTTGGCAACTGCGCTTTCAGTTTTTTGTGATCATTAACTAGAGGAGTTAAAAAGGATCACAGTGAGTGCTCACAGCATTTTGAAAGCCCAAAAACAACCGAGTTGTGATCATTTTTCTCTTGTTATGCCAAAAGAATGGACATGGAGACTATATTTTGAATTTTTTAAGGAAATTTGGCAACTGCGCTTTCAGTTTTGTGTGATCATTAGCTAGAGGAGTTAAAGAGGATCACAGTGAGTGCTCACAGCATTCTGTAAGCCTAAAAATAACCGAGTTGTGATCATTTTTCTCTTGTTATGCCAGAAGAATGGACATGGAGACTGTATTTTTGAATTTTCTAGAGAAATTTGGCAACTGCGCTTTCAGTTTTTTTAGTCATATGACGAAACGTAGCTATTGAATAGGGCTATCACCTGACGTGGAGCGCGCAACGCTAAGTCGTCCCGTTATGCCGCTAGAGGGCGTCAAAGTTAAGGGTAAAAGTTGTGCATATCAGCAATAAAGCTTTAAATCGAAATTTCTCAGCTCCCACTCAACCAATCGAGCTGAAACCACTTGCAAATCATTAATTGGGTCTTACCAGACTAGTTTAAGTGGTAAATTTAGTCAGAAAGTTGCTTTAAAATGTCTGGGTGGATAAGAAAATCTTTTTACCGTGGAAATTGAATTGTTCCTTTCAGCGAGAAGCTTTTAAGGCATTTCGCACTTTTATAGACAATTCTGGAAGCTTCCAGAACATTCTAGGAGTTTTCGCAAGCTTATAGAACATTCTAGAAGTTTTTGCAAGCTTCTAAAACTGTTTTACTTACTTCCAAGTTACTCTGGAAGCTTTTAAGGCATTTTACACCTTTCTGGACCATTCTAGAGGCTTCCAGAACATTGTAGGAGTTTTCGCAATCTTTCAGAACATTCTAGGGGTTTTAGCAAGTTTCTAAATCTGTTTTACTTACTTCCAAGTTACTCTGGAAGCTTTCAAGGCATTTTACACCTTTCTAGACCGTTCTGGAAGCTTCCAGAACATTCTAGGAGTTTTCGCAATCTTCCAGAACATTCTAGGAGTTTTTGCAAGCTTCCAGAACATTCTAGGAGTTTTAGCAAGCTTGCAGAACATTCTAGGGGTTTTAGCAAGTTTCTAAATCTGTTTTACTTACTTCCAAGTTACTCTGGAAGCTTTTATGGCATTTTACACCTTTCTAGATTGTTCTGGAAGCTTCCAGAATATTATAGGAGTTTTCGCAATCTTCCAGAACATTTTAGGAGTTTTCGCAGTCTTCCAGAACATTCTAGGAGTTTTTAAAGTGAGTTTCAGGGTTACTAGACATGAACTTGGATTTTGCGTCAGTACTGCCCTGTTACTTCATCGATTTGAGTGAAATTTTTTTTGGGATTTGCCAAAGGCTTTGGCTATGTTAATGCAAAAAAACCACTAGTCATATCTTGACTAGTTTTTGAGTTAGAAATTTTCAAAGTTGCTCCTGGCAAAAACTGAGTTTCTAGGGTTACTAGACATGAACTTGGATTTTGCTTCAGTACTGCCCTGTTACTCAATCGATTTGAGTGAAATTTTTTTTGGGATTTGCCAAAGGCTTTGGCTATGTTAATGCAAAAAAACCACTAGTCATATCTTGACTAGTTTTTGAGTTAGAAATTTTCAAAGTTGCTCCTGGCAAAAACTGAGTTTCTGGGTTACTAGACATGAACTTGGATTTTGCTTCAGTACTGCCCTGTTACTCAATCGATTTGAGTGAAATTTTTTTTGAGTTTTCTCAAAGGCTTTGGCATGTTAATGCAAAAAAATGACAGTCCTATCTTGACTAGTTTTTGAGTTAGAAATTTTCAAAGTTGCTCGTGGCAAAAACTGAGTTCCAGGGTTACTAGACATAAACTAGGATTTTGTTTCAGTACTGCCCTGTTACTCCATCGATGTGAGTGATTTTTTTATTCGGATTTGCCAAATGTTTAGGCTAGATTATCGCAAAAAAATGACAGTTCTATCTTAACTAGTTTTTGAGTTAGAAATTTTCAAAGTTGCTCCTGGCAAAAACTGAGTTTCAGGGTTACTAGACATGAACTTGGATTTTGCTTCAGTACTGCCCTGTTACTCAATCGATTTGAGTGAAATTTTTTTTGAGTTTTCTCAAAGGCTTTGGCTATGTTAATGCAAAAAAATGACAGTCCTATCTTGACTAGTTTTTGAGTTAGAAATTTTCAAAGTTGCTCCTGGCAAAAACTGAGTTTCTGGGTTACTAGACATGAACTTGGATTTTGCTTCAGTACTGCCCTGTTACTCAATCGATTTGAGTGAAATTTTTTTTGAGTTTTCTCAAAGGCTTTGGCATGTTAATGCAAAAAAATGACAGTCCTATCTTGACTAGTTTTTGAGTTAGAAATTTTCAAAGTTGCTCGTGGCAAAAACTGAGTTCCAGGGTTACTAGACATAAACTAGGATTTTGTTTCAGTACTGCCCTGTTACTCCATCGATGTGAGTGATTTTTTTATTCGGATTTGCCAAATGTTTAGGCTAGATTATCGCAAAAAAATGACAGTTCTATCTTAACTAGTTTTTGAGTTAAAAATTTTCAAAGTTGCTCTTGGCAAAACCTGAGTTTCAGGGTTACAAGCAGAACCTGAACGGTTGGGGAGAAAGTGGTTTTTCCACCCTGGGGACGGCAGTTTTGGTCTGAAAATTTTGAAAATTTGCATCCGCCCCACCTAGGGTTGTCGCAAACGATTTCTGGGGAAAAATTTAAAAAATTTGAAAATTTTTAAAATGCCGCCCCCCAAGCCGCCCCCGGGGGGCGGAAGGAAGTAGGGGGTTTTAAACCGCCCCCCATTCTAGACTTGCACCCCAAATTTGAACCGGATCAGTTGAAGCTTTCCCCTGGTCTGGTGGGATCAAAGTTTAACCTCATTTCACTATCACCAGACTTGAGGTCCTTGGAACTAATCTGTGGAGAAGAGTTCACTAGAGGAAATTTTTTTTTACAGTCGATCTCATTCAGCAGGTTCTCAGTGACTGAATGGTGCAAGTCGCGTAGCGAAATTCCTAATTTTCATCCCAAAACCATTCAAAATTCTGTACAACCAAACTAGTTAATTAGTTTAGTTACGTGCAACTAACCTGGACTCAGTGTCAGTACTGCCAGGTTTCTCAGGATGTTTTAAGGAAAATTTTTTCTGTGTACTACCAAGACTCTGACCTAACCATGACCAGAAAATCAGCTCTTTTCTGCGGCTGGTTCGGGAGAAATTAATTTTCAAAGTTGCTCCTCCAAAGTTTTCTAGCTTGTTCTGGAAGCTTCTGTTCTAGAATTTTTTTTTTACCAACTCTAACCTCATTTCCGTTCTGTCATTGGTTCTCTTCCCCTACCACTGTTTTTAACTGACTTACCGCTGATTAAAACTGGTTTTGACGTTTGAACGCCATCTAGCGAATTTCCGCTTCAATTTCTGCTCCAAAAGCGCCTCCAATTGGTCACCGGAAGCGATCGCGCAGCCAATGCGAGTGTAAACGTCAACGACGCGCGCAGAGGGCGCCACCGTACCAGCTTCAAACAGTGGCCACCAATCGGATCTACGTTTCAGGTCGAATCGTAGCATTTGAATGTTTGTAGAGCGCTGAACGTTGCCCCAAACCTGTATAAAGACATACTAAACTAAACAACGTTAGAAACCATTTTATCTACCGTTTTTGTATATAATCTACCGTTTTGTATTATTTTTTATGTCGTTAGATAGGAAATTTAATGAGGATTCCAAAAATGTGCTTAAAATAGTAATTTTCTTACTCCAAGTGGGTTTTAGAGGCAATTTTGTCCCTGACTGTTCTTTCAAGCTGTGTTTCTGGCAGTTCAAACTTTGATACCGCTTTTCTTCCTGACTGTCCTAAATTTTGAAATGTTTTTTGAGGTTATTGGATAGAAAATTAAATGAGGATTCCAAACAATTTTGTTACTCCAGTCGGTTTGACAGAATTTTGTCCAGACTGTTCTTTCAAACTGTGTTTCTGGCAGTTCAAAGTTTGAAACCGCTTTTCTCCCTGACTGTCCTAAATTTTGAAAGGTTTTTGGATAGAAAATTAAATGAGGATTTCAAAAATGTGTTTAAAACAGTAATTTTGTTACTCCCAATCGGTTTGACAGGCAATTTTGTCCCTGACTGTTCTTTCAAACTGTGTTTCTGGCAGTTCAAACTTTGATACCGCTTTTCTTCCTGACTGTACTAAATTTTGAAATGTTTTTTGAGGTTATTGGATAGAAAATTAAATGAGGATTCCAAAAATGTGATTAAAACAGTAATTTTCATACCCCAAGTGGGTTTGACAGGCGATTTTGTCCCAGACTGTCCTTTTAAGCTGTGATTCTGGCAGTTCAAACTTTGAAACCGCTTTTCTTCACTGACTGTACTAAATTTTAAAATGTTTTTTAAGGTTTTTGGATAGAAAATTAAATGAGGATTCCAAAAATGTGATTAAAACAGTAATTTTCCTACGCCAAGTGGGTTTGACAGGCGATTTTGTCCCAGACTGTTCTTTCAAGCTGTGTTTCTGGCAGTTCAAACTTTGATACCGCTTTTCTTCCTGACTGTACTAAATTTTGAAATGTTTTTTGAGGTTATTGGATAGAAAATTAAATGAGGATTTCAAAAATGTGCTTAAAACAGTCATTTTGTTACTCCCAGTCGGTTTGACAGACGATTTTGTCCCAGACTGTTCTTTCAAGCTGTGTTTCTGGCAGTTCAAACTTTGATACCGCTTTTCTTCCTGACTGTACTAAATTTTGAAGTGTTTTTTGAGGTTATTGGATAGAAAATTAAATGAGGATTCCAAAAATGTGCTTAAAACAGTAATTTTCTTACTCACAAGTGGGTTTGACAGACGATTTTGTCCCAGACTGAGCTGTGTTTCTGGCAGTTCAAACTTTGATACCGCTTTTCTCACTGACTGTACTAAATTTTGAAGTGTTTTTTGAGGTTATTGGATAGAAAATTAAATGAGGATTCCAAAAATGTGTTTAAAACAGTCATTTTGTTACTCCCAGTCGGTTTGACAGACGATTTTGTCCCAGACTGTTCTTTTAAGCTGTGTTTCTGGCAGTTCAAACTTTGATACCGCTTTTCTTCCTGACTGTACCTAAATTTTGAAATGTTTTTTGAGGTTTTTGGATAGAAAATTAAATGAGGATTCCAAAAATGTGATTAAAACAGTAATTTTCCTACGCCAAGTCGGTTTGACAGACGATTTTGTCCCAGACTGTTCTTTCAAACTGTGTTTCTGGCAGTTCAAAGTTTGAAACCGCTTTTCTCCCTGACTGTACTAAATTTTGAAATGTTTTTTGAGGTTATTGGATAGAAAATTAAATGAGGATTCCAAAAATGTGATTAAAACAGTAATTTTCCTACGCCAAGTGGGTTTGACAGGCAATTTTGTCCCTGACTGTTCTTTCAAGCTGTGTTTCTGGCAGTTAAAACTTTGAAACCGCTTTTCTCCCTGACTGTCCTAAATTTTGAAATGTTTTTTGAGGTTTTTGGATAGAAAATTAAATGAGGATTCCAAAAATGTGCTTAAAACAGTCATTTTCTTACTCCAAGTGGGTTTGACAGGCGATTTTGTCCCAGACTGTCCTTTCAAACTGTGTTTCTGGCAGTTCAAACTTTGAAACCGCTTTTCTCCCTGACTGTACTAAATTTTGAAGTGTTTTTTGAGGTTATTGGATAGAAAATTAAATGAGGATTCCAAAAATGTGCTTAAAACTGTCATTTTCTTACTTTTAGTGGGTTTGACAGGCGATTTTGTCCCTGACTGTTCTTTCAAACTGTGTTTCTGGCAGTTCAAAGTTTGAAACCACTTTTCTCCCTGACTGTCCTAAATTTTGAAGTGTTTTTTGAGGTTATTGGATAGAAAATTAAATGAGGATTCCAAAAATGTGATTAAAACAGTCATTTTCATACCACCAGTGGGTTTGACAGGCGATTTTGTCCCTGACTGTTCTTTCAAGCTGTGTTTCTGGCAGTTCACACTTTGAAACCGCTTTTCTTCCTGACTGTACTAAATTTTGAAGTGTTTTTTGAGGTTATTGGATAGAAAATTAAATGAGGATTCCAAAAATGTGATTAAAACGGTCATTTTCATACCACCAGTGAGTTTGACAGGCGATTATGTCCCTAACTGTTCTTTGAAGCTGTGTTTCTGGCAGTTCACACTTTGAAACCGCTTTTCTCCGTGACTGTACTAAATTTTGAAATGTTTTTAAGGTTATTGGATAGAAAATTAAATGAGGATTTCAAAAATGTGCTTAAAACAGTAATTTTCCTACGCCAAGTGAGTTTGACAGACGATTTTGTCCCAGACTGTTCATTCAAGCTGAGTTTCTGGCAGTTCAAACTTTGATACCGCTTTTCTTCCTGACTGTCCTAAATTTTGTAGTGTTTTTTAAGGTTATTGGATAGAAAATTAAATGAGGATTCCAAAAATGTGCTTAAAACTGTCAATTTCGTACTCCAAGTGGGCTTGACAGGCGATTTTGGTCTTGACTGTCCTTGGAAACTGTCTTTTTGGCAGTTCAACTTTTTACATCACTTTTCTCCCTGACTGTACTTGATTTTTTAGTGTTTTTTTTATGTCGTTAGATTGGAAATTTAATGAGGATTCCAAAAATGTGCTTAAAACACTTATTTTCGTACTTCAAGTGGGTTTTACAAGCGATTTTCACCCTGACTGTCCTTGAAAACTGTCTGTTTGGCAGTTCAAATTTTCACACCACTTTTCTCTTTGACTGTACTTGATTTTTTAGTGTTTTTTTTATGTCGTTAGATAGGAAATTTAATGAGGATTCCAAAAATGTGCTTAAAACAGTCATTTTCAGTCAAGTGGGTTTGACAGGCGATTTTGTCCCTGACTGTTCTTTCAAGCTGTGTTTCT
The DNA here is from genome assembly GCA_018691245.2 of Ips nitidus. NCBI lineage: Eukaryota > Metazoa > Arthropoda > Insecta > Coleoptera > Curculionidae > Ips > Ips nitidus. Next base: position 3,769,124 of record CM042797.1, on the reverse strand, counting down.
GGCAGTTAAAACTTTGAAACCGCTTTTCTCCCTGACTGTCCTACATTTTGAAGTGTTTTTTGAGGTTATTGGATAGAAAATTAAATGAGGATTCCAAAAATGTGCTTAAAACTGTCGATTTCGTACTCCAAGTGGGTTTTAAATGCGATTTTGTCCTTGACTCCTCTTCTTGCCTTGTTCTCTCTGATTGTACCAAATTTGGTACTATTTTTTAGGATATTGGATAGGAAATTGAATGAAGATTCCAAAAATATATTGAAAACAGTCATTTTCTTACTCCAAGTGATTCACGTGACTGTCTATCAAATTTATCCTGTAAAACCACGTGATGATGACGATGATTTGTCTAGAATTTGCAAGAACTACAATTTAAGACAGTTTTCTTCCAATTTTCGAAACGAGACGTTTTTCAAGCTTTATGACAGTTATTTTGACAATTGTCACGTGATTTCCTAGCTTAATAGTGTTTTAAAATCACGTGACAATTGTCACTAACGTCAAAACTGTCAAAATGTGCTCAAAAGTTGCAAAAATCAGGTTTTAGAAAAGTTGTCTTGCAGTAATTTGATATAAAACGTGTTTCTGAGTTTTATGACAGTTGTCACGTGACTGTCTAGCTAAATTATACTAAAAAACCACGTGATATCTGTCACTAATGTCAAAACTATCAAAATTTGCCTAAAATTTACAAGAATTCCAGTTAACGCAGTTTTCTTGCAATTTTCGCAACGAGACGTGTGTTTTAAGATCTACGACAGTTATTTTGACAGTTATCACGTGATTCCCAAGCTAAATGGACTTGGCAACACTGTTTCTTACCACCGATACTTACATTCTCCGCACCGACCACACTGAACACCCTCAGCAAGGGACAGAACGGATCGTTCAAATCGTAAATTCGATTGTAGTTTACGTCCAAAAGACGACAAACTGACTGGTCCATCAGTAGCACGTGGCTCGTGAATCCATTGGGAATACCATAACCTTAAATTGAAACTCCAATCACCTCTTTGAACGTGTATACAGGGTGGTCCAGTTTTAAATGTCAATAATTCACCAATCCATAGCCAATTAAAAAATAAGTTGACATTCATTAAGTCATTTTCCTGAAAACCTAATCTACTCCAAGTCAGCTGTCTAGACGCAAAAAAAATCAACTTGATATGTCAAAAACTCACGATTTTACAGCTATTTTAGTTTGTTGGGAAATTCAAAAACTCCCAACCCTCATCGCTTTACTAGTGCAACGTAATTCTGCTACAAAATCGCCTAAACTCGTCCAAACTGGCTAAATCGGGACAATTTCGCACTGANTAANCGATAGTATNNCAACANTNNNTCANTGGNCGTNAAGGAGCAATTGGGNACTTGAAGTTGGTNCNGNATANGCCACTCGNNACCNAGCCANTCGNCCGCTAGGATCTGGGTACTATCAAGNNNANTANTNTTAGTNNGTTCNGCCANAGNCCGCCGGCACGNNCGATTCNGCTGGGCANGNTGNNANAGGCGTTNACNCACGCTNNCNTAAACGCCACCGTACCNATNGNGCGAGGCGACAATTCANAGAGAACAGCGANCCTNANGACTCGNCNANTGTAACNATTNATCAGNACNACNNANGCCCNTAATCNCGTNCGGANACTAGCTCGNAGTACGGTGNAGCAGAAATGGCTNTTCTNAGTCNAACCNAAGNTGTTGGGACGANGGATANAATTNTGCCAATGTTNATNATTAGTANNTNAGCGCTNNCAAGTACTCAGANACANGCACAGATTTGAATCCTACNCAGCNAANCGANNNTGTAAGAAGCGATTTTGACACTGACTGTCCTTGAAAACTGTCGTTTCTGACAGTTCAAACTTTGACACCACTTTTCTTCCTGACTGTACTCAATTTCCTGGTGTTTTTTATGTCATTGGATAGGAAATTTAATGAGGATTCCAAAATTGTGTTTAAAACTGTCATTTTCTCACTCCAAGTGGGTTTTACAAGCGATTTTGTCCTTGACTGTCTTTTGAAACTGTGTTTCTGACACTTTAAACTTTGACACCACTTTTCTCCTGACTGTACTCAATTTCCTGGTGTTTTTTATGTCACTAGATACGAAATTTAATGATGATTCCAAAAATGTGCTTAAAACTGTCATTTTCTCACTTCAAGTGGGTTTTACAAGCGATTTTGTCCTTGACTGTCTTGTGAGACTCTCTTTCTGACAGTTCAAACTTTGACACCACTTTTCTTCCTGACTGTACTCAATTTCCTGGTGTTTTTTATGTCATTGGATAGGAAATTTAATGAGGATTCCAAAAATGTGCTTAAAACAGTCATTTTACCACTCCAAGTCGGTTTTACAAGCGATTTTGTCCTTGACTGTCTTTTGAAACTGTGTTTCTGACACTTTAAATTTTGACACCACTTTTATCCCTGACTGTACTCAATTTCCTGGTGTTTTTTTATGTCATTAGATAGGAAATTTAATGAGGATTCCAAAAATGTGCTTAAAACTGTCATTTTACTCACTCCAAGTGGGTTTTACAAGCGATTTTGTCCTTGACTGTCTTTTCAAACTGTGTTTCTGACACTTTAAATTTTGACACCACTTTTCTCCCTGACTGTACTCAATTTCCTGGTGTTTTTTTATGTCACTAGATAGGAAATTTAATGAGGATTCCAAAAATGTTCTTAAAACTGTCATTTTCTGACTCTAAGTGGGTTTTACAAGCGATTTTGTCCTTGACTGTCCTTTCAAACTGTGTTTCTGACACTTTAAACTTTGACACCACTTTTCTTCCTGACTGTACTCAATTTCCTGGTGTTTTTTATGTCATTAGATAGGAAATTTAATGAGGATTCCAAAAATGTGCTTAAAACTGTCATTTTCTCACTTCAAGTGGGTTTTACAAGCGATTTTGTCCTTGACTGTCTTTTCAAACTGTGTTTTTCAAACTTGCTTTTCTCTCTGTGTCTATTTTTTTTTAGGTTATTGGATGACGAGATTCCAAAAATGTGCTTAAAACACACTTACGCTAAACTGTGTTTCTCAAACTTAAACACCGCTTTTCTCACTGATTGTACTGGTTTTTTAAGGTTATTGGATAGGAATTGTTTACTAATCTACCGCTTCGACTTGGCAACACTGTTTCCTGTGCTGGTTTCAATTATACATTCAGGAAATTCTGTTTTTGCAATCACTCACCACAAACAAACTCTTCTTTAAGCGGTAAACAAACCAAAGTGGGATTACCCACTATTATTGCAATTTTTTTTCGTATTTAAACTTGTACTGTCAATTCAAAACCAGTAGAACAGCAGAAATCATCATGAAGCACGCAGTTTTCACCGTTTTCCTGGTCTTTGCTGCCATTCTGGTGGTTCATGGACAAACTCCTGGTAAGCGCTAATCAGTGGAAGCTGCTTCAAAATTGAAAATTCGTTTTTTAGTTTGCAGCAGATCAAATGAGGTATACAGCACGTGTGGATCAGCCTGCGAAGACACGTGCACTTCCCAGGGACAACCCTGTATTCTAGTATGTCGACAGGGATGTTTTTGTAAATCGGGCTACGTTAGGAACAACAACAGAGATTGCATTCGGTTAAGTGAATGTTAATTGACCTAATTTTGTAACAAAATACTTAATACAGAGATTAGATTAGAAGTACTCCAAGTGGGTTTTATAAGCGATTTTCTCCCTGACTGTCCTTGAAAACTGTCTTTTTGGCAGTTCAACATTTTACACCACTTTTATCCCTGACTGCTAATTGGTCTCCAAATATACCGAGCGTTCAACAAAAAGTGGACTGTATAAGTTGTTGGCCTGAACACAAGTTGTTGATTCTTGGGAAGACCATAACTCGGTTATTTTTGAGATTTGAGCGACGGGAAAAAAACCATTGGACAGCTTTTGAAGTCTTCTATCCAACGCTACCAAACACTCCAACCGCCAGGATCAAATATATACAGGGTGTTCAAAAAACAAGATTTTTTTTCTTGTTGTCAGGAAGCTGCGACTGGGAAGGTGGTAAGTTTGAATTTCTGCTGCCGACAAAAGCGAGCCGTACTAATCAAATATGTACGCAAATTGGTTTAATAAAACCCTTAAATAACCGTCCCTTTAAGCAAAACTGCGGCTGGTATACCAAAGAAAGGGGGCCTAGAGAAGGGATGTGTCAATAAGGCCCTTTTACGCAAAGTTGCCAAAGTAGCACACACGCGGTTGTTTTCTCACGGACATTACGGGTTTCGTACAATTTTTACGACCCTGTATCATAATGTCGCTGACGCCATTAATTGTCAGCCCTTTTAACAGTTTGTTCGGTCAATTTTACGACTTGCCAGGGCTGTTTGAACGGTTTTCGGGACGGGAAAAGCGTTCGCAACTCCGCCGACCGTAAAACGGTTAATTTGAAATGGAAACAACAAATCATAAATGTTTGCCGTAGGAAACATAGGGGGAGCGGCGTTGCCACCTCGCCGAAACGTACGCGACCGAACGACCGAAGCGGCAACGCCGCCAACCTCGAAATCGTCGCCAGAAAGTCACCAACACACTCAAACCGACTTTAAGCCACTTGCGGCCAAATGACAGCTGTCAAATTCAGTACAATTACTCTTTGATGCTTGATTGACATCTGTCAAAAATGACAGCTCGATACCTCAAGCAGTTTCGTAGATATCGCAACTGTAGTCTATCATCCCAGCTAAACTCCACTTTGACCACAACTCCAAATTCCTGTCAGACTTGTGCGCCGGTGACAGCTGTCAAATTTAGGTCAATTTTCTCCCTGACTGTACTTGATTTTTTAGTGTTTTTTTTTATGTCGTTAGATAGGAAATTTCATGAGGATTCCAAAAATGTGCTTAAAATCGTAGTTTTCTTACTCCAAGTGAGTTTTAGAGGCAATTTTGTCTCTTACTGTGCTTTCAAACTGTGTTTTTGGCAGTTAAAAGTTTGACACCGCTGTTCTACCTGACTATACCATATTTTGTAGTGTTTTTTCTGGTTATTGGATAGGAAATTTAATGAGAATTGCAAAAATGTGCTTAAAACAGTTATTTCCTTACTCCAAGTGAGTTTTACAGGCACTTTCCATGATTTTCAAGTAAATTTTCAGTTATTTAGTCAATTCTCGTGATTTTGACATCAATTTTAAGTTTCAACGCAATATTCCAGATTTTCAACTCAATTTACAGTTTTTCAGCCATTTTTTTGACTTTCAAGTGAATTTGGGTTTCAAAGACAGTACACGTGATTTTGACGTCAAAATTTGTTTTTTAATTAAAATTTAATAATATTTAAGTACATTTTAGTAATTTTGATGTAAGTTTTTGGTTTTCAACCCAATTGTCACAATTTTGAAATCAATTTTCAGTTTTAAAGTAAGATTTCATGACTTTGAACATAATAATCAAGTTTTTAAGTCAATTTTCAATTTCCAATTTAATTTTCCTGATTTATTGACAATTGTTAAGTTATTTTTTAATAATTTTCAAGTCAGTTTTAAGGTTGTAAATCATTAAACATGATTTTAACATCAAAATTTGCTTATCAAGTCAATGTTCAAGTAATTTCTCAATTATTATGTCAATACTCGGAATTTTCACATCAATTTTAGATTTCTAATGCACTATACAATATTCTGAAGTCAATTGATAGTTTTCCAGTCAATTTCCATGATTTTGAAGTCAATTTTATGTCTCTAAGACAATACAAGTAAATTTGACGTCAAAATTTGGTTTATAAGTAGACTTTCATTAATTTGAATGTCAATTTTTTGTTTTCAACTCAATTGTCACAATTTTGAAGTCAATTTTCAGTTTCAAAGTAAAATTTTATGATTTTGACCATAATTTTATTTGTTTTTAATCGTTGGCTCTCCACCTATGACTTTACCATATTTTGTACTGTTTATTTCTGGTTATTGGATAGGAAATTTAATGAGGATTCCAAAAATGTTCTTAAAACACTTATTTTCGTACTCCAAGTGGGTCTAACAAGCGATTTTGACCCTGACTGTCCTTGAAAACTGTCTTTTTGGCAGTTCAACTTTTTACACCAGTTTTATCCCTGACTGTACTTGATTTTTTAGTGTTTGATTAATATGTGTTTTAATAGGGTTTTTAGTAATTTTTTATTCAATTCAATTCAGTAAATTCAAAAAGTGTATTCTCTTATGGAAATTTACTTTAGACAAGATATGTTTGTTGAGACGAGTTACTCAGTTTTACTTTGTTTATTGGATATTCTGGTTTTTTTTTTCTGTGTGACAGAAGACCCAATAAACAAAGAAAAAATATTTTAGAAAATTTTTAATTTTTTTTTTAATTTTTAAATTTATTTTTTAAATTTCATCTTCCAATCGAAACATAACACAAAACAGTGTAACCTAGATAACAAAACGTAACGTAATATAATAATAATACTAATATGTAGCTTTTTTGACTGTCTCACCAACCATCCGAGCGAAAATAGCGTAGTTGCCAATTCCTCCAGGGAGTATCAAAATGGAGATTTCCTGGAAGTTCTTTTGGCTTAACAAGAGAAAAATGGTCACAACTCGGTTAGTTTTGGGCTTTCAGCATGCTGTGAGCACTCACTGTGATCCTTTTGAACTCATCTATTTAATGATCACAAAAAACTGAAAGCGCAGTTGCCAAATTTCCCTAGAAAATTCAAAAATATAGTCTCCAAATACGTTCTTTTGGCACAAGAGATGTGTTGTCATAACTCGGTTATTTTTTAACTTTCAGCATTCTGCAACAACTCACTGTGACGCTTTTAGCGCCCTCTATCAAGTTTTAGTAAAATAACGGAAGCGCAGTTGCCAAACGTATCAAAAAGTTGCTAAAAAACGCCTTCATACGCTTTTAGGGTGTCTTGAAGACTTTTTACTAAGAAGTTTAGTAGAAGCCAACTAACTTTTTAGACTTCCTTGATGTCTTTTTAACCAAAATTTGTGCTTTTGGACTTTAAACAGCCAAAAAACCACAATTTATTAGAAAATAACTGAAAAAAGTTGTTATTTAACTGAGAAAACCAAACTGAAAATGACAGAAAACCCACTCAACTGACTTGAAACACAATTTGGACCATAATTTGGGTAATTGGGCTGTTACGGACCTGACATTTTCACTAAATATACTAAATTGAACCAAAAAACCAGCGCCGTACTGGAATATTTTCAGAAAAAATCCTATTTTTTGTTAAACTTGGAAAACCAAACTGAAAATGACAGAAAACCTACTCAACTAACTTGAAACACAATTTGGGCCATAATTTGGGTATTTGGGCAGTTAGGGACCTGAATTTTTCACCGAATATACTAAATTGAACCAAAAAACCAGCGCCGTTGTGGAACATTTTCAGAAAAAATCGTGGTTTTTGTTAAAGTTGGAAAACCAATCTTAAAATGACAGAAAACCCACTCAACTAACTTGAAACACAATTTGGTCCATAATTTGGGTAATTGGGCAGTTAGGGACCTGAATTTTTCACTAAGTGTACTAAATTGAACCTAAAAACCAGCGCCGTACTGGAAAAATTTCAGAAAAAATCCTGTTTTTTGTTAAACTTGGAAAACCAAACTGAAAATGACAGAAAACCCACTCAACTAACTTGAAACACAATTTGGTCCATAACTTGGGTAATTGGGCAGTTAGGGACCTGAATTTTTCACTAAGTGTACTAAATTGAACCTAAAAACCAGCGCCGTACTGGAAAAATTTCAGAAAAAATCCTGTTTTTTGTTAAACTTGGAAAACCAAACTGAAAATGACAGAAAACCTACTCAACTAACTTGAAACACAATTTGGGCCATAATTTGGGTATTTGGGCAGTTAGGGACCTGAATTTTTCACCGAATATACTAAATTGAACCTAAAAACCAGCGCCGTACTGGAAAAATTTCAGAAAAAATCCTGTTTTTTGTTAAACTTGGAAAACCAAACTGAAAATGACAGAAAACCTACTCAACTAACTTGAAACACAATTTGGTCCATAACTTGGGTAATTGGGCAGTTAGGGACCTGAATTTTTCACTAAGTGTACTAAATTGAACCTAAAAACCAGCGCCGTACTGGAAAAATTTCAGAAAAAATCCTGTTTTTTGTTAAACTTGGAAAACCAAACTGAAAATGACAGAAAACCTACTCAACTAACTTGAAACACAATTTGGGTCATAACTTGGGTAATTGGGCAGTTGCGGACCTGAAATTTTCACTGAATTAACTAAATTGTACCTAAAAACCAGCGCCGTACTGGAACATTTTCAGAAAAAATTCTGTTTTTTGTTAAACTTTGAAAACCAAACTGAAAATGATTGGTTTTTTTCACTCAATATAGCTGATACCAAGTAGATTAAGTGGGTATTTTGAACTGCCCCGCAACTGTCAAAATAACCGAGTTATAAGCTGTCAAACTGGAAAATGTCACTTACTACAACGTTCCCAGTTTTCCAGTTGTTTGTAGCGTAAAAATGTTGTTTTTCTGTAAAATTTTGACAAATGTCAGTTGACTAGAGACATTCCATACCACATTCTGTCAAAATTGACACGCAACTGTCAAAATCCGTATCGTAAAGCTGTAAAGTGTACTTTCTGCCACTTTCACAGGTTTTCAGATGTTTGTAAGGTAAACGAGATGGTTTTCTGTAAAATTTTGACAGATGTGAGGTATCTGTGTATCTATCTATACTGTCTTGTTTGAACCTGAATAACTACCTTATTTGACTGATAAGATATAGACTTTTATATGTTGATGGATAGCCAATGAAACGAGCTTTCTAACGATATGATTTAAAGATTAAAGAAGAATGACGTGGTCATGTGACTTTTTACGTATCTGTCACAATAACCGACTTATGATTAGTCAAAATGACCGGAGTGCTATTGCACACCACATTTTTGCTTGGAAATGTCATTCAACATTTTTTTTGACAGACTTGCAGTAAAGTGACAACTGTCAAAAATGACACTCGGAGCTACAAATTGGATCATTTCACATTTTGACGTATCTATCACATTAACCGAGTTATGTTGAGTCAAAGTAACGGGAATGCCATTTAGTGTCCAAAAGTGTCAGATTTTACACTTTTTTCTAATTTTAAAAGTCAGTTTGACAGTTAAAGTGTCAGATTACAAGAAAAAAGTTGTCAAAAGTGTCAAAATACCCCGATTGCAAATGCATGGAGCTAGTAAACCTACACTAGTAGTTGGAGAGAGTTTAAAGGCCTCTAACTCGGTCACGTGACTAGTTACGTGGTAGCCCTAAGAAATCTTTTTTGTTCTAAATGACCAGGGGAACAAAAAAGTCTTAATTAGCTTAGTAGCTAGCTTTAACCGTTTTTGAGTAATCGGGCTTTAAATTTGGTGAATGTATCAAGTGGTGAATGGTTCAACCCATTTGCTTCCACCTCGAATATCCTGGGAACGGTTAGAGTGACAAAAATTTCCCAAGAAACCAAAACGAAAGAACAGTTTAAGACGAACAATTTCAGATTTGTACGGTCTTTGAAACCCCAAAATTAACCCAGATACGGAATTTTGAAAATTTTGATGTAATTTTCAAAAAATAATCAAAAATTAAGCAAAATTGACATTTTGTCACTGTATTTTGACAGTTTGACTTTGACGTTTGCGAATTTGATGCTGTATTTTGACAACCTGACCATAAATTTTACCAATTTGACAGCCGTTGTCAAAATTAAAATTTTTGACGTTTCAGTCGATTTGACAACTTTGGACGCCATCTGTGACAGTTCGGTTCAGTTAGAAATTGTCAGAATAAGTGTCAAGACATAAAACCGATACGGGTTGTCAAAAAATGTTGTCATAAAACCGACGCAACCTTGACAAAAATTATGACGGCGTTGCTGTCACATTTGATGAGCAAAAGTGTCAAATTTGACACTTTTTCTCTATTGGAAAAGCCAGTTTGACAGCTAAACTGTCAAATTACAGAAAAAAGTTGTCAAAATACCTTAATTGCAACCGTCTAGAACTGCTGAACTTACGCTAGTAGTTGGAAAGGCTTTAAGGGCCTGTAACTCGGTCACGTGACTAGTTACGTGGTAGCCCTAAGAGAGCTTTTTTGTTCTAAATGACCAGGGGAACAAAAAAGCCTTAATAGCCTTAGTTGCCAGCTTTAACCGTTTTTGAGTTACCGGCCTTAAAAATTTAGTTAATGAGTCAAGTGAGGTTCAACCCATCCCATTAAGTAGTTTCCACGTCGAGTATCATGGGAACGGTTAGAGTAACAAAAATTTCCCAAAAAACCAAAACGAAAGAAAACTTCCAGACAAACAATTTCAGATTTGTACGGTCTCTAAAACCCCAAAATTAACCAAGATACGGAATTTTGAAAATTTTGATGTAATTTTCAAAAAATAATCCAATATTAACCAAAATTTACATTTTGTCACTGTATTTGGACAACCTGACCATGAATTTAACCAGTTTGACACCCGATGTCTAATTTACAATTTTTGACGTTTCAGTGGATTTGACAATTTTGAGCGCCATCTTTGACAGTTTGGTTCAGTTAGAAATTGTCTGAATAAGTGTCAAGACATATAACCGATACGGGTTGTCAAAAATGTTGTCATAAAACCGACGCAACTTTGACAAAAATGATGACGGCGTTGCTGTCACATTTGATGAGCAAAAGTGTCAAATTTGACACTTTTTCTCTATTGGAAAAGCCAGTTTGACAGCTAAAGTGTCAAATTACAGAAAAAAGTTGTCAAAATACCTTAATTGCAACTGTCTACAACTGGTAAACTGACGCAAGTAGTTGAAGAAGAAAATAATCAAAAATTAACCAAAATTGATATCATATCAATGTATTTTGACAATTTGACTTTGACTTTTGCGAATTTGACACTGTATTTTGACAACCTGACCATGATGTTTACCAATTTGATACTCGTTGTCTAATTTACAATTTTTGACGTTTCAGTGGATTTGACAACTTTTTGACGTTTCAGTGAAAGTGTCAAATTTAACACTTTTTTGCTATTGGAAAGTGACAGTTAATGTCTCAAATTATAGAAAAAAAGTTGTCAAAAATCGTCAAAATACCTTGATGGCTGTCTGTCTAAAACTGCTGAACTTACGCTAGTAGTTGGAGAGGGTTTAAAGGCCTGTAACTCGGTCACGTGACCAGTTACGTGGTAGCCCTAAGAGAGCTTTCTTGTTCTAAATGGCCAGAGGAACAAAAAAGCCTTAATAGCCTTAGTTGCTATCTTTAACCGTTTTTGAGTTACCGGGCTTAAAAATTTGATTTATGTATCAAGTGAGGTTCAACCCATGAAGTAAATTCCACGTCGAATACCATGGAAACGGTTAGAATTTGACACTTTTTTCCTAATGGAAATTCCAGTTTGACATTTCAAATGTCAAATTACAGAAAAAAGTTGTCAAAATACCTTAATTGCAACTGTCTACAACTGGTGAACTGACGCAAGTGGTTGGAGAGGAAAATTAACCAAAATTGACTATATATCACTGTATTTGGACAATTTGATTTTGACTTTTGCGAATTTGACACTGTATTTTGACAACCTGACCATGAATTTTACCAATTTGATACTCGTTGTCTAATTTACAATTTTTGACGTTTCAGTGGATTTGACAACTTTTTGACGTTTCAGTGAAAGTGTCAAATTTAACACTTTTTTGCTATTGGAAAGTGACAGTTATTGTCTCAAATTATAGAAAAAAAGTTGTCAAAAATTGTCAAAATACCTTGATGGCAACTGTCTAAAACTGCTGAACTTATGCTAGTAGTTGGAGAGGGTTTAAAGGCCTGTAACTCGGTCACGTGACTAGTTACGCGGTAGTCCTAAGAGAGCTTTTTTGTTCTAAATGACCAGGGGAACAAAAAAGCCTTAATAGCCTTTGTTGCTAGCTTTAACCGTTTTTGAGTTATCGGGCTTAAAAATTTGATTTATGTATCAAGTGAGGTTCAACCCATGAAGTAAATTCCACGTCGAATACCATGGAAACGGTTAGAATTTGACACTTTTTTCCTAATGGAAATGCCAGTTTGACAGCTAAAGTGTCAAATTACAGAAAAAAGTTGTCAAAATACCTTAATTGCCATTGTCTACAACTGGTGAATTTACGCAAGTAGTTGGAGAGGAAAATTAACCAAAATTGACATTATATCACTGTATTTTGACAATTTGACTTTGACTTTTGCGAATTTGACACTATATTTTGACAACCTGACCATGAATTTTACCAATTTGACACCCGTTGTCTAATTTTAAATTTTTGACGTTTTAGTGGATTTGACAACTTGGGCGCCATTGACGTCAGATTTCAGTAAAGACACAAAAGTGTCAAATTGTAGTTAACACGTTGTTTTTTCCTATTGGAAATTCCAGTTTGACAGTTAATATGTCAAATTATAGAAAAAAAGTTGTCAAAAATCGTCAAAATACCTTGATTGCAACTGTCTAGAACTGGTAAACTTACGCAAGTAGTTGGAGAGGGTTTAAAGGCCTGTAACTCGGTCACGTGACCAGTTACGTGGTAGCCCTAAGAGAGCTTTTTTGTTCTAAATGACCAGAGGAACAAAAAAGCCTTAATAGCCTTAGTTGCTAGCTTTAACAGTTTTTGAGTTACCAGGCCTAGAACTTTGATAAGGTAATAAAGTGGTTTAAATTTGTGTTTCAGTCTATTTAAGTGTAAAATAAAAATCTGTTGACTAAAACTTATCAAAAAAAATTGTGTAGCAATAGTTTAGAAGTGAATATCCTTGAAAATTGTGTTTTTACGTAAAGTACATTTCCATAGTTGCCAAATGTGTACAAATTACATCATTTCCACTAAACAATCAAAATCAGGGACAAATCAATCTCGTTTGCTGAGGTTATAAAGTAGTTTAAAATGCCAGGCATTAATGCAGATGATCACCCTGTATACGGATGTGTTACAGAGTGTTTGTGTATTTATTTTTTTTTTAAAAATTGCAAATTTTTGTCAAAAAATGCTCCTTTTGACTGCATAATCCAATCAAATCATAGTAAATTGCATGTTTAAAGCACTTTTTGCAACTAAATCGGTTTGAATCCATTGTAAACAAGAAGTGCTAATTACTTTGTAGTTTGAATAGAAAAATCACAGTATTGTATTAATAAGAATCATTCAAAAAAGGCTGGAATGTAACTAATTCAGCTGATAAAGTGAAGTAGACAGTGATATTCGATTTTATTAATCTTATCAATAAAAGTAAAAATCATTTCAGTTTGGGTGTTTGTTGTGTGAATATGTCGATCAAAATTGCAAAACTCGAAGATTTGATCGAAAACTCTATTGGTGGGGAGCTGTTGGAGCAAACTGTAGAGTCCCTACTGCCTCCAGGAGAAAACTATGGAAGTGTGATATACAGGGTGGATTTTAAGGTAATATTAACCTGGTAGCTAGTTGCTAGATTAATTCTCTACCGAAACCTTAGAGAGACATTTTGTCCTTAAGGGTCTCAGGAGGGAGATATTTGCTTGGGAATGTTTATTGTGTCTGGAAGTCGACTTGCGGAATTTCAATCCCCCCTAACTCGGTTATTTTTGGGATTTCAGCGACCGAAAAAATCTCAAAATGTTTGTCTTTAACTGCTCTTTATTTCCTGTTTCCTAAGAAATTTCTGTAACTCTAACCGTTTCCAAGATATTCGACTTGGAAGCCACTGCGTGGGTTGAACCTCTCTTGGTGCCTTAACCAAATTTCTAGGCCCGCTAACTCAAAAACCGTAAAAGTAAGCCGCTAAGGCTATTAAAGCTTTTTTGTTCCTGTTTATCATTCTGAACAAAAAAGCTCTCTTAGTGCTACCTTCTAACTGGTCACGTGACCGAGTTACAGGCCTTTAAACCCTCTGCATCTACTAGTGTGAGTTCACTAGCTCCAGACAGTTGCAATCAAGGTATTTTGACACTTTTTGACAACTTTTTCTTGTAATCTGACACTTTAACTGTCAAACTGACAATTTCAATTAGAAAACTGTGTCAAATTTGACACTTTTGTACACGAAATGTGACAGCAAAGTCGTCATCATTTTTGACAACTTTTGCATCAGTTCTCTGACGACAATTTTTGACAATTGATGGCAGTTTTGTATCTTGACACTTTTTCTGACAATTTCTGACCAAACTAAACTGCCAAAGATGGTGTCCAATGTTGTCAAATTGACTGAAACGTCAAAAATAAAAAAATTGACAACTAATGTCAAATTTGTAAAATTTACGGCGAAATTGTCAAAATACAGTGTCAAATTGTCAAAAGTCAAATATAAATTGTCAAAATACCATGATAAGATGTCAAATTTGGTTAATTGTTGAATATTTTTTGAAACTTACATCCAAAATTTGAGAAATTCCTTATCTCGGTTAATTTTAGAGTTTCAGCGACTGAAAAAATATCAAAATGTTTGTCTTTAACTGCTCTTTATTTCCTGTTTCCTAAGAAATTTCTGTAACTCTTACCGTTTCCAAGATATTCGACTTGGAAGCCACTGCGTGGGTTGAACCTCTCTTGGTGCCTTAACCAAATTTCTAGGCCCGCTAACTCAAAAACCGTAAAAGTAAGCCGCTAAGGCAATTAAAGCTTTTTTGTTCCCGTTGTCATTCTGAACAAAAAAGCTCTCTTAGTGCTACTTTCTAACTGGTCACGTGACCGAGTTACAGGCCTTTAAACCTTCTCCAACTGCTAGTGTGAGTTCACCAGCTCCAGACAGTTGCATTCTTGGTTTTGACATATTTTGACAACTTTTTTCTTGTAATTTGACACTTTAACTGTGAAACTGAGATTTCCAATTAGAAAAAAGTGTCAAAATTGACACTTTTGCACACGAAATGTGACAGCAACGCCGCTATCATTTTTGTCAAAGTTGCATCATTTTTATGACAACAATTTTTGACAATTAATGCTAGTTTTGTGTCTTGACACTTTTTTAGACAATTTTTGACCAAACCGAAAAATCAAAGATGACACTTTTGCACACCAAATGTGACAACAATTTTGCCATTATTTTTGACAACGTTGCGTCAGTTCTATGACAACAATTTTTGACAATTGATGGCAGTTTTGTGTCTTGACAGTTTTTCTGACAATTTCTGACCAAATTAAATTTGCCAAAGATGGCGCCCAATGTTGTCAAATTGACTGAAATCAAAAATAAAAAATTTGACAACGGGTGTCAAATTTGTAAAATTTACGGCGAAATTGTCAAAATACAGTGTCAAATTGTCAAAAGTCAAATATAAATTGTCGAAATACAGTGATAAGGTGTCAAATTTCGTTAATTGCTGAATATTTTTTAAAACTTACATCCATAATTTTAAAAATTCCGTATCTCGGTTATTTTTAGAGTTTCAGCGACTGAAAAAATATCAAAATGTTTGTCTTTAACTGCTCTTTATTTCCTGTTTCCTAAGAAATTTCTGTAACTCTAACGGTTTCCAAGATATTCGACTTGGAAGCCACTGCGTGGGTTGAACCTCACTTGGTGCCTTAACCAAATTTCTAGGCCCGCTAACTCAAAAACCGTAAAAGTAAGCCGCTAAGGCTATTAAAGCTTTTTTGTTCCTGTTGTCATTCTGAACAAAAAAGCTCTCTTAGTGCTACTTCTAACTGGTCACGTGACCGAGTTACAAGCTTTTAAACCTTCCACAACTACTAGTGTGAGTTCACCAGCTCCAGACAGTTGCAATCAAGGTATTTTGACAACTTTTTTCTTGTAATCTGACACTTTAACTGTCAAAGTGACATTTAGAATTAGAAAAATGTGTCAAATTTGACACTTTGGCACAGCAAATATGACAGCAACATCATTTTTGACAAAACATTTTTAAGAGTAGTTTTTTCGAGTAATTGCGACAGCTAATCCAAAAAACAGGTGAGGACCACCAATGGAATTAAGGAATACCATGCGGTGGCCAAGTGCACACCATTAAACGAGGTGACCCAAGAAATGTTCAATATCCAGGAAACGTTCAAGTCGGAAATTGCCTGGTATACCACAGTGATACCGACAATGAAACAGTTTGCCAGGGAACAAGGTTTGAGGCGAAATTTGGACTTTTTCCAAGAGTTTTACGGCGCTAGAATCAGTCTGGAGCCTGATAGTGACAAAGTGGATTTGGATGGTGTAATCCTGACTGAAAATCTTAAATATAAAGGTATGATTCAGGTCAAAATACGATGATTTTGATGGATTGTCCAATTTTCTAACTTTCAAGTCCAATATGAAGATAATCATATTTTGACTTTTTTGTGAATATTTTTTGACCACCCAGTATAGCTAAAACTTGAACAGGATACGGCAACGTGGATCGTCACAAAGGTTTCGACGCTTCGGCCACCTTCAGTGTTCTCAAAGACTTGGCAACCTTCCATGCAGTTCCTCTAGCAATTCGTCTGGTCAATCCAGCTCTATTTGAAACCAAATTGGAACCATTTTGTCCAGTTTTCGCTGGCGGTCAAGGCGATAGAAAGAAAGAGATGGACCAGTTTCTTCTCAGCTCCGTAGAATCCATGGAAGAACAGGAAATCAAACCTCACTTGGACAGAGTGAAGAAGTGCATCCTGGAATCGTTCCCTTATGTCAGGCAGGGTGTTAGGGAACCTTGGGTGACCATCACCCACCTGGACTTTTGGTGCAACAACGTTATGGTAACCAAAGAAAAACCCCAGAAGAACATCATTCTTGATCTGCAGGTTCCTATGATCGGGAGTCCTGCAAGGGACGTGGTGTTTTTCCTTCTCACTTCCGTGGAATTCCCGGTGATCAAATCGAAATTTGACGAGTTTGTACGGTTTTACTACGAGGAACTGATCAACAATTTGAAGGAACTTAAAGTGAATACTGCACCGTTTACATGGGAGGGCTTTCTGGAAGAAGTGGATTACGCTGCCAGAACCACCGAGTTCACTCATTCACTAGGTCACGTGCAGTTTATTTTGATGGATAAAGGACAGTCGCATTTGGATTCTTCCGATGCCAATTTCAAGCCTGAAGACCGGAAAAATGTTAAGGTGAAGGCCAATGCGAGACAGACTGAGAAAACTGTGTGGATGACTGGAGAGGCAGTGAAACGGAACTGGATTTGAGTCGAGTTTTCGCTTTTTTCGTGGTATTCCAACTTAAAAAATGAAATAAACTGCTTAAAGTATGGGAAAATTGGTTTTTTTTGTGCAGTTTCTGAGATATTCAGGGTCAAAGTTGTTAGCGCAGGAAATGGCACCAAACCCGTTGATCTTGCATTCAAAAACCGAAAACTTCATTATTTTGAAAGGGATACCCTGTATATTATTACGTCATTAAATTTTGCTTGTCAAGGCCTATTATGTATATAGGGTGTCTCATTTTCGACGCTTTTGTAGGATAACTCGTTCATTTTTGAAAAAACTGGTTTTGGAGTTAAGTTTTTAAGTATATTTCGTTGATTTTTACCTCTAGGGGATTGAATTTGACAGTTTTGAAGTTTCGACCAGAGCCAAAAGACAGTTGACAGTGACAACCAAACGTCACAACTGTCAAAATTTCAGTCATAAAGCTATAAAATACATTCTAGCACAGTTAAACTGATTTCGTCACTTTTCAAGTTTGTTTCGTTGGTGTGTACCTCTATGGGTTTGAATTTGACAGTTTCCAGGTTTAGAATAGAACAAAAGACAGCTG
The DNA here is from genome assembly GCA_018691245.2 of Ips nitidus. Lineage (NCBI taxonomy): Eukaryota > Metazoa > Arthropoda > Insecta > Coleoptera > Curculionidae > Ips > Ips nitidus. The sequence continues at coordinate 3,751,449 of CM042797.1, read as the reverse complement.
ACAGTGACGGCCAAACGTCACAACTGTCAAAATTGCATTCATAAAGCTATAAAACGCATCCAACCAAAGTCAAACTAATTTTGACACTTTGCAAGTATGTTTTGTTGGTTTGTACCTCTATGGGATTGAATTTGACAGTTTCCAGGTTTAGAATAGAACAAAAGACAGTTGACAGTGACAACTTGATGTCACAACTGTCAAAATTACATTCATAAAGCTATAAAACGCATCCAACCAAAGTCAAACTAATTTTGACACTTTGCAAGTATGTTTTGTTGGTTTGTACCTCTATGGGATTGAATTTGACAGTTTCCAGGTTTTAAACAGAATAAAAGACAGTTGACAGTGACAACCAAACGTCATAACTGTCAAAATTACATTCATAAAGCTATAAAATGCATCCAACCAAAGCCAAACTGATTTTGTTACTACCCAAGTATGTTTCGTTGGTTTGTACCTCTATGGAATTGAACTGGACAATTTCCAGGTTTAGAATAGAATAAAAGACAGTTGACAGTGACAACCAAACGTCATAACTGTCAAAATTGCATTCATAAAGCTATAAAATGCATCCAACCAAAGTCAAACTAATTTTGATACTTTGCAAATATGTTTCGTTGGTTTGTACCTCTGTGGAATTGAACTTGACAGTTTCCAGGTGTTAAACAGAATAAAAGACAGTTGACAGTGACAACCAAACGTCATAACTGTCAAAATTACATTCATAAAGCTCTAAAATGCATCCAACCAAAGGCAAACTGATTTTGTTACTACGCAAGTATGTTTCGTTGGTTTGTACCTCTATGGAATTGAACTGGACAGTTTCCAGGTTTTAAACAGAATAAAAGACAGTTGACAGTGACAACCAAACGTCAGAACTGTCAAAATTACATTCATGAAGCTCTAAAATGCATCCAACCAAAGCCAAACTGATTTTGTTACTACGCAAGTATGTTTCGTTGGTTTGTACCTCTATGGGATTGAATTTGACAGTTTCCAGGTTTAGAATAGAACAAAAGACAGTTGACAGTGACAACCTAATGTCACAACTGTCAAAATTACATTCATGAAGCTCTAAAATGCATCCAACCAAAGCCAAACTGATTTTGTTACTACGCAAGTATGTTTCGTTGGTTTGTACCTCTATGGAATTGAACTGGACAGTTTCCAGGTTTTAAACAGAATAAAAGACAGTTGACAGTGACAACCAAACGTCATAACTGTCAAAATTGCATTCATAAAGCTACAAAATGCATCTAAACAAAGTCAAACTGATTTTCTTACTTTGGAAGTATATGTCGTTGATTTGTACCTCTATGGGATTGAATTTGACAGTTTCCAGGTTTTGAACAGAACAAAAGACAGTTGACAGTGACAACCAAACGTCACAACTGTCAAAATTGCTTTCATAAAACTATAAAATGCTTTCAACCAAAGTCCAACTGATTTTGTTACTACGCAAGTATGTTTCGTTGGTTTGTACCTCTATGGGATTGAATTTGACAGTTTCCAGGTTTAGAATAGAACAAAAGACAGTTGACAGTGACAACCTAATGTCACAACTGTCAAAATTACATTCATAAAGCTATAAAATGCATCCAACCAAAGTCAAACTAATTTTGTTACTACGCAAGTATGTTTCGTTGGTTTGTACCTCTATGGAATTGAACTGGACAGTTTCCAGGTTTTAAACAGAATAAAAGACAGTTGACAGTGACAACCAAACGTCATAACTGTCAAAATTGCATTCATAAAGCTATAAAACGCATCCAACCAAAGTCAAACTAATTTTGATACTTTGCAAGTATGTTTTGTTGGTTTGTACCTCTATGGGATTGAATTTGACAGTTTCCAGGTTTAGAATAGAACAAAAGACAGTTGACAGTGACAACCTAATGTCACAACTGTCAAAATTACATTCATGAAGCTCTAAAATGCATCCAACCAAAGCCAAACTGATTTTGTTACTACGCAAGTATGTTTCGTTGGTTTGTACCTCTATGGAATTGAACTGGACAGTTTCCAGGTTTTAAACAGAATAAAAGACAGTTGACAGTGACAACCAAACGTCATAACTGTCAAAATTGCATTCATAAAGCTACAAAATGCATCTAAACAAAGTCAAACTGATTTTCTTACTTTGGAAGTATATGTCGTTGATTTGTACCTCTATGGGATTGAATTTGACAGTTTCCAGGTTTTGAACAGAACAAAAGACAGTTGACAGTGACAACCAAACGTCACAACTGTCAAAATTGCTTTCATAAAACTATAAAATGCTTTCAACCAAAGTCCAACTGATTTTGTTACTACGCAAGTATGTTTCGTTGGTTTGTACCTCTATGGGATTGAATTTGACAGTTTCCAGGTTTAGAATAGAACAAAAGACAGTTGACAGTGACAACCTAATGTCACAACTGTCAAAATTACATTCATAAAGCTATAAAACGCATCCAACCAAAGTCAAACTAATTTTGTTACTACGCAAGAATGTTTCGTTGGTTTGTAACTCTATGGAATTGAACTGGACAGTTTCCAGGTTTTAAACAGAATAAAAGACAGTTGACAGTGACAACCAAACGTCATAACTGTCAAAATTGCATTCATAAAGCTATAAAACGCATCCAACCAAAGTCAAACTAATTTTGATACTTTGCAAGTATGTTTTGTTGGTTTGTACCTCTATGGGATTGAATTTGACAGTTTCCAGGTTTAGAATAGAACAAAAGACAGTTGACAGTGACAACCTAATGTCACAACTGTCAAAATTACATTCATGAAGCTCTAAAATGCATCCAACCAAAGCCAAACTGATTTTGTTACTACGCAAGTATGTTTTGTTGGTTTGTACCTCTATGGAATTGAACTGGACAGTTTCCAGGTTTTAAACAGAATAAAAGACAGTTGACAGTGACAACCAAACGTCATAACTGTCAAAATTGCATTCATAAAGCTATAAAATACATTCAACCACAGTTAAACTGATTTTGTTACTTTGCAAGTAAGTTTCGTTGATTTGTATCTCCATGAGACTGAATTTGACAGTTTCCAGATTTAGAATAGAACAAAAAAACAGTTGACAAAGTTTACAGTTGTACAAAGTTTAAACCGGATCGGTTCATCAGGGACGCGGCAGTGCCATTTTGAATGTTTTCCCACAATAATTAGAAAATGCAATGAAAACTCCTTTGTTTGATCACTTTGTTAACCTTTCGGATTTTTTTTTGAGTACCTACGTCCCTGTGTTTTAAGGTTAATTTACTGCAAGTGGCTTACCCTGAAATTTTTCCTACATTTTTGGGTTATACAGTACGCCCTAACCTTAGATTATAAGAAGCATGGACAAGATTTCCGCATTGTAAAGGTTGTTGAAGAAGGTTTCCTCAATACAATTTTTGCCGATTATTTCCTCTAATATTACTGAAAAACCCGTTAACCTCACTTTTTAAAAGGAAAAAGGAAATCTTTCTCGAGAAAGAAAAAATAAAATTATCTCAAAAACTGTTTACCACAGGAAGAAAACTACTTAAATTGTACGGGACAACCACACGCGACCTAAATCTCATCCGACTCAAAATGGCTGCCGGAGTGTGACGTCAGTCGCTACAGAAGGAAACTGTAAATTGATCTGTTTTTCGACAATATTGCAGCAAAAAAAAACTGTAAACTATTACAGTTTTCTTCTATTATTATTCCACTCTAACTTGATAATGAATGGAAGTTCATTCACTCGTTCATTCATAATCTGATTCGAAAATAATGAATGGAGGTGAAGCTCATTGGTAGAATGGGGCTTGCAAGTATGCAATAATATTTTAACCTATTTCGCCTTGGTTTTGTCACAGTCACAGACTTTTGGCAATGTATGAGGAAATGTGAAATATGCATGTGCTGTGCATTTGGTGTGATTAGTGCGTTAATTAAATAATAACAGAATACTTCCAATTGTGGTTTGGCTCATTCTAACTCATAGAATTTCATTTCTTCATCCATGAGAGTTGAAAACATATTGTAGAAAATTCTCCAGAGACATTATAGTCTTTCTTACCAACCTACACCAGATCAATGTAATAATTTCAACTAGATTTTTCTCTTTATATTCAAGCATTTGCCCTTGATTTATATGGCTTTATTTTCATTACTCATAGGTATATCTTTCATAAAATCATTATATTAGACTATGAAGGCTTTCACGGCCGGTCAAAACTGAAATATGAAAGTTATCCGGGCTTATAAGCCGCCAATGGACCACGGGTTATAAGCCCGGATAACTTTCATATTTCAATCATTATATTTTTTATCTGATTCTCTCATTTGAGAATGTCTGTAAAAAAGTGGTTTCCAATTATTATGTTATTTATTATTTAGTATGCATTATTGACAAAGAGTAAATTGACAAAAACAAAATTATATATTATAAGTGGGTATTTATAAGGTCATGGATTTATAAAACTACTGACAAAACAATAATTTTTAAAATAAACTTTTTTTATTATTCCTATTTCTTACCCTATAAAGTAAACAGGAAAGTTCAACCATTCATTAATTTTTATTCTAGTGGTTTTAAAAATCAGCTTAAATTTTTTGTATCCTATGTATAATATTATAATGTAATATAGTTTTAACATTTGCAAGCAGGTGATAAATTATTAGTGCAGAATATACATATGTATATACCTATAATAATAATAGGTAACTTGTTAAACACAGACTAACATCACTATTACAAAACCAGTCTTACAGTTTATCATTTTAGCTAGTGGGGATAAATCTACAAAATGTCCTAAGTAAGAAAGTAAGTCGCACCATAACCTCAAATGAGTATCCCTTCAATAGATAAATTTGTTTTGCAGCTCATTCCAGCTAGTTTTTCAAGCAAACGTGGTTTCTAGTTGTTGATACAAACCATCAATCATCTTCAGGCCTGTAAGTAAAACTTGAACACATTTGAAGTGTTGATAAGTGAAAAATCATGGAACACAGACCATAGTTGAACCAAGTTGAATTAGCACATAAAACCACCTCCTATATTGTTCTTTTTTTTTTTCAGTAGAGTGACATGTTTTCATAAATGGGTAGATATCACTGTTCAAACTTTGTTGGACTTGCCACATCCACAACCTACATCAGAATTTGGACTTTCTAAACAGGTGAATTAGGTAGGAACTTTTAGTATCATAAGTAAACTATAATAACTATTCAAATAGATTTGTAGGAGAATCACAGTTACAGTAGTGGACAAAACCTGTCAGAACATTGAAAATTGGGTTGGTTAATCTCGTGGAATGATCACTTTCAAAGTTATCTGGTTTAGTGACTTTTGTGTTGTGTTTTCTTTTGTTCATGTGTTTAAGTTCAACCACAGGTTCAACACAACATAACTGTTTTGTTTGTTGTACCTATGTTGTATGTAAATAAAAGGGATTTTTTGGAATCACTGATCAGATTATTTTTCCTAGATTTACAAGTTAAGATATCTTAGATGTCTTAAACATATGATGTGATGATGTCTCTTGAACAAGTATTACAAGAAATCTTCCTCTAACAGGAATAAAAATGGGGCCCTAAGTAAGAGTGGGACCCTAAGCAGACAGCTTACATTTATTAGTGAATGATTTTAGCCAAACTTGAAGATGGCTTAATCAGTTAGTGTTATGAGTCACTAGGTGCTGTTAGCTGTTATGCTAAGTTAGGATTTTATCTCTGAGCTTTCTAGAACTTTTTTCCACTGTTTGTTTTTTGCCATCTGTTCAAAGCTCTTCACCAAACTGTATGTAGGGACTCTGCAAGTTGAAGTGTGAATCAATAAATACAAACTTTCAGTGTAAAAATCGTTTTTATTTGCAATAATTGGTTGTGGGGAAAAGTGGGTACAACTAAAAGTTAAGCACATTTTGTCCTTTCTTAATCAAATCACAGACCACTAGTTGACTAGTCCATTATTGTTTACAAACCTGATAAAATAGAAGGAGTGCAAGACAGCTGGATTTAATAATAGTTTATGTTTTATATCTACCCATTTTTGAAGACTCCTCATTGTACTGAAAATAATCCATGTGGGAGGTGATTTTTTATCCACTTTGACTATGGTCTGTGTTCCATGATTTTTCACTTATATACACTTCAAATGTGTTCAAGTTTTACCTGCGGGCCTGAAGATGATTCATTGGTGGTTTTATCAACAACTAGAAACCACGTTTGTTTGAAAAACGTAACCATTCAACCTGGAATGAGCTGCAAAACAAATTTACCTATTGAAGGGATACTGATTTGAGGTTATGGTGCAACTTACTTACGACATTTTGTAGATTTATTCCCACTAGCTTCTAATAAAGTATCTTTATCGGCTTTCCGTTTCATTTTCTTTGCTTTATGTATGTAATAGTTAAAATGTATGTAAAAATTAACTCGATTAACAAGTTTGGCAAAGAGATAAAATGACATTTCTTTGTTATGATTTTAAAATGTTGGCAGCGCGGAAATTTGTTTACGGGCCATAGTTACCGTGCGGCGGGACATTCAAATTTTCGGATTTTTAGAGGCGTTTTGCGACTAAACGACTAAACCCACAGTACTGAAAAAATTACAGGTTGATAGCCGAAGTTGCACTCTACAACTTTTATTAAGGAAGTTTTATAATTAAATGAACCGTACAGGCGCAAAAAAATCAAAACCGTTTTCCCATGTTAATCTCCTAATAATATACAACATACATATCAATAAAAAATAAACTTATTGTTTTATTTAACTTCTGTCTACGTTAGGTTAGGTTAGGTTAGGTTAGGTTAGTTTAGGTTAGTTTAGGTTAGGTTAGGTTAGGTTAGGTTAGGTTAGGTTAGGTTAGGTTAGGTTAGGTTAGGTTAGGTTAGGTTAGGTTAGGTTAGGTTTTAAAATCGATGATATTACGAAATAACTATAAATTGGCATGTCTATAAATATAATACATTTTTCTACTTTATATTTGAATTAAAAATGCATGATTATTTATTGTTTGTTGTTTGTAATAAAATTTTGTAAGAATTATAATCAAAAAGTTTTTTTTTGCTCTTAAGTGATTCCCTCTCATAGCAAAAAAGGTAGGTACTTTATTCTGTAAACAATTGTGGGTATAAAACTACTTAGTAAATACAGGGTGTCCCGCGAGGTAAGGGACAAAATTTTACTATGAGTTCTTTAGGTAAATTCGAGTCGAAAATGTCCTATGAACATGGGTCCGCAAATGCTTCCTTACCAAGATATGATTTTTTTAATTTAATAGTGTTATTGTGCCAAAAACTACAATAATGCCGGAAAATAATTTTATTTAAGAAAAAAAAATGTATATTACTGTGAAAATAACTGTTTACAATAATTGCTCAAAGTGTCCACCTTCACATTGTAAGCATAGTCTAGCTCTTTTAATGATATGGCTGATAGCTTTCCCAATAACACAGGATAATACTATTAAATTTAAAAAAATCATATCTTGGTAAGGAAGCATTGGCGGACCCATGTTCATAGGACATTTTCGACTAGAATTTACCTAAAGAACTCGTAGTAAAATTTTGTCCCTTACCTCGTATATATCACATGAACACCCTCACTACCTTTTTCAGCAAGCAAAATTACTTGTGACCAAAAAAAACACATCAAATTAGATATCGAGGGGGAAGTTTAAAACTATATAGTGGATAAAATTTTTAAATGGCATCCCTAGCTTGTAGCACATTATTTTAAAACCCTTAAAAACCCCGATTCATCACCGTTTAAAAAACTGAAATCGGTTAATCCGTTCTCGAAATAGGGTCAAGATGACACAATTTTTACTAAAACACAAAATCAACAAACTTTGTTAGTTTTTTCAATTTTGATTTTCAAATTTGTTAAACAGTAACGAATCGGGGTTTTTAAGACCTTTAAAATATTGTGCTACAAGCTAAAAGTGCCATTTAAAAATTTCAAGTGGGGGCAACCGGGGGCAAAACCTAAAATATCATGCCCACTGATTTTAAATATCCCTTCGATAACTAAATTGACGTGTGTTTTTTGGTAAAAACTAATTTTCTTTGCTGAAAAAATTATTTTCAGGGCGTTACACCATTCTGATCTGTGTCGGTTCAAGAACTTCTGTGGAAGCCTTTATAAAATATTGATTTTACCCGAGAGTCCGCCACTACTAGGTCATGGCCAAACGTAATATAATAGTAAATGGTAGTAAATTAATAGTAAAACGTGTCTCTGAGATCGCGTATAGTAAATTTAGTTTATCACTTAAGTTAAAGATGGCGCCCCCATTGCGTAGATCCCCTGTTGGCCAAGCGCCATCTCCCCGATTAAACGTGTACTTCGAAATTTTTTATGTATATCGATCGCGCTTGGATGTTTGCGACGATGCCACTTTGTCAACTATGTACCTATAACTTGAGAGTGCAAATGATATACTCAAGAAAATGCACTAACATTTTTAAAAAATTTAGACTTAACCCGAACAGCCCAATACCAATATCTACTATATTGCTCGTAACTAACCTAACCTATAACTTATAAAATCATTTTATTTAATTACTTAGTTAGATACTTCAATAACCGCCATTTGCACCGTCGTACTTTAAGCTAAGCTTAAGTTAAGTGTGGTTCAGAGTGTGACTTTTTTCACCTAAACTGTCACAGTCTGACCCACACTTAACTTAAGCTCGGCTTACAATACGGCGATGCAAATGGGGGTAAGTATCGTTCGGATTCTTGATAATAAATAACTCATTAATGTTTGTTAATCGATCATTTCAGAAAGTAAATATATACATTGCATATTATCAAATAAATAAAATGAAAATAGAACTTTGAAACATAACTTATGTTACCAAATAATCATAGTAAAGTTGCTAACCAAGTTAGCCTCTCCCATGATCCTTATTGGTTTTAAGTCCCTGCATGTGAATACGTCAATAATATTCAAAGAATGGCTTATTTAAGTCAATATAGTTATTAATAATATTAATAGTTATTGTCAATATAAGTCTAAATATAAGATTAATACTAGATTAATTACACATTATTATAAAAATAACCATCACAAAGACTTTTTATTATTACAATTGGCAACGTTGCATCAAGCGAACAGTAGGTTCGATGAGATTTATGCCCAATGCACAGTAGGCTGGTTGAGATTTAGGCTCGTAGCTACCGTCTCAATTGTACGAATTGTGTATGGTGGCTCCCTCACCACGGCAACGTAGCAACTAAATTAACCTTAATCAATAACGAGGTGGCAACTCTGCGATCAATACAACTTGGATTGGTTTGGTTGGCCGCGAGTCTCCTAGAGAGCGCCACCAGTATGCTTTTCTTTTTGCCCACACACTTACTCTGTTGGAACTTCCCTCTCATTAGTGCAACTGTAGAAATCTTGAAAAGCTGGTGAACTAGATATTGTTTTTTACATCATTAGATGAGAAATTTTATGAGTATTCCAGAAATAAGCTTAAAACAGTCATTTCCTCACTATAAGTAGACTTAACAGGCGATTTTGCTCTTGACTGTTGAGATTGAGTTTCTGGCAGATGAAACTTTGACATCACTTTTTTCCCTGACTTTACCTAATTTTGTATAGTTTTATTATGCCATTAGATAGGAAATTTAATGAGGATTCTAAAAATGTACTTAAAACAGTCATTATCTTACTGAAAGTGGGCTTTACAGGCGGCTTTGTCCCTGGCTGTCCATTCAAACTGTGTTTCTGGCAGTTAAAATTTTGACACCACTTTTGCACTGAATTTACATGATTTTGTAGTGTTTTTTTATGTCATTATATAGTAAATTTAATGAGGATTCCAAAAAATGTGTTTAAAACAGTATTTTCTCAATTTAAGTGAACTTTACAGGCGATTTTGTTCTTTACTGTCAAACTGTATTTCTGCCAGATCAATATTTCACTCCACTTTTCTACTTGACTTTACATGATTTTGTAGTGTTTTTTTAAGTCATTAGATAGGAAATTTAATGAGGATTCCAAAAATGTACTTAAAACAGTCATTATCTTACTAAAAGTGGGCTTTACAGGCGGTTTTGTCCTTAACTGTCCTTTCAAATCGTGTTTCTGGCAGTTAAAATTTTGACACAACTTTTTTCCCTGAATTTACACGATTTTGTAGTTTTTTATGTTATTATTAGAGTCCGGATTTCTACAAATTTTACTTTTTGTAAATACTGCAAAAAACAGAATGCTTTTTTCTTCTTTTTGTGCAACCTTTGACATCTAATGCTTTGAACGATTTATGCATGTTGCACGTTGTATAAGTATCAATTTACAATTTAAACTGACCAAACAATTTCAAAATACTCCTGAAGAGGTCTAAAAAAATGTAAAAACATTCCAAAACACTATTAAACCTCTAAAATGTCTTGCAAAGCTTACAAAGCAGCCTAGAAGCTTCTAAAAGCTTTTAGAACAGTCTAAAAGCTTCCAAATGCTTTTCAATTTATCTAGAAACTCTCAAAAGCTTCTGTATGCTTACAAAGTTGTTTAACACCTTCAAAATGCTCCTAAAGTAGTCTAAAAAGGTTTTAAAACACTACAGAAACTCCAAAACAGTCTAGAAGCTTGCAAAAGCTTTTTGAACACTCTAAAGGCTTCCAAATAATCTTCAACTAGTCTAGAAGCTATCAAAAAATTTCAAGGCAGTCTAAAAGCTTCCAAATGCTTTTCAATTTATCTAGAAACTCTCAAAAGCTTCCGTATGCTTCTAAAGCAGTTTAACAGCCTCCAAAAGTTTCTAAAACCGTCTACAAGGTTTCAAATGTCTTAAAGGCAGTCCAGAACCTTCAAGGCTGCTTAAACTGCCCAAACACCTTCCAAATGCTTCTAAAGTTGTCTAAAATGGTTTTAAAACACTACAGAAACTCCAAAATATGTCTAAAACCTTCCAAAACAATCTAGAAGCTTCCAAATGATCTTTCTCTAGTCTAGAAGCTCTCAAAAAAATTCAAAGCAGTCTAAAAGTTTCCATATGCTTCTAAAGCAGTTTCAAAGCTTTCAAAAGTTCAAATTCACATGTCTTAAAACAAGTCCAAAACCATCAATGCTCCTAAAGTAGTCTAAAAACATTTCAAAACACTAGAGAAACTCTAAAATGCTTCTAAAACAGTCGGAAGTCTTTCAAAACGGTCTAGAAGCTTTCAAAATCATTTAGAACAGTCCCAGAAGATCTTAAAGCAGTTTAGAAGCTTCCAAAAAATTTTGTGAACCGTGTAAGAGATTCCAAATGCCTTGTCGTATAAAAACTGGGGTTCACCAAATTTTCAAGATTTTCATCTTTTAATTAATTTAATTAATTAATTATTTTCCCCTGTCGCTGAGCGAGTGGCCGTATTTTTGAAAAAATTAATGCCAGCGATGTCATATAGCAGAGAATGGAGGTTCTTACGTGGTTTGTTCCAATCAGTAAAAATTTTAACTGCCAGAAACACAGTTTGAAAGGACAGTCAGGGACAAAATCAAGTGTAAAACCCACTAGAAGTAAGAAAATTACTGTTTTAAGCACATTTTTGGAATCCTCATTAAATTTACTATCCAACAAACTTAAAAAGCACTTTAAAACTTAATACAGTCAGGGAGAAAAGCGGTGTCAAAGTTTAATCTGTCAGAAATACAGTTTGAAAGGACAGTCATTGACAAAATCGCTTGTAAAACCCACTTGTAGTGAGAAAATGACTGTTTTAAGCACATTTTTGGAATCCTCATTAAATTTCCTCACCAACAAACTTAAAAAGCAGTTAAAAACTTAATACAGTCAGGGAGATAAGCGGTGTCAAAGTTTAAACATACTTGTAGTGAGAAAATGACTGTTTTAAGCACATTTTTGGAATCCTCATTAAATTTACTATCCAACAAACTTAAAAAGCACTTTAAAACTTAATACAGTCAGGTAAAAAAGCGGTGTCAAAGGTTGATTGGTCAGAAAGACAGTTTGAAAGGACAGTCAAGGACAAAATCGCTTGTAAAACCAACTTGTAGTGAGAAAATGACTGTTTTGAGCACATTTTTGGAATCCTCATTAAATTTCCTATCCAACAAACTTAAAAAGCACTTTAAAACTTAATACAGTCAGGTAAAAAAGCGGTGTCAAAGTTTGATTGGTCAGAAAGACAGTTTGAAAGGACAGTCAAGGACAAAATCGCTTGTAAAACCAACTTGTAGTGAGAAAATGACTGTTTTGAGCACATTTTTGAAATCCTCATTAAATTTCGTATCTAACGACATAAAAAACATTACAAAATCAGGTAACATCAAGGAGAAAAGTTGTGTCAACATTTTAATTGCCAGAAACACAGTTTGAATGGACAGCCAGGGACAAAACCGCCTGTAAAGCCCACTTTCAGTAAGATAATGACTGTTTTAAGTACATTTTTGGAATCCTCATTAAATTTCCTATCTTATGGTATAATAAAACTATACAAAATTAGGTAAAGTCAGGGAAAAAAGTGGTCAAAGTTTCATCAGCCAGAAACTCAATCTCAACAGTCAAGAGCAAAATCGCCTGTTAAGTCCACTTAGAGTGAGAAAATGACTGTTTTAAGCTTATTTCTGGAATACTCATCAAATTTCTCATCTAATGATGTAAAAAACAATATCTAGTTCACCAGCTTTTCAAGATTTCTACAGTTGCACTAATGGAAGGGAAGTATGTGGGCAAAAAGAAAAGCATACTGGTGGCGCTCTCTAGGAGACTCGCGGCTAAGCAAACCAATCCAAGTTGTATTGATTGCAGTGTTGCCACCTCGTTATTGATTAAGGTTAATTTAGTTGCTACGTTGCCGCAGTGAGGGAGCCACCATAGACAATTTGTACAATTTAAGTAGTTTTCTTCCTGTGGTAAACAGTTTTTGAGATATTTTCGAGAAAGATTTTCCTGATTTTTTTTTCTTTTTACATTTGAATATATTCAAACTTGAAGCTAGTTTTACAGTGAATAATCTACCAGATTTTCAAGATTCGTAAAGGCAAATTTGCACAATTTTTAAAATGTAATGTTTTGATGCCAACTCAATCAGTGAGGATGACAATCAAAAGAATTATTTTGTTTACGTGCAAGATTAGCTGTAATTGGTCTATTTCATATCGCACGCTGAAGATTGTCCGTGATTGGTCTATTTCATATCGCACAGTTGCGGAAAGTCTAGGATTCTGTATTCGTTCAGCCGGTGGCAAGTGCCTACTTATCCGTTCTCTAAACTGTTAAGGAATGAACCAATATCCCTGTAGGAGTAGAAAAAATCATGTCAGGCAGAGAAGTGGAGTCAAAATTTGATCTGGCAGAAACACAGTTCAAAACCGCATGTAAAGTTCACTTGCAGTTGGAAAATTACTGTTTTGAGCACATTTTTGGAATCCTCATTAAATTTCCTATCTAATGACATAAAAAAACATTACAAAATCAAGTAAAATCAAGGAGAAAAGTGGTGTCAAAATTTTAATTACCAGAAACACAGTTTGAAAGGACAGTCAAGGACAAAACCGCTTGTAGAGCTCACTTTCAGTAAGATAATGACAGGTTTAAGTACATTTTTGGAATCCGTATTAAATTTCCTATCTAATAACATAAAAAAACTACAAAATCAAGGAAAGTCAGGGAAAAAAGTAGTGTCAAAATTTGATCTGCCAGAAACACAGTTCGACAATCAAGAACAAAATCGTCCGTAAAGCCCACTTCCCGTAAGATAATGACTGTTTTATGCACATTTTTGGAATTTTCATTAAATTTCCTATCTAATGACATTAAAAAACATTACAAAATCATGTAAAGTCAGGTAGAAAAGTGGTGTCAAAATTTTAACTGCCAGAAACACAGTTTGAAAGGTCAGTCAAGGACAAAACCGCCTGTAAAGCCCACTTTCAGTAAGATAATGACGGTTTTGAGGACATTTATGGAATCCCCATTAAATTTCTTACCTAATGACATAAAAAAACATTACAAAATCATGTAAATTCAGGGAAAAAAATGTTGTCAAAATTTTAACTGCCAGAAACACAGTTTGAAAAGTCAGTCAAGGACAAAACCGCCTGTAAAGCCCACTTGCGTAAAGAAAATGACTGTTCTGAGTACATTTTTGAAATCCTCATTAAATTTCCAATCCAATGACATAAAAAACACTTCAAAAACATGTAAAGTCAGGGAGAAAAGTGGAGTCAAAATTTGATCTGGTAGAAACAAAGTTCGACAGTCAAGAACAAAATCGCCTGTAAAGTTCACTTAAAGTGAGAAAATTACTGTTTTAAACAGATTTTTGGAATCCCCATTAAATTTCCTATCTAATGACATAAAAAAACACTACAAAATAATGTAAATTGAGGGAAGAAAGTGGTGTCAAAATTTTAACTGCCAGAAACACAGTTTGAAAGGACGGCCATTGGCAAAACCGCCTGTAAAACCAGAAAACAGTCACGTGACCCGTCAAATAATATCTTGTCGTTTACAGTCACGTGATCTTCAGGGTTTCGTTTTGGCATTAAATAAGAGTCACGTGACCGTTAGAAATAAACATTGAGCATTGAAAATCGTCGCGCGACTTTATATGAACTGTATAAAAAGAGTCACGTGACACTTCAAATAATATTTTTAACATCTAAAACAGTCACACGTTCCCTTTAGGATTCCGGTTTGACGTGAACACGTTTTCAATTGAAATTTGCATTAACGTGTGTGTCTTTTAAAAAAAAATATCAGTTTAAAATTAAAAACGACCACGTGATTCTTTAAATAACATTTTGACATTCAAAACTGTCATGTGACATTATAAAAGCCATTTTTAATCTTAATAGAGTCCCGTGACCTTAAGGATCCGTTTTTGAAGTTAAGAAAGAGTCACGTGGACTAAAAAAATTAAATTTGAGTATTGATAATCGTCACCATGACATTAAATTTCCTATATAATGACTAGAGTTCGGACTAAAAAGCACTAAAGTCGTGAAAAAAAGCGCTTAAAAAGCAAAATTATATATATATATAAACAATCTTTATTTTCCAACAAGAAAAAACGGCTATCGACCATTACGGTCTTTCTGCCTATCTATCTATCTAGCATAAAAATCTGTAAAAAAGTACAAAACTCTTCAGAGATGCAAACATTTTTTGAGTTCAACTTCTAGACATTTTTTGAAGATTTCAAATATTAAAAAAAAAAAAAAAAAAAAAAAAAAATAATAAAAATATCTCAAAAACTGTTTACCACAGGAAGAAAACTACTTAAATTGCACGAATTGTGTATGGTGGCTCCCTCACTACGGCAACGTAGCAACTAAAATAACCTTAATCAATAACGAGGTGGCAACACTGCGATCAATACAACTCGGATTTGTTTGATTGGCCGCGAGTCTCCTAGAGAGCGCCACCAGTATGCTTTTCTTTTTACCCACACACTTACTTTGTTGGAACTTCCCTCTCATTAGTGCAACTGTAGAAATCTTGAAAAGCTGGTGAACTAGATATTGTGTTTTTACATGTTTTTTAGGGAGAAATTTGATGAGTATTCCAGGAATAAGCTTAAAACAGTCGTTTTCTCACTCTAAGTGGACTTAACAGGCGATTTTGCTCTTGACTGTTGAGATTGAGTTTCTGGCATATGAAACTTTGACACCACTTTTTCCCTAACTTTACCTGATTTTGTATAGTTTTTCTATGTCATTGGATAGGAAATTTAATGAGGATTCCAAAAATGTACTTAAAACAGTCATTATCTTACTGAAAGTGGGCTTTACAGGCGGTTTTGTCCTTGACTGACCTTTCAAACTGTGTTTCTTACAGTTCAAAGTTTCACACCACTTTTCTACCTGACGTTACACGATTTTGTAATGTTTTTTATGTTATTATTAGAGTCCGGATTTCTACAAATTTTACTTTTTGTAAATACTAAAAACAACCAACCTTTTAAAGAGTCTCAGAAGCTACCAGGATGGTCCAGATGCTTCTATAAAGTTTCAGAAGCTTCCAGACAGTCTCAGAAAATTTTATATAATCCCAGAAGCTCCTAGAACGACCTAGAAGCTTTCAGAGAGTCACAGAAGCTTCTAAAAATTTCCGAAGGTTCCAGAATATCCTGGAAGCTTCCAGACAGTTTCAGAACCTTCCAGAAAGACTCAGAAGCTTCTATAAGGTCCGAGAAGCTTCGAGAGAGTCTCAGAACCCTCCAAAAAATCTCCAAAGTTTCCATATTTTCAGAATGACTTAGAAGCTTCTAGAGAGTCCCAGAACCTCCCAGAAAGTCTCAGAAGCTTCCAAAATATCCTATAAGTTTCCAGAGAGTTTCAGAACTTTCCATAAAGTATCAGTAGCTTCCAGAATGTCCTCGAAGCTTCCATAGAGTCCCAGAACCTTCTAGAAGATCTCAGAAGCTTCCAGGAAGTCCCCGAAGCTTATCGAAAGTTTCAAAATTGAAACATAGCTTAAATATCTTTGAATTAATTGTACAAATATGACGTAAAAAGTAATTTGTCAAAAATGTTACTTTTTAAGGGTGCCATGCCCGGAAATCTGTCAAAATATTACAAAAAGGTCATATTTTTAGGTTATTTTCGAAACAGTGCCACTTATGGCAAAACGGACACGAAATTAGTATTTTCCAGATTGAAATTAATCAAAATGACCACTTTGACAGGCTGAAATCCAATATGGCGGTTGTTGGTATAGTAGGTCAAGAAAACCAGTCATTTTAAGTACAAATTCGGTGCATTTTTGCAGAAAATCGCAAATAACTCGCTTGTTTGAAACCTTCTGTATAAATTTTCTGTAAAAATTTGAAGCATACCTCGTATACTACTCTAACTTAAGTAGTTTACCAGATATTTGCAACAATGTTCGAAACGCCCTCTAGCGGCCAAACGGTGCAACATAGCGCAGCCCGCTCAACGTCACGTGGTAGCCCTATTCATTAGCTTTATTTTGTCATATGACGTATTTATACAGAATGTTTCAAATAAGCGAGTTATTGGCAATTTTTTGCTAACGTGTACCGAAATTTTGCTTAAAATGACTAGTTCTCCTGACCTATTATACCGACAATCGTCATATTGGATTTCAATCTGTCAAAGTCGTCATCTTGACTAATTTCGCTGTGGAAAACACGATTTTAAGCTCCGTTTTGCCAAAAGTGGCATCGTTTCGGAAATAACCTAAAAAATGTGTAATTTTTTTTTTTGTGAAAACCGTAACCAAATCAATAATTCACCCCGTCCAAACTGATAGACGTAGAAAGAAAAAAAGTTTAGTGTTTTTAAAGAAAAGCGTACTTAACTACTGTACAAAGTTTCAACCGGATCGGTTCATCAGAGACGCGGCAGTGCCATTTTAAATGTTTTCCCACAATAATTAGGAAATGCAATGAAAACTCCTTTGTTTGATCACTTTGTTAATCTTTCGGATTTTTTTTTGAGTACGTCCCTGTATTTTAAGGTTAATTTACTGCAAGTGCCTTCCCATGAAATTTTTCCTACATTTTTGGGTTTTACAGTACGCCCTAACCTTAGATTATAAGAGCATGTACAAGATTTCCGCATTGTAAAGGTTATTGTAGAAGGTTTCCTCAATAAAATTTTTGCCGATTATTTGCTCTAATATTACTGAAAAACCCGTTAACCTCACTTTTTAAAAGGAAAAAGGAAATCTTTCTCGAAAAAAAAAAATAAAGAAAAATATCTCAAAAACTGTTTCCCACAGGAAGACAACTACTTAAATTGTACAAATTGTGTATGGTGGCTCCCTCACTGCGGCAACGTAGCAACTAAATTAACCTTAGTCAATAACGAGGTGGCAACTCTGCGATCAATACAACTCGGATTGGTTTGGTTGGCCGCGAGTCTCCTAGAGAGCGCCACCAGTTTGCTTTTCTTTTTGCCCACGCACTTACTCTGTTGGAATTTCCCTCCCATTAGTGCAACTGTAGAAATCTTGAAAAGCTGGTGAACTAGATAGTTCATTTTGCATCATTAGATGAGAAATTTAATGAGTATTCCAGAAATAAGCTTAAAACAGTTATTTTCTCACTCTAAGTGGACTTAACAGGTGATTTTGCTCTTGACTGTTGAGATTGAGTTTCTGGCAGATGAAACTTTGACGCCACTTTTTTCCCTGACTTAACCTGATTTTGTATAGTTTTTTTATGCCATTAGATAGGAAATTTAATGAGGATTCTAAAAATGTACTTAAAACAGTCATTATCTTACTGAAAGTGGGCTTTACAGGCGGTTTTGTCCCTGGCTGTCCATTCAAACTGTGTTTCTGGCAGTTAAAATTTTGACACCACTTTTGCACTGAATTTACATGATTTTGTAGTGTTTTTTTATGTCATTATATAGTAAATTTAATGAGGATTCCAAAAAATGTGTTTAAAACAGTATTTTCTCAATTTAAGTGAACTTTACAGGCGATTTTGTTCTTTACTGTCAAACTGTATTTCTGCCAGATCAATATTTCACTCCACTTTTCTACTTGACTTTACATGATTTTGTAGTGTTTTTTTAAGTCATTAGATAGGAAATTTAATGAGGATTCCAAAAATGTACTTAAAACAGTCATTATCTTACTAAAAGTGGGCTTTACAGGCGGTTTTGTCCTTAACTGTCCTTTCAAATTGTGTTTCTGGCAGTTAAAATTTTGACACAACTTTTTTCCCTGAATTTACACGATTTTGTAGTTTTTTATGTTATTATTAGAGTCCGGATTTCTACAAATTTTACTTTTTGTAAATACTGAAAACAACCAACCTTTGACATCTAATGTGAACGATTTATGCAAAAGCGCGTCATTTGACAGATTTTGTTGATGCTTTTTTCTTCTTTTTGTGCTTATTTTAGTTTTTTGTGCTTATTTACTGCTATTTTTGTATGGTTTAACTAGTTATTTACAAAACGAGATTTACAAGTTTTTAAAAATAAACTAAACTAATAACTGCTTTGACAAAAAATTGCTATATTGAGATATTGAAGGCTTCTGAACGACAAAAACATGTTGCAAATTGTATAAGTATCAATTGACAAATTTAAACTGACCAAACAATTTCCAAATACTCCTGAAGAGGTCTAAATAAATGTAAAAACATCCCAAAACACTATAAAACCTCTAAAATGTCTTGCAAAGCTTACAAAGCAGCCTAGAAGCTTCTAAAAGCTTTTAGAACAGTCTAAAAGCTTCCAAATGCTTTTCAATTTATCTAGAAACTCTCAAAAGCTTCTGTATGTTTCTAAAGTTGTTTAACACCTTCAAAATGCCCCTAAAGTAGTCTAAAAAGGTTTTAAAACACTACAGAAACTCCAAAACAGTCTAGAAGCTTGCAAAAGCTTTTTGAACACTCTAAAAGCTTCCAAATAATCTTCAACTAGTCTAGAAGCTATCAAAAAATTTCAAGGCAGTCTAAAAGCTTCCAAATGCTTTTCAATTTATCTAGAAACTCTCAAAAGCTTCCGTATGCTTCTAAAGCAGTTTAACAGCTTCCAAAAGTTTCTAAAACCGTCTACAAGGTTTCAAATGTCTTAAAGGCAGTCCAGAACCTTCAAGGCTCTTTAAACTGCCCAAACACCTTCCAAATGCTTCTAAATTTGTCTAAAATGGTTTTAAAACACTACAGAAACTCCAAAATATGTCTGAAACCTTCCAAAACAATCTAGAAGCTTCCAAATGATCTTTAACTAGTCTAGAAGCTCTCAAAAAATTTCAAGGCAGTCTAAAAGTTTCCATATGCTTCTAAAGCAGTTTCAAAGCTTTCAAAAGTTCAAATTCACATGTCTTAAAACAAGTCCAAAACCATCAATGCTCCTAAAGTAGTCTAAAAACATTTCAAAACACTAGAGAAACTCTAAAATGCTTCTAAAACAGTCGGAAGTCTTTCAAAACGGTCTAGAAGCTTTCAAAATCATTTAGAACAGTCCCAGAAGATCTTAAAGCAGTTTAGAAGCTTCCAAAAAATTTTGTGAACCGTGTAAGAGATTCCAAATGCCTTATCGTATAGAAACTGGGGTTCACCAAATTTTCAAGATTTTAATTTTTTAATTAATTAATTATTTTCCCCTGTCGCTGAGCGAGTAGTCGTATTTTTGAAAAAATTAATGCCAGCGATGTCATATAGCAAAGAATGGAGGTTCTTACGTGGTTTGTTCCAATCAGTAAAAATTTTAACTGCCAGAAACACAGTTTAAAAGGTCAGTCAGGGACAAAACCGCCTGTCAAGCTCACTTGCAGTAAGAAAAATCACTGTTTTGAGCCCATTTTTGAAATCTTTATTAAATTTCCTATCTAATGACATAAAAAACATTACAAAATCAGGTAATATCAAGGAGAAAAGTTGTGTCAACATTTTAACTGCCAGAAACACAGTTTGAATGGACGCCAGGGACAAAACCGCTTGTAAAGCCCACTTTCAGTAAGATAATGACTGTTTTAAGTACATTTTTGGAATTCCCGTTAAATTTCCTATCTAACGACATAAAAAAACATTACATAATCATTTAAAGTCGGGCAAAAAACTTTGAACTGCCAGAAACACAGTTTGAAAGGACAGTTATGGACTAAAACGCCTGTAAAGCCCACTTGGATCAAAAAAATTACAGTTTTAAGCACATTTTTGGAATCCTCATTAAATTTCCTATCCAATGACATAGAAGAACTATACAAAATCAGGTAAAGTTAGGGAAAAAAGTGGTGTCAAAGTTTCATATGCCAGAAACTCAATCTCAACAGTCAAGACTTGTTAAGTCCACTTAGAGTGAGAAAATGACTGTTTTAAGCTTATTTCTGGAATACTCATCAAATTTCTCATATAATGATGTAAAAAAAAGTTTCTAGTTCACCAGCTTTTCAAGATTTCTACAGTTACCAACAGTTTCTATTCTACCAACAGAGTAAGTGTGTGGGCAAAAAAAAAAGCATACTGGTGGCGCTCTCTAGGAGACTCGCGGCCAACCAAACCAATCCAAGTTGTATTGATCGCAGTGTTGCCACCTCGTTATTGATTAAGGTTAATTTAGTTGCTACGTTGCCGTGGGAGGGAGTCACCATACACAATTTGTACAATTTAAGTAGTTTTATTTCTTGTGGTAAACAGTTTTTGAGATATTTTTATTTATTTTTTTTTTCGAGAAAGATTTCCTTTTTCCTTATAAAAAGTGAGGTTAACGGGTTTTTTAGTAATATTAAAGGAAATAATCGGTCAAAAATTGTATTGAGGAAACCTTCTACAACCACCTTTACAATGCGGAAATCTTGTCCATGCTTCTTATAATCTAAGGTTAGGGCGTACTGTATAACCCAAAAATGTAGGAAAAATTTCATGGTAAGCCACTTGCAGTAAATTAACCTTAAAATACAGGGACGTACTCAAAAAAAAATCCGCAAGGTTAACAAAGTGATCAAACAAAGGAGTTTTCATTGCATTTCCTAATTATTGTGGGAAAACATTTAAAATGCCACTGCCGCGTCCCTGATGAACCCATCCGGTTGAAACTTTGTACAGTAGTTAAGTACACTTTCCTTTAAAAACACTAAACTTTTTTTCTTTCTACGTCTATCAGTTTGGACGGGGTGAATTTTGGATTTGATAACGGTTTTCACAAAAAAAAAAAAAATTACACATTTTTTAGGTTATTTCCGAAACGATGCCACTTTTGGCAAAACGGAGCTTAAAATCGTGTTTTCCAAACCGAAATTAGTCAAGATGACCACTTTGACAGATTGAAATCCAATATGGCGATTGTCGGTATAGTAGGTCAGGATAACCAGTCATTTTAAGCAAAATTTCGGTATACGTTAGCAAAAAATTGCCAATAACTCGCTTATTTGAAACATTCTGTATAAATACGTCATATGACTAAATAAAGCTAATGAATAGGGCTACCACGTGACGTTGAGCGGGCTGCGCTATGTCGCACCGTTTGGCCGCTAGAGGGCGTCAAATTTCATAAAAAAATTACGAACATTTTTGCAAATATGTGGTAAACTACTTAAGTTAGTAGAGTAGTATACGAGATATGCTTCAAATTTTTACAGAAAATGTATACAGAAGGTTTCAAACAAGCGAGTTATTTGCGATTTTCTGCAAAAATGCACCGAATTTGTACTTAAAATGACTGGTTATAATAATAATAATAATAATAATAAATTTATTGCCATCAAAATGATACCACGATCACAAAGCAACGTCACATGTTGGTGTTTGAAACACCTAAAGTAAAAGTAGAGTTTACATTTTTTAAAAATTTAAAACTAGATTGATGTATAAGTGACAGTACATATTTAAAATACAACATTTAATAATATGACAATCACTTAGTAAAATTGAAACAATAATATTGTTTTTCCTCAAGAAAAGTGATGACTCTCTCTCTGAACGAGGCGGCAACCCGAACCCGTCGAATATCACGTGGCAACATGTTGTATGCTTTGATCGCTCTATAAAAAGGGCCTTTTTCGAAGAAACTTGACTGATGTCTGGGTACGCGAAGATCAGTAGCACACCTGGTGGCCATCGACACTTCGGGGGTATAAATATCACAGTTTCTATTAAAGAGCTCAGGGTTTTTCTTCACAAAAACCACCAGTGCCAGGAAATACAATGCCGGAGCAGTAAAAACGTTAAAACTACTAAAATAGGATTTACAACTAGTGGTAGGTTTCAAATTGAATATAGTACGAATGATGCGTTTTTGCGCTATGAATACCGACGATGAGCCGCCGGCTGAAGAACCCCAGAACAGGATACTATATGAGATTAATGGTTGGACACAGGAAATGTAATACATTCGAATGGAATCCAAGGTCAGAACATCTCGGAGTCGGCGCAAAAGAGCGCAGATGCTGCTTAGTCTGGAAACAAGGACTTTGCTGTTTATTTCCCAATTTAATTGTGGTTCCAGATAAACTCCTAGAAATTTTGTGCCGCTATCGACTGGAATAGATCCACCTTTACAGGGAACGTAAAGGGAGTAGTTTTGCTTTTGTTTATCAAAGTTCAGCAACCGAGTCTTTTCAACATTCAATCTCAAGCAGTTTTCCGCGCACCATTCTTCCATGGTTTGTAGCGTTTTTGAGCAAAAAGATGATAGGGTCTTGTTAGTTGAACATGCCAATATGACCGAAGTATCGTCAGCATACTGACAGACCATTCCGTCGTCAACTCGTTCGGACAATTCGTTGACATAAATTATGAATAAGAGTGGACCCAAAATGGATCCCTGCGGGACTCCTTGTGTAATTTTTCTTGACTGAGATATATGTGTAATGCCATTTGACGTTATTGAAACACACTGACTTCTGTTTTGTAGATAAGACTGAACCAATCTAGAACAGACTCCCCTAACACCGTATCGCTCCAGTTTTTGAATTAAAAGTTCATGATTAATATTGTCAAAAGCCTTTGACAAATCGAAATAAATACCAGCTACCTTGTTTTTATGATCTAGATTTTCCATAATATAATTTATTGTATTATATATGGCCAATTCTGTTGACTTTTTTGGTAGAAAACCATACTGATGAGTAGTTAAAATATTAAAAGAGCTAAAATATTTATACAACCGGTCGTACAGTGCCCGTTCGAATATTTTCGAGAGAGAGGGTAAAATTGAGATGGGTCTGTAGTTTTCAACTGATGTAGGTTCTCCGTTCTTGTAGATGGGAACCACTTTGGCCCCTTTTAAACTATCTGGAAAGGTACCCGTGGTGAAACTCTCGTTGATTATGTCAGCCAGTGGTTCTGATATAAAATGAGCTACATGTTTCAGGATTTTAACGGGAATCTCGTCCAGACCTGCAGAAAATTTATTTGGCAGGCTCATCAAGAGTCTAAATACTTCACGCTCATCTATGGGATCCAAAAATATTGTAGGGTATTGGAACAAATCTGATACCGGGACAAATTGTAGGTTTGTACTTGAAGCACTGAAGTGAGAGTTGAACAATTCAGATATTCGTCCAGGGTCTGACAGTACGCTGCCACTGTCAACGAGAGTCAACTCGCGCTGTTGCTTTACTTTATTAGTAAGTTTATTAAAAATATTCCAGGCTGATTTACTTTTATTAGTTGAGCTTGAGATTTGACTATCAAAAAGAGCCTTTTTATAATTAGAAAGGAAGTGTCTATATTGTTTACGCTCCCTTTTGTATTGCTGGTAGACTAATGGGCTTTTTGTTTCTTTGTACCATACATAAAGATCTTTAATGTAGTCAGAGTAGTCACTTATCTCTCGACCAATCCAACTTTTAGACTTTTTATTAGTTGTTATGGTATCTACGGGAAATGCCGTATCAAACCAGAAAAATACTGTTTCGAAAAAACTCGCATATTTAGCGTCCGCGCCATCCAGATCTAAAACATCCGACCAAGAAGCTTCAGACATATATTGTACAAATAATGCAATATTTTCTTCTTTAAATGCCCTTCTGTTCACCTTGCACAATCCGGGAAAGTTACCCGCCGATACATTTATCGCCAATAGCTGGCCATAGTGGTCAGACATACAAGTTTTGAGCACTGAGCACTCCATCAACTCAACGTCGATATTCGAAAAAATGTTGTCAATCAGGGTAGAAGAGACGGCACTAACCCTCGTCGGCTCCACGACATGAGGTTTCAAGCCGTAAGATAGCATGAGTTGCAGTAAAGTATCAGTAAGTTTCGAATTATGCAAAAAATCAATGTTAAAATCGCCACAAACAACTGCATGCCCACGTGCGACGCATACCCCACGCAATAGTTCGTCCAAATCAGAGAGAAAGTCATTTGTGTCGCCAGCAGGCGACCTATATACACAGATAAGGATACACTCGCTATCCAACATATTAAATTTAGAAATACAAAACTCGAATACTCTTTCTTTTGACTGAACGCTAGTGGATACCTCAGACGCAACTACATTCTGACAAAATATAGCTGTCCCACCCCCTCTATACACCGTTCGAGAAGAGTAGCTTATAAGGTTATAATCACTTAAATGCAGCTTTTCGATATCACTATGTTGAAGCCAGTGTTCAGATAAACAGAGCAAATCAGGCTTTACTTGAGACAAAAGAACTTCCAATTCCAACACTTTGTTGTTAATACTTTGAGCGTTTATGTGAAAGATTTTTAGAGAATTTTCATTCAAATTACCTGTCCTACCTGGGTTGTTGGATTGTGTTGCTGGTCTAAAAAATTCTTCCCCCTTCCAAAGTTGAATCTTTCATAAGCAACTCCTGCTGGCCAGAACTGCTCTGCATAAATAGCCTCCTTGAACTCCGGTGGTACCCCTACCATAAAGCATTGTTTTCTTGATTTTGACTCTTTTGGAATACACTTTTTTACTACGACATTCTCAGGGATTGAGTTTGTACGTTTTACAATGTATTCCTTTATTGTAGTATCCCCTACATGCTCATTTATTTTGTGTACAAAAAGCCAAATCTTTTTGTTATTGATCGAAGGTGATGTGTTAAACGTTTCGCAGTCACTTGCGTCCGTATTGGAACCTACGAAAGGATTTCTCTTCCGCTTCTGATTAGTTTTTCGTCCGCGGTACCGGGGAAATTCAAATTCAGAGTCGCCCGTTTCCTGATCAGCATTGAAAACGTCAATCTCAGGTGTTTTCGATGTTTTACCGGTGTTTTGGTCATTCCAATTATTTTCACATGTACGGGATTCCTTTGCGGCGTTGTGTTTATGTTTATTCTCAGTGTTGACGCTTAGAGATGGCAAACGTTCGGATTTATCAGCATTTGTACGGCCGTTCTTATCATCGGGTCGCAATCTAACGGTTTTTTGTGATTGTTGTGTTTGATTGCTTACCATAGTGATTGGATCTGATTTCTTCAATTTTCCTTCCAGGTAATTGGCCTTCTCCTTCCACAAATTGCAGTTTTCTTCCAATAATGAATACTTCTGTTCTAATTCCTTAATAATTTTCAGTAGATAGAATGTTTCATTGCCAATAACATTTTTAACTTCATCGGATTCCACAGCTGTATGTTTACAAATAGCTTTTTTTAAAGATGCCGCCTGGATTAAGCAGGCAGGATGGAAAGCCTCCAGACACTTTGAACACTTTACCGTATTAACCACAGTTTTATTACAATAATTACACTGGATATCGCTTACACTTTTGGAGCGAACTACAAGCGCGTCCTTAGTCGGCGCCATCTTCTTTTAATCCTATATGAATAAAATAGAAAAAAAAACTTTTATGATTTTAACCCCACAGCCACGCCACTGATCTGATAGTGCCAACCGGAAGTTGACGGCCGCCATATTACTCCCCCCCCCTCCCCCTTGTTTCTGTCACCCACTTTGTTTGCTATTGCTCCTTCCTGCTATGTTTACATTTTTTTTATTCATTGGCCTTACGAGTATATAACGAGGTGTCCAAGAGCACCCATTGGAGATTAATGGTAAAACGGTTTTGATTTTTTTGCGCCTAGTATGGTTGAATTGAAAAATCGTATTAATGAAAGTTGTAGTATATAACGGACTAATGTATCTGGATAAAGTAACTTTCGTTTAAAACAGGAACTGAGTTAAACTTTTGGCCTGCACTGTATAGGCCGGTTGTCTAACGGGTAAACAGATCATTGTTGGTACGGTTGCTCGGCGACAGCTTATTACTGTGCAAGTAAAAAGTTATTCGCATTTTTGTTCTGTGTACGCAAAGGGCTCAAGTTAGAGATCCGAAAACAAATACATTAGTCGTGTTAGGTACTACTACTTTCATTACTATGATTTTTCATCAAACCTTACAGAAAGTCAAAATTTTCCCATGTTAATCTCCTATGTCCATAGCTCTTACACCTGATATAGCCTTATCTAAAAGAATGCTAAGAAATAGTAGTCATATTTTTTAATAAAGTAGTTTGTGGTGAGTTTAAATATTAGTTCTAGAAAACACTTATATGAGACAATATCTACCTATCAAGTACTATGATTGTAAAGAAAACATCTTTGTGCTGCTGCAATGTTCTTTTAAAACAATAAATCCAATAATGAATATAAATTTTTAGATATTTCGTTTGGTCGAACTTACCCCTTCCTATAAATACCATCTCAGAAGAATGTAATGCCTCCACTCTGTGAAGGTGACTACTTTAATAATACAAAAATAATAATAATACAAACCCCCGGGGAACGCCTGTAATTCCTTGGGTATTAAGTGCATATTGTGCACCCGAGCATCCACTGTGACGTCACCCGGCGTATCGCATTGAGGAAAGAAGTTCCGCTGATAGACATCTTGGATCTGTTATGATGTCACATGCCAACTTGTCACTTTGCTGTTGTTTTGTTGTATCAAAAAAAATTACATGCAGCTGAAATAATTATTGTATTTTTATTACAATAATCCAATACTTGGCGAAGATTATTCACTAAATTCAAGTAAATGTATATTTTTCAATGGTGATAATGCATACAACGCCTGCTAGCCCAGGTAAGATTACAATTGCAATTTCATACCTAACCTGAATAAATTCTGCTGATGCATCACTTGTCTACATTACTAAAAATTTTTTTAAGGGTGGTTTTTCAACTAACAAATTGGGCCTATTTCACAGATCTGTATCCTGTATATGATGAATACTTCACTAATTTTCCATGTGGATGAGAAAATTACAACTTTTATGAAGAAATTGACCTAAGCGAAGAACAAATTACCCACTAAGAAGATTGCAACATATCAATCAAGTTGAAGAGTGAAATTGTGTGCAATGGGTTCAACTACTTACATTAGAACAGTGAATAAAAAAGCAAGTTTTAAGGTCAGTATATTGATTTTACTTAAATTAACGTTCAAATGAAAACCAATGCAGTTTTCATAATTGTTTTTTGTTTAATAATTATCATTATACACTTTAGTAAACGGCATTGCTCAACATTGAGTTAATATGTATTATACAATGTCTTGTAAAGTACATATGTGATGAAATGGAAGGGACTTAAGCCTAGTTTATAAAGCAAAATTTAATTTTAGTTATATTATTAATATTAGGACTAAGAATAGAATCAATGCTTATGACCAAAGAAGTTTATAAAAAAAATAATTTAAATTTAGTATTAGTAATAACTGTATTCACTTAAAAACCAAAATTTTTTATGGCTAATACTAAAATTAAATTTTTTTGCCTTTTTCGCACCTGCAGTATGGTTAACCTGGCATTGACAGATGAATATTATCACAAAAATTATAGTTTTTAGGTACATGATTTTATTAACTTTTTCATTTTTGTTTTGGGTTCTGGCTTAAAGAAAAACGATTGCAGCTACAAGCTACAACTTTTTATTTAATATTTACTATTTATGTAATGGCACTTGTCAGTCTATATGTCATGTAATAACCTCCATAAACTTATCATTTATAATCACCTTCAATTTTTACAGTGAATACTAATACTTAAAACTAAATTTTGTTCTATAAAGTGAGCTTTACTTTTTGCAAAAACACTTGGAACCTATTTTTATAGGAGGTTTTGGATTCTTTGAACAATTCTTAACATATTTCATGCAACATACTCCATACTTGATATTCAAATTGTTTTTAAACAAATCAAAAACACTTTTCAAAATTATTAGGTCCCACAACTTTACTTAAAAAATTGAAAAAAATTAAAAACAGCTGTTCAAAATGCACTCTATGGAACTGTTACAATAACCAAAGGGTTTATTATCTTTTTACATTTTTTTTTTAAATGTCATACTTAATTTTTGGGGATGTTAAACTGACTTATTGAAAAATTATTGGTTTCAAATTATCAATATTTACAGGACAATTGTGGTACAAGTTGCATGGAACAATACTTAGAATTGTTTGTTTCTAGAATCCAAATTATACAATAATAAAGAAGTGTTGCCATTTAAAAGATCAAAAATATTTTAAATACCCAGTTTTTGGGCCCTGTATAATTCCAATTCATATAACACAAGCAGCGGTTAATAAAATTAAAAACATAGGGGTCCGAGAATTTTTGTGAAAAGGTAGTCTTTTTAATTTTATTGAACTTAGGCAGTATGCATGTTACAAAAGCACTGTATGTAGTGTTATCTAAATGCATGTTTGAAGGAACAGTAATAATCTAATTCATATAAGTGTCAATTCTTCAGATCAAATGATGGCTACGAAATTACTTATATGATACAACATTTGCTTATCTAGTACCATGATTGTAAAGCAAACATACAGGGTGTTACAAATTCGATGCATTAGCATTGCTATCTCAGAAAGTATAGTTGATAGAGCTTTAGTTAAATGGAGGCAAAGTTGCGCATTTTATTGCTAAATAATTTGATAAAAAAAATTCAAAAAAGTTTCATTACATCTGGAGATATCCGACAAAAACCGGAAAACTCAAATTTCTATTTTATTTTTTTACCACTTTAATCAATGGCACCTTCTGGAGGCACTTTTTATGCTCTTCAAGAAAATAGTTTTAGTTTTCAGCTCAGACATTACTTTTTTAGATACCAACATCAACTTCAAATTTTCAAATACAGACCTCAACTTTTTATTTCATTTTTTAGTAGCCACAGACCTTCTGAAACTAATTATGTGTCACACTTGTCAAAAAATATACCTAGTGTACTCGTATTATGCACTTGGTATGTTAAGATTTTTAAAAAAAATAAGCAATTGAATTTGATATGTTGTCATAATGAGTAGATAATTTAGTTTTATATAATTTAATAATAAGGTTTATTGCTTCTTCGAAAAAGAGAGAGTTTCGTATGGTACTTTTTTTCATTACTCTTCTATTTATTTAAAAAAAATATGTTTTTTGTTAGTTATTTATTTTTCAGATACTCACATGTTTGAATTCGAGGTTGATGAAACAGCTTAATCATATCAAACTAAATTATTTACTCATTATGATAACATATGAATTTCAAATGCATATTTGAAAAAAAACAAATACCTAAGTACACTAGGTATAATTTTTTGACAAGTGTGGCACATCATTATTTTTGGGAGGTTAATAGCTACTAAAAAAACGAAATCAAAAGTCCCGGTCGGTATTTAAAATATTAAGTTAATGATGGTATCTGAAAAATAAAACATTATAGTTAAATACAAACATTATTTTCTTAAATAACATAAATTAATGCCTCCAGAAG
Source organism: Ips nitidus (assembly GCA_018691245.2). Lineage (NCBI taxonomy): Eukaryota > Metazoa > Arthropoda > Insecta > Coleoptera > Curculionidae > Ips > Ips nitidus. The sequence continues at coordinate 3,721,365 of CM042797.1, read as the reverse complement.
GTGCCTTTGATTTTCCAAAATAATCAATAATAAAGTGGTAGAAAAATAAAATAGAAATTTGATTAATTGTTTTTGTTGGATATCTCCGGATGTAATGAAAATTTTTAAAATTTTTTTTTACTGAATTATTTAGCAATAAAATACGCAACTTTGCCTCCATTTAACTAAAGCTCTATCAACTATACTTTCTGAGATACCAATGCTAATGCATCTAATTTGTAACACCCTGTATTTGTGCAGCAGCAATGTTTTTTTTAACAATCCAATACTTAATGAAGTTCAATTTTTTGATATTTTGTTTTTTTGAGCTTACCATTTTCTATAAATATGGTCTCAGATGGAAAGTAGTGCGTACATTCTGTGAAAATAGATTTCTAGTTTCTACTGTTCAATGTAAAAAATAATATAAAAGGTTTTAAGTGCATATTGTGCAGCCCGAACACCCTACTGTGACGTCACGCGGCTTATCACTTTTAGGAAACAAATTCAGCTGATTAAGCCATCTTGCATCTGTTGTTATGTCAACTAAAGTTCGAGTTTGTCACTATGCTTTTGTTTTTATTTTGTTATGTCAAACAGATTTCCATGCTGCTAAAATAGTTATATTTTTAATTTTTAATACAATATTTCGAGAAGAGTTGAAAATTATACACTAAAATCAAGTAAATGTATATTTTTTGAAGGACATAGAGCCTGCTGGTCCAGGTGAGATTACAATGCCAATTTCATACTTAACCTATGTATTTAACCCTGCTGATGCATCATTACTACACATTTTTCTAGTCTGGATTTTTTAAAGTATAGTTCAAGTAACAAATAGGCCTCTCTTACAGAAATGTATCTGGTGTATATGCTGAATACTTCACTACATTTTCATGTGAGAAAACATAACTTTTATGAAGAAATTGACTTAAACAAGGCTCAAATTACCCACCAAGAAGTACTACATTAGAACAGTGCTCATAAGAGCAAGTTTTAATGTTAGTTAACTATTTTTACTGAAATTGACTGCAAAATGACTTGAAAAGCATTGCAGTTTTCATTATTGTTTTATGTTAACACAATAATCATCATTATTCACTTTAGTAAAGTGCTTTGTTGAATCAATATGTATTATATTTAGTGTTATCTAAAAGCATGTTTAAAGTAATAGTAATAATGAGGTAGTTTACAGTGAGTACAAATGATGAATTCAAGACACCGCTTGTATGAGACATCTTCTATCTTATGAGTACTATGATTAAAAAGCAAACATCTTTGTGTAGTCTGGANNACNGTGCTGNNAAGAANAAACTTCGGAGTNGANCGNTANGAGTTTGCCGNTNTGNAGNATAAAGGGTAGTCCGNTNCAAATNAAGGAAATCGNCCANACCGNCCCANTNNNAGACTATAGAATNNTTAGCCANNTCCCACATGNNTANTNACTGGCNANATGATGCCCTTGNACGNGTGGTCCNNGNNTACNANTCTNTANCNGNGGCNGGGCCAGNTCCGNATTGTNCNCATGNGACNCGGNNGAANCNACNNANGTNANTTGGNNTANGGTATTGCGACNNNGACTTGTGTTTCCCAGTCCCCCGNTGNGNCCTGACGACACATCANTTCCNCTAGTTAACNNNAGNCGNNCANNNTGGAGAACTNNTGCACANNCCANCGGTNATTNTTNACNTGNCAACTCANANNCANTCTTCGTNNACTGCTTAGCTTANTGTAACAGCACNTAGATNTNNGNANTGANTGTNNNTTNACACNCTCAGNCTTCNGAGTTGTGATGTTGTCACTACCTCAAACATAGATACATAATATTTATAATAATTACCTGTAATTAATTTAGCAATATTGAGTGATGAAAAATTCTTCTTTTGCTTTTTTCCCAGCCAACTATATTGCACTTGAATTTCATCAGCTACTAATTTTTTTAAAGCTTTAGTAGATTTATTACAGAATACAGCTACATACGCTCAAAATTAGGTTAAACTTTATATTGTTAAATGTAAATCTAACTTCCTAGTACCTAATCCCTAATCTTAAATACTATTTTAAAACTTTGCAACACACCATGCACACTACAGAAACCAAAAACCATGAAATAAAAAAGTAACCATCACCACTACTGACATATTTACCTACTTCATTTAGTGTTCTGTAAACTCACAAGTTTGGGCTTGTTCACATCAACTCACACCAAACCGACGCCACGCGATGACGCCACCCATAACACCTACACTTCCTACACCCCGCTGACCAGCACAGTGTACTTTTTGGTGACAGTTGGCAGTTTTTTTTATGTTAACTGCGCTGTTGCCATTACTTCCACAAATTTGATACACACTTTGTATCAAAAGATTAATAGTAATTATATTCTAGGTTTTTGGCTATTGCTAATTAAAAACCAGCCCTGTTAAAACCTTTATGATATTTCTTCACGCAATAGAATTAAAAAAAAACAAAGTTAAAAATCAAACTTAGAAAGCAGGTAAAAATATGTTAGCAAACAAATTTGGCAACATCGATAATCAGTTGTAAAACAAGATTTGTAGGTGGCGCTTTACACATTTTAAAGTCCAGAAACGGACGTTATTAAAACGTCCGCTTTACGACGGTACTGGTTACAAGCAATTGTGGACGTTTTTGAAACGTCCATTTTTAGTCTAGGACGTTCCGATCTTATTCGTACTTTAAACGAACGTTTAAAAAACGCTATGTGCTATTAGGGTTGTGTCTGCTCAGCTCCTATTTATATCGAAGAATCAATGCCAATAACGTGTGTTTTCTAAGAACTATCCAGAATGTTCGTTATTAGAACTTCAGTAAATAAAAACAATCAAGTTTTTTTTTCACATGACTTGAGGCATGATCCGATATTGGTTGGGACTGAAACTCAAATATGATGTATGTCAATTTAGGTCTGTCAGTCAGTCATGTCTGTCCAGTGTGAAATATTGACCCAGTAACCTGTAATAATTACATTTGTTACCTTTAACATTTCATCTGTAAATTATGTGTGTTTTAATAATTAGAAGCTTTTTTCGAAAGAGGTTAAGGATTGGTTAAGCAAGCAGTTACAATTGGCTGAACGGATATAAAGTCTTTGATATATTATAGTTAATTTTGATCGTGAAATATTATTCAGTCATTTATGCAACAACATAGCAAACATAGAAATGATACAAATACATCGATTTGCTCTATTATGAAAAATTGGTATAATTTCAATTAGTCGTAGAAAAAATAGACTACAGAATTCGCATGAATTATATAAACTGCTCGTCAAAAAGATTGGGACGGCAACATTTTTGAGCGGCTGTTTCTTCAAATTGATTCACTCGATTTTAATAATTATTTGTCTGAGTATTAAGAGGTATTTTCTTGCTCTCTCTGATGACCTAAGACCTAAATAATCTTTTTGAAAGTTGTCACGGATCCGAGTGTACAGGGTGTGACTGAGGTGTAATCAAAAAATGAAAAATTCGGTCTAACGCCAATTCTCACAAACATAAAGCTGTATTTTTGCGATGTGGCGTCTTAGCAGCTTGTCTTATAAGCAGCTTAAGCGTTACGTCACAGAAAAATTTCTTGCAAAAATAAGTTGTCCAATAAGCGTTTCTGACATTGACAATTGGCAGAGGTTTGACGTTTAACGACTTTTTTAACCTTTTTGTTTTTGAATCTTTGAATAGAAAAATAGTGGAATAGTTTTCCTCCAATTTTGTAATATTAGTATAAACAATGGACCTGCACTCGTTTTGTCAGATAATGATGTACTATGCCCTTTTTTGGCTAAAGGCATAATGTTTCCCAGTAGGTCAATTTTAACACCAGTCTTAATGCTTCTAGAGAGAGAAGAACATTCTAAAGCCATATACATGGAAAACTGGATTAACCGCTACATTGAGTACGATTTTTTTATGTTATTTCGTATGTCCAAGGCGACGTTTAAAGACTTGGTAAAGATTACACAATGTCCGCAACTATGCAAGGTTTACAAAGGTGGTGGACTTCCAGTTCCAGTTGAAACCAGTGTCCTAATTACATTATGGTGGTTAGGTAAAGGGGACACCCTTATTTCTATAAGCGACCGGTTCAATATCGCAGCCTCAACAGCTTACACTTACTGTGATATTGTAATAAAACGTTTAGTTGAGTTACTTCCTCACTATGTAGTTTGGCCCAATGCAGCAGAAATGGTGACAATTGAACAACAGTTTTATGAAATATGTGGGTTTCCCGGTAAGGATGTTTTTTTTAAGTTATAACCAATGATTGTGTTTTCAATATTCTAAGAAGAGATTCTAACAAGTCTTTTCACACCATAGTAAAGACTTGCAAATATATATTGTTACTGTTTTAGGTGTTATAGGGGCTATAGATGGCTGCAATATTTTTTTCAAAGCACCCCACTCTCAACAAGACAGCTACATAGACAAAAATGATAACCACAGCATTATATTTCTAACCATAGCCACAGCAAGCAAAATTTTCACAAACTTTGGATATCTAGGATCTATTGGATATCTAGGATCAGTTCATGATGCAAGAGTAAAGTTGTATTATGTTATGTTTATTAAAATAATATTATGTAGTTACATTTTTCAGGTGTTTTGTAATAGTCACATATTTGTAGAGATGAGAAACCATCCTTTAACTTCTTTTCCAACAGAAAATATCCATTTAGTTGGTGATAAAGCCTACCCAACTTTATCTTGGCTAATGACGCCTTTTAAGTAAGTTTTGCACAGTTACAAAAATAGTATTATATCTACAAAAGGTAGGTGAGAAACATTAAGCCTTCTCCACAACAATACATTTTTACATTAAATACAAGTAGATCTCTGTTTTAGGAATTATGGAAACATGACAAGAAGACAAACAATGTACAACACCCATCATGCCAAAATCAGAATAAAAATTGAACACACATTTGGGCTTTTAAAATCAAGGTGGAGAATATTAAAATATGTAAATGTCAATTGCCCAATAAAGGCAAACAGAATAATTGCTACATGTTGCATGCTACATAATTTTTGTTATATTAATAATGATGAATGGAAAGATGAAGGAAATAATGAGGAAGATGATCATGAAAATATTGATGAAGAGCACCCAATGTAAAGATTTGAGCAAGAAAATTTAGGTGTTGCAAAACGTCAACAGATTGCAAATTTATTTATGTAATATTATAATTTATTTTGTATATAAATTATGAGTTATTTTTCTTTCCTTCGCTAGAATAAGTCTACAATACGACAGTGTCCTAATGAAACAAAAGTAAACTTTAATAATAATTATAATTAAACTGTTAATTTTTTTACAGAACAAATACACCAACTGTTACAAATCAATTATTTAATTACTGCTGCTGTCACTGCTATGGTCACGACTGTACATACAGTTTTGATTTTGAGGGGATCCTGGTATCTTTCCTGCTTTTCTTACTTTTTTTCTTTTCCCTAATAGAGACATCATTTCTTCATGTCTCATGGCTGCTGTTGTCTCCATGTGGGTCATAATTCTGTTAAATTCAGTTTTTCTTTGTTCTATGTCAATTTTCGTAATATCTATCAATTATCGGATTAATGCATTTTTTTCTGGACGAACATACTTTTTAATGTTTATAAATTTGTTTGATGGGTCTAAATCTCCCTTTCTGTGTTCTCTGAATGAAGTTGTTGGTGTGCACTCAATATCTTCACTTCCTTCCAATCTTCTTTTCTTTGTAAGGTGGTGAGAAGGTTGTGGTGATGGTGTTTTTAATAGGGCTTCAATTTCAGGAATCAGAAGAGAATCAATTATTATAGGTGGAGTCACTTTGTCTTTCAGCCCCAATATCTCCTCGAAATAGGATGGTTTGTGAACATGGCCCTGTCCAGTTTGGTGCTTCTTGTTTTTGTATCTTATGTAAGCCGCCTGTAAGTTGGCAAACTTTTTCCTACATTTTTCACCTCCTTCTAGGCCTAAACCTACATAAAATCCCTCTTTGTTTAATATTTTTGCAATTTCCTGCCACAATGAATTTTTTGGAGTTTTTTGATCATCAAATTTAGCAGACATTGTCTTCCTTATTTGTAAAAATCGCAATGTTGCTTGATGATCCCTTGTTGTGGGCTTTTTTGTAGTCCAGACACTCACATCGGCACTGACCTAAAAGGTGTAAGCTCATAAGCTTGGTTGTAATATTGCCAAGTTGCAAGCAAAATACATGAAGTCAAAATATGTACTTTTGAGTAATTTGAGTTGAAATATATAATATTTATATTGTCACGTTTAGGGGGTAGCGTAGTAGAGGTAGGAAGAGAAACAAGACTGTAGCTCAAGTATGTCTTCTTTATTAGGCAGTGAACACTGTCCAAGGGGGGGGTTGTGTGTAGGTGCGTAAGCCCTCCTGAAGTGTCGCCCGCGAAACGCGCTCGATACGAGCAAGGAGCCCCTATGACCGACACGCCCAAAGGACTTACTTAAGGTACTGATAGGGTCAAGAGTTCGGACGGTCACCTCGTGGTATGCGTAAGAACTCTTGTCTTTTCAGCCTGGGCTTCCAAGAAGGTAACGAGCCGTCCGGACACTAGAAAGTTGGGACTGTTGCTCGAAGACCGACCTAGAGACCAGTGACCTCCCTCTGGGGATGACCCCAAGGTTCAGTGATTTAGCCGAGCTACGGTGCATCTTTTATACTCGTCAGCGACCTCATTACGCTAACCTTGCTGACTATGGTGGTTACTGGGTGTGCACCGTAACTACTAACACGGGTGTGACAATATGGTTTCCGAAGAAGACCACTGAAGTGTCCACACTGAAATCTTCAATAAACCGCTTACGCAGTTTCTTGATTAGTTCTTCTCTGTTATTGTTCTCTGTCTTGTTTAGTTGGTGTTTGTATTTGTTTATTATGTGGTCGTGCGTTGTAATAGGTGTATGAACTCGGCTGTGTGCCGTAACTGAATTGGACACTTCAGCTGTCCTCTTATTAAGACATTTCACCTTCACGTTCGGAATACCTTCAATGGGAGCAGTGGGTCGTTTGGGACACTTCATGCTCCAGGCAGCATGATCGTCCGAGTTGCAAGTTGCACACTTGACTGGTAGAGGAGAAGTGCACGCACTCGTTGGATGAGTGCCCTGGCATCTGTTGCACTTCAAAGGCTTCCTGCAATCCTCCGAACGGTGGTCGTAAGCGTTACATTTGCTCCATGGATCAGGAATAGGTGGTGGCGGTTTGCTATCTATTATCCTGAAGATGCGCCCCAGAAAGTGCACAAGTGAACCTGTTTGCCATCAGACGCTCGTATGTTGAATGGTCTCCAGTTATCAGTCGTATCATAAGCGTGGGCGCATCTCTTTGTCTCGATATGATTCTTTTACAGAATCTTATTTGAGGGTAAATATTCTTCAGGGGGTCAGAAAACATCTCGTCGGTAATGTCAAGATCGACACCCGTGGCGACCGCAGAATACTGTCACGTTTAATTTATGAGCCCTTCTGGATTCATTAATTAAACTGACTCACGACGTTAAACGTCGCGCCGGGATCTCAGTTTTAAGGATGGAATCAAACACTGAGTTTTCTATTAAACACTAAAATCTATTAAATACAGTATACACAAATGGGTCTGCACAATACGGTCATAAACACACTAAAAGTTGACAATTTAACAATTGTACTTACATAGACTCATAAGCTAAGGACTTAGCATTTTCTGGCGGCTGGCTTGGTCACTTTCGCGTTGGAACAACTTTGGAGAACGGACTACTTAACTTGATCTTTTTTCGAGGAGAGTCGACATTTCGACTTCTTGGGTCAGCTGGTCGCACTACCGTCGATTGGTTCACACTTATCCTATACTGCTGAAATCGCCGTGTTTTATACCCGATTGGCTGACGTAGTTTGTTATTGTTCGTCGCCTATTTTTCATATTCCTGCAAAGCAGGTGGTGGCGACTCATCACTGATATGATGCACTCGGTGCATCATGGTGCGACCTTGCCTCGTGCGCTTAATATTTCGCAATCCTCGAATATTCTTATGCTTTTAAGTCAATAAGTCCATCTTTTGAATTAATGGATTTTCCATTCGTGACATATGCCTCCGCCCCAGAAAAACTGGTCCCCAGTTTTATATGAACAATAATCAAAAAATTTTAACAATAGTAAAAATATATCGTTAGCCTAAAACAAATTTAAAAGTTACATGTGTACATACCAAGGCATTATCATAAATGGTTAGTAGGTTTACATATGTGAGTATTCCATAGTACTCAATTAAGTTTGTCCAAGGACACTGGTTACAATCATTTCTTAATAACACGTTAGTACTTATTCTAACAATATTATAGAATAAAGTTATGGTTCTGTAATAAACATACATAGTTCAAATTATGAACTTTACCGTAATCGCCTTGCTTCCGGCAGAAAAAAATAACGCAACACTGGGAAAAGTTTGACAAGACTTACTCTTATGAGCAAAACTTCGCACCTCACATCACTTAACATCATCATCTTCTATGTCCTATTAATGTTCGTGATGTGGATTGTCCAATCGATAAACTCTTTACGTGTAGTTTATCAGTACACGGTCCAATGTCTAAGCCCTTCGTGAGTTCCAATAACAATACTAGCTCATCATAGTCTGCTTCCTTCTTATATAGTCCTCAGTGTTACATGAAATATAAGACAAAAGGTTAATATGTGCTACTTAAGGCTTAATATACAATATCATGTCTTATTTTAGCATAATTTTAACTCTTATTTATGTGTTAGTATGTACGATCCATTTTCCATTCTCAAAATTAAAAATGGAACGTATGAATTGATCTCCTTAACGCTGTAAAGCAAGGATTGGGATGTAATTTCCCGTGTATATACCGCGCGAACAAAATTAGTCATGTAAACAACTTGAACGGTCGTTTACTGTTATCATTATTTTATTTGTTATGTTAGTCGTTCGTCATTAACCAACAAGATTGTCGGAGCGTCGTGTCAGGAATATTCGCCTCCTCAGCGAAACATTTTTTATCGCACCTTATTAGTTCATAGCGCTAAAAAATAATTGGATTAATTTCATGACTAGATTATACTCGTTATTTGGGTTTAATATGACACCATTATACATTCTTATTTTATTTCAACCACGTGTGTATATTATGCTTGTATCAATATACAGTGCGTTTTTTTAACGGCAAATAGGATTTTACGTGTTAAATTTTTAAGCCCATGTTAGACCATGTTGTTTTGGAACTACAAGTGTAAAACTTGACGGTGTGTGTTTAGTACCTTGAAGCTTAAGTAAGTTTACCAATTCGGTCTAAAAAGTGTTTACAAACTAACGAAAAAATAATCTTTTTTCGAAAAGATTTTATCTTTCCATGCACCCTGTATGCATGGTAGGTGCTTGGTGTTTTTGATACTGGCAGGGCAGGTAGCAGGTAAAATTTGTTGTAGAAAGTAAAACAGGGTGGTCAAATTACGAATATTAACTTATATCAAGAATTAAGTACAGAAGAAGTATTTATTAAAATAAATTGTTCAAAGTAACCCCCGTTTGAAACCAAACAGTATCCCAAACGATCATAAAATGCCCTTTTGACGTATAAATAAATATGTCACTCTACCTGCTACCTCCCCTGCCAGTATCAAAGACAACAAGTACCTACCATGCATACAAGGAGCATGAAAGATAAAAATCTTTTCAAAAAAAGATGATTTCTTGTTAGTTTGTAAACACTTTTTAGACCGAATTGGTAAACTTACTTAAGCTTCAGGGTAGTAAACACACACCGTCAAGTTTTACACTTGTCGTTCCAAAACAACATGGTATGTTGCGCGTTATGTATATATATAGCCATTAACAATAATAAAGTAATACAAAAACAACAATAAGGTAATATAAATTAAAGTGTAGACCTCATAGCTGCTGATAAGTAGCATATGGCCCCATGTTGTCTAAAGGTTCTAATTGCGCGATAAACGGCTGTGTTACCGCGTGTCCAAGAATTTCTTCAGTTTGTCGCTGATTAATGGGCCCTCCTTCTTGCACCTGCGCCAGGTTATCCGGATTTGGGCATAGTGCCGGATTGCGGTCGACCTGACTTGCGTGTGATTCAGGAGGTCCGAATGCACCTTCAGAAGATGTGCCAGCAGAATTTATTTCCGATGTTTCATCCTTTTGTTGTGCTTGGGGCACTACTGGTACCCGAAATTGATATGTCATATCCGGTACATAAGTATGCGGATATGACGAATGACCTGGTTGACTCAAAAATTGAGTTCTCCCGTACACACATGTAGCACAAGGATATCCTTGCACAAATACATCTCCCCATGCTCGCCAAAAATCCTCAGGTCGATATTGTGGTTGTTGGGGTGATATGCATATTGCACAATCACATGTCAAAAATGGAGTGCCCCCATGACGTACCTTCTCGTCAAGTAGAAGTATGGTATACTCCGTATGTATGATTTGAGTCCATAGGCCGAGTAGAGATTTTGTAATCCCTAATAGTTGTATTGGTACCACTCGATCAAACTCTTCTTGCAGTTCCCACAAGTGGTACAGTGCCAATTTGTATAAATAAAGTTTGGTGTTTATTTCAGTAACACACCTAATATAAAACAAAAAATTCACAATCCATTCTATTTTTTGGCACTTTCGCGAAACTTATAGATTAACTTTACCCAAGTGTTACTTCAAGACCGATTTCTAAAATTACACTGTAAATTGTTGTCCTATTTGGGTTTATTTAAACCAATCCGATAATTAGTCATTATTTATAACCGCGCGTAGCGATGAATCAAATTTGTCTTATCGCTCGCGAATTAGTTGCTTTCTTCGCAAAATGCATAAACAACTATATGCTCAAGGTGATGATTACACCGACAATATTAATTTTTTCATATATTTATCTTTATTCGTTGGTAGGTACCTACATCACAATAACAACATTCAATATTTTCATTTTCATTGCATGTAACCATTTTTTATCTTATAGGGAAAATTAAACTGATATCTGTTCTTGAATTTTAAGAATTTGCGCAATAAAAATTCAGACGCAGATAACAGAATAAAATCCTTGGGCCCTGTAAAAATAAGTACACAGCTCAGCATTTGGAGCTTTATTATACATTATAGTTGTAGCTTTGTTTCAAAATTATGCTTCCATTTCATTTCGTATTTTATGCATTACTCGGTCTCTACTGAACAATGTCTGGTCTCATTGAGATATTACTCCGAATTAGCTAAATCAGCGAATTCCATGGTTTTAAGCATGGTGCACTTATTAACCTTTGGGAAAAATGTCTCTGATAACCTAATGTGACAAGTGGTCAAGTTCCAAAATTTGCTAGTCTTACCATTTCACTGTACTAGTGGAAGGGTGTTGAATTGTATTTATACGGTTGTCTCATCATCTTTGCCACAGTTCGTTATCCGACTTGCGGTCCTGTGCAACGGTGCGTGCTCCTGTGGTTTTTATAATTTATTATTATTTTTTTGTGTTTTTTTCCTTTTGAAAGTAAGTATAAATGTCGTTTTTTTTTCATATTAACATATATTTTTTCTACCAGAGAAAATTCACTTCATTTTGCCATCCACTGGTTTTCTTTTTCCAAATAAAAATTTTAATAATTTTTCCCTCTAGATGGAGTCTGGAAATCATCCAACGGGATTAGGCCGTGGACGCGCCCTCATGGCCTTACTGGCCGCCCAGCGGGCCCGGAAGGCAGCGCAAGAGGCCACCATCCATACCGAGGCTAGCCTCTCTGAGGCCAGCAAGATGGAGGCCCCCACTGAACCTCCTAATTCCCCGCAGGAGATGGCCCAAGAGGAACAGAACGTTCCCCCGCCGATGGATGCAACCCGTTTGGCGATCGGAACTGTAGGCGCCCACGCCAAGACGCTTAACTTCAATTGTTTCTTCACAATAAATAATCATTAAACTAAAATGCTTGTATTACTTTAGCTCAGGGGTTCCTTCTGGTGTCCATGGGTCATGGTAATGTAAAATTCTGCTTACATGGACTACTTCAGTTTTAGATTTTTGTGAAATGCCCTTTCGTATTTCATAGTCCACATCAGACATTTTCCGATTTATGTAGTAAGGACCAAACCATCTAAGCAGTAATTTTGCACTTTTTCCTACTTTCCTAATAGGGGTGAAAACTTTCACTTGGTCACCCTCTTCAAATTCAACATGGCGGTGTTTACAATCGTAACGTAATTTATCTATGTTTTGTCGCCGTTTTATATTTTCAACTGCCAAATTTCTGACTGCTAAACCAACGTCTCTAATTTGGTCGCTATTACTACTTTCTAAGGGTGGCAACAAGTTTGCTTCGTAAGCTTTGGTGGCACTACCACTTCTAAGGGACTTTCTTGCCAAGGCTCTTCTGTTTCTCGTGGTTTAGGCGGAGTTCTACTTAACGAAGCTCTTGGTTTGAAATAAACTTTCGTGGATTGGGGCTTAGAAGTTGAAGCCGAGGCTTGGGAAGTTTGAGCTTGAACGCTCACGACAGTATTGTCAAGAGTATTTTCTTCGTCCTCACTGTTTGTCAAACAAACAACTGAACTGGGTTTGTCAAGCTTTTGTTTTTGTGAAGAAGTTGCCGTTTGTGTCGGAGCAGGAGAACTTACGGTCGAACTGTGATGCTCGGGTTTGAAATCTTTTAATTCTTTTATCACCTTTTCTGGGTTTCGACCTCTAGCGATAGCTTCACGTAACACGAATTTTTCTTTTTCCGACAAACTTTGAGCCCTACTGCGAGTTTTTACTCGATCTTTGTCACTCGACTCACTCATGGACAATGTTTAAATTCATTTATGTGCTATATTTATTTTTTTTCAAATTATTTTCGTTTTTTTTTTAAACAAGTTGATTATTCCTGGCAATTTCTTTACGAATTTGCTTGTTCATCAAACTAATAATTTTTTTAACGCTAAAATACACTAGCATTAATACCCCCACAAAAAAATAATAATTAAAATTTCCTTAGCTGACCATGAATTATCTTTTCCCGAACTATTTGATACACCTCCACTGTTTCCCGCTTGAGAAATAATAATTTCCTCCTCTTTTGAAGATGTACCACCTATATTAAACCAAAATTTTATCAAATGAGCGCTTCAATAGCAAAGGTAATCCCCAAAAAATCACTAAATAAATCAACGTTACTATCCCTAGCCAAACGAAAATAATACTTAAAATTTCTTTTATAGCCCACACATTATTTTCCTGAATCTGTATCATACCCCAAAAGATAAAATAAAAATAAAAAACTCAACTATTGTTTTACATCCATCTCAAAACAGACCGGCGCCTCCACCAAATGTCACGTTTAATTTATGAGCCCTTCTGGGTTCATCAATTAAACTGACTCACGACGTTAAACGTCGCGCCGGGATCTCAGTTTCAAGGATGGAATCAAACACTGAGTTTTCTATCAAACACTTAAATCTATTAAATATAGTATACATAAATGGGTCTGCACAATACGGTCATAAACACACTAAAAGATGACAATTTAACAATTGTACTTACATAGATTCATAAGCTAAGGACTTAGCATTTTCTGGCGGCTGGCTTGGTCACTTTCGTGCTGGAACAACTTTGGAGAATGGACTACTTAACTTGATCTTTTCTCGAGGAGAGTCGACATTCCGACTTCTTGGTTCAGCTAGTCGCACTACCGTCGATTGGTTCACACTTATCCTATACTGCTGAAATCGGCGTGTTTTATACCCGATTGGCTGACGTAGTTTGTTATTGTTCGTCGCCTATTTTTCATATTCCTGTAAAGCAGGTGGTGGTGATTCATCACCGATATGATGCACTCGGTGCATCATGGTGTGACCTTGCCTCGTGCGCTTAATATTTCGCAACCCTCGAATATTCCTATGTTTTTGAGTCAATAAGTCCATCTTTTGAATTAATAGATTTTCCATTCGTGACAATATGTTTTTGTAAATATTTTTGAAAAGCAATAATACGCCAATTCTGTTTGTCATAAACTTTTTTTAACGAGTTACATAGCTATATTATCAACGTACCTAGTCATAGTTAGGATACCAGAAACTAATTTTGATTCTTTGATTTCTGGAAAATGTAACAATAATTGATTGTAAAATTTTATTTTAATTGATAAGTACTATCAGATAATATTATAAAAATTTCTAAAGATTTTTTGTAAAGAATATCATATTATCTGTAACGAATGTTTTCTCTTTTCCTTTCATATTAGGTTTACGTAGTTAACCAGCAAATAAACATAATAATAATAATGTACTTTATTTAGCGTTTGCTATATACAAAAACCATTCACAAAATATACAGTTTTAAGTGCCCAAACTTTAATGTCGGATAGTACGTCGAAAAATAACAACACTTTGCTATATAAACCTATATCCTATAGGGCGTCGTTACTGATATACAGGGTGTTAAAGTTTTTTAAAAAATTGCTTATTTGAGAATTTCTCGAAAACCGTTGGAGATATTGTAATGAAATTTTTGTGTGAATATCTCCTGTTCAAAACGTCTTCAATGAAATAAAAAATTGAACTGTGACGCAACCAGTGTCGTACTTACCGACGTACGCCTAGGTACTTTGGATAAAAAAAATGTTACGCCACTGCCTTTTTGGAAATTAAAATTTGTTTTTGAGATGACTGTTTAATTTGGGAGACAAAAGTCCTCTTGTTTTTTCGGATTGACGCACCATTTCAGAGTAAAAAAGGAAAGGTTATAATGGTATAAAAATTATTATTATCACATAACTTAAATTAGGAAACAAATTAAATAAAACTTAACAAATTAAAAGTTATTTAGTGCCTTTTGGACAGAGATATTTAGGAAAGCTTACGTTAAGTTTTGACTGTGACAATTCTTATGGCTCTTTGTCTCAGTCAAAATACTTAACACACCCTGTATATCAGTAACGACGCCCTATTGGATATAGGTTTATATAGCAAAGTGTTGTTATTTTTCGACGTACTATCCGACATTAAAGTTTGGGCACTTAAAACTGAGACACCCTGTATAAAAACATTTTTCAAAATAAATTATAAATATGTACATTCGATTAAACTTACTGACTATATGTGCTCTGACAAGTTGTTTAAAAGCATCTAGGGTTTCACATTTCTTAATATTCAGGGGCAACAAATTAAAATCATACAATCCTCTATTTAAAACAGTGTTAAGCATTTGATCGGTGTTGCATTTATCAGGCAATATAAAATCGAGACATTGACGAGTATTATAACTATGTACATTTTTAAAAATTTTCGTTCTATCACAGATATATGGTGCAATCATTTTGTTTTTTATCTTAAAAATTAAAACATAAACGCTAAATAAAATCTTTTGTTTGACGGATAAAATCTTTAAAACGTTAAACATTGTGGCAACAGGAGTATAACGGTTACATTTTAAAATGGATCTCATCGCCCTATTTTGTACAATTTGTATTTGATTTACTTTGTATGACGGTAAACCATACAACAGTGTGGAGCAAAACTCTAGGTGGGGAGCAGCTATGCTGTTATACAATATGAACCTGGTTTCCATGGACAGTTGTTTTCCAATTCTTGCAATAAAACTAACTTTTTTTGCAAACTTCCTAGTTATGTAATCAGCATGCTTTAAGAAATTTAAGTTTGAGTCCAAAATAACTCCTAAGTATTTAATCTGATCTTCGTAAATAACTTGATTGTTGTCGATAATTATATTTAGGTCTTGGATATTAATTTCGTGTAGGCGATGTTTTCTACCAAATAAACAAAATTTTGATTTTACGACATTTATGCACAATTTATTCAAACAAAGCCATTCAAAGATGTTTTTTAAATCAGTATTTACTAATTGTTGCATGGTTAATATATCGTTTCCTGCCAAATAAATCATTGTGTCGTCAGCAAACAGTTCGATGCTGCACCCCTTCACACTTTCAACAATATCATTAATGTACAATAAAAACAACATGGGGCCCAAAACAGTACCCTGCGGTACCCCATGCTGCACAGACAATGACTCAGACACCCGATTATTATATTTGACTCTCTGTCGTCTATTATGTAGATACGATTCGAACCATCTTAAGGCCACATCTTTAATTCCAATGTTTCTTAGTTTTTGTAACAGCATATTTCTGTCAATCGTCTCGAAAGCCCTCTTAAAGTCTAAAAATACCGCCAAAACCATGTTGCCCCTATCTAATTCTCGATTAAAAACATCACAAATTTTTAAAATTACCGTTTCACAGGAGTGCTGCTCCCGGAAACTAGATTGATTTGGAATCAATATGTCGTTTTCCTCACAATACTTTTGAAACTGCTTTTTTACTGCGAGTTCTAGCACCTTTTCATAAATTTCGACTGTATTAATCGGCCTAAATTCATTATACATTTTTGTATCTTGGATTTTTGGTACTGGAGTGACTATTGATTCCTTCCATTTGTCTGGGAATACGCCACTGGAAGTGGATGTATTCACAACATCCAGTAGACGATTACCAGCTACAGTACACACATCACATAAAATGGCTTTTGAAATACCACTGATACCACCCCCAACATTTTTCAATTTTTTCAAAATATCTTTCATTTCTCTCATAGTCAGTGGTTCAAAGCGAGATAACGAAGTTTTCACATTAAGAGCTGATGAGGTGGCTGCATCGGGATGGGAATACGGAGGCACACTATTTACAATTTCATTTATGCTGTTGATAAAATAATGATTAAAATTTGTGGCAATAAGCAACTCGTCAGAAATATACTGACCCTCAAACTTAATTTCAGCTGGCGTAGATGAGCGTTTACCAGGTAATATTAGTTTTAAGTTTTTCCACATTTCTCTTGGATTGTTTTTATTGTTGTCAATAATATCTTTAAAATGCCGTTCTTTTTCAATTTTAATCTGTTTTACAATGTGGTTTCGTATCCTCTTATACTCCCTCCAGACTTCGCCATCCCCCCAGTGACGGCCCCCACGTACAAATTATCCCTGATTTGCATGCTCTCTTTAATATCCGCGGTTATCCACGGTTTATTGATATAATTTTGTCTAAATGTCATAACTTTTTTAGGACACATTACGTTCAAGATATTCATAATACTATCAATAAAATTATCTGCCAGAAGGTTTACATCTCCACTATCATTTGTCCACGAAACATCAAGCAAGTATTCCTGCATCTGGTCTAAAATATAATGTTTCATAGATCTACAACAAACCGTCATTTCATGTTGTTTATTCGTGTCCTGTTCAGGGTGTATAGATAGAATACAATGATCACTGATTTTCGGCGTCAAGTGAACTTCATAAGACAAAGATTTCTTGTTCGTGATAATGTAATCTATTAGTGTTTGGCTTCTATCAGTGATCCTTGTAGCAGACGCAACAATCTGCGAAAACCCGCTAACATACACTTGTGACAATATTTTTTCGCCATAAAACGAAGGTTTCAAAAGATCAAAATTGAAATCGCCCACAATAATATTTATGCCATCAAAGGTACTAACACTGTCCAAGTAGTTACTAAAGTAGTCAACAAATTTGGCGTTTTCTGTTTGGGGTGGGTGGTACATAACCGTACACAAATACTTAATCCTATTTAAACAAAACTCAATGGACAACAACCATACATAATTACTCTCACACTGAACGGTACTGATTTTATACTTTATATCGTCTCTGACAAAAACCATTACACCACCAGTTCTGCGGTTGCTTGTTGCGCAGCTCTCCACTCTGTATCCCCGTATGTTCAATTCCACTAATTCGACATCTGCAGAGACGTGAGTTTCGGATAAAAAAATAAGTTTGGGTTTCCAGTCGTTTATAAGGAGCAAAATACAGTCTTTATTGTTCAAAAATCCCTGGCAATTAAAGTAAATAATACTAGAGTTTTGGATAACTAAATTATTTGATTGCTATTGCAAAAATTTGTTTTTTTGCATTTTTTCGATCCGTTTTAAGGTTTCACAATTCGCTACATCCCACACTGTATGGTTGGTTTTCAAATTTAATCCATATTTTTGATTTGACACAATACAATTAATACATTTAACATTAACTTCCTGGCATTCCCTTGAGTCATGCTCCCCTGTGCATTTAGCGCAAATTTGTTTATCTTTGCATTCCTTTTGTAGATGGCCAAATTTATTACAATGATAACACCGTATTATTCCGTATTCGTTGTATACAGGACATCTATTCCATCCTAAATTTAATCTTTGTTTATTTATCAACAAGTTATAGGTGTTGGAGTCTGCTTCAAAAATAATGTTAAATTTGTTGTTGACAACATTGGTTTTTCGAAGTATTTTCATATTAAAGCTGATGTCATTTTTGTTTAAATCATTTTGCTTTATCACCCTATTTACAATCTCTTCATCATCAATGCCGTGCTCGCACGCATTAACACCTACAACTTTAATTCTATGTTCGTGCTTTTTTGGTCTGTCTACTTCATACTCGGTACCAAGCCTGGTCTGGATCTCCGACTGTACACTGTTAATATCTTTTTCCATGCCACAACTGAGTATCAAGCTACCATTCTTTGTCGGACGTCCGATGGCAACCCCCACTCCAAGCTCCACTGGATTCACCTTCTCTTTTAAATCTATTTTAATTTGCTTGATGTCCTTTTGTTGGCTTTTCTGTTTAATCAATAATACTTTGCTATCGTTGGTTTGGTTACTTTTGTTGCAAACTACTGACACATATGAAACAAGCGCGTTACTAGACGATGAAGAAGGGTTTTCCTTTAGTTTGGCGATTTCTAACCTGAGAATTTGATTCTCGGCTAGTAGCTGATCGACTTTCTTGGTTAACTCGTTTGTATTTTTCAAAACCAATTGCAATGTTTCACTCATTGCTTCAATGACACTTTGATCAATATTGTCATCTACTCTGCTTCTCTTTCGCGCCCTCCCACCAACATTTTCAGGTTTGTTTTCGCTACATTTTCCACATTTCCATGAACACTTTCTCATGTGGAATCCACGAAGATCAACATTTTCACATTTGGCGTGATAAACATTTTCGCATCCTGTAGATTTAGCTACTGCCCTAACATCATCAATAATAGACTTACATTTGTAGCAGTTTTCAATAGAAGTTCCACCGGGGTCATCCGGCATTATCCATCCATATCTGCGTACTCGTTGGCCTTGTCCACTATCTGCTTTGCTGTATTATCTGCTATTGTCCCCCCTTAATTATTAATTTCTCACTAAAGCAGAAATCAAAAACTTGCAAAACCAACAATAATAGATTTCACATTTTAACTTGCACCACTGTGATAAAAATTGTAACTTTTCAATTATTTTTACTTATACAAATTGATGAAAACACCAGAGCAATGTACAATACGTCCGCTCGCAATGAAATCGCCTATACTTTTTGACATATAATATTATTATAAAACTATTGTTATTTATTACAAAAGTAGGATCAATAAAAAATCTGTCTGCATACAGGATTTTATTTTATTTTTTACCGAGATTGTTTTGTTTTAGACAGTCGTACAAAAAATATAGTTTTATCGGGGTTAATACCAGAAGAGCTCAGAATTAGCCAGATAATTTTTGTAATTGTCTTAGAATACCTACTTTTTTTTGGTGTAACTGCACTAGAGCCGTTGTAACTAATATACCCTGTGTTCGTAGTCACGCATAAATTCTATTAAAAATCAGAAACTCTCTCTCAGAAGTTACCCTTTACTGACGAGTTTACTTTATCGCGTTGCCAAGGATAGCGAGCAATAAAATTTTTGTCGCTTGCTGTCTAGAGCAACGGCCACAATGCATGCCATTATTGGAAATGTCAGTGTCACCAGTTTGATGTCAGTATTCAATTGTGTATAGTTTTGATCCCGTTTTTAAGTACCTACGCAGTAAGGTTAGTTGTATTAGATATTTAGCGGTTTGTAGAAAAAATATTGTATGTATTACGCGCAGAATGTGACTTTAATGCGCTCGAATGATTGCTGCGCGACACAAAGTGGAGGAGACGTCATTCTCAGAGCATAAAAGTCATACTTTTTGCGCTTAATACATAAATAACTATTATGCGCGACTTTAGTATATTATTAAACCACTGTATAGTATATTATTAAACATTCGTACAAAAAATAAGTTTCAAAATCTTTGCTGTTCTGGTGGCTGCAACGAGTTGGTAGTAAATAAACAAAATATGGTATTTTTTTATCAATTTTATTAATTTCCAAAAACATGTTTTAAAAAAATGGCAGCTAATTGGTCTGCAAAGAGAAGAAAATAGTTAGTATTAAAAGAAAATGTTTTATTGATGTAAGCTTACTCCTTGTGAGGTTAAGGCCTCCACCGCCCCTCCATCCACGGCGCCGGCCACGGCCCTGGCCCTGTCCATGGCCCCAATCTTCCGGGCCCCGGGCCGAGCCACTGTTGTTGTCTCCGGCCTCCCGGGGCTGCTGGCGAGTTATAGGAGAGACCTGGCCAGGTTCGGGTCGCTGGGGACGTTCGGGGCACTGGGGGGGCTGTTGCGTACAAAACTCGCACATACACATCGCATCTGCAAAAAAATATAATAACAAATTTTCCCGAACGTTAATTTACTATTATCAAAAAATATTTAAATACATGTTTGTTTTATTTTCTGAAATATAAGGTTTTGGTTCATTAAAAAAATAATAGAATATAATTAAAAAACTGAAAAGAAAAACTAACCAAATAAAAAACTACTTTTTTGAGAATGTCGACTGAGCACTATGTTGCTTTTTACTGCAAATGGCCGCCAAAGTCAAAGCCAACAAAAATAAACTATTTTTCAGCTTTTTCAACATACAAACAAAAATTTTTTGTAACATGTAATATACCATTTTAAAACAAAAACGTGCTATTTTTAATAGATTGTAGCGCTTTTCTTGCGGATTTCTTCGGTTACGTTGCCTCGGGCGCCACCTTCGTTATTTATAGTGGCTGAAGGTCCACTTTGCGGTACCTGGGTAGCCTTTAGACAGCTGGAGAAAAGTTCCAAAGGGTTCGGGAAGAAAACAAAATTAAAACAACTGTTTCCTCTAAATGCACTGTATTGCGGCTCTCGGTACTTACAGTAAATACTTACGGTAACAAATACCCAATGAAACGGAAGTTACCTTATTCGGTGGTACGGGGAAAGCGTGTAACGATAATGAAAACTACCTACGGACCCTTCACTACTGTTTAGCCTGACTACTGTAGATTAAAACTGTCTGTGACACGGTGTAAGTACGGCGGTACGGTACGGTTATGTAAAACTGACTACTCGGCGCCGGAATTCGTTCCAAAAACCCAAAGAGGCCCAATTACGTGACCAGCGGTGTTCCCGTCACTCGACCTAACCTCTAGGTGCCGCCCCGATTCCCCGGGGTTCGACAAATAGAGCCTCCGTTGCACGCTGTTTTCCCAATCATGCAACAGAGGTTTCAAGTCTCGTGACGTTGCCAGTCACACAGCCGCTAATCCCTCCAGTATCCCCAAACCCGTTTACTACTCCGTTTCCCCGGAGCTAAGCAAACGAGTCACAGGATTCACCGTTCCCGCTTGCTACACCGTTTCCCCGGTGTCCAACAAACAGGAACAGGACCAGAAGGATTACCTAACTGTTTTCACAATAAAGTAACTGTAGCCGGCGCCGTCTTACCAGAAATACCCTCAAACGGAAAACCCCGGAAAGATATAGTAAATGCCCCAAACGGAAATCCCCGGAAAAATATAGTAAATGCCCCAAACGGAAATCCCCGGAAAAATACTGAAAATGCCCCAATTTGCAGTTTTTTAAAATAGCTACAGTTAACGGTACGGGTTTAAACAGCAAACCGAACAAATACCGGACGGTCGGTATGTGCCTATTTTTTACTTACAGATTCGCGAAGATAAGAGTTATCGATCGGCACGGAACGGCTTAGCTGGCTGGTTTCGATCTTTTGATGATCGAAGAATCCCTATTTTCCGGTGCGGGGCCTTCTTTTATACACAAAACCCACGGTGGGGGCTGTTAGTGGCGGTACCCACTCTCAGCGCCCACCGAACCATTTCGAACGGCACCGGACGGCCCCGACAAAATCGACGCCACGACGGCCGCGGTCTAGCACCCAGCAGTGAAGGTCACGCGCATTTAAATCAATTCATTAGCAAAAATAGTAACTTCGTTACAAGATAAAAAACAAAATGGCGTCCGAATTGAAAACGGGGTACACAAAGTTCTTAAAAAGTTGCTTTAGTAATGTTCAAGCCAAATTGAAATATTTTTCAAGTTAGATATAAGACAGCACTTTTTTGAAAATTATCATTTTTGGTTTTTCGGAAATAACTCAAGAACGAAGCAAACTTTTAATGTGGTTAAAACGATGTTAGATTGCCCATTAAATTCTCTAACGTTCTTACGAACAACAATACAACATAAATTTATTTATTAAATTTCGTCCTGTTATTAGTCAATTATACAACCCTTAGCAACGATTTAAAAAAAAATGTATTTACAAGATGTTTAAAAAAATTTTAAATCACTCTTAATGACATTCGCCTATTTACAGATGTAAACAAACAAACATCAATGTTACATCTACGAGGCGCAGTGCAAGTTTAATAGAACTGTAATTTTACTTTTTTTTTAATATAAGAAGTCGAAATTTAATAAAATATTGTATAAAACACGTGACTTAAACCGGTTTAAGTCCCTTGCTGTATAAATAACTATTCAGTTTTGGTGGTGCGATAAATTTGTCGTTGTACATGTTAATTCTACATACCATGTAACTGGAGAAGCTCCTCCTCCTCCGCCTCCTCCTCGGGGATGGATGCCAGAGTCTCTGGCATCTCAACTTTATTATTGTTTTGACTCCTGAAACAATTTGGTAAAGTAATTGCAAAGCGAGTAATTTAAAAAAACAACAATGTAGTCTAGTCTAGTGATCGACCGATATGAAATTTCGGGCCGATACCGATTATAGCCTATATATCAGTATCGGTCGATCACTACGTCTAATTTTACTAAATTAAACGCTGGACAGTTAAAACATATCACTTCAAAATAATTTAACTGAAATTTCTTCGAAAGAAATCGAGCGGTTTCTTTCAACAATATGCCAGCAATTTAGTTAATTAACACGAGATATTATTGGCGCTAGACGAGTACCTATTTAATTACTTACATTTTTTTAGAACAGCATAAACCACCAACCTTAAACCAGGTAAATCTAGCGGTCCAGAAGGAATATATTCCGAAATGTTAAAATATGGAACTCGAAAGCTCTTTAGAAATTTAACAGTTATTATTAATAAATGCTTGAACGGACATTCCGTTCCTAAGGAATGGAAAATGGCTCTCATCTCCTCCATTCACAAAAAAGGAAATAAACTGGACTGCAATAACTATCGGGGCATCTCGGTTACAAGCACTTTGAGCAGACTGTATGGTAGAATTTTACGTGATCTCATTGAAGAGGATTATAAAGGAAAAGAAGAGGAAGAACAATGCGGTTTCAGAGCAGGAAGATCATGTACAGACAACGTGTTTACTCTAAAACAAGTTATAGAGAAGAGAAGTGCTAGAAACTTGGAAACGCACCTAGCATTTGTTGACCTACAAAAAGCCTTCCGTTACAGTCCCAGTATCAAAACTATGGAGGGTCTTAGAGCAATCCAACATTAATCACACCTACGTAACAGCCCTTAAAGAACTATATAGGGAATCAAAATCAAGAATTAGGGTAGGCAAATGTGTCACTGAAGAGCTTATGGTAAATAAAGGATTGCGTCAAGGATGCTGTGTCTCTCCCACTCTTTTTAAAATATACATAGCGATGGCACTAAAAAACTGGAAAAGAAAGGTCCAGGGAATGGGAATAGAAATTGATGATAGTTGCTTGTTTACCCTACAGTTCGCAGACGACCAAGTCATAGTAGCCAATGATAAAGAGGATGTGCAGTACATGATGCGAAAGCTAATAGAGGAATACAGAGAATGGGGCTTAACAGTCAACATAGCCAAGACAAAGTATCTATGTGTGGGAACTCAGGACGGAAATTTGGAACTGGACAATGGCCAAGAAATCCTTCAGTGTCAGGAATATGAATATCTGGGCATTACATTCGACAACACAGGAACAGATGTAAAAGAAATCGGAAAGCGAATAGTCAAAGCCAAAAAAGTAATCGGAGCTCTGAATGGAATCCTATGGAGCAAAGAAATAACCAAGAAGCGGAAATTTAATATCTATGAGGCAATGGTAAAAAGCACCCTCCTATATGGATCAGAAACCTGGAGAATTTCAGATAGACACAAGAAAAGAGTTGAGGCAGTTGAAATGGATGCAATTAGGAGATCGATGCGCATTTCACGAAGAGAAAGAATAAGAAACGACATCATAAAACAACGGATGGGAATAGAAGACGCAATAACACAGGATATCGAAAACAAGCAACTTACGTGGTACGGACACGTGGAAAGAATGTCAAATACCCGATGGCCTAAATGAGTACTTCATTGGCAACCAACAGGCAGAAGAAAACGAGGAAGGCCAAAACAGGAGTGGCAGAAAACCATGCATAAATGCATGAGTGAGAGAAATCTAACACCTGAAGATTGTGAAGACCGAAGGGGCTGGAAAGTAGGTGTCGGACAACGTCGAAAAACGTTCTAAACCCGCCTATATATATATATAAACCACCAACACCAAGATCAAAACGGAAATGAAGCCACCCAACACCCAACGAAACCGAGAAAGCCTTAAAAAAAACAAAGACAAGAGACAAAAACGAACAATTCTGACCAATTCCCATTGTATAACCATACCATTGTAAAAAAGTTGCCAGATTTTATTAGATTAAATTGCTTTCGCTAGAATAGATAATAATAATACGTTTATTTAGCAAATTTGCTATAAGGAATACAGAGATAAGTAAATATGTAAATAAGCAAAAATGTAAAAAAGTACAGTGTAAAATCAATTAAAAGCTAAAACTAAACACTTAAATATCTAAAATTTAAATAAAGTCACGACCTAACAAAATACAAAACTCAACAAAACCAGACAAACTGCCCAAAATCTATCAATAATTGCTGTAAAAATATCACAAATTTAGTCCACCTTCAAAAAGTTTCGCATTAATATTTTAAAAGTGTCAAGTTTTTTAGTATTTTTGATATGAGTCGGTAGTCCATTAAAATCGTGCAAACCCTTAAACAATACTGTATTCAACATTTGACTGCTATTGCACTTTTCGAGTAGTATGAAATCATTACAGTGTCTAGTTTGATAATTATGTACATCACCAAAAAACTTGACCCTATCGCATATGTAGGATGGCAACAGTTTGTTTTTAATCTTAAACACAAATACGTAAACATTAAACAGAATCTTCTGCCTCACGGTCAACATATCCAAAACTCTAAGCATAGTCGCAATATGCGCGTACCTGTCATATTTTAAAATGGTTCTCATGGCTCTATTCTGAATTACTTGCAGTTGTTCAATTTTATAAGCCGGTAGACTATAAAGCAGTGTGGCACAGAACTGAAGGTGTGGCTCCGCTATACTATTATACAAAAGTTTTTTTGTGTAAAACGACAAGTGCTTGCCAACTCTCGCTATAAAATTTACTTTCCTGGAGAACTTCCTAGTTATATAATCAGCATGGGCATGGAAATTGAGTTCCGAGTCCAAAATGACTCCCAAATATTTTATTTGAACTTCATGTTTAATTCTTTGATTATCAATGTTAATATTAATGCTGTTCACATCGACACCACTGAGTCTGCCCCTCCTCCCAAAAAGACAAAATCCTGACTTTGATGCATTCAAGGAGAGTTTGTTGTTGCACAACCAGTCAAACAAGTTATTCAGATCTCTATTGACAATCTCCTGCATCCGGATTATGTCCCTTCCCACAAAGTAGATCATAGTGTCGTCAGCAAACAGTTCGACCTTACACATTTTCACTACCTTAACTATGTCATTCATGTATAGGAGGAAAAGCAGGGGACCCAGAACAGTTCCCTGCGGCACTCCGTGTTGCACCCGCAAAGATTCTGATACACAGTCTTTGTATTTAACTCTCTGTCGTCGATCGTGCAAGTACGACTGAAACCACCTCAAAACATTACCCCCAATGCCCATGCTGCTCAAACGCCTCAATAATATGCCCCTATCAACTGTCTCGAATGCCCTCTTAAGGTCCAAAAACACCGCCAACACAAAACCACCCTCATCCATCGACTTCACAAACTCACTACAAATACTGACAACAACAGACTCACACGAGTGGTGACTCCGAAAACCTGACTGATTCGCAATCAAAATATTATTTTCTGTACAATGCTTATGCAATTGTTCTTTTACAGCCAGTTCCAAAACCTTTTCGTACACTTCAACGGTATTTATTGGTCTAAATTCGTTAAAAAGCTTTGTACCTTGCACTTTAGGGACAGGAATCACCATGGACTCCTTCCATGAATCCGGAAAGACACCACTCGCAAGAGACGCATTTACAACATCTAACAAACGGTTAGCAGCCACACCACAGACGTCACACAAAATCTTCTTAGATATGCCATTCACTCCTCCACCCACATCATTCATATCCTTCAATATTCGTTTCAAATCATTCATGGAAATTTTATCAAACTTGGAGAATGTAGACTTAAGTTCGTGAAAATAAGATAAGGTTTGATCCCCGACATTACACTTAGGAACACCATTGATTATATCTTCTATGCTTCTTATAAAGTACCTATTGAATTCTTCCGCTATAAGCGAGTCGTCGTTAGTTTTAGCAGATTCAAAGATTATTTCGTCCGGATCTGAAGAGTTCTTTTTCGGTAATAAAGTTTTTAATTGTTTCCACATTTCACGTGGGTTGTATTTATTGTCATCAATAATGTTCCTAAAATGTCCATCCGTTTCCGATCTAATTTGACTTACAATGAAATTACGCATCATCTTAAATTCCCGCCATGTATCTTCGTTATTCTCTCGAACCGCTCTAATGTACAATTCATCCCTCACTCGCATATTTTGTTTAATGTCAGGTGTTATCCACGCTTTGTTCAAATATTTATCTTTAAACACAAATTTTTGTTTTGGACACATAACATTCAAAACATCACAAATGCTATCTACAAAAATATTTGCCAACACATTTACGTCTCCACTATCATTTGTCCATTCAGCATCCAAAAGATAATTCCGCAATTGATCAGCATTATAACCCTTCATTGATCTACGATAAACAATTAAATCTTTGCATTCATTTGATGCCCGGTGTCCAAGCTGGACGGACAAGATACTATGATCACCGATTTTGGGTGTATGATGTACTGATACCGCTAGATTCTTATCATTTGTTACCACATAATCGATTAGCGTTTTACTTACGTTAGTAATGCGCGTCGGACTATCTACAACCTGTGAAAATCCATTTGAATATATATATGACAGAATTTTGTCTCCATAAAATGAAGGTTTTGATATATCAAAATTAAAATCCCCCATTATGACATTAATACCAGAAAACTCATTAACGCTATCAAGATATTCGTTAAAGAAATCGACAAACTGAGCATTGCAATTTTGGGGTGGATGATACAAAACGGTACAAAGATATTTAACTCGCGATACAGAAAACTCTACTGACAGCAACCACACATAATTACTAACACACTTAACTGTATTGACTTTATATTTGATGTCCCTTCTGATTAGAGCCATGACTCCCCCCGTCGTCTTGTTATCAGATACACACTGCTCAATACCATAGCCATCCACCTTCAATTCCACCAACTCTACGTCATCCGTCACATGAGTCTCAGATAAAAATATCTCAGATATATATATTAGATAATTTGTTGAAAAGTGATATTTGTGTCAGTTTCTTGGTCAGTTCTCAGATTATTGGCAATACTTTGCAATTTTGGATTTAACGTAGAAATAGAAGATGATGGAAAATCATGTAACATTGTGCTTGCTCTAGTTGAGAGAAGGGGAGTTTCATATTCAATATCATTATATGGAAATGCATTTGCATCGGAACTACAATTTTGATTTGGTCTACAATCGAGAGGTCTAACTAAATCTAAGCTGTTACTAGCACTTGGAATAGTACTGTATACTGCCAAAAGACTCGCTAGACGGTTGCGTTTTTTCGCTCTTTGAAATGAGGAACTGAAGCCCTGTTTTGATCTAACACCCTTTCCAGACATAACCTATAAGACCTGACTATACTAACAGGACCATTGATAGGGGTATAAACTACAAAATAACCAAATTTACCACTTACCTACTTCTCAATGAAGATACACCAATAATAAATGCAGTACTCAATAATTTTGTATTAAAAAAAAACTCACAAACTCCAACCATCAACCGACAACCGCACCGATTTTAGGAAAACGAGGTATTCGCGCCAATTCGTGGGAAATGTCAATGTCGAATGTCGACTATTTTGACGTCGACGTTGATGTTGATAGTTTACACTGTTGACACTTATTAGGCCTGTTCCAACCTGCGATTCTGAACCGTCGTCCGTCCCCGTCTTGTACAGTAACAAAAATAATTGAACGATTAAACGAACTTCCAAGTGAAGTTCAATCGTAATTATATTAGATCACTTTACACTTACACTGTAGTACCGCTTTTAGGTGCTAGGTGGAGCCACTAATTTCAGAGAAATAAAAAAGAAAACTGTCATCTTTACCCATTCCATCATTGTTCCATCCTCTGTCAAACGTAACCATTACCTTTTCAAAGATAAATGCTGCGATATAGAGGGGTTGGGAAGAATCATAGATGGAAGAATTAAAAGAAAAACAAAGGGAGGGAGTGATCTATTCGGACGAAGCGCTTCATATAATTACGATTGAACTTCACTTAGAAGTTCGTTTAATCGTTCAATTATATTCAGCGCTTCGTCCTCTAGATCACTTTACACTTACACTGTAGACATTTAGAGACTACAATATCGCAGCAAAAACTGCAAACAATAGGCACAAAATTCAGATACAGTTCCATATTTCTACTGAACGAAACATTTAATACCAAATTAAACAAAGAACACGTCCTTATATCACCTATTATCACATATTAGAGTAATACTGACCTAGCAAAGTCAAATGACGATACTAACGGTCTATTATAAAAACGGGCAAAACAGCTGGACTCTTTGGACCAACCGGCCAACGTACTTTTAATCCATCGCGCTAACGTTAGCTTCGATAAAGTTTTGTGTGGCGGTTTGCTGGACACGAACAGGTAATCTGCATTAACTGGCCTTAATGACGCCGTCCTCTCGACATATTCCAGTAAAACTGAAGCAACACACAGTTTTGGATTTTCGGGAAAAAATGGAATTTGTAGTATGGGCTCTAACGAGGATGGTCTCGTCGTTTTAATGGGGTCATCTATTAGGATTTGAATGCCCCCGTGGCCCAATATAATTCTATCTACTTTAATTAAAGATAGGGTCTGAAGCCTGTGACCAGTTGTTAAGGTCAGAAGCATAATTAGTTTCTTGCCCAAGGTCAACAAATCGAGACCTTCATTAGGATAAGACATCTCTAAAAAATCCAACACTACCTTTGGATCCCAAGTAAAATTATACTTGGGACGAGAGGGTCGACATTTTGAAACGCCTCTGAAAAATCTGCGAAGCTGAAAGTTTTTCCCAATTTCCTCTGGCAGAATTAACGCCATTGCGGCCCTGTATGAATTGAGAGTACCATAAGACCATCTGGTAGTATCTAACATCTTCTGGAAAAACTGTAGTAGTTCAGAAGTGCTGGCAGAAAATACTGAAATTCCATGTTCGCTACAGTATTGCCACCACTGCTTGAAGGCACTTTCATACTGCTTGAGGCTATTTGACGACAAAGATTGCATATATGTTCCAATTGCTTCTTCCGGAATGCCTTTCAGTTTGAAAGCTTTCCAGACAATTTTGCTGCCACCAGGGTAAGCTTGTTGCATAAAGGATGACTGCTCCTAGAAGGTGAAATTAATAGAATAGGATCTGGTTCAAATTCAATCACGGCTCCCTTAGATAGCTTAATAAATAAGGGAAACCAAGGTTGAGATGTCCACTTGGGAGCTACAACAATTCCCTCAGCACCATCCTGAATAATCTTATTTAATACTTTCGTAAGAAGAGAAAAAGGAGGAAATGCATAGGAATGTAAGTTTGTCCAGGATATAGTGAAGGAGTCAATAGCTTCAGCAGCCTCATCTTCCAACCAGGAAACGTATTTATGACACTTTGTGTTGTAATTTGTGGCAAAAAGATCTATATCAGGCTGACCAAATTTATTGGCAATTTCTAAGAAGGCATAATCATTCAACTCCCATTCGCAATCTAAGGATAACATCCTTGAGTTCTTATCAGCCTTATTTTCTTTAGACTGAACGTAAGCTGCAAATAACCACAGATCTCTTTTTTCACAAAATTTCCAAATTCTCTTAGTAATCTGAAACAAACTAACATGTTGAATGCCGCCCATCCGATTGATATAAGAGATTACAGTTGTGTTATCTATACGAAGCAAGATATTCTTGGAACAATCATTTCCCATAAAATGTCTTAAGTCCCAAAAAAGCTGCCTTAAGCTCTAGAAAATTCTCTTTCTCAAGAGAAACTTCTTCTTCTTTTTATCGTGATCGGACCAGAACCCAAAAGTATTACGAACGCCAGAAACTGCCCCCCAGCCAGTCGAGCTTGCATCAGTATAGATTTCAATGGAAAAAGATGTACAATTCATTTCTTTATAAGCGGAGGATATTGAAACCTTCCACCATTGTAAATCCTCGATAACTGCTTGAGACAGATTTATTTTTGCCTGATAATTCTGGTTGTTTTTCCGTAAGGCCAAAAACTTCTCTCGCTCAAGAGATTTCGTATACAACTTACCGTATTTGACTGCTGGGCAAGCAGAAACCAGAAGGCCGACTAATTGGGCAAAGATCTGAATAGTAAACATTTTCTTATTCAACAGAATCGTCACACTATGTACAATTTTTAGCTTTTTCTCCATAGGTAACTCAACTCTCATTTTTTGACTATCAAATAAAAAACCCAGAAACTTACAACGTGTTGATGGGACACAACAGCTCTTACTACTGTTTACAGTGAATCCCAAGTGTTGAAGACCAGTCACCACAAAGTCAGTATTTTGTTTAGCCACTTCCATATTAGTATGAATTAGTAAAAGGTCATCAATATAACAAACACACAGAATACCTTGTGCTCTCAAATAAGACAAAAAGGGTTTTAGCAGTTTGGTAAAAATATAAGGTGCTATAGACAGACCAAAGGGTAATACCTTGAATTCATAAACACAGTTGTTAAATTTAAACCTCAAGAACCTTCTGAATGAGGGATGGACTGGTATAGAGAAGTATGCATCTTTCAAGTCTATTTTGGTTAACAAGTTTCCTTGACAAATCAATTTCATGGCGGTTCGTGAATCCTCCATTTTAAAGTGGGGAGCATCAATAAAGGCATTCAATTTTTTTAAGTTTAATATGAACCTTTTACCCCCATCAGGTTTATCCACCACAAAATATGAAGATAAAAACTGTTTTTTATTAGATTTTGCCTTTTGAATAACCCCTTTAGATAACAACTGCAAAATCTCCTGCTGAAGGCAAATTTGCTCAGTTGGAGACCAATTAGATAATCTAGGAAAACCAACCTGATAAGGTGTCCTAGCAAAAGGTATTTTAAGGCCCATAATCCAATCACAAATATACTGTGGGGAACCAAGTAGCTCCCAATTTGATATAAAGTATTGTAAACGCCCTGCAGGCAGAATACTTACTGGAAAAGTTACTTCCTGTAGTAATTGCGTTGAGGTCGCTGTTTCTGTTGCCCCCTCCTCTTTTGAGTCTGATGTAGATTGTTCTGCGAAGATTGCCCAGGTTGATGTCGGTTTTCCCTTCGCTGAGGAAATGACGGGCGATAAGATTTTAAAGGCTTTGAGACACCTACACGGAAACGAGCTAAATCCTGGCCTGATCTTTCTGCACTCTTCAGTGCCTTAATTTTTTCGCCAAAATCAGAACCAAATAAAAATTGATCGATTTTAGTGGTGGTAGCCAGGTGGGAAATGGATTTATTAAACGTCCTGGCTGCCAAATATCTCCTTTGTTTAGAAATCTTATAATGTAGGTTAGCTAAAGTAACCCCAGCTTGACTGCACAAAGTAACAGCCTTATTAGTCAAATCTTGATCATTAGCAAGAGCACAGGTAGTTAATCTGCAGTTAATCTTTACTACCTGAGTTTCCCCTCCTGAGAGGCTCAAGTTCTTTATTGTCATTTTCTCATTTCTGAAAGTCTCCATCTTTCCAATTATGTCAGAGATTGACCGTAAGTAGCGGAGATTGAAGCGTGTTCCAGGAATGTACTCTGTAAAGTGATTTACTGTAATTCCGAAACCTGCTAGTCGCTGCTTAATTTCTGGTCTCCTCGGACCTATGGGATGGAATCTCCCAATGAGATTGTTTGTCCATACGGTGCCTGCCGGTCTTCCTATATGGAAGTTTGGTACTGGTTCAGCGTCATCTGATGCTAAAGCCATAACCATATCTCCGGCTATCCCCAACGACGGTACTTCTTCGAATAAGGCGTGTGTGTCAGCGTTTATTTCAGCTGCATGGTAACCTCCGAAGTTTTGCACAACTGTAGTTGGTAGTGGCGGTACTTCGAGCCTGGTTTCCTTGCCCATTTTATCCGTGTACGTCCCTATTTCTTTCAAATAAGTGAAAAGTGTTTGTGGGACATTGAAGACGTCATCGGAAGTAAGAAATCTGTAAGTTAATCTGCAGACAGGGCAAAAGCCAGGTCGTGCTGGAAATCAGCCTTAAATTTGTCCCGAGTTAAAGTATCTCGTGACACAGTAACTGACACCTCTGGGTTCAAGAGGGGCGCAATAGCCAAAGGGAGATTATCAGGAACTGGATTTAGCAGCTGATATTTATTTACAAGCTCCTCTTTGGCACCATTGGTCAAAATATAGGACCAGCGAGTTTCTAACTCAGGATTCACTACAAAACTATTATTATTTTTAACTTGTAGGTTGTCCCCTAACAATTCCAACAAGTGGTCAGGAAGAGCATTTTGTTGCTCCCCTCCGTCCGAAGTTAAAGCAGGATTATGTCCGGAATTGCTCAAATTATCTTCGGTAGGCAAACCAGATAAAAAACTTCTTTCTGGGCTGGTTAAGAGAGAAATAACAGACCCACTGTGGCTTTGGTCACTGGTATCAAAATCTTGACCTTGAGTTTTACAGGAACGAGCCGAGTCACTACAACTGGGTTGCGGACGATCAACTGACGCCGAACCACATGGACTGCGGACACGTCTGGTAGTAAAAGACATTTTATTATTCCGACTAGGCGGACTGCTACTTAAATGCCGGGATTGCCGGGTGGAGGCTGAACCATGTCTACTCTCATATCGATCACATTCCTTGGACCTTCTCCGGCAAGATGAAGAGGGACTAGAGGGAGAACGGCCATCTTGTGCATGAGCATGATTGCCGCGGCGAGCATCACCACTCGAAACCTTACTTTTCCTTTGACTACGGCGGTCAGAACGACGCCGTAACCGATCCAATTTTTCCTGTAAGCGTTGAAGCAGTTTATCATACCTACCCATTCCAAAACACCAAAAAATCTAATAAAAAAAAACTAAAATCAAAACGTAAGATATTTTAGGATACTACAGCATGTGCACTAAAATGCGTAATGGTTACGTTTGACCAGTGTTGCCATTTTTTTGTCGCATGATTTCCTTTCCTTCGCCTCAAAATTTCCGTATTTTGATCGAAATTACCGTACATGCCTATATGGAGTTACGGAATATAAAATTCTTGATAAACTAACCAAAAATGTATTATTTCATATTGAAAAATGTTTAGTAAACAGGTATAGTAAAAATCATATGTAGAAAAGGGCAAAGGCTATCGGAGGAAAAATATATAAAATTTTGCGCAGCGTAATAATTAAGATTTTGCAACAATATTGTCACGTTTAATTTATGAGCCCTTCTGGATTCATCAATTAAACTGACTCGCGACGATAAACGTCGCGCCGGGATCTCAGTTTTAAGGATGGAATCAAACACCGAGTTTTTCTATTAAACACTTAAATCTATTAAATATGGTATACACAAACGGGTCTGCACAATACGGTCATAAACACTAAAAGTTGACAATTTTACAATTGTACTTACATAGACACAAGCTGAGGACTTAGCTTTTCCTGGCGGCTGGCTTGGTCACTTTCGCGTTTGAACAACTTTGGAGAACGGACTACTTAACTTGATCTTTTCCCGAGGAGAGTCGACATTTCGACTTCTCGGGTCAGCTGGTCGCACTACCGTTGATCGGTTCACACTTATCCTATACTGCTAAAATCGGCGTATTTTATACCCGATTGATCGGCTGACGCAGTTTGTTATTGTCGCTTGTTTTTCACATTTCTGAAAAGCAGGTGGTGGTGACTCATCACCGATACGGTGCACTCGGTGCATGACACACTCGGTGCATCGCGGTGCGACCTTGCCTCGTGCGCTTAATATTTCGCAATCCTCGAATACTCTTATGTTTTTTAAGTTAATCAGTCCATCTTTTCAATTAACGGATTTTCCATTCGTGACAATATTCCAAACTGAGGGTAGTTCATAGATTAGTTTCTGTTAAGTAAGGGAAAAACGCAAATCAAATAAAATCTTAACTCATAAACATGGTATAATTTCAGTACTAAACCGGTTATGAATTTAGAAACATACATACAGAGTGATTCACGCTGATGGTATTGTTACACTTTACTGGGTTCTTTTTGATAAGTGAGACTTTGAATAAACTCAACAAACTTTATTTACTAAATACACAACAATTTACAACACTAGAGATCACTTTTACCACTTCACTACTTCGTTCTTTGCTTATCGCGCCACTGTTATTTCACAACTGACTGTCCGTCGACTCGGTCGGTTTATATATGTGGGGGCGATCGATTCTCGAATGTTTCTGTATCACAGTATAAAAATAGTCTAACCAGTAGGATCACTTCTTTGATCTGTCGCAAAAGCCGGCTTTTTTTGCGGCCGGTCGTAAATCACTTTACTTTACGAATACGAGGGTGGCTCAGGCATACTTACAAAGATTTCTCTGGGAAGTATTATACGGGGGTATTATCGAAAGAATTCTATAAGCGAATCAGCATTTATTTTCAAGACAGAAAGAGAGAGAATTGACACAACAATCATCTACAGAACAATAATACCCATTGGTAGCCATGTTTACGTTCATTAAAACAAGTCACAAGAAAATAAACGCTGCAGCACAAATAACGTAACATACGAAACTTCACCCGTCTTTATCCCACAATGTTCAGTTAGTCATTGGTGTAAAGGTAGTAAATGATACTCCGGCAAGTTCCCTGTATTCAATATATATTTGCTGAATAAATCGCTTATATTTATCGTACTCTATTATGCCTACTCATACAATATAATATAGGTTGCTGTGTATACATAAAATACTTATAATAGCGAACCGATTGATGCAATACGATTAATAATAATACTTAGCTATGCATGTCAATGAACTGTTACAACTTCAACTAACTATGTTACACCTCCTTTTCCTAGAGAATGACCTTTGCTATGGCCACTTGCAAAGGGCACTTTACTAAAAAAAAAAAGGTTACTGATGCCAAGTTAATTAAAACTGTTTTAAGTTAATTTAATTACAAATTTGCAATCTTTAGTACTTCCGACTATAGCAATAACATAAAGTATAGTCAGTGGTACTTTAACTTAACCTAACCTAAATATATTTCTATCCCAATTTGCGTATAATTCATGTGTTTTAAACAGTAAACTGCTTGTTAAATAAATTTATATGTATAATGGAGAATATGCATCAGCACTTCCATAAATTGTTAACGTAACCCCCGAATGTAAATTTTAGGATTGAATAACCCTAAACCTAAATCTATATACTAATTTTACTGATGCAAGAGCTAACAATAATACCAACGATGCACATTAAGATTCTGCCCACAATAAAAAACAGTAGGAACACTAATAACTGAACACTTCGCACGTTGAACACTACCGGCACGATGAATGCTAAGAATAGTATAATATACCTATAAATTAAATGTACGTACAGTATTTAGGGTATTTACACTGTGTACTTTCGATATTTATAATAGTTACGATATTTACAGACAGGCCTGTTTATCTAACTTAAAACTAAACTTAATTATCAAGAGACATTATATTTCTTAATTCTATTTTTATGAACCTTAATCTGCTTGTTGTTATTGTCTTTAACAATGCAATTTGGACCTTCAATTAATATGACTTCAAACGGACCATCAAACCAAGAATCTAGTTTTTGACGATCTTCGTTGGTTATAAGCACAAAATCTCCCGGGCTTATTTGTAGTCGACTAGTTTGCTGATCATAATACAACTTACGCTTTTGTTTGGTTTTTTCAAGAAAGTCTCGAGCTTTATTTTGCGCTAACTGCAACCGAAATCGAAATTCTTGATCATACGATTCTAAATTGTATAAAGGATCTACACGAGAACCATTAAATATTTCAGGTAGGTCTGCTCTTTTACCAAATACTAGCTCGAAAGGTGTGTAGTTATGATAAGTACTAGGAGTCGTATTATATCAAAAAGTGTAGTAATTTGTCCATATATCCCAATCTGTATGAGCTTGATCAATGTACATTCGCATAAATTCATTAAGAACTCTATGGTTTCTCTCGCATCCACCTATGGACTGACTGTGATACGCAGTGCTAGTTTTATGCGGCGTATTTAACATTTTTGCTAAACTTTCAAAAATTTTATTCTTGTATTCTGTTCCTAAATCAGTTCTTACTGCTTTTATAGGTCCATATATTAAGATAAATTTTTCAAAGATAGCTCGTGCTACTGTGGAAGCTTCTTTATTGGGTATTGGAAGTATTACGATGTATTTAGTTAGTTCACATTGAAGCGTCACTGCATAACAGTTATTGTGATTTGATTTTTGAAGTGGTCCTATTGTAAATATCTATACAG
The DNA here is from genome assembly GCA_018691245.2 of Ips nitidus. NCBI lineage: Eukaryota > Metazoa > Arthropoda > Insecta > Coleoptera > Curculionidae > Ips > Ips nitidus. The sequence goes on along the minus strand of CM042797.1, from coordinate 3,684,284 downwards.
ACAATGTCAAAAGCTTTTTGAGGAGTTGGAGTCAAAGTTAAAGGTTCTATGTGTCTAACGGCGGCTTTATTTACCTGACACTTATGACACTGCCTAACATATTTAGCGATGTCACGTGACATATTTTTCCAGAGATAAAATGACCTTAATTTTTTCAATAATCTTTTCTGGCCACAATGACCACCTAACATAGGATCATCATGAAATTGTTTGATTAAATTAAGTTTCTCGTCTTTGTCTATGATTAATTTTCTTTCTTTACATAAAACAATTTTAACTTTTGAAAGTATTTTATGCCCTACTTCCTTTAATTCATTTACGGTGCACCGTGTGAAAATCTTGTCATTTAAATTCAATCGCAAATGTGTAAGCTTACTATCACCAGCCATGTTATTCAGCTTAGACAATAGTTTCGGTAATGAAAAATTGCCATTAGTAATTGAAAGCCAACAACGAGCGCTCTTTTTGCGATAATTAATAATAATGTGAATGCATTCTTTATCAATTTCAAATCTTAAGGAAGGAAATTTCAATACATTATAATTATTAAGGGCTTCATAAATCTGAGGTTCTTCAGTACGTGATAATTGTTTATCCCCAGTAGTAGTGTGTTTATTAAAATTTTGGTTTGTCTTAGTCATTGATCTGGTAATTGCTAATATTTGAGCCGTGTTTCTGATTTCCTGCAAATCCGAAATATTTATTCGAGATAAGGCGTCTGCGCCTACATTATCTGTTCCTTTTATATATTCTATATCAAAGTCAAAGTCTTCTAAATCCAATCGTATTCTGGTTAATTTGGACGACGGGTCTTTCATAGAGAATAAGTAAACAAGAGGTCTATGGTCTGTTTTTACTAAAAATTTTTGTCCATATAAATAACAACGAAAGTACTTTATTGCCCAGTGAATAGCTGTGAGTTCTTTAAGAATAGTTGGTTTGTGAGACTCGCCTTTTGTAAACATACGAGATGCATAAGCTATAGGTAGTTCCTGACCATTAAAATTTTGTGAAAGAACTGCACCACAAGCAAGTTGGGATGCGTCAGTAACTAAAATAAACTGTTTTGAGAAATCCGGATATTGCAAAATGCGAGGACTAATTAGTGCTTGCTTTAAACGGTTAAATGAACTTTCGCATTCGCTTGACCATACAAACTCAGCATTTTTCTTAGTTAGCGAATTTAAAGGTAATGTGATAGTTGCAAAATTTGGTATAAACCTTCGATAATAGTTGCAAAAGGCAACGAACCTTTTTACCTCATCAGCAGCTCGCGGCGTCGGATATTTGTTTATAATATCGTACTTACGCATTATTTACCCAGAATTTTTGATCCAGTATTACCTCAAATTTCCTCTGAATGTGATATTTAGGACACATGTAATCCGATCTCATTTCAAGAATTGGATCCCTTACTGTGTTCCAAATTGATGTTGTACCTGTCGTTGTTATGTTCCCCGGCAGGTCAATCAAGTCCCGGAGCCTTTGGTAAGCACATCTTGCCTCCCCTAAAATTATTAGGTCCAGTGGAGGCAGGTCTAATATAGCTTCCATGCTCGCAGTAGGAGTGGTTCTTATTGCACCAGTTATGCCTAGACAGGCCATTCGTTGAATCCTCTCTAGTTTGTGTATCGCAGTGTTTTGCATGACTTTTGGCCACCAGCTTACAGCTGCGTAAGTTATTGCTGGTCTGATCACCCTGGTGTACACCCAGTGCACCATACCAGGTCTGAGACCCCATGTTTTTCCATACATTCGTCTAACCATTGCAAATGTGGTTACCGATTTGTTTATGACCTTTTCCAGATGCTGGTTCCAGGTTAGTTTTGAGTCTAGGATGACTCCTAAATACTTAACCTCTCCCTGAATGTTAACTCTTTACCATGAAGATAAATTGGTCCAATTCCATCCAATTTTTTCCTTCTGGTAAATGAGACGATGGTGGCTTTTGTGGGGCTTATATTCAGCCCTTCACTTGCAGTCCATCTTGCTACAGTATTTAGGGCCATCTGCATCCTTTCCCGTACTGTACTTGTGAACTTCTCTTTCACCATGAATAACTATGTCGTCGGCATATCCATTAACATGGAAGCCTTCCCTGCTCAGCTTATTGAGCAGTCCGTCAACGACAAGGTTCCATAGGATAGGCGATAGGTTACCACCCTGGGGACATCCTCCAGCTACTTGCACTGAAAGACTTTCACCCATGAGTGAAGAGTGTACCAATCTGTTTTTGAGCATGCCCTTGATCCACCTGCAGCAGGTGTCATCAAGTCCTCTTTCTTTGGCTGCCGTGATGATTGATTTTAAAAGAGGTATTATCAAAAGCACCTTCTATATCCAAGAAGGCACCCAATGTTATCTCTTTGTTTTCCAGGCCTTGTTCCAGTCGATGTACAACCTGGAAAAGCGCTGTTTCTGTTGACTTGCCTGTTGTGTACGCATATTGGTCTTGGTGTAGTGGTCTATTTACTAAAACACCATCCCTTATATGTCTGTCCACCAGTTTTTCCAATGTTTTTAAAATAAATGACATGAGACTGATTGGTCTAAATGATTTAGCCAGGTCGGATGGTCTCCCTGCTTTGGGTATGAAAATCGCCCTAACTTGCCTCCAGTTCATTGGAATATGTCCTAGTGCTAAGCTAGCTCTTAGAACATTGGTTAGTTTGCTAGTGAGCAAGTCAGTTCCTTGCTGTAGCATTATGGGTAGTATTCCGTCAGGTACCGGTGATTTATACGGTTCAAAACGAATTTATTGCCCATTTTACTTTATTTCTGGGGATATGGTTTTAATATGTTTTTGTGCAAGGCGAATGCCTCATCGGCTACAAAAACAAAATTTAAATTCACAGTTGTATCGTCTGTAGATGGCAAATTCAGCGTTTTGTTGATTAATTTGTCGTGAAAGTCAGTAGACTCAAATACACCTCCGTCTGATATTGTCACGAATAACATAAATTGCACTATGTTCCGTTACCTAGTCGGGCCCCGGTCTCCCCCAGTACAATGTTTGTGTCAGCAAGGTTAGCGTAATGAGGTCGCTGACTAGTATAAAGGATGCACCGTAGCTCGGCTAAATCACCGAACTCTGGGGTCATCCCCAGAGGGAGGTCACGAGCGACAGTCCGAACTTTCTAGTGCCCGGACGGCTCGTTACCCTGTTGCAGTGTCTTAAGTAAGTCCTTTGGGCGTGTCGGACATAGGGGCACCCTGCTCGTATCGAGCGGGTTCCGCTTGGCGACACTTCAGGAGGGCTTACACACACACACCCACACACTCACACAACCCCCTCTTGGACGGTGTTCGATGCTAAGAGTAATAGAGTGCCAAATAAAGAAGTCATACTTGAGCTACAGTCTTGTTTCTCTTCCCACGCTACCCCCTAAACGTGACATGGTGGAGGCGCCCCGTTCAATCCCCGTCTATTAATCTTCATATTGATAGACACACCCTCGCAAATTGAAGCCAATTAAGTCACAGGGAAAATATGAAGGAATAACAGAGAAAAAAGAAGAGAGGCAAAGACCAGAAGAAAGAAGAGAGACAAAGAGAGAGAAAGAGAGACCAGGAAGACGACTCAACAATGCCCACCCCCACAAGTTCAAGCACACCCCAGAAGAATCAAGACTAGTTTTGAAGGACCAGCCTGCAGGTTTGCAGTTGCTTGAATTGAGTAGGGCAATATCAAGAGCGGCCTGTAGGTTGCCCTAAACATTTTAGAGCATAGGAGCATATATTAGTTTTGTATTTTATTGGGTAAGATAAAAACTAAATTTTTTGATGACTAGGTTTCGTAAAATAAGTGTATGTATAGTTAATGCAATAACAATATCTCGATTTCTAGACCAATGACGCCATTCCCGACCTAGGTACTTTGCTGAGGTAGCAAAATCGCGCAAGTATCAGGTGTTTTGTTTATAAATACATGTTATGTTATTGGAGTCGGGCTTGTTTGCTAATTAATTGTTGACTTTAGGGGCCACCTAATTACCTCGTTGCGTCTATCGACAAATTGACCTGATCAAAGAAGCGAAAAGAAGAGGAGCAAGCCTAGGAGAAACCAGCATCTTCGGATGGGTTCCGCACCGTCGGTTCTACAGCCGCGTGCACCCAGAGTCCCTTAAATGAAGGGCTGAAGAAGGTTCTCCAGATGGGCTTAGAAATTACGATGTATAGTAGTCCAAAGCAACGTGTGCTAAAAAGAGAGCACGCATGGACCAAAGATGTCGAAGCTAAGCGATGGATTTCGCTTAGACAATGTAGTGCCGAGAGAAGGTACTAGAAGATGGTGCCGATGCAGGGGACAAATTTCGCTTAAATTAGAAGGCAAGAAGATGGACGCAACAACAAGGTTGAAAGGTGACCCAATGAAAGGAATAATTGTTTTTTGAGTATGCAAACATGGCAACGTCTAAAATCGAGAAGTAGTTGTAGTAGATGTTTTTTCAATAAAGCTTTCCTCACACCCTTTTTAGCAAATAAGTAACAAGTGTTAGTTTTAAGAAGTAATAAGTGTTGGTTTGAATAAAATACATCCCCACCTGCTTTATAAGTAAGAATAGAGAATAAGTAAGTTGCTCTAGGAAACATAAGCTTTTAGTGTTCGGGCGAACACTTGTTGGAAGGGGGAGATGTCACGAATAACATAAATTGCACTATGTTCCGTTACCTAGTCGGGCCCCGGTCTCCCCCAGTACAATGTTTTGTGTCAGCAAGGTTAGCGTAATGAGTCGCTGACTAGTATAAAGGATGCACCGTAGCTCGGCTAAATCACACGAAATCTGGGGTCATCCCAGAGGGAGTCACGAGCGACAGTCCGAACTTTTCTAGTGCCCGGACGGCTCGTTACCCTGTTGCAGTGTCTTAAGTAAGTCCTTTGGGCGTGTCGGACATAGGGGCACCCTGCTCGTATCGAGCGGGTTCCGCTTGGCGACACTTCAGGAGGGCTTACACACACACACCCACACACTCACACAACCCCCTCTTGGACGGTGTTCGATGCTAAGAGTAATAGAGTGCCAAATAAAGAAAGTCATACTTGAGCTACAGTCTTGTTTCTCTTCCACGCTACCCCCTAAACGTGACAATATTCTACCATTGCAGCCTATATTTACGTAAATAAATTCATAATTCGCATTGACAAGTGCCATTAACACAATGCTAAAGTATTCTTTATAGTTAAAAAAATAAGAGCCACTGTTTTTTGGTTTAACTATTCGCATGTGCTTCCCATCAAATGCTCCTCCACAGTTAGGAAAGTTCCATCTGTTCTGAAAATCTTTTGCTATTTCTTTCCATTCTTCGCAGTTTCGTGGAAACTGAAATAGTATATTCTATATTAAGAGCGGAAAGTAGATATTTGCCGCTTGCACATGAAAATTGCAGCTTGAGGCGAAGCCGAACGCTGCAATCATGTAAAAGCGGCAAAAGTACTTTCGGCTCGAAATATAGACGATATTTTTTCGACGACTGCTGTGGGGTGGAGTAGAAGGCCAATTCACATCATTTTCGTAGCTCGAACTCATTGTCACCGATAAATCACTTTGACGGAATGTGTATATTTCAAACAGGTATGTCAAGCGTTGTTATGGAAACGCCGAAAAAGTTGGTGAGTAGATTGTTAGTAGAAAGCGAAAACGCTCTAGAGCAGAAAATCTCTCTTTCTGCTCGCGCGCGGCAAATAACCCCTTTCTGCTTCTAAATGGAAGCGTACATGAGGTACTTTCAAAGTAAGTCGTCGAAAAAGAAAATTTTGATTAAAAACTAAGTATCTAACTAAATTTGTTTACCTAATATAATTGTATGTTTTGTTGTTTGTTTCTTTAATATTTACTATCCTTTTTTCTAGTTGGAATCTGATTTAAGCAGTGTAGAAGCATCAAACCCATTTTCACCAGCCACAACATCGGAGACATCAGGTTTCACTAAAACACCCAGACCGACTACTCGGAAAAAAACAAGACAAACCAAACATGATGTGATGGTCGAGAAAGCGTATGAAGTACTAAGTAGAGGTGACAATGAGTACCAAACTGTTGGGGCAAACGTTGCGTGGAAACTTCAAAGAATGGAAACAAATCAGCGCGATATTGCTGAACATTTGATAAATACTATTTTACATTATGGAATTACTAACAAACTAAGCGACAATGTAACTATAAATTTATATCCTCCAAATAGACACAGTAATAATGCAGTGTACAATATGTACAGGCAAAATCCGATTCATCCACAGGCACAAATGCAGTCTTGTACTCAATCATCACGGTTACAACATACACAGCAAATCTACCGCAAATACCAGTACAAACTACTTCATATCCGCAATCATTCACTCCAATGACACAAATAGAGTTTTATACTCGGCCACAATTATGTTATGACCAACAATCACCGGACTAATCACAACCACAACTTAATTTACACTCCCAAACACAACCACATGCTTCACCACAAATAGAGTCCCTTTCTCAGCTTTTTACTCATTCAGAAACACAACCAAAGCAGCATATTGTCACGAATGGAAAATCCGTTAATTGAAAAGATGGACTGATTAACTTAAAAACATAAGAGTATTCGAGGATTGCGAAATATTAAGCGCACGAGGCAGGGTCGCATCACGATGCACCGAGTGTGTCATGCACCGAGTGCACCATATCGGTGATGAGTCACCACCACCTGCTTTACAGAAATGTGAAAAACAAGCGACAATAACAAACTACGTCAGCCGATCAATCGGGTATAAAACACGTCGATTGCAGCAGTATAGGAAGAGTGTGAACCTATCGACAGTAGTGCGACCAGCTGAACCAGGAAGTCGAGATGTCGACTCTCCTCGGTCAGGAAGATCAAGTTAAGTAGTCCATTCTCCAGAACTGTTCCAACACGAAAGTGACTAAGCCAGCCGCCAGGAAATGCTAAGCCCTTAGCGTAAGTACAATTGTTGAATTGTTAACTTTTATGTGTTAGTTTGCGGCTGTATGGTACCGATCCACTTCTAAATGTTTGGTTAATAGATTTAAGTGTTTAATAGAAAACTCAGTGTTTGATTCCATCCTTAAAACTGAGATCCCGGCACGACATTTAACGTCGTGAGTCAGTTTAATTGGTGAACCCAGAAGGGCTCATAAATTAAACGTGACAATATAAATGAAACTGATTCCGACTTCTCTATGGATAATTATATACGTCTACAGAAATAAAACAATTTCTGACTTGTAATAAGTGTGTAAGGTTTATTTGTTTCACAAATTAGCTAACGTTTTTTAATTTTGAAATAAAATACTGAAATAATGTACTTACCTTTAAATATTCCTCCTTCAAAACCAAATATATATATTTGCACGTTTCTGGAATAATTTTGCCCAGGGCTTGTGGTGAAATAATAGCGCTAAATTTTAAGTCTTCCATACTACGTCCTGTTGCCAAATATCTGAGAGTCACTAAAAGTCGTTCTTCTGCGCTAATTGCTTGCCGCATTACCGTGTCCTTTTTTGTAATATACGGCTTTATTAAATTTAGTAAATAGTCAAAACAATTATCATCCATCCTTCCAAATCCAAAATTTTTTAAATTACTTGCACTCTGTGGGAACCTGCATGAAGCGATGAGTAACGCATTCCATTGATAAGGAAAATCAATAGAATGCGTAAGGAACCTTAGTAAATAAGCGGCGAGGGTAGAACCGACACCCATATTGTTATCCTCTTAATTGTTAGTTCGTAATTGTTTATTATTGTTGTTTATTACTGGTGTTATAGTTATTAATATACGGGATTTGTTTAATAGTGTTTCTTGGGAGTTTTAGTTAATCCTGGAGTACCACACACTCGATTGCCGGAGTTCCCGTACGAGTTCCATGTGAGAGAAAGTGCTACGTCTTTTTAACCACTCTTTCATCCAAATGGCTTTTTTTCTTTTTTGTTGGTGTGATATAAGAACGATTGCAGCTGCGCACTCTTGTGACATGTCTAAAACTGTCGATGAACAACTGCGTGTGTATAGTGAAGTAATTAAAACTGTGAGGCCGCTATCGAAACCGGTGGAGAACTGTCGTTCGAAATCGCTGATCAAAACTGAAGGTGTAGTTTGAGCTTCGATAACGGCCTGCCGGCCAACTGAACGTGAATAGGTACCTTAAAAGTACCCGGCCTTTCTGAGTTTTTGACAGGATATTATTCCTATATCTACCCTTAGTCGATTTAATGAAAAAAACCCCCAGCAACGGTCCATTTTCAACCCTTAAAAACAATTTAAATTGTAAAATGTTTCTACTTTTTCCACCACCTCGCATTTAATTAAGCCTCACTCCCTTAAAGTACCCGGCCTTTCTGAGTTTTTAACAGGATATTATACCTACAGTGCGTTTTTTTTAACGCGCAACATAGGATTTCACGTGTTAAATTTTTAAGCCCATGTTAGACCACGTTATTTTGGAACTACAAGTATAAAACTTGACGGGTGGCTGTTTTGTACCCTGAAGCTTAAGTAAGTTTACCAATTCGACCGAAAAAGTGTTAAAAAGCTTGCAAAAAATAATCTTTTTTCGAAAAGGTTTTATCGTTTCATACTCCCTGTATACATTGTTGTTCTTTGTTGTTTTTGATACTGGCACGGCAGGTAGCAGGTAAGATATGGCGTAGAAAGTAAAGCAGGGTGATCATTAACTTTATATTGTCACGTTTTAGGGGGTGGCACAGGAAGAGAAACAACAATCGTAGCTCAAGTAAGTCTTCTTTATTTGGCACTGTATTACTCTTAGCGTCCAAGAGGGGGTGTGTGGGTGTGTGGGTGTATGTGCGTAATGCCTTCTGAAGTGCCGCCAAGCGAAACCCGCCTCGATACGAGCAGGGTGCCCCTATGTCCGACACGCCCAAAGGACTTACTTAAGGCACTGCAACAGGGTAACGAGCCGTCCGGGCACTAGAAAGTTCGGACTGTCGCTCGTGACCTCCCTCTGGGGATGACCCCAGAGTTCGGTGATTTTAGCCGAGCTACGGTGCATCCTTTATACTAGTCAGCGACCTCATTACGCTAACCTTGCTGACACAAACATTGTACTGGGGGAGACCGGGGCTCGACTAGGTAACGGAACATAGTGCAATTTATGTTATTCGTGACAACGTCCGACAGCGACAGTCCGAACTTTCTAGTGCCCGGACGGCTCGTTACCCTGTTGCAGTGCCTTAAGTAAGTCCTTTGGGCGTGTCGGACATAGGGTCACCCTGCTCGTATCGAGCGGGTTCCGCTTGGCGGCACCTCAGAAGGCCTTACGCACATACACCCACACACCCACACACCCCCTCTTGGACGCTAAGAGTAATACAGTGCCAAATAAAGAAGACTTACTTGAGCTACGATTGTTGTTTCTCTTCCTGCCCTACCCCTAAAACGTGACATGGTGGAGGCGCCCCGTTCAATCCCCGTCTATTAATCTTCATATTGATAGACACACCTCGCAAATTGAAGCAATTAAGTCACAGGAAAAGATGAAGGAATAACAGAGAAAAAAGAAGAGAGGCAAAGACCAGAAGAAAGAAGAGAGACAAAGAGAGAGAAAGAAAGAGAGATCAGGAAGACGACTCAACAATGCCCACCCCCACAAGTTCAAGCACACCCCAGAAGAATCAAGACGAGTTTTGAAGGACCAGCCTGCAGGTCCGCAGTTGCTTGAACTGAGTAGGGCAATATCAAGAGCGGCCTGTAGGTTGCCCTAAACATTTTAGTGCATAGGAGCACATATTAGTTTGTATTGTATTGGGTAAGATAAAACTAAATTTCTTGACAACTAGGTTTCATAAAATAAGTGTATGTATAGTTAATGCAATAACAAATATCTCGATTTCTAGACCAGTGACGCCATTCCCGACCTAGGTACTTTGCTGAGGTAGCAAAATCGCGCAAGTATCAGGTGTTTTGTTTATAAATACATGTTATGTCTGTTTATGTTATTGGAGTCGGGCTTGTTTGCTAATTAATTGTTTACTTTAGGGGCCACCTAATTACCTCGTTGCGTTTATCGACAAATTGACCTGATTAAAGAAGCGAGGAAAAGAGGAGCAAGCCTAGGAGAAACCAGCATCTTCGGATGGGTTCCGCACCGTCGGTTCTACAGCAGCGTGCACCCAGAGTCCCTTAAATGACGGGCTGAAGAAGGTTCTCCAGATGGGCTTAGAAATGACGATGGATAGTAGTCCAAAGCAACGTGTGCTAAAAAGAGAGCACGCAATGGACCAAAGATGTCGAAGCGAAGCGATGGATTTCCGCTTAGACAATGTAGTGCCGAGAGAAGGTACTAGAAGATGGTGCCCGATGCAGGGACAATTACGCTTAGATTAGAAGGCAAGAAGATGGACGCAACAACAAGGTTGAAAGGTGACCCAATAAAAGGAATAATAGTTTTGCAGACATGGCAAATCGAGAAGTAGTTAAGATATTTTTTTCAATAAAGCTTTCTCCACACCTTTTTTAGCAAATAAGTAACAAGTGTTAGTTTTAAGAAGTAATAATTGTTGGTTTGAATAAAGTACATCCCCACCTGCTTTATAAAGTAAGAATAGAGAATAAGTAATTTGCTCTAGTAAACATAGACTTTTAGTGTTCGGGGCGAACACTTGTTGGAAGGGGGAGATGTCACGAATAACATAAATTGCACTATGTTCCGTTACCTAGTCGGGCCCCGGTCTCCCCCAGTACAATGTTTGTGTCAGCAAGGTTAGCGTAATGAGGTCGCTGACTAGTATAAAGGATGCACCGTAGCTCGGCTAAATCACCGAACTCTGGGGTCATCCCCAGAGGGAGGTCACGAGCGACAGTCCGAAATTTCTAGTGCCCGGACGGCTCGTTACCCTGTTGCAGTGCCTTAAGTAAGTCCTTTGGGCGTGTCGGACATAGGGGCACCCTGCTCGTATCGAGCGGGTTTCGCTTGGCGGCACTTCAGAAGGCATTACGCACATACACCCACACACCCACACACACCCCTCTTGGACGCTAAGAGTAATACAGTGCCAAATAAAGAAGACTTACTTGAGCTACGATTGTTGTTTCTCTTCCTACGCTACCTCCTAAACGTGACAATATCAAGAAAGTTAAAACCAAAAGAAGTATTTTTATAAATGAATTGTTCAAAGTGACCTCCGTTTGAAGCCAAACAGTATTCCAAACAATCATAAAATGCTCTTTTGACGTTCAAAAAATGTCGGGTCGTGATGCAGTCAAAATATGTCACTCTACCTGCTACCTGCCCTGCCAGTATCAAAAACAACAAGGAACAACAATGCATACAGGGAGTATGAAACGATAAAATCTTTTGGAAAAAAAATGATTTTTTTCCAGTTTTTCATCACTTTTTAGACCAAAGTGGTAGACTTACTTAAGCTTCAGGGTACTAAAGACACACCCGTCAAGTTATAGACTTGCAGTTCCAAAATAAAATAGTCTAACATGGGCTTAAACATTTAACACGTAAAATCCTATGTTGCGCGTTAAAAAAAACGCACTGTATATCTACCTTTAGTCGATTTAATGAAAAAAAACCCCCAGCAACGGTCCATTTTCAACCCTTAAAAACAATTTAAATTGTAAAATGTTTCTACTTTTTCCACCACCTCGCATTTAATTAAGCCTCACTCCCTTAAAGTACCCGGCCTTTCTGAGTTTTTAACAGGATATTATTCCTGTATCTACCCTTAGTCGATTTAATGAAAAAAACCCCCAGCAACGGTCCATTTTCAACCCTTAAAAAATGTTTAAACAAAATACTTGGTTTATTTATTAAGGCGCCTATTCACGTTCAGTAAGTCGGCCGATTTCTGCCACACACACACAATGTTAAACGACAGGCCGTTGCCTGCCGGCGGCCTGTTGGTGCTTAAAACTGAACGGGTGTAGTAGTTTGCCGGCCGGCATTGGGACTGAAAGTCGAATTTTACGCCAGATAAAAATTAATAGTATTAAGTGATTTGTCGACGCGGAAAAATGGCAAACCAGCCAAGTTTTATAAAAGATTTTATTTTATTTTATTTTTTTTTTTCTCCCTTACTTTATCTGATTTTGAAGTGTTTTTTCATGTCATTGTATGGGAAATTTAATGAGGATTCCAACTCTTCCAATTAAAACTGTCATTTTCTCCCTCCAAATAGGGTTTTTTAGGCAATTTTGTCCCTGACTGTTCAAACTGTGTTTCTGACAGTCGTCTAATCGTGTTCAAATTTGAAATAACTCGAAAACGGTGAAAATTACAAAAAAATTGCAAGAGATCAAAAACGTTACTAATCAACTCCTTAACCCAACACCGTGAGTTTGCAGGACCGTTTCAGCTTCCAGTATACAGAGTGTGCATGAAAATTAGGGTGCATGACTGTTTTTGGCCACCCTGTACGCAATTTTTTACTCAACACCACTCGAAAGAGGAGCTCAAGACGGTTAATTTGAGTGGTCGAACCACCCTGAAATCCAAAAAATAACCGAGTTACAGGGTTTTACAATTTCAAACCACAAATGAATTGAACTGATCACTAGAATAACTTAGAAGTGCCCTATCTCAGGAATGGATTGGGCGAATTGGTTCAAATTTGGGGTGGTGGCTTAGAATGGGGTGGGTACATAAATACCACCACTTTCTTCCGCGCTAGGGGGCGGCAAAGGGCGGCAAAATAAAAAAATTTGACTTTCACTAACTTTGAAAACTGCCACGTGAAAAGCGTTGATTCAGTAGTGATCACAAATTTTTTCACAATTATCCGCCAAAAATTGCCGGAAATCCAAGAGTCAAAGAGAAATCCATTTTAACCAGGTCTTTACTCGCAGGAGTATTACTCGCGTGACAACTGTCACTGACGTCAAAACTGTCAAATTGTGTTCAGAAGATGCAAAATCACGGTTTGAAACAGTTTTCTTGCAGTTTTCCAAACAAAACTTGTTTCTGAGCTCTGTGACAGTTATTTTGACAGTTGTCACGTGACTGTCTAGCTAATTTGCATCATAGAACCACGTGACAACTGTCACTGACGTCAAAACTGTCAAATTGTGCTCAAAAGTAGCAAAAATTAGGGTTTTTTTTGTTTAGGGTCGGTTTAGCGAGCGCAAAGTGTCTGAATCGCTACTTAAACAACTTCAATCCCCCGTAACTCGGCTGCGTGGCAAAATTCAGAAAAATGTTAAAGAACAAAAATTGTAGCTAAGTTAATTCTCTATCAAAACCTTAGAGTGGTGTTTTGTCCTTAAAGGCCTCAGAAGGGAGATATTTCTTCTCCAACCACTTGACTGTACATTAGAAATTTTTTTTCCAATTTCAGGCTCCAATTCCAAATCTGTCGCTCGCCAACGAGGAAACTGTAGAAGATTTGGTGGACTTTTCACCATCCCCAGCCAGTTTGCACTTCCAGCAAACGTTATCAGAGCAAGAGTGCTTTGCAGACAACATTCCTCCCCAGAAGAGCACTTCTCCAGTGTCTTTGCGTTGCTTCAAACCAGAAAACCACCAAAAGGTGACTGAGTACGTTCCTGCTTGGAAGGGCAACCAAAACGACCTGAACCAAGTCGTGGTGGAGGCAGAAAACCTCCTCCAACTCACCTTCAAGTCGGTGAGGTTCCTGCACCATCCCCTGATGAGTTTGGAGCACTTTCTGGTGCACCAACTCCAGGAATTCCATCGAAAGTATCAGGAAATTGAAGCCAGAGAAGGGAAGCAAGCCAGGAAGGTGAAGAAATGCTTGAAACTCCAGAGAATCATCCTGAAAATGTGGTCTGAGGTGAAACGACTCAGAAATGCGCAGAACTACTCCAACACCGCTCTGAGACTGGTTATCGTGGCTCAGAAGCGGGTTTCTGATGATCTTGGTGTAGGAAATGCGGATCGTCTGCAAATTGATGAGCTTCTGGACTTGAGGTTGGTGGGAGGTGAGTTGTTAGCTGAAGAAGGTGATGGTTTGGAGGTGGAGGAGGTTTTGAGGAGGAAAGTGGTGGAATCAACGAAGTTTACTCTAAAAATTTGGTGCGATGGCGTTCTGGTGGCCAAATCTGATCCGCAGTGTTTGAGTCGGGATTTCGAACTGGATTTCTGTCAAAACTTTCCGATTCGCTTCACGAAGCCTCCTGATTGCTTCACGGTGGAATTGTACAAACATCCTAAAGGGTAAGTTACGTTTTTGGCTAATTAAAATGTACTACTAAGTTTGCTTGTTAATTGTACTAAAAAAGTACAATTGTTCATTAACTCAGGAATTTTTTAAAATTGTTTGAATGTTGCTTTGTCCATGAAAGTTGGTTCATGAAGGGCTTCCAACGTTTCACCCTGTATCTCCCTAACTTAAACCGGAAAAGTTCTGAAAAAAAATCAGGGTTGTACTACTAAATGTACTTGTAAATTGTACTAAAAAAGTACAATTGTTCATTAACTCAGGAATTTTTAAAAATTATTTGAAACAAATTCTACTATTTTAGATCTACTAATTAAGATCAAAGAGTGTTTGCAATGTTGCCAAACTGACTAATTTTACTAATTTGGTTTGAAGAGTGTTTGTAATGTAACCGAACTGACAAGTTCGACTAATTTCTTTGAAGTGTGTTTGCCAATGTTGCCAAAGTTAACAAAATTTTACTAATTTGTTCGAAGAATGTTTGCAATGTTGCCAAACTGAAAAATTTTGTCTAATTTGGTTTGAAGAGCTTTTGCAATGTGACAATGTAAATTATTGGTCATGTTTTTTGCAACATTTCTTGTTATTACATGTGAATGTTTTTGCACTTTATTAGGTAGTTTATTCTGTGCGTTAATACAGGGTGACAAAAAAGTTTTAATCGGGAAAATACCTTCATATTGTCACGTTTTGGGGTAGCGTAGGAAGAGAAACACAATCGTAGCTCAAGTAAGTCTTCTTTATTTTATACTGAAGATAACATTTTACCTTACCCCCAGATTAAGAGGGCCGCTAGGACCGCCGCAGGCGGGACGCACATGGAACACTCTCCAAGAGGGGGTGTGTAGGTGTGTGGGTGTGGGTGTGTGTGCGTAAGGCCTTCTGATGTGCCCCCAAGCGGAACCCGCTCGATACGAGCAGGGAGCCCCTATGACCGACACGCCCAAAGGACTTACTTCAGGTACTGATAGGGTCTCTTCTGCTTCGCGAGGGATCTTTTTGTGGGCAGATATGTCTGATCTCATTTACCCCTCGCCTTCGGCGACCAGTTATACATTTTGTATTATTAATACCGGTACCAAATATATCTATATCCTATCTAGTCGTTTGTTTGTTCTATGCTAAGTTTGTGTGACTTGACTTATTGCTCGTTCATTGTGCGCGCGTTTCTGTCAACTGTCTCTCTAATTGATGAGCCACACCTTCGGTCAATGTCTTGCCTAGTTCTGATGATTCGTCGATTTTCAACATGAAGGTTCTCGGTATCTGATGGCGTCCCTCTGCCGCCATGCTTGATATCTCTAAATTTTCCTGGCTTTTTTGACTTAAACCTTCAGTTTCGGTGCTCTGACGGGGTGATTTGTGTTTTTTACGGGAGGTAAGGTAGTGTTTCAGCAGGCCGTATAATATGACGCCGATTACTATTCCTCCGATTAGCCACGTTGTCACGCCCAGCCAGTATTCCTGCGTGCCCTCCCCGGGTGCTTGGGGGGCCCCGTTTTCTGTGTGGGCTGTCTGTGCCAATGCGAGTAATGTTGGTCTTCGTAATAGTAAGTAAATTACCGCTATTGACAAGACTATGTTCCACGTGAACATGAAGGAGTGGTTGCCCTGGTGTATTTCCACGTGGGCGAGGTGTTCCTGTTTTTCCCATTCAATGTCCATGTTTAACCTTACTTCTTTTTCTGAGGTTAGGTTGAAATGTGGCAGGTTTGTGGTCCAGTTATGTTTAGGCATTCTGATAGGTTATGGAAGGTAGGTAAAAATGCCTGGTTATCTGATGGTTTTAACACGAATGTTTTTTAGGTTAGTCCATGCAGCTGGGTAGTATGTGTCGTATGGAAGCTGGATTTTTCTTCGTCTTTGCAAGGAAATCGTTTTTGGATGACAATGTCCTTGTCTACTAATAGCTGGCATTTGCATGGTAAGTTGGATTTTTAATGCTCCTGGTAGTCTTAACACTTCCTCCCCGAGTTTAGTGGTGCTTTTAGGGCAGCTGATTGTCGTGTTTGTTTTTGGGTGCGTGATGAGAAATTCTTCGGACCCCGTTTCTGATATGATCATTAGGTTCGACTGGTGGCAATGCATGGGGCAATGTTCCGCTATGTCTTCCACTGTGGATCCATGGAACAGTTTTCGAGCGCACGATGGGCCTTGCGTTGGTCGCCCGAGAACCTTGGTAAGTAAGTAGCACAGCCTATCTTGAAATGGTTTGCATTCGTGTAGTGCAATGCCTGTGATTTCTTTTAAGACCGTGGTTCTCTGGTTATTTTGCTACGGCCATCATCAGTGGTGAGTGCTTTAATGTGCATGTCTGGCCCTGCCATGCGAATGGGTTTGTCTCGAGTTGGAATAGCTGCCACTGGTGATTTTTAGTTACTGTTGGTACCTTGACGTGTACCACCAGCTGTTCTCCGGAGAAGGTGCACTCGCTTATCGGTATACGGAAGTATGATGCTAAGTTGGATACAGGTATAGCCAAATCGATGTTGCCTTTTCCTATTCGTCTTTTATTTTATTTAGATCGCTCCTTAACGTCTCAGGTTGAATTAGTGACAGTGGTATATTGTTTATGCCTACATTCTTGTATTGCGGATTGGCTCCGCATTCTTCTAATTAGTAAGATCATTTTCCTTGCCATCCCCAGATTTGCTTGTATGTTTGCCTCCAGAGACCCTGTCGCTAATTCCCTTCCTGCTATTTCCCTTTTCGAACCTCGTTTAGGAATTCCTCTAATATGTGCACCCTATTTTCTGTTGTCCTTGATTGCCATGTTGGTTTCTTCCTGGCAGCATTTTTGTTCTTCAGAATGTGTGCTGATTAGTTTCAGCGTATTACTCATAGTACCATGTAGGGCATTTATATGCGCCTTCTAGTTTGCCCTCTTCCATGGACATTGAGTCAAGTTTTTCCTGGGTTGCTTACCCCGCAGCAGTAATTAAGCCCGTCCGCGATGAATCCTAGTGAGAACGTTCGTTTCTGACGTTTTGTCTTCCTAGATTCTGACCACTCCGGGTACCAGGCTGCTTTGTATTTGTCCATCTCCACATCTATTGCCCTTTCTAATTCCTCCAAGTGTTTTTTCTCCCTGCAGTATATGTGTTGGCCATTGCTCTCGCAATTATCTGCCTGTCTGAACCCTGGTTCTGTGCTTAGTTTAGGTTCTAACCATGGGATGACGTAAGTCAATGGAATAGTGCCCTCATAAAGTATTGTTTCTGGTAGTGTTTTCTATGTTGCTCCAGCCGATACTTCCACATGCTGTGTATCCGACGTGCCGGGCCTACAAGAATTGTTTTTATTACTGTCTCCGTTCCATGTAGGCCGACCGACTTGTGCTAGTCATTGTTCCTCTTCCTTGCATTCCACGTCCGAATCCCATCGGATATGTCCCCAACGTCCATTCGTCATAGAATGGTAAAATCCTCCCTATGTGTACTATATCCGTTTTTTTTCCTTTTTCCTGTTTTACTTCGTAGTTAACCTCACTGAGTTTCTTTATTATTCTGTAGGGTCCGAACCATCGTAGCAGCAGTTTCTCACTTTTTCCCACCTTCCTGATTGGGATAAATATTTTCACCCTATTCTCCTACCTCAAATTCACCATTTCTGTGGTATTTATCATAAATGTCCTTGTCCTTCTCCTGTGTAATGGCCCAAAAATGCCTTCTTCCAATTTTGGGTCTTACAAGCTTATGTTTGGGGTTCGAGGGGCAAGCGCTATACCCTAAATGACACAACCACCAATCTTGGATCAAACATTTATTCAGATTCCAAAAACATAGATAATTACTCAGCTAGGTACGGTTCGGTATCAAAGACTTAGGTCTAGTTAGCAATTCTGGCTTAAACGTACCTTCTGGACATGTTGAGTTGAGTTGTAGTGACAGGCTTTAGGTCAAGCGGCTACGTGGTTTCTTTTCGAGAATTTTTAAGGGTTTTCCAAACACCTTAGTTTCACAAATCTTGCACACTGAAGAATTTTGGTAGAACTTATTTTGCACTACTGAACATGACTAGAACTTGACCCCATTAGGTCTTTTTTGGACTTTAACCGATTTTTCACACTTGTCTTCGACTTGACGACGTTTCAGTTTTGACTGCCCGTTTCTGACTGACTGTTTGCCAAAATGGTGTGAATATTTATACTACGAAATTTACATCATTCTGTGAGCAGGAATGCGACAGGTCAAAAGGTGGAATTTCAAAAACATGTCGCCGGGTGCAATAAATAATATTAATTTTTTCCTGCAGCTCCAGGCAATAAATCATTTTTGCTTGGGGTCAAAAAGGTGAGAATTTGTGGCGACAGTATGACTTGGAAAAATTCCTTTCTTTGTAAACACCTACTAATAGAAATATATCCCCGCTTCTGGATTAACGACGCTGGCCAATTAAATCTCTTAGAGGTTTGGCTTAGGATTTGAAGTCAGATTTTTCCTTCAAACTAGTCTTTCATTTAAGTGTTGTGTCTAGTAGTGTTCAGATGTGCCTCAAACTAATTCCGTAAGTTTTAATTTAATTTTGATTACAATTTTGACTTTGAAAAATAAACAAAAAGAAAATTGCTATTATTTTCCCGGGGCATCACATCCCACCCATCCCTGTAGGACAATGCAAATATAAAATATATTTGCTTTGTATCAGTGCAACGCTGTACTACTCTGAATCATATGTTCAGCGTATATCGGAGTCATTCACATCGCACTTGACCTAAGGCAATGTATGAAAACCTTGTCGAATAAGCAAATCTGTCCAGAAGGTCTAACAACAATCGCTTACGCGTGCCAGTCCCAATAAAATATTTTTAAGTCTACTATACACGTATAAATCCTATCCTACGATTATTCAATAAAATCTAGTAACAATAAAATAATGTTTCATGAGTACTCTCATAAACAATTGAAAAGGTAAATAAATATGCGGCACTCAAAACGAAAAATAAAAATTAAAAAAAAAAAGAAAAAAAAAAAAAAAAAAAAAAAAAAAAATTAAGAATAACCTAACGTACCGACTTTAAGTACCAACCGGTCACTCTCGGGATGTTCCTGGCTGGTTTGGATCAGGGGCCCGTCGTATGCGTACCCCCGTTTGGCTTCCAGGCAAAAGGTCTGCCTCCAAAACTGGGTAGGGTCGGCTAGCAATTGGCCTAAGAACTCGCGCTCGCCTTGGTTGGGTAACTGGAACCTGTTCATAGAATTTTTTATATTAGTGATCATATCTCAGCCGCGAAGGTGGCTGTATGTCTCTAGTTCTTGTTCGGCCTACATTGACTGGGGTGGCTTCCCAATCTTCCTGACTAGTATCTAAGCCGGTTTCATACGTGGAAACGTCACTTCCATCGTCACTTATTTCAATAATGGTATCACTATCAGTGTCCTCATCAGTATCACTTTCATCTTGTTGCACCCTTCTGGATCTTCTTTCATCTCCATATAGTAAAAACTCATCCACTTCATCCTGGACCTTCTCGTTGTCTACAATTGGATCCTTGGTTGAGTCTGGTTCATTTTTGTTCTCTTCTTCACAATCCCATGTATTCTTATAGGGCTTTAGGCGTTCTGCATGTATCATGTGCTCAGTTCGTCCAGAAAGTTCTTTTATTTTAAATGTAACAGGACCCTTCTTTTCTATTATGCGGAAAGGCCCTTTCCATTTTGGTTGAAATTTAGCAGCTAAGTTCCCTTTAGGCGGAACTACAATTTTCATGAACACTAAATCGCCTAATTGAAACTCTCGCTTTAGTTTCCTGGCGTTATGCTTAGCATATCTGCTTTCAATGCTTTTTGCTAAGTTTTCTTTTGCAAGTTCATGGGAAATTTGCATTTTCTTTAACATTTCACTGGCATAATTTTCGTCCAAGTCGTATCGTAGTACGTGGTCATTAATCGTTAAATGAATTGGTAGTTCCATATCTCGTCCAAACATAAGAAAGTATGGACTTTCTTTGGTAGCTTCATGAGGTTGATTCCTATAAGCCATCAACGCATAAGGCAGAATCTCATCCCAGCTTTCCATGAAATTACTAACGAAATGACTGATAGTAGTCTTCAACGTTCTATGAAATCGTTCCAAAATTCCATTGGTTGCTGGATGATAAGGGGTTGTGCGTAGTTTGTGAATTCCAAGTTCTTTGCAAATGTTAGTAAAGAGGTGGCCTATAAATTGCTTTCCACAGTCCGTCAATAGTTCCCTGGGAGCTCCATGTCTAGTTATGATATTTTCAACAAAGGCTCTCGCGACAGTTTCAGCTTTTATATCAGGTAGTGGTACGCACTCTGGGTATCTAGTCAAAAAGTCAACGCAAGTGAGAATGTATCTGTTTCCTTGGCGTGTTCGATTTAGAGGTCCCACTAGGTCCAAAGATATTCTTCCCCAAACGTGCGTTGGAATGGGTGTTTTCTGGAGTTCAGGAGGTCCTTGAGGGTTGGTTTTATGAATTTGACAGGACGGACAGGATTCGACAAATCTTTGAATATCTTTTCGCATGTTTTTCCAGTAAAAATCCCGTTCTAATATTTCCTTCGTCTTCTTTTGTCCTGGGTGAGCTGCATACAGCGACATATGGTATATTTTCAATAAATCGTTGATTATGCATTTTGGCGCAACGATTGGATCATTCCGTTGGTTTGAATTACGTCGTTTTCGCAGAAGTCCATCTATTATTATATAGTCTGTATCCTCGTCCAACGTACTATTATTTATTAAGCAGTTGAGTTCATGATCCTCAGTCTGCAAGCGAATAAGATCCTCTTTATTCCAATGTACATCATAAATCGGTGTGAGTTCATTTTCATGTAATACCGCTGAAATCTGCGTCGGATCAACTGTTCTTAGTCTTGTAAGGCTATCTACATTTGCATTCATTTTTCCTGGTCTATATTGAACGGTAAAACTGTATTCCATTAGGAACATACTCCATTTGGCCAGTCTGGAACTTGGATCCTTAATATTTAATAAATATTTCAGTGGCCGATGGTCCGTCATAATGGTAAAATGAGTTCCTGTTAAGTAGATTCGGTATTTCTTAACAGCGTACACTATAGCCAGGCATTCTTTTTCAATGGTCGAATACCGCTGTTCAGCAGTATTTAGCGTACGGCTCGCGTAACATACAGGATGTTCGATTCCATCATATTTTTGCGTCAAAATGGCGGCGACTGCAGTTGCACTTGCGTCTGTGTTCAAAATAAATTCACGATTCATATCTGGGTACTTTAGAATAGGCGGCTTAATCAAAGCTTGTTTCAGGGTATCAAATGCGATTTGGTGGTTCTGTGTCCAAAGCCATTTTTCATTTTTTTTGGTCAACTGAGTCAGTGGGTGACTAACCTTGGCAAAATTTGGAACAAACTTGCGATAAAATCCACAAAGTCCAAGAAAAGCACGTACCTCTTTAACTGTCCTTGGCACAGGATAGTTTTCAATAATTCGAGTTTTCTCAGGCTGAGTAGTGTACCCTCCGGCTTTTATAATGTGTCCCAAGTATTCGGCTTCCCGTTGTAAAAATTTACATTTAGTTGGTTTAAATTTTAAATTGCTCTCCCGCATTTTTTCGAATATATGACGTAGGCGCTCTAAATGTACGTCAATATTGGCTGGACTAAATACAATGATGTCATCCAAATATACGAGGCACTCGTTGTAAGTAAGATTCGCAAATATATGGTTCATCAAGCGACTCCACGTAGCAGGTGCGTTCTTCAATCCCATGGCCATTCTAGTAAACTCATAGTGATTCTCTGGAGTCGAAAATGCACTTTTTTCTCTATCTTCAGGGTGTAAGGGTACTTGAAAATATCCAGATGCTAAATCCATGGTACTAAACAATTCCGCATTAGCCAATTTGTCAATAGTTTCTTGAATGTTAGGCAGGGGAAAGAAATCTGTTTTTGTTATTGCATTGAGTTCACGATAGTCTATACAAAGCCTATATTGCACCTCTTCACCTGGATGTCTTCGCTTTTCAATCAATATGGCAGGGAAACTCCACGGAGACTGACTTTCTACAATAATTCCGTCATCCAATAATTTTTGAATTTCCTTTCTCAATATTGGTTGTCGATGATACGGTACTCGGTATGGCCTCTTTATTATCGGTGGTACGTTTTCAGTGATGATACGGTGTGTCACTTTTGTCGTACAAGTCAACTTTTGGTCAGGAGAATGGAAAATATCTATAAATTCCACAACCAATCTTTTTAGCTTGGCATCGTCGTCACTTTTGACGTCTTCCAGGTTTAATTGCTTTAATATTACTTGGGTACTTTCTAAATTTACCTTTCTAATAGCTTGCTCTTGTACATCAGGCTTATTCTCAGTATCCACTTCAAAGGCGTCTGCTATCCTTTGTCTTCGCTGTACCAGCATATCTTTATCTGATACATTCATGAGCCTCACAGGCACCTTGTCCCCTTTTTTACAGAGACTTCTCGCAACTAGTAATCCCTGCTGAGAATCTTCACATGGCTCTATGACAACATGCTGAGTCGTAACTCTTGAAGAATCAGCTATACTAGCTAAACAAATCACCTCACTCCTTGGGGGTATAATTAAATCTTCCTCTAATAAAATTTTCCACGATTTTCCCTCATTTTCCACATAATGAGTCTCATCAAAAAATTCTCCCCGGACTTCGGAGCCTTCCTTTTCGGCAGCTCGTGAATCCATTTTAAAATCACCGAAACATACAAGTTTGCCCTCAGAACATCCATGTTTTTCTGAGTTTGATTTTTCCATTGCTTCCAAACGACTACCAATCGTTTGAAGGCCCACATCCCTCGTTGTTGGTAGCAACGATGAATGATCGTTGGAGATAGCAGTGTGTGAATGCGTCTGATTCTGTACTTGTGGTCCATTTAAAGTCCCATATAAACTCCCCAAATTCTCTTCATATAGAGGTAGTTTTTCTCCTAGGAGTACCATTTCTCCTCTTCCCCAATCAATAGTTGCACCATGTTTATGCAAAAAATCGAGACCCAATATTAAATCTGTTTGAAAACTCTCAGTTTCAAGTACCTTGAACTCATGTTCCACAATTCTTCTTGGCCCAATGCCTACACGCAAATACGTGCTTCCTAAAATGGGAATACTATTTCCCTGAATATCCACTAAGTTAATTTCACTATTTTGTAACGGTATAAACCCCTGAGCAACTGAGGGTTTAACTAGGGATAAAACAGCTCCAGAATCTATCAGTGCCCAATATAACTTTTCAGCTATTGTTACCTTAGCAACATTGCAGGGCCCGGAGATTCTCTTCCATTCGCAAATGTTTATCCCTACACTAACACTTTCACTTATTCCCACGTTGCCTCCATGGCAGCCGGGCTTCGGGGCTGGGAAGCGGCTGCGTCGGAGTTTAAATTTAAAGACCCAATTTCGGCGGTGCATTCCCTAGCAAAATGTCCTGGTTGGTTACATCTAAAGCAGGTTCGTTGTTGCTGATTGCTAGTGGTTGTATTTCTGGCCCTTACAGAAGTATTTCTATTTTGGTTATTGTAAACTTGAGTTGCTCGTCTAGTATCAGGACAGTCTCGTTGGTAGTGCCCTGGTTTGTTACACTTAAAGCATAAGTTATTTCTCGTTCGAACCTGACGGAGATTTCGGGAATTTGCATTTCGGCAGTAGTTGTCCGTGTGTCCTGGCTTCTTGCAAATATTACAATAATACTTTCTAGGCTGTACGTTTTGTTGGTTCAATTTAACGGCTCGACACTCTCGGCTGGTGGATGAATGAATTAGGTTCTCTATACTTTCCTCTTGCTCGGCACACTCTAACGCTGCTGTCAAGTTGCTTGGGTTTTTACTAAGTACCCGTTGTTTTAAGGGATGCACTAAGCCCAATACAAATTGTGTGGAGATGTCCTTTTCCAATTTGCGTCGGTCAGCGGCGTCATCCGTAGCATCTCCAGTCAACTCCAGGGTTTTATTAGCAAGCAGCTTCAGACGGGTGAGATATTGACGACAGGTTTCTCCTATGCGTTGGCGGCACTCAATGAAGTTTTTAATGGCGGATCCTTTTACACAAGGGCGGCTGAACTGCGTTCGTAATTCCTGCTTAAGCTTAGCCCAATCTGCGGTAGTTTGTAGTTCTGGTTCCGAATCAATAAATTGTTTGGCTTTACCACGTAACTTTAGCCTGACAATGCAAGTTTTCTGTCGGTCACTCCAATTAGCTAAAATCGCTGTTTCTTCAATAATTGACATAAAGTCTCCAATTGAGCCTTGTCCGTCGTATGTTGGTACTATATCTAAGCACATAACTGCTCCATTATTAACCACGGGGTTAGTCGGCTGCTGGTCATCTCGGTTGGCTTGTTGTTCTGCTCCTCTATCTCTTCTCTCCATGTTTAGGGATAGCTTTTGGATTTTTTTTTCCTTTTTAATCCAAGTATAACTTGCCCCTTCTACCCTTTGTTTCCTCTAGGATAGTTTTAACAACCCCACACCTGACACCAAATGTAATGGCCCAAAAATGCCTTCTTCCAATTTTGGGTCTTACAAGCTTATGTTTGGGGTTCGAGGGGCAAGCGCTATACCCTAAATGACACAACCACCAATCTTGGATCAAACATTTATTCAGATTCCAAAAACATAGATAATTTCTCAGCTAGGTACGGTTCGGTATCAAAGACTTAGGTCTAGTTAGCAATTCTGGCTTAAACGTACCTTCTGGACATGTTGAGTTGAGTTGTAGTGACAGGCTTTAGGTCAAGCGGCTACGTGGTTTCTTTTCGAGAATTTTTAAGGGTTTTCCAAACACCTTAGTTTCACAAATCTTGCACACTGAAGAATTTTGGTAGAACTTATTTTGCACTACTGAACATGACTAGAACTTGACCCCATTAGGTCTTTTTTGGACTTTAACCGATTTTTCACACTTGTCTTCGACTTGACGACGTTTCAGTTTTGACTGCCCGTTTCTGACTGACTGTTTGCCAAAATGGTGTGAATATTTATACTACGAAATTTACATCATTCTGTGAGCAGGAATGCGACAGGTCAAAAGGTGGAATTTCAAAAACATGTCGCCGGGTGCAATAAATAATATTAATTTTTTCCTGCAGCTCCAGGCAATAAATCATTTTTGCTTGGGGTCAAAAAGGTGAGAATTTGTGGCGACAGTATGACTTGGAAAAATTCCTTTCTTTGTAAACACCTACTAATAGAAATATATCCCCGCTTCTGGATTAACGACGCTGGCCAATTAAATCTCTTAGAGGTTTGGCTTAGGATTTGAAGTCAGATTTTTCCTTCAAACTAGTCTTTCATTTAAGTGTTGTGTCTAGTAGTGTTCAGATGTGCCTCAAACTAATTCCGTAAGTTTTAATTTAATTTTGATTACAATTTTGACTTTGAAAAATAAACAAAAAGAAAATTGCTATTATTTTCCCGGGGCATCACACACCGCCCGCACAAGTGACAGACGACAGAACGACAGTCGACGACTTAATGTCAAAGCGTCAACAGCGCAAACTACCGTAGATCAAGGAGGGGTCCAAGAGGTATAAACAAACATAAGTGAGGTTAAGGCTATAAGCCCGGCTATAGGCTAAAAAAATATAGGCTGAAAAATCTCAAGTTTTTTAAATAGAAACCCACATTTTTTGTGACGGAATCATTTTGAGCATTAAAAATTACTATAAGTTTCAATTTACTTGCCTATACCTAAATCCAACCCATTTCGTTTTATTTGAGAATAAACATTTTTTTATTATGCTGCATGGTTGGGATTATGTGGTGTTCTAGTTGGTCATGCTTTTGACACACGGTGATATTGGAGACCTGCAGGGGTGTTATTAACAACACTAGTTTTGAGTGTTTTTGTGCAAATATGCCGTCGCGGTTACGTTATTCAAACCAAGATTACTTAAATCTGTTTATTATTTACGGAGAATGTGATAAAGTTGTGAGTAGAACATATGAGGTATTTGCCGCTCGTTATCCAGAAAAACCAAAGCCATCACCAAAAGCTGTCAAGCAAATAATTGAAAATTTTAAGAATACGGGATATGTGAAGATAAAAGCTATTAAAACAAAACCAATCCTTAATAATACAAATGTAGAAATTGCAATTTTGGGCTATTTTGTTGAAAATCCAACTTTGTCAATAAGACAAGTTTCCGTAGAATCAGACATATCCAAAAGCTCAATTCAGAGGATCCTGAAGAAACATAAATTTCACCCTTTTTCATTTAAATTAGTGCAACACTTAAAAGAGGTTGACTTTCCGAAGAGAGTTGTTTTTAGTGAGTTTTTGCTGACTAGTCACTATGGAGATGAATTGTTTTTGAATAATATTATTTGGAGCGACGAGGCCAAATTCACTAAAAATGGAATGTTCAATAGACATAATTCACACTACTGGTGTGACATAAATCCACACGTAATTAAAGAGAGAAATTTTCAAGAAATCTGGAATTTTTATAATAAAAAATGTTTATTCTCAAATAAAACGAAATGGGTTGGATTTAGGTATAGGCAAGTAAATTGAAACTTATAGTAATTTTTAATGCTCAAAATGATTCCGTCATAAAAAATGTGGGTTTCTATTTAAAAAACTTGAGATTTCTCTTTTTTTATAGTGGCAAGTTTATGATTTTTTTTTGACGACCCTGTATACAAATGAGTCATTACGCACCCTCAGTTTAATAAAACGATCCTTTATTTACAATAACCCAAAGTTTCATTGCAAAATGAATTACGGTTTTAACATAGTACAAAAATATGTTGAGCGTTGCAACTGTCACTTTTTTGGAAAAACATCAAATATTTCGAAAACGGCTAGAGATAGGCATAGGGCATTCTATACAAAAGTTGGTCAGAATTTTGTGAGGAATCCAAATATGTAATAATATATAGGGTGTTCTATTTAAAATAAGAAAGTTGTGATCGACTTTCGGTATAAACGGAAGTGCAACCATCTTGAAAATATTTTAGTTGGATTGGGCATGCCCACATCAGTATCCTGCCAAATTTTCAAAACTTTCCTATTTATACTTTTTCCAATATCAATCGATGTCTTTCGTCGTGGGACACCCTGTATACAAAAACTTGCGGATTTACAGGAAAGTGAAGGTTTAGGCTGTTATCACACCAAAGATACGCAACGGCGACGAGACCGCGACGCGATTTAAATGCTAGCGACTTGTCGGCGACTGATATCCATGAAGACTTCACACCAACGCGACAGGACTACGACGCGACCGATACGAAATTTAGCGGTTTTAAGAATATATAGTGATTAAAGTCAGTAGACTTCAGTCAGTAGACAAAATGAGCTCTTCAAGCGAAGACGAATTAGCCGTTGTGTCGTATTTGCTCAGAAAAAAGCGAAAACGGAAATTTTGGGTTCATCCGTATATATCTAACAATGCGCGTCGAGGTGCGTTCAATTGCGCAAAAGAATTAATGTATGATGAAAAAAGGTTTCAATCATTTTATCGATGTCAAAAGAATCATTTTGGATATTAGTTTCTACTACGGGTCCCGCTATTCAGAAAAGAGATACACACTATAGACGATGTGTGAGTGGTGTTGAAGAAAGACTACTAATAACTTTGAGGTAAGTTTAATTTGTACACGTACATTTATAAAACTTATTACATCAGCTATGTGCTTATTCCGTTAATGGAGAGAAAAGAACAGACTGAAGGTCAACAGATTGGGTACTCTTATTTGTTACAGGCATAAATAACGAAGCTGAAGAAACAGGAGGCAGCTCATAAAGATTAGGTTCTGGGGATAGTATGTGACTAGATGCAACAGAAGATGGATTAGAGTAGTGCAAAGATGGTGATTGAGAATGTAGTGAATGGGTTGCAGGAGAAAATGGAATAGGATTAAAAGTATTGCTATTTAATCTATCAATAAGTTGCAGAACTTGGCGCTTAAACTGCCTGAATGTTGTTTCCGGCATTTCATCAACTTCTGGAAGTAGGCTTTCTAAAAAACTGTCTTCGAGGATTGGATGAGATTTCGGACGCAGTAACTTTTTTTTTCTTAGCATGAAAAAAACTCTATTAATGACTTGTCAACTTCGTTTAATTTGTCTGTCTTTCTTTTTTTTGGCATTGAGGTCTGAGATGTAGTAGCTCCAGTGGGTAACTCATTGGTTTGCGTATTTTCATTTAGAACGTTTTCCTGTTCTGTTATGTTGTCCCCATAATTTTCTTCCACAATAGTATCGCGTACAGATGGCGGCGATGGTACATTTCCATGCTCGATAGTATTAATTTTAATGTAAGGAAGAAGAAATTCCATATATTTGCCTAAATAGTAGGGCTTTCCTTTTTTTCCGGATCCGCTAGGAGGTAGTTTTCTCTTGCGGACAAAAACGGATCGTAAGTTTCTCCATTTTTCTTTTGCCATGATACTGAAAAAAAACACAACATACCTTATAATTACCAAGTGAAATGCTCTGATTTGATTATGGTTTTTATATTTTGCAGGTATCTAGCTACTGGAGACACATTTCAGTCACTATCGTTTTACTTTGCCAGAGGTCAAAGTACTATCTCAAAAATTGTTGCTGAAACCACTGAAGCTATATGGAATACCTGAAACATGACTACATGACCCTACCGCAAAAGGAGCACTGGAAGGCAATAGCCAATCGCTTCTGGGAAGTTTGGAATCTTCCAAATTGCTTAGGGGCCCTAGATGGGAAGCACATAAGAATTCAAAAAATTCCTAAAACAGGATCCTCTAATTTCAATTACAAAGGCTATCACTCAATTGTATTGATGGCTTGTAGCGATGCAGATGGAATTTTTACCACAATAGAAACAGGATTTGCAGGACGAAACAGTGACGGTGGAATTTTTCGAGAATCCAGACTCGGAAGATGGTTGGAAAGATTAGAAAAAGAAGGGCTGAATCTACCTGAAGACGCAGTGTTACCACATGACGAATCTGGACAGGCGTTTCCGCATTATTTTGTCGGAGATGAAGCTTTTCCCTTAAAACGTTATATGATGCGTCCATTCCCACAAAGGGTACTAAATAATTCAAGGCGAATATTTAACTATAGGCTCAGCAGAGGACGTAAAACAGTTGAGTGTGCCTTTGGTATGATGACACAAAAATTTCAAATTCTAAAAACTGCTATACTTTCTACTAAACATTTAAATATTACTAATATTGTGAAGTGCTGTTGTATTTTACATAATTTTATACGTACTAGAGAAGGACGTAAGTATCAGAATTTGATGCAAGTAGAAGCACTGGGAAATATTTGTACAAGACCAAGAGAAATAATAGCAGAAAACTCATTTCAAATGCCAAGACGTTCGCCACAAAATTTACGAAACTATTTAGCAAATTTCTTTATCACAGATGCAGGAGCACTGCCTTGGCAATGGCAATACTGCGTGTACGAACGAGAGAATTTTTAAAAAAAGTTTAAAGTGTTTTTAAATTACATTGCATTTAATAAATGTCCACGTTATAAAATACAAATATGTTCATAAAATTTATTTACCTGTACTATTTATTTCTTCTGCAACCTCACTCCATGCTTTCTCTGTTATATCTTTTCTAGAATACTCAGATATATTGTAGTTGTATAAGCAAGGAAACTTTTCAATAATTTGAACAAATCTGATATTATTCTGTTCTTCAGACATTGTAAATTTGCAAACGTCACTCGCTTTCAGTCGCAAGGAGACTGAGCAGCTCGGTCGTATGCGACCGGTATCTGCGATATCGCGTCGCAGTCACGTAGCCGTAGCATTGGTGTGGACGTGCGCATCTAAAACTATTTGCCGCGACTACAGAGCGACGTCGCGTCGCGGTCTCGTCGCAGTCGCGTATCTTTGGTGTGATAGCAGCCTTACACTTAGGAACTAAATTAAGAAGGCAACACTTAAATTTTTTTTAACCAAAAAATGAAAGTAAAGTTAGCCATTCAATTATTAAGTGAGTCGGTTGCAACAGCTTTATTATTTTGTAAGAACAATTTAGAGTTAGATGAATTTAGAGAATGCAGTCCAACAGCAAATTTTATAAGGCAAATTAATAATGCTTTCGATATACTAAATTCACACAAATTAAGCAATTTTGGTTTCAAACAAGCTTTATGCCGTTTAAACATCAACAAAGTTGAATCTTTTTTTAAAGAATTTAAAGAATACATTTTGTCCTTGAAATTTGTTGATGGAACCGAAATAGTTAAGTCGCAAAGAAAAACTGGATTTATTGGATTTATAATGGATTTACATACAGTTATATCGTTGTTTCATGATTTCAATACAAATAATTTTTTAAAATTTTTACCAACCTACAAACTGAATCAGGATCATTTGGAACTATTTTTTTCGTCTATCAGATCTCAAGGGGGGCATAATAACAATCCGACATGTAGACAGTTTACTTCTGCATACAAAAAAATTCTTATTCATGCTGAAATTCGAGAGAATAGTGCGGGCAACTGTATACTTTATTTATATATAAAGATAAAGTGTGAATTTTGTGTTTCTCAGCTTTATGGAGACAAAGAGAGCTATTTAGGGTCTTTAATTGATTTAAAATCACGAGGTCGCCTTAAGTATCCATCTGATGATGTAGTCGAGATTTGCTATATAACAGAAAAGATAATTCGAACTGAAATAAATACTGGAAATATGAATTTAAAAAAAGAAAATATGTGTTAGAATTCTTAAGTATTTTATAAATAGAAATGTTTTTTCATCAATGTCTATGCATGACCCAAATCCAATTGAATCACATAAGTATTTATTAGTAAAAGCTGTTTGCAATACGTATTTTACTGTTAGAATTAACTTCATTTGTAAAAATATTCGCAGTTCGTCAGAAAATATTCGTAATTTATATACCAAATTAATATTATTTAAGGGTCAATAAATTTGTGATAATCCGGCCTATATAAAATAATGTAACATATTTTGCACAATTCGTTTGATATAAATTATTATATATATTGAATTATATATAATGTTATACAATTAATGTAGTTTTTTTTATTCCTAAAACAGAAATAATCCTGCTTTTCACTAGCTATGTTTGGGTAACTTGGGTTGATAATGCTGAACCATTCAGGAATTTTTTTCGAACTGGATTTGGCTATTTGCATGGATGTAATAACTATTGCCAAGTATTAATTTACAGGACTATACAAATTATTGTGCAAATGATCGAAACCCACATTCCAAACAGTTCAGAATCAATAACCTAAACAAAGCTAGAATCTAAAATTGTGTGATGTATTTGCATTTAGCCTTTTGATTGTATGTATTATATTACAGAAGGTAAGTCATACTATTGTCATTTTTGAACTCTAACTTTGAGTTACGTAATGAGAGATTTGACAGTCACTTGTGCGATAATGAATGTTTTATTGTACTCTTACGGTACTTTACCACACTAGTGTGATAAAATCGATGATTACGTAACTCAAAAGAAGCTATGTAATTGATCATCACCATGCTAGTCGTAGATAAAATAGTGTACATCACCCGTGGGGTATGGCAAAAACATTCATTATCGCACAAGTGGCTGTAAAATCTCATTACGTAAGTCAAAGTTAGAGTTTAAAAATGACTAATTTCTGTGTAGATCGTAGATTAAATTTTGTACATCACTCGTGGTGTATGGCAAGTTAACGTACTCGTGTGACCACCACAACCCTCCCATTCGTGACTATAAAAATGCTCATACCCCACTAGTAATGTAAATAACTACTAAACTATTCTTTTTAATATACTGCCAGCACACACTTTTCCTCTTTAACTCATATAAAGGAGAAATGACCGTAAATAGTTTTTGGGAGTAAACTTTTAGATAATATGAACGCCCTATTAATAAATATTGCACATTTTCAATAATAATCCTTGTTAAATTCCGACAAGTCATGTTCCACACACTTTTTATGAATAAAATAGAAAAAAGAAACTTTTATGATTTTAACCCCACAGCCACGCCACTGATCTGATAGTGCCAACCGGAAGTTGACGGCCGCCATATTACTCCCCCCCCTCCCCCTTGTTTCTGTCACCCACTTTGTTTGCTATTGCTCCTTCCTGCTATGTTTACATTTTTTATTCATTGGTCTTACGAGTATACAGCCTTTGTATATAGCCTTATCTAAAAGAATGCTAAGAAATAGTAGTCATATTTTTTAATAAAGTAGTTTGTGGTGAGTTTAAATATTAGTTCTAGAAAACACTTATATGAGACAATATCTACCTATCAAGTACTATGATTGTAAAGAAAACATCTTTGTGCTGCTGCAATGTTCTTTTAAAACAATAAATCCAATAATGAATATAAATTTTTAGATATTTCGTTTGGTCGAACTTACCCCTTCCTATAAATACCATCTCAGAAGAATGTAATGCCTCCACTCTGTGAAGGTGACTACTTTAATAATACAAAAATGTTTTAATAATAATACGAAACCAGTGGCGGCTCCTCAATAATTGCACATGTGCACGTGCACTCCCAAATTTTGAGTCATAAAAAAATGCATGTTTTCATTATAAATCTTATAATGATTGAAATAATTTTCTATTAATACCAAGTATTAATCTTAGTTTAATAAATAAGCTTTTATTAATAAATAAACGAAATCTGGACGAATTACGGATCACCGCCGCACCGTGCACCGTGTGCCGTGGTCAAAATCAAGTGCACAGCTCATACAAAAGTTGGTATAGTAAATCTAATTGGTCGAACTTCCGCCGTCTGCCCCTCTGTATCGACCCGCGACTGTCTAGAGTCAGTCGATGTTTTAAGCTGCCCCGTGAGCACAATTAGATCGTGCACTCGGGGTTTTTCTTATCAGTCACGTGTTATTTTTCTTCGCGACTTTTTAAAATGTCTCCAGTATTTAATAACGTTAGTGTGCAATAGTTTGAAAACAATTACATATCTACCTATCAAGTAAATTGTAGGAATTTTGGGCGTGGTCTCAAAAAATTTTTCGCCTGCGGCGCTAATTGGCCCTTATTTTGTGCACTACCTTTCAAATTTACTACGATTACAATTACAATGATACAAACCCCCGGGGAACGCCTGTAATTCCTTGGGTATTAAGTGCATATTGTGCACCCGAGCATCCACTGTGACGTCACCCGGCGTATCGCATTGAGGAAAGAAGTTCCGCTGATAGACATCTTGGATCTGTTATGATGTCACATGCCAACTTGTCACTTTGCTGTTGTTTTGTTGTATCAAAAAAAATTACATGCACCTGAAATAATTATTGTATTTTTATTACAATAATCCAATACTTGGCGAAGATTATTCACTAAATTCAAGTAAATGTATATTTTTCAATGGTGATAATGCATACAACGCCTGCTAGCACAGGTAAGATTACAATTGCAATTTCATACCTAACCTGAATAAATTCTGCTGATGCATCACTTGTATACATTACTAAAAATTTTTTAAGGGTGGTTTTCAACTAACAAATTGGGCCTATTTCACAGATCTGTATCCTGTATATGCTGAATACTTCACTAATTTTCCATGTGGATGAGAAAATACAACTTTTATGAAGAAATTGACCTAAGCGAAGAACAAATTACCCACTAAGAAGATTGCAACATATCAATCAAGTTGAAGAGTGAAATTGTGTGCAATGGGTTCAACTACTTACATTAGAACAGTGAATAAAAATGCACGTTTTAAGGTCAGTATATTGATTTTACTTAAATTAACATTCAAATAAAAACCAATGCAGTTTTCATAATTGTTTTATGTTTAATAATTATCATTATACACTTTAGTAAACGGCATTGCTCAACATTGAGTTAATATGTATTATACAATGTCTTTGTAAAGTACATACTGCATAAATTTGATGAAATGAAAGGGACTTAAGGGTAAAACAAAATTTAATTTTAGATATAGTATTAATATTAGGACTAAGAATAGAATCAATGCTTATTACGGAAGAAGTTTATAAAAAAAATAATTTAATTTTAGTATTAGTAATAACTGAATTCACTTAAAAACCAACATTTTTTATGGCTAATACTAAAATTAAATCTTTTTCGCACCTGCAGTATGGTTAACCTGGCATTGACAGATGAATATTATCACAAAAGTGATAGTTTTTAGGTACATGATTTTATTAACTTTTTCATTTTTGTTTTGGGTTCCTGCTTAAAGCTACAACTTTTTATTTAATATTTACTATTTATGTACTGGCAGTTGTCAGTCTATATGTCATGTAATAACCTCCATAATCTTATCATTTATAATCACCTTAAATTTTTACAGTGAATACTAATACCTACTAATACTTAAACTAAATTTTGTTCTATTAAGTGGGCTTTACTTTTTGCAAAAACACCTGGAACCTTATTTTTATAGGAGGTTTTGGATTCTACAAACAATTCTCAACATATTTCATGCAACATACTCCATACTGATATTCAATTGTCTTTAAACACATGTCAAAAACACTTTTCAAAATTATAGGTCCCACAACTTTAACTTAAAAAAATCGAAAAAAATTAAAATCAGCTGTTCAAAATGAACTCTATGGACTGTTACAATAACCAAGAGGGTTTATTATCTTTTTACATTTTTTTTTTAAATGTCATACTTAATTTTTGGGGATGTTAAACTGACTTCTTGAAAAATTATTGGTTTCAAATTATCAATATTTACAGAACAATTGTGGTACAAGTTGCATGGAACAATACTTAGAATTGTTTGTTTCTAGATTCCAAATTATACAATAATAAAGTAGTGTTGCCATTTAAAAGATCAAAAATATTTTAAATACCCAGTTTTTGGGCCCTGTATAATTCCAAATTCATATAACACAAGCAGCGGTTAATAAAATTACAAACATAGAGGTCTGAGAATTTTTGTGAAAAGTTAGTCTTTTTAATTTTATTGGACTTAGGCAGTATGCATGTTACAAAAGCACTGTATGTATTCACTGTGTTATCTAAATGCACGTTTGAAGGAACAGTAATAATCTAATTCATATAAGTGTCAATTCTTCAGATCAAATGATGGCTACGAAATTACTTATATGATACAACATTTGCTTATCTAGTACCATGATTGTAAATCAAACATACAAGGTGTTACAAATTCGATGCATTAGCATTGCTATCTCAGAAAGTATAGTTGATAGAGCTTTAGTTAAATGGAGGCAAAGTTGCGCATTTTATTGCTAAATAATTTGATAAAAAAAAATTCAAAAAAGTTTCATTACATCCGGAGATATCCGACAAAAACCGGAAAACTCAAATTTCTATTTTATTTTTTTACCACTTTAATCAATGGCACCTTCTGGAGGCACTTTTTTATGCTCTTCAAGAAAATAGTTTTAGTTGTCAGCTCAGACATTACTTTTTTAGATACCAACATCAACTTCAAATTTTCAAATACAGACCTCAACTTTTTATTTCATTTTTTAGTAGCCACAGACCTTCTGAAACTAAATATGTGTCACACTTGTCAAAAAATATACCTAGTGTACTCGTATTATGCACTTGGTATGTTAAGATTTTTTAAAAAAATAAGCAATTGAATTTGATATGTTGTCATAATGAGTAGATAATTTAGTTTTATATAATTTAATAATAAGGTTTATTGCTTCTTCGAAAAAGAGAGAGTTTCTTATGGTACTTTTCATTTATTTAAAAAAAATATGTTTTTTGTTAGTTATTTATTTTTCAGATACTCACATGTTTGAATTCGAGGTTGATGAAACAGCTTAATCATATCAAACTAAATTATTTACTCATTATGATAACATATGAATTTCAAATGCATATTTGAAAAAAAAACAAATACCTAAGTACACTAGGTATAATTTTTTGACAAGTGTGGCACATCATTATTTTTGGGAGGTTAATAGCTACTAAAAAAACGAAATCAAAAGTCCCGGTCGGTATTTTAAAATATTAAGTTAATGATGGTATCTGAAAAACAAAACGTTATAGTTAAATACAAACATTATTTTCTTAAATAACATAAATTAATGCCTCCAGAAGGTGCCTTTGATTTTCCAAAATAATCAATAATAAAGTGGTAGAAAAATAAAATAGAAATTTGATTAATTGTTTTTGTTGGATATCTCCGGATGTAATGAAAATTTTTAAAATTTTTTTTTACTGAATTATTTAGCAATAAAATGCGCAACTTTGCCTCCATTTAACTAAAGCTCTATCAACTATACTTTCTGAGATACCAATGCTAATGCATCTAATTTGTAACACCCTGTATTTGTGCAGCAGCAATGTTTTTTTTAACAATCCAATACTTAATGAAGTTCAATTTTTTGATATTTTGTTTATTTGAGCTTACCATTTTCTATAAATATGGTCTCGGATGGAAAGTAGTGCGTACATTCTGTGAAAATAGATTTCTAGTTTCTACTGTTCAATGTAAAAAATAATATAAAAGGTTTTAAGTGCATATTGTGCAGCCCGAACACCCTACTGTGACGTCACGCGGCTTATCACTTTTAGGAAACAAATTCAGCTGATTAAGCCATCTTGCATCTGTTGTTATGTCAACTAAAGTTCGAATTTGTCACTTTGCTTTTGTTTTTATTTTGTTATGTCAAACAGATTCCCATGCTGCTAAAATAGTTATATTTTTAATTTTAATACAATATTTCGAGAAGAGTTGAAAATTATACACTAAAATCAAGTAAATGTATATTTTTTGAAGGACATAGAGCCTGCTGGTCCAGGTGAGATTACAATGCCAATTTCATACTTAACCTATGTATTTAACCTGCTGATGCATCATTACTACACATTTTTCTAGTCTGGATTTTTTAAAGTATAGTTCAAGTAACAAATTAGGCCTCTCTTACAGAAATGTATCTGGTGGTATATGCTGAATACTTCACTACATTTTCATGTGAGAAAACATAACTTTTATGAAGAAATTGATTTAAACAAGGCTCAAATTACCCACCAAGAAGTACTACATTAGAACAGTGCATATAAGAGCAAGTTTTAATGTTAGTTTAACTATTTTTACTGAAATTGCTTTAAAATGACTTGAAAAGCATTGCAGTTTTCATTATTGTTTTATGTTAACACAATAATCATCATTATTTACTTTGGTAAATTGCTTTTTGAACGTCAAATCAATTTGTATTATATTTAGTGTTATCTAAAAGCATGTTTAAAGTAATAGTAATAATGAGGTAGTTTACAGTGAGCATGAAACTCAAGACACCGCTTGTATGAGACATAAAATACTTATGATTATAAAGCAAACACCTTTGTGTGGTTCTGAAATTCTTCTGAATTTTTAGATAATTTCATTATTCAAGCTATTCTTTTTCTATAAATAATATCTCAGATAGACAGGAATTAACATTAAGGTTGATTTGATTATTTTAATCAGAGTAAACTATTTGGGTAGCTACAAAAAGTATCTTGTAAAACTGTGGCAGTCCAAATTTTCTTTGTTTATAATGTAACCCTGTATATTGTTGAATTTTTGAATTTACTCATTGATCGATTGATCAGGAAGACTTGTTACATCTAAGGTGCACCGTTTTGTAATCTTTGTTTTTTTATAAGCTATGTGATAATATCAGTTTTAATTTAAGCTGGACAATTTTTTTTAAAACAAAAATTAGAAATGTTTTCTTTTTGTTTTGACTATGCAGGGTGGATCATAAATTTGTGGCAGATACAATATGGGTATTTTTAAATAGAACCACATTTTTTAAAACATTTTAAATTCTACACTTAATTCTTAAACACTTGACAGCTGTCATTATTTTCAGCTGCAAACACCATTAATAGATACTCATGACATTTTTATCGAAAAATCGTACTTCTTTTATATCGATAAAATGAACGGTTTTCGAGATCAATCGATTTTTCATTGAACTGTTTAAACCACAACGTTATTAAAAATCAATTTCGTTTTTTGTTTAAAATACACATGTAAAGCGAAATTAATGTAGAACGAAACGAAAAAGTATGAAAGCTGATAGGGACAGTTGGGGTTGGCAGAGGTGAAAAATTAATAAAAAATTAAATAATTAAATGCTTATTCAATTAAAGAGTATTCTTCCATATCTTTCGTTATTCTACACATAAATTTTGAATACTAATTTACATAAAAAAACTAGTTTAACGAATATTTTTAATAATATTGTGTTTTAAGCAGTTCAATGAAAAATCGATTTATCTCGAAAACCGTTTATTTTATCGAAATAAAAGAAGAGTACAATTTTTCGATAAAAATGTCAAGAGTATTTATTAATGGCGTTTGCAGCTGAAAATAATGACAGCTGTCAAAGTTTAAGCAAATTGTGTCTTAGGTACCAGTTAGTTTCTGTCTGTCTGCTAAGACGAGATACCTGGTTTTGATGTCAAATAGAAGGTCTCTTTCAATAAAACATTAAACCCAAAAATCATTACAATATACAAAGTGGTTCAGAAGTTAAGGTCAAACACGTTAATTGGAAGGCAGCTCTTTGGGGCTCGATATCTCCCTTAGGAGTGACTTTAGAAAAAATGTTTATATGAACAAATCGTATTATTTTGACCTCCCCTGTATGCTCCCGAGAGATTGTCATATAGTTGTATACAGGTGTTACAAATTCGATGCATTAGCATTGCTATCTCAGAAACTATTGTTGATAGAGCTTTTACAACGTTGCGCATTTTATTGCTAACTAATTTGGTTAAAAAAAATTGAAAAATTTTTATTACATCCGGAGTAAATTTCAAAATAATCATTAATAAAGTGGTAAAAACATATAGAAATTTGACTTTTTCGGTTTTTCTCGGAAATCTCTGGATGTAATGAAAAGTTTTTGAATTTTTTTTGTTAGGTATTCAGCTTCAAACTTTTCAAACCTTCTTTATTCAGGTTAAAACACGTTGACGTTTTTTATGTTCTTGTCGTAATATTATTTTCTTTGTTTCAGATATTCTCCGGTGAAGCGAGATGCATAAAAAGGCGTACAGGGGAACGCTGGAATTCTTATTTATTTTACTAATAAACTAAAGATTGGGGCGCGGGTTGTGTAGTTATTTGCTATTTCGATTTTCTGTTATACCATATGCAGCATTTTCCTATCCACAATATTTGGCCGCATAAATTTTATTTAATGTCCGACTAAATAGGGATGTATTAAAAGAATTGTAATTCCTTTAAATGTCAATCTACGCATGGCGAACTGAGTAACTGTGCAGAAGTTGACATTGGAATTGAACCAGACCAGCAATCAGTCATCAATATCTATCAAACGTACAATTTATTTTCCAACTGATTAACATCCTACAGCAAAATTAACTTTTTGTATCTGCCCAGTTCCGATTTATATCGAAGAATCAACCTTTTATCACGTGTGTTTTCTAAGAACGAGCCAGAATGTTTGTGAACTTTAAAAAAACCGCGTTTTTTAATGTGTATACATAACTTAGAACGTGTTTGAAACAATCTTTGAGAAATAAATATAAAATCAATAGTTTTCACATAACTTGAGTCATGATCAGATGATATTGGTTGGGACTTTGAAACTCAAATTTTTACGGAGTAAAGTAGTAATCCATGTTACTCGCAGTGGAGGTGAAATCGTAAAAGTGGTGAAAAAACACGCAACCTTCTCCACAATGTATTTATTAGACCCTCAAAACTGAAGTGAAAGTCAAAACGCCTGACATGTTTCGAGCATATAGATGCTCATCTTCAGAGGCTGTAAAAATCTTAATCTACTAAAGAGCTCACCGCATAAGTGGAAAACGTACCTTAAGTTTGGTAAATATTTTATTTTGTACCTTCCTTGCGATTAATCTCTTGATTAAAACTTCTTTTCTTTGCAAATACGCCTTTTTCTAAAATTTCAGTTTGATGTCATATATTTTACGACTGATTTTTGAAATCTGTGATCGAGATGTTTCTTGTTCATTTTGTTTGTACACCATATCCCTTAGTGGCACGAACAAAAATTGCTCTTTTTCCCCATGTTGCACGTAAAAAATAAAGTCATAATTTTCTTAATTAAACACGTTTATTGGACTAAATGCAACAAAATATAACTTATTTTTCTTTTTTGAACTTAATCTTACACTTAGTAAAATGGTGGGGGGGTGGTACAAATTTAATACCACTATGCCTGAAAGTTATTCTCACTTTTAACGAAAAATGTATATATTTATTTAATTATCTTACCTTCTGATGGTATAGTTGAAAACATGTTCTCGACTTTGACAAGCCAACGGTACTTTGCATACTGAACAGGTCCACTCTGTTCGTATTGATTCGTCTTAGTGCTACATAATGCACAGCGTCTTCTGGTGCTTCTTTCGGGCTGATGGGCAGAACTTTCCAATCTAATTTCCGAAGACACGGTTGGTTTATGCTTTTTAATACACAGTGGAGAACTAACCCTAGTAGTTTTAAGCTCTACTAGTTTCTCGGCAACTAGTCCACTGACTACGGCTCTTCTGAAATCTTTATCGAGATATCTGTTGCCCATTTTGTTTGAAAATCATATATGAGTTCACTACACAAATGTCAATAAAATGAAAAAATATACGATGCCACAATTTACGACTTCGTCGATCTAATCTTAAGTTGATCCAATTTATCCACAAACCCCATATTCTTGATATACCAATAAAATACTGGGACAATTTATTTCTCGATTTTCGATTCACAGTCGAGAAAATTTGAGGATCGTGATAGTTGTTTTGTTTTTCCACTTAAAAATTGACAAACCAGTGTCACTCATTTTCTAGTCCGTGTCTCCCCATTTTAGTTCTTTATCTGCTCTCATTCGAAAAGCAGGTGTTTGAGTGGGCACGTATCTTCTTTCGATGACTGGCTGTCCAAACTTTATTCTAGCATCTCTCCAATTTATAGAAAAATAAGCCTCCACTTCTTTCTCCAATGGACCATACAATATTCTGATGGCTTGCACAATATTTTCATCAGGGACTCGGCTTTTTGTCACCCACCAGTTTATGGCTTCTTTCTTGCACAATATCCTCCCGTGAGTGTGTTGGTCTTCCCCTTCTCGCCCAAGGAAAAGCATGTTGGTTGGTAGACTGTATGACATGGCTTTTTCTATCTTTATAGAAATTGGGTATTTGAGCCTCATCATTGCTATGGCACTTCCTAGTGGTGAAGGATGTTTCTTTGATCTCGCCGATTTTTCTATAAGCTTCAAATTCATCATTCATCATCTTTAGTATTGCTTTGACTTTCATCATTAATAGTTTTCGCCTTTCATTGTTTTTTTGTTCTTCGATGATCATATTTGATACTTCGGGTCTATATCTATACACAAAAAATACAACTGAAAAAGTGGAAAATTATTGATGGAAAGCAAAACAATTTCTTTCCACGCTACAACACAAATAAATACCGCAAGCTTTACATTTAGCAAAGATAAGTTTATAGCAGTTAGGTAAACGGCACTTGGAGCGAGATTTTTGTTTGTCTTTCATGAATTCCACCAAATGTATGTTTCCCTGCCGCCTACATCTTTTATCAGGAATAGGTTGTAGGTAGTATAGCAATAGGGATACCGGCTCATTTTGATGAAATGGTGAAGGCGCGACCCTAGTAACAACAGATATTCCTTATATATTAGTAGAATATTTAAAATAGAACATTTAATGTACAGAGAATATTACCTTAGAATATTCCAGTAATATCCAAATGGCACATTTTTGAAATATTCATAAAATATATTTATGAATCTTCCTATAATATTATAGTAATCTTTCAGAATATACAAAAAATATTCTATTCACATACAATTTTGGGTACCCAACGAATAATTATTTTTGAATATTGGTACTAATTGTCTTAACCACTCAAAAGCTCTTGGACGGCGAATCTTTTGCTGAAATTTATTACTTAGCAGAAAATACAGTTTAATGTCTTACTTACCTAAGTTTTTTTACCCAAACCAAGAAATACATTTTAAAGTGAAGTAGAAGTCCATATATTCGCAAAGTGGAGGTGTATATATGAATACAAGAAGGAGAAAAACACTGCCTTCTCGACATATATTGAATTAATTTTTATATATTTAAGATATTTGATATATGCGGAGAAGGCTGATATGTGTGTTTTCCTATTGGTTTTCCCCTTCTTGTAAGAAAGATTTGTAGTGTATATAATTCTAATTTGGGATGACAACTAAATAACAGACAAAATTTTTAAAACACCATATCAAATTTATTTGATAAGCCTGGCCCTAATCGGAAGAAGCCCGAACATTTCTTTTTAATACCCTCTCAGGAGCCTTTGACAGAAATATGGATATTTGAATTTCTATGTCTTTTATGGTGACCCCCTCAGAATACAGCTGTACTGCTTCTGAAATATAAAAAAATATGATATATATTAGAGTCCTCAATTTTAATTGATTATTAGATACGTACTATTGAGTACTTTTAAAAAAAGCTGGAAGTATGTATGAACTCTTGACAACTTACCAATTAATGCTTGAGCAATTTTTAACCCCTTTAGAGGTTTTTTCTTCTTGTGGCCCACGTAACTGTACATAGACATAAACTCATCCGTACATAATTTTTCCATTCCACGTTTAATTAGCTCCTTATAATTCCGCGCTCCTAACATTTTTAGACGCTGTTTCTGAAATGTGTAATAAAAATCGTATATTTTATTAATATGCATGTAACCTACATTTTCGAAAAAGCTGTGTTTTGATACACTTCAAATACAAAAGATACATATAAGAAGCATGCATTTAAAATACTCCCATGCACATACACAATACATACAGTGCGTTTTTTTTAACGCGCAACATAGGATTTTACGTGTTCAATTTTTAAGCCCATGTTAGACCATTTTATTTTGGAACTGCAAGTCTATAACTTGACGGGTGTGTCTTTAGTACCCTGAAGTTTAAGTAAGTCTACCAATTTGGTCTAAAAAGTGATTAAAAACTGGAAAAAATCATTTTTTTTCGAAAAGATTTTATCGT
Organism: Ips nitidus; assembly: GCA_018691245.2. Taxonomy (NCBI): domain Eukaryota; kingdom Metazoa; phylum Arthropoda; class Insecta; order Coleoptera; family Curculionidae; genus Ips; species Ips nitidus. Next base: position 3,641,205 of record CM042797.1, on the reverse strand, counting down.
TCCATACTCCCTGTATGCATTGTTGTTCCTCGTTGTTTTTATACTGGCAGGGCAGGTAGCAGGTAAAGTGACATATTTTGACTGCATCACGACCCGACATCTTTTGAACGTCAAAAGGGCATTTTATGATTGTTTGGAATACTGTTTGGCTTCAAACGGAGGTCACTTTGATCAATTCACTTATAAAAATACTTCTTTTGTTCTTAACTTTCTTGATATAAAGTTAATGATCACCCTGTTTTACTTTCTACACCAAATTTTACCTGCTACCTGCCGTGCCAGTATCAAAAACAACAAAGAACAACAATGCATACAGGGAGTATGAAACGATAAAAGCTTTTCGAAAAAAGATGATTTTTTGCAAGCTTTTTAACACTTTTTAGGCCGAATTGGTAAACTTACTTAAGCTTCAGAGTACGAAACAGCCACCCGTCAAGTTTTATACTTGTAGTTCCAAAATAACATGGGCTTAAAAATTTAACACGTGAAATCCTATGTTGCGCGTTAAAAAAAAACGCACTGTATAAAGACAACATTGCACATGTTTTGTTTTCCAATTTTGGTCAGCGTTAGAAGAAGAAACAGAGAAAGCAAATTGATAATAAAACTACATTTTACCAAACAGTTAAAAACATCCTTCTCCTGAAGCAGCTCTTTTACTTCATTCAAAATGTCATTCGAACTGATCGGCAATTTTAATTCCAATGCTTCCAAATGTGCCAAATTATTATTTGATGGATAAGATTCGTTTGTTTCAGCACCATCAGATAATTTATTGAAAATTTGTTTCAATAAGTCATAGTTTTTATCAAGTTTGTTATTAATTTCCATTAGTTGGTTTTCATGGTGTTTTAATATTCTTCTTTGTTTGACTAAATATTCTAGGGATTGCTTGCCCATTTTCTCTAGGAAAATAAAAAATACATCAACACAACCAACCAATTTACGAAAAGGACATAACCAAGGACATAAAGGTTTAAAAACTTGCTATATTTGCAACCTACAATAAACTATATGGTAAATGCCCTAACAAAACCATCTATTTCGATTAGGTTAAACTGTTCAATTTAAACAAATTCCTTTTGGTTTTTTTTTATGATGTGGTTGGACTGTCAAATTGAGAGTTCACAACACAACATAAAATTAGTAACCTATAAATTGCAAACATCTGGATAGAGTTAAGGGATTCTTGCCTGTGCTAACATTATCAAGTTTATTGCTTGACATACCAATATCGTGATTTTCATTTCCTAACGGACCTCCTGGATAAGGCTGATCATTGTGTTTCAATTGGGCTGGGTCTTCTTCATGAAGATTATTTAGAGGTCCTGTGAAATTATGTATTTTAGAACTGCTGCTTTTGAAATACTTTTTTATTGAGAAAAAATCTTTAATAAAAAATTAGAGTAAGGTTTACCTTCTTTGGTTTTCTCATTTTTTGGTCTGCTGACAACAGGACTGGCATCTGATCTATGCAGCTCAAATGTCTTATTATTTTTAGCAACTGTAAAAGTAAATAAGTTTTCTAGTACACACTTTATATAATATAAACAAAAAATGTAATTAGGTACCTTTATTTTTATTAAAAGTTGGAAAATTATCCAATGACGCTTCATCACTTTCTTCACTGCTTGAAAAACTCCTTTTCTTTCTTTCCCTTGTAGGCGGTAATTCATTTAGCTGTTCTATCACTAATGTCTGATGTAAAGCAAGCCTTTGTGGCTTTTGAATTTGCAATCGCAAAATTATCAAACAGTTTTATTAAAACAGTTAAATAACTCCCTTCAATGCAAGGGAACCTGTATAAAATAAAAATTGCCGGAACTCAGTAGCTTTCCATCGTTTCACTTCTGAAAGACTTCTTGGACTTCTAACAAATTCTGATGGTAGGTACTGAATAAAAGACATCAAGTTTTTAGAAATAGTTTCAATGCTAGAGGACGAAAGTTTATGTGGAGGTTTTCCAAAGCACCATGTACCACAAACAATTTTTTTAACAACACCTAAGGCAACTAAGTGCATATTGTTGCGAAGCGAACTTTTGATTATTAGTTAGGATTTCTTTAGTTATTTGTTGTTACCCTGTATGTTATGTTGCTTTGTTTACGTTCTACATTCTTTTGTCCTGTGTTCTAGAAAATCCTGGCTCCGTTGCTTATATAGAGAGAGATTTATGTTATAGCTTAATGAGTGTGAGAGAGAAAGTCAATTTCATGAATATTTGGGAACTTTCTAGAAACCATGGAAGCCTATTATAAGCAGCTGAACCAGGCCTAGTTAGTTAGTTGTTGAGTTGATGGTTGTAGTGAAGTTGAAGTTGTCAGATAACGAGGTTAAAAGTCAGTGTCAGTTTATTGTTTGTAAACAATATACAGTGTTGTACAAGAAGTGTATTATTAAGGAGTACGACGGTACAATATAATCCAATGGGAATTCTTTAATAATGTCAATATTTGGAAATTTTAACAAGGCTTGTATAACCTGTATGATATTCAATATTTGTCTGATTTACAAATTCATTGTGGGTTCTTTTATTAAATTTTAAGGAAGGAAAACAAATCCTATCCTTTTTATATTCCCCTTCTTGAGTACATTTTGTACAAGAATAATAACCTGAATGCCCTTTAATATATAAAACTAAAGCTTTTGCAACAGCATCCATACAAAACATTTTAACTTTAAATTTATATTTTTGACCAAAAAAAATCTAAACCATTTGATGTTAAAGAAATAGCCTCATTTACAAAATCTAACATAAATTCATTAAAATTAGTTGGCGTGGTATACCCGTGATAAATTCCAATTGGAAATACAACTTTAGAACATTTAAGTAAAGTAATGGATCCCAAAATAGGATATAACTGGCTTGAAGAGCTTTTTGTTAGTGGATACCATCAATGTTAATAGAGAGACTTCCACTACTTCATCTGGAAGCAAAGATTTGCAGTGAAAAATCTGTTCCAAGGACTTTTGAATACCTATGTGGTAATACTTGCAGGTTCAACAGACCTAACTTGAATGCAGGTGGTGGGAGTTTTCAAAAATGTTCTTGGATCTTTAGGAATACTTTTTAAACTGTCCTCTGAATTAGTAGGAAAAGTGNNTCGGGGCCTCTTAGNTATCNNCTGTNGACCGCTTGGANATNTGNAGAACGNTTCAANTNCGGCAGCTTCTCNGTGCNAGTTTNNGGGNNGCCTNTCGAGANANAGAGNNGTTGNTGACTGCTACNNCAANCTNNAGCNCNNGNGAGGCTCGCNNTNCCTGCAGNATGCTTCNNGNTNNTGGNATNTTACAGACTCAGGNCGCNNACGGCTNCTNGNGTCCGTGNGNTTNAACNNCCACCGNTACNGATCAANTNGAANTAACCCCNACGGCTANTNTANCTCGCAAAANTNNCCNGGNCTGANACGAGTANGGGTCANCCGGNNCGATTTACCCGGGGANGATNANNTGTAGAAACGGCCCGTANTGNCGNTCAAAANGNTTNCTCNGTTACGATCANACGACGNGGATNCANGNTGCNCATNCGCNCATACCTGGTTTGANACTNCNAATNNTCNCCTGCNNGNCTTANCAGGTCGNGTANAAAGCCGCCCANTAACCCTCACTCCCTTAAAGTACCCGGCCTTTCTGAGTTTTTAACAGGATATTATACCTACAGTGCGTTTTTTTTAACGCGCAACATAGGATTTCACGTGTTAAATTTTTAAGCCCATGTTAGACCACGTTATTTTGGAACTACAAGTATAAAACTTGACGGGTGGCTGTTTTGTACCCTGAAGCTTAAGTAAGTTTACCAATTCGACCGAAAAAGTGTTAAAAAGCTTGTAAAAAATAATCTTTTTTCGAAAAGGTTTTATCGTTTCATACTCCCTGTATACATTGTTGTTTTTGATACTGGCACGGCAGGTAGCAGGTAAGATATGGCGTAGAAAGTAAAGCAGGGTGATCATTAACTTTATATCAAGAAAGTTAAAACCAAAAGAAGTATTTTTATAAATGAATTGTTCAAAGTGACCTCCGTTTGAAGCCAAACAGTATTCCAAACAATCATAAAATGCTCTTTTGACGTTCAAAAAATGTCGGGTCGTGATGCAGTCAAAATATGTCACTCTACCTGCTACCTGCCCTGCCAGTATCAAAAACAACAAGGAACAACAATGCATACAGGGAGTATGAAACGATAAAATCTTTTGGAAAAAAAATGATTTTTTTCCAGTTTTTCATCACTTTTTAGACCAAAGTGGTAGACTTACTTAAGCTTCAGGGTACTAAAGACACACCCGTCAAGTTATAGACTTGCAGTTCCAAAATAAAATGGTCTAACATGGGCTTAAACATTTAACACGTAAAATCCTATGTTGCGCGTTAAAAAAAACGCACTGTATATATACCTTTAGTCGATTTAATGAAAAAAAACCCCAGCAACGGTCCATTTTCAACCCTTAAAAACAATTTTAAAATTGTTAAAATGTTTCTACTTTTTCCACCACCTCGCATTTAATTAAGCCTCACTCCCTTAAAGTACCCGGCCTTTCTGAGTTTTTAACAGGATATTATTCCTGCATCTACCCTTAGTCGATTTAATGAAAAAAACCCCCAGCAACGGTCCATTTTCAACCCTTAAAAAATGTTTAAACAAAATACTTGGTTTATTTATTAAGGCGCCTATTCACGTTCAGTAAGTCGGCCGATTTCTGCCACACACACACAATGTTAAACGACAGGCCGTTGCCTGCCGGCGGCCTGTTGGTGCTTAAAACTGAACGGGTGTAGTAGTTTGCCGGCCGGCATTGGGACTAAAAGTCGAATTTTACGCCAGATAAAAATTAATAGTATTAAGTGATTTGTCGACGCGGAAAAATGGCAAACCAGCCAAGTTTTATAAAAGATTTTATTTTATTTTATTTATTTTTTTTTTCTCCCTTACTTTATCTGATTTTGAAGTGTTTTTTATGTCATTGTATGGGAAATTTAATGAGGATTCCAACTCTTCCAATTAAAACTGTCATTTTCTCACTCCAAATGGGTTTTTTAGGCAATTTTGTCCCTGACTGTTCAAACTGTGTTTCTGACAGTCGTCTAATCGTGTTCAAATTTGAAATAACTCGAAAACGGTGAAAATTACAAAAAAATTGCAAGAGATCAAAAACGTTACTAATCAACTCCTTAACCCAACACCGTGAGTTTGCAGGACCGTTTCAGCTTCCAGTATACAGAGTGTGCATGAAAATTAGGGTGCATGACTGTTTTTGGCCACCCTGTACGCAATTTTTTACTCAACACCACTCGAAAGAGGAGCTCAAGACGGTTAATTTGAGTGGTCGAACCACCCTGAAATCCAAAAAATAACCGAGTTACAGGGTTTTACAATTTCAAACCACAAATGAATTGAACTGATCACTAGAATAACTTAGAAGTGCCCTATCTCAGGAATGGATTGGGCGATTTGGTTCAAATTTGGGGTGGTGGCTTAGAATGGGGTGGTACATAAATACCACCACTTTCTTCCGCGCTAGGGGGCGGCAAAGGGCGGCAAAATAAAAAATTTTGACTTTCACTAACTTTGAAAACTGCCACGTGAAAAGCGTTGATTCAGTAGTGATCACAAATTTTTTCACAATTTTCCGCCAAAAATTGCCGGAAATCCAAGAGGAAAACCATTTTAACCAGGTCTGAGCGCGAGTATTACTCGCGTGACAACTGTCACTGACGTCAAAACTGTCAAATTGTGTTCAGAAGATGCAAAAATCACGGTTTGAAACAGTTTTCTTGCAGTTTTCCAAACAAAACTTGTTTCTGAGCTCTGTAACAGTTATTTTAACAGTTGTCACGTGACTGTCTAGCTAATTTGCATCATAGAACCACGTGACAACTGTCACTGACGTCAAAACTGTCAAATTGTGCTCAAAAGTAGCAAAAATTAGGGTTTTGTTTGTTTAGGGTCGGTTTAGCGAGCGCAAAGTGTCTGAATCGCTACTTAAACAACTTCAATCCCCCGTAACTCGGCTGCGTGGCAAAATTCAGGAAAATGTTAAAGAACAAAAATTGTAGCTAAGTTAATTCTCTATCAAAACTTTAGAAGGGCATTTTGTCCTTAAACGCTTCGGAAGGGAGATATTTGCCTAAGAACGTTTATGGGGCGCAAAGTGTCTGAATGTCTACTTACGGAACTGCAATCCCCTGTAACTCGGCTACAATGCAAAATTCGGGAAAATGTTAAAGTACAAAAATTGTAGCTAAGTTAATTCTCTATCAAAACCTTAGAGTGGTGTTTTGTCCTTAAAGGCCTCAGAAGGAAGATATTTCTTCTCCAACCACTTGACTGTACATTAGAAATTTTTTTTCCAATTTCAGGCTATAATTCCAAATCTGTCGGTCGCCAACGACGAAACTGTAGAAGATTTGGTGGACTTTTCACCATCCCCAGCCAGTTTGCACTTCCAGCGAACGTTATCAGAGCAAGAGTGCTTTGCAGACAACATTCTTCCTTCCCAGAAGAGCACTTCTCCAGTGTCTTTGCGTTGCTTCAAACCAGAAAACCACCAAAACAACGTGACTGAGTACGTTCCGGCTAAGAAGGGCAACCAAAGCGACCTGAAACAAGTCGTGATGGAGGCAGATAACGTCCTCCAACTCACCTTCAATTCGGTGAGGTTTCTGCACCATCCCCTGATGAGTTTGGAGCACTTTCTGGTGCACTGCACCAACTCCAGGAATTCCATTGAAAGTATCAGGAAATTGAAGCAAGAGAAGGAAGAAAGCAAGCCAAGAAGGTGAAAAAATGCTTGAAACTCCAGAAAATCGTCCTGAAAATGTGGTCTGAGGTGAAACGACTCAGAAATGCGCAGAACTACTCCAACACCGCTCGGCGATTGGTTATCGTGACTCAGAAGCGGGTTTCTGATGATCTTGGTGTAGGAAATGCGGATCGTCTGCAAATTGATGAGCTACTAGATTTGAGGTTGGTGGGAGGTGAGTTGTTAGCTGAAGAAAGTGATGGTTTGGAGGTGGAGGAGGTTTTGAGGAGGAAAGTGGTGGAATCAACGAAGTTTACTCTAAAAACTTGGTGCGATGGCGTTCTGGTGGCCAAATCTGATCCGCAGTGTTTGAGTCGGGATTTCGAACTGGATTTCTGTCAAAACTTTCCGATTCGCTTCACGAAGCCTCCTGATTGCTTCACGGTTAAATTGTACGAACATCCTAAAGGGTAAGTTACGTTTTTGGCTAATTCAAATGTACTACTTGGGTTGCTTGTTAATTGAACTAAAACTAAAAAAGTACAATTGTTCATTAACGCAGGAATTTTTTAAAATTGTTTGAATGTTGCTTTGTCCATGAAAGTTGGTTCATGAAGGGCTTCCAACGTTTCACCCTGTATCTCCCTAACTTAAACCGGAAAAGTTCTGAAAAAAAATCAGGGTTGTACTACTAAATGTACTTGTAAATTGTACTAAAAAAGTACAATTGTTCATTAACTCAGGAATTTTTAAAAATTATTTGAAACAAATTCTACTATTTTAGATCTACTAATTAAGATCAAAGAGTGTTTGCAATGTTGCCAAACTGACTAATTTTACTAATTTGGTTTGAAGAGTGTTTGTAATGTAACCGAACTGACAAGTTCGACTAATTTCTTTGAAGTGTGTTTGCAATGTGACAATGTAACTTATTGGTCATGTTTTTTGCAACATTTCTTGTTATTACATGTGAATGTTTTTGCACTTTATTAGGTAGTTTATTCTTGTGCGTTATACAGGGTGACAAAAAAGTTTTAATCGGGAAAATACCTTCATATTGTCACGTTTTGGGGGTAGCGTAGGAAGAGAAACACAATCGTAGCTCAAGTAAGTCTTCTTTATTTTATACTGAAGATAACATTTTACCAATTCTTACCCCCAGATTAAGAGGGCCGCTAGCACCGCCGCAGGCGGGACGCACATGGAACACTCTCCAAGAGGGGGTGTGTAGGTGTGTGGGTGTGGGTGTGTGTGCGTAAGGCCTTCTGATGTGCCCCCAAGCGGAACCCGCTCGATACGAGCAGGGTGCCCCTATGTCCGACACGCCCGAAGGATTTACTTAAGGCCCTGCAAGCCCTCTTGAAGTGTCGCCAAGCGAAACCCGCTCGATACGAGCAGGGAGCCCCTATGACCGACACGCCCAAAGGACTTACTTCAGGTACTGATAGGGTCAAGAGTTCGGACGGTCACCTCGTGGTTGCGTAAGAACTCTAGTCTTTTCAGCCTGGGCTTCCAAGAAGGTATCGAGCCGTCCGGGCACTAGAAAGTTCGGACTGATGCTCGATAGACCGACCCAGAGACCAGTGATCTTCGATGGCTTGAGACGCTGATTAAATACCCACATCATGACCCCAATTTGCCGGTCTTGCTGATTCGGACAGTGCACTGGGGGAGACCGGCGCCAGACTAGGTAACGGAACATAGTGCAACTTATGTTATTCGTGACATCTCCCCCCTCTGAAGAGTGTTCGCCCCGGACACTTAACCCTAACTTAACTAAATAACCTACATGCCCCATGGCTTTATTTACAACGTGTGACCAATCGTATTCATAGCTATAATGATTGACTAGGAGTGTCTTGTAGACCTTTAATGCAGTGGTTCTCATTTGCCTTCTGCATTCTCATGCCGTTGACCATCTTTGATTCATCCGCCTTTTGAACCGATTTCTCGATCCAAGGACAAGAGATTGCCCTACCTCTTATCAACTCCTCCACCCGAAGCTGTTGGTCAATAAGAGGGGGACAGCTTATTCCGGCTGTCTTTCGGTCGACAGAGCCTCGTTCGTTGTCTAGCAGGGTGCACCACGTGCAGGTGAGGTTGTCATTTGGGTTGGTTTTTGTTAACCATCACCCCTTACACCCCAAAAACAAAAAACAAATAAAGTTAAAGTTAGAATTGAGAAGGCGAGAAATGTTTTCTTCAAAATGAAACAACTATTCACTAATCCCCACTTAAATCTCCAACTCAGACTGAGAATGATTAGATGCTACGTAATCCCAGTGCTTCTGTATGGACTGGAATCATGGACAATCAACAAAATCGCAATGAGAAAGCTCCAGTCTTTTGAAATGTGGATATTCCGGCGGGTACTAAGAATATCATGGACAAAAAAGATTACCAATGAGGAAGTTCTACGTAGAGTAAAAAGAGAAAGAGAACTGGCGAACGTGATTAAAGCCAGAAAATTAGAATATCTCGGTCATATTATGCGTGGAGAGAGATACGGTATACTACGACTGATAATGGAGGGAAAGATCGCAGGAAAGAGATCGATAGGCAGAAGACGTATGTCCTGGCTAAGAAACCTCAGAGAATGGTTTGGATGCACATCCCTCCAACTCTTCAGAGCCGCGGCATCCAAAGTAAAAATAGCTGTAATGATAGCCAACCTCCATAAAGAGATGGCACCATAAGAAGAAGAAGAATCGTAACTTAAGTTTTATTACGCCCCCCTTGTTGTCTCCCCTGTGGTTCTCCTGGAATCTGTTGCTCTTTCTTGGAGGGCGGCCTTGCGCGGCTTCGTCTTGCCTTTCTGTGCGCCAGAGCACCCGTTACTCAGTTCGCGGGTGGTGGCGCCCTCTACTGACTTTCCTCGTCAACTTCGAAGTGCGCGGGATGGTCGCTTGTTCCGTGGGTTCCTAGGTTGTGCTATCCTGGCGGGAGAGGGCGTAACGGTTGGTCAACCTATTTAAATATGTATCTTGTAAGTTATGTTTTATTGTTTATACTTAATTGTTTAGACTATGTAAGCTTTATGAAATATACTTGTACCAGCAACAATGACCTGTTTACCCGTTGCCCGACAACCGCCTATACAGTGCAGGCCAAAAGTTTAAATTTTCCCATTTTTGTTCGTGTTTTACGACGAAAGGGCTAAAGTTAGAGAACTGAAAAAAATACAGAAAACTAGTCCGTGATTGGTACTACAACTTTCATTAATACGATTTTTCAATCAAATCAACCGTACAGGCGCAAAAAAATCAAAACCGTTTTCCCATGTTAATCTCCTATGTCCATGGTGCTCTTGGACACCTGGTATACAGTGTGTAAATTAAGTATGGAAACAAATCTGTATTTTTAAAACCAAAATAGATAAAAATATTTGGTTTGTGGCATTGACTGTTAACCAAGGTTCCGGAATTTTTTGCATCAGAAAAAAATTTTCACCCCCTCAGGGGGGGTTTGGGGTAGGGGGTAACTTAATTTTTTAAATAGCAACCCCTATTGAGTGACCCTCATTTTGAAGGGTTTGTCAAAAGAAATACAATGCCGTAAACCCGAGGTCGATATCTTACCCCTAACCAGAATGGCGGCCATTTTAAATTTCGAGATGGGCAAACGAAATCCAGTGTGAATACCCATATTTACCTTGTAAATGGGTTACATTGGGTAAGCCGAACTCCGAAATTAGTTTTATTATGTGTTATTATTTATGATGTGTATTATTTGTGCTCTAGATTATTTATTTCCTGTCTTATCTGTACTTCAACAATTCGTTTGTGACAGGTTTAGCGGTACAAAAGCTATAAAATGACTGATCACTCAATAGGGGCTACTATAACAGGCATTCAACATTTTTAATTGGTGAAATGGGCGCTTATTTACCCAATCAAGTTTTTGAATGCCTGCCATTTCGTCTAGGGATGACATATCGACCTAAGATTTGTGCCACTGCTTTTGTCTTGACAAACCCTTCAAAACGAGGGGTCACTCAATAGGGGTTTGCGTTTAAAAATTTGGGGCTGCCCCCGAAATCCCCTATTTTGGGGGCTGGGCAAAATTTTGAATACGATAAAAACATCCACTTTTCAATCTAATAATGGTATCTGGAGTTCGGCTTACCCAATGTAACCCATTTACAAGGTAAATATGGGTATTCACACTGGATTTCGTTTGCCCATCTCGAAATTTAAAATGGCCGCCATTCTGGTTAGGGGTAAGATATCGACCTCGGGTTTACGGCATTGTATTTCTTTGACAAACCCTTCAAAATGAGGGGTCACTCAATAGGGGTTGCTATTTAAAAAAATTAAGTTACCCCCTACCCAACCCCCCTGAGGGGGTGAAAAAATTTTTTCTGATGCAAAAAATTCCGGAACCTTGGTTAACAGTCAATGCCACAAACCAAATATTTTTATCTATTTTGGTTTTAAAAATACAGATTTGTTTCCATACTTAATTTACACACTGTATGTATAATCACTCAAAATAACCAATAAAAGTAACTGACCATTACAATGATTATTGATTTAATTTAAAATATTAAACAATATATTACACATTTGCCGCATATCAGAGGGAAGAATCTATTTACATATGATGATACAACAAACAACTAAAAAGGGCTACTTCAAACCGACCGAACGTACCGAAAAAGATCCTTCAGTCAAAAGATGACTCACTGTAAAAAGCACTATAAAAACAATTTCATCCAAGAAAGTGTTTGATTGCATACCACAACCTGACGAAATCAAATCGATTTTAAAGGTTATTATCACAATTTTCGTGTTGTTTCCAGTAGTGAGGGTCCTTGACGAGTTTAAATGGAGCCTGAAGAAACTCCTGGTAGGTAAAGATCAAATTATTTAGGGATTGATTCAATTTTGACCACCCCCTTAACTTTCATAATTTTAATTTTAGCAAAAAACGTTAAATACAAAACTAGTAGATATTTAGGTCTACTTTATTCTTAGATAATCGATTTTGTCTCTGACTGTCCTATCGAACTGTGTTTCTGTCAGTTCAAACTTTGACACCTCTTTTCTCCTTGACTGTACCAACTTTGTAGTGTTTTTTTAGGTTATTAGATAGGAAAGTTAATGAGGATTTCAAAAATGTGCTTAAAACAGTCATTTTCTCACTGCAAATGGGTTTGACAAGCGATTTTGTCCCTGACTGTCCTATCAAACTGTGTTTCTGTCAGTTCAAACTTTGACACCTCTTTTCTCCTTGACTGTACCAAATTTGTAGTGTTTTTTTACGTTATGAGATAGGAAAAATAACATTCTTGTGTTTTGGTAAGAAATTAAATTCTCTTCGTCCGAGTGCCACAACTTGACAGTACTAAATCGATGTAATCTCATAGAATGCTTCACCGTCTGAGGGGTTGAAAAATATTAAAAACGCATGCTAATTAACAACATCCTTTAAACTGTTCTAGCGATAGCTTACAAACATTGTCGAAATTGCGTAACTTTTCTAATAATAATACGGCAATAAAATTTGCATAATATTCAGGGACGCGCCACGTAATTTTGACGCTGTTATGCCAATTAATGTTATCGAGTCTTTTTAACCAATCTAAAGAGTATAAAACAAAGTATAGAGCCCTTTATTTACAAGGTTGTATACAGCCAGTATCAAAGTTTATGCGTGGGAGTTGTAAAACCAGTTGCTTGTTACTTTGACCAAAACTTTCAAAATTGAATAACTCCGCCATTTTTTAAGTTACAGGGTGCGCAAACCACTCAAAATAAAGCTTTTTGACTGCCCTTTACTACCATACCAGTCACTTTTTTTTTGTGTGTCCTTGACGAGTTTAAATGGAGCCTGAAGAAACTCCTGGTAGGTAAAGACCAAATTATTTAGGGATTGATTCAATTTTGACCACCCCCTTAACTTCCATAATTTTAATTTTAGCAAAAAACGTTAAATACAAAACTAGTAGATATTTAGGTCTACTTTATTCTTAGATAATCGATTTTGTCCCTGACTGTCCTATCGAACTGTGTTTCTGTCAGTTCAAACTTTGACACCTCTTTTCTCCTTGACTGTACAAAATCGATCGATATTAATTCGGAATTCATTCGGGCTGCTTCGGAAACAGCAGTTTTGATACAAACCTGACCTTCTCGATCTCGCCTTTTAACAATTTGTGTGCGTTGTTTCCAGATTGCTTGCCCGTTTGCTGTTTTTGTTCTTGTTGTTGATGACTTGCACAAATGATTTGACTAAAAACTGCTTACAGAGAGACAACTAATTTTAACAACTTGAGAATTTTGTGGATATATCTCATATTATTCAAGTGTTTTTACGGTTAATTGGCATTATTTATTGCAGTTATTAATAGTTATTTAGTTCGTTGGTGTGTGTCTGTGTACATATTAATATTACTTATTATTTTGGTGCTTAAGAGTGAATGTTGTATGTTAATAAACATGGCTTTAAATAAACAAAGTCAGCAGCTTGTCGCTGCTTTATTATCATTTTTTGAACGTGAACGAGATCACGGAGGTCCTTTTATCCCTTTGGCTGCTGTGAGAGAAGTAAAACTAAAATTATTGCAATAGAGTATTTTTGTTTACCAACAGTATTTTTAGCCTGTAGCTGAAACACTTGGGCTTGGTGTTTCTACAGTAAGTGCTATATCACAGAAAGTCAATTCAAACAAGGCATTCCGTTAAGTTCACCAAAGAAAAGTCCAGGTAGGCCAAAGTCCACTACGGACATTGCCAATATTGATGTTGCAGCTATTCGCAACTCCATATATGAGATGTATGAACAAAGTAAGTTGTTTTGTTGTATTTTATGTCCTGTTCATTAATGTTTTGGTAACACTTTTTTTTAGAAGAACACATAACCAGGGAAAGTATTTATGAAAAGTTAAGGAGTAAAGAAATTTTTGTTGGTGGATTAAAATTATTGTGTAAAGTGCTTCATAAAATTGGGTTTAAGTGGTTAAGAGATTGCCCCCGAAGAGGATTAATGGAACTTCCTGATATAGCTTTTAAAAGAATTCAATTCTTACGCAGGTATGTAGAAATAAAGCAACAAAATCTCTATCAATTTGTTTTTACAGATGAGACATGGATATTCCAAAATGGGACCCCAGGCCATTCCTGGCAAGATAAAAGCAAACATAGTGTGAAGAGCACCAGGGTAGATGGCAAAAGGTTAGCTACAAGCAAAACTCTTTAAGTCAAAATTTAACTATATTTTTTTAGAAAATGCTTATCTTTTTGTTTTTAATTTTGCATGATACTAATCTTGATGCTTTTTGTCAGAATCCCATTTGGAAATTACGATTTATGTATTAGATGTTGAAACTAATGCTACTGGAACATTTAGATTCATTATTCTTCATGCGGGTAATGAAAATGGATTTATTCCGGGTGCTGAGCTCATATTTGCTTCAAAGAGCCAGTCTGGGGATTATCATGGTGAGATGAACCAGGAAAATTTTCTAAAATGGTTTCAAGAACAATTGATGCCAAGTTTAACCCAGCCTTCCGCTATTGTTTTGGATAATGCACCCTACCACAATCAATTAATCAAAAAAATTCCAAATAGCAGTTGGAATAAAGCAAGTATACAGGAATGGTTAAGAAGTGAGAACGTCAACTTTAACCCAGATGCCTTTAAAAATGAATTATTAGGACTGGTAAAGCGGCGATATGTTGATAACCATTCATTCACCTGTTCAGTTGCTTAAATTAAGTATTTATAGGAACAAACCTTAGAAGCTGTACCTTATTGACCAGATAGCAGAGCAACATGGCCATACGATTCTTCGTTTACCCCCATATCACTGCATTTTCAATGCAATTGAACTGATATGGGGAGTGTCCAAAAACTACTATAATATGCATATTGGCAGGGATGGCAGGTAAAGTCTCTATGAGTAGTTTTACCAGCTATGATGTTTCAGATCTATTGATAACGCTCTTAATATGTGGAAGGAAGCTTTAACAACCGTGACACCAGCCGTATGGAAAAATAGTATTCGTCATACAGAGGAAGAAATTATGAAATGGACCGAGAAGAAATACAACCACTGATTATATATGTAGACGACCAACAGGATGATTCAAGCAGTGAGGATAATTTTTCAGATTAATGTAACATTTCTATTTTTAAGTTATTAAGTAAATTGCACATGTATTTTAAAAATGTAAGAGTTAAAAATGCGTAAGTAAAAAAGAACAGATTTTTTTGTTACTTACATCTATATAACTTTTATTGTTTAAAAATGGACCTGAGACACTGCTTTGACCTATTACAAGGAAGGAAAACCATAAACGGATTTTTTTTGGGATGACACTGATTCAATAAAGAGAGACGCACTTTAAACTAAAATAATTAGATATTAGATCTGCTTGTTAATATTACTTATTTGCAATTATGCAGATTTTTAAACTAATTATAAGTAGTATAATAATTGTTAGTTCTAAGATAATAACTTTTAATTAAAATATTAAATTTAAATAATTTTTTTGATTTTGCTTTTAGAAGCACAAGATAGTTTTAGAAATTTTCAAAAGGATTAGGAAATAAACCTGAATATTGACTAATAATGTTATTCAAAATTATCTGTTAAAAAACTGCCTCAACTTCTATAGTACAGTGTGGAACAGCCAAATGGAATAAATTCGATAACGAAGAAATGAGAGCGTGTTGGGAAAAACGCTTGGACACGTCGATTAGTATTTTTAGATGTGCATTTAAAAAAAAAAAAAAAATATGTAGAGGGTGTGTCCTGTGACAGTGGCCGATACCAACTTTCTTATTTTAAATACAACCCCCTGTATATTATTAGTTTTTTGGATTCTTCAGAAAATTAACCCATACCTATCTTCAACTGTTTCGGAAATATTAAATGTTTTCAGATGTATTACAAAAATTAACATTAAAAAAAGAAAATTATTTTATTTCACAAATTCGCTACATTCAATACACTCAATACTTATTTTCGCAAACATTTTGAACATCTCTTACATTGAAATTAATGTTTTTTTTACGTTATTTGTGAAATAAAATAATTTTCTTTTTTTAATGTTAATTTTTGTAATACATCTGAAAACATTTAATATTTCCGAAACAGTTGAAGATATGTGGTATGGGACATTGTACATGAATTATGTCTAGAATTTTCTGAAGAATCCAAAAAACTAATAATATACAGGGGGTTGTATTTAAAATAAGAAAGTTGGTATCGGCCACTGTCACATGACACACCCTATATAATTTTATTTTATTTTTTTAAATGCGCATCTAAAAATACAAATCGACGTGTCCAAGCGTTTTTCCCAACACGCTCTCATTTATTCGTTATCGTATTTATTCCATTTGGCTGTTCTACACTGTATATGAAGTAAATAAAAACAAAATTTATGTAAAGTTCAGGTTTTAATGAAGAAACCAAACATCTGGCAACGTGGCGCGTTAAACGTCAATGACGTGCATCGCTCTCATTAGTGCCCTCGACCATAATTTAGCCAATGTTGCCTCGACTATGTGATTAACGGTCAATTTAGTTACTCAAATTTGGGACACCCTGTATAATAACTACTTATCTAAGAACAAAGTAGACCTAAATATCTACATCTAAATTGACACAACAAGATTTTTTACTAAAATAAGAAAGTTAAGGGGGTGGTCCGAATTCAATCAATCAAGAACGCTGCTGCGGAAACAGTTGAATATCGATATAGACATTTTACATCAGTTAGGCCTAGAATTTGACGTAGAATTTCAATATCGGATAAAAAGTTAATCATTATATTTCGAAAAACATAAGTTTGTTTTGTTACTCAAAAAAGTTTTGCATTTAACATTTTTTCCTAAAACCAAAATTAAGGAAGTGAAGGGGGTGGTCAAAATTCAATCAATCACCCTGTACACGCTTATAGCACAAGAAATGCTTTGGACTTCATATTGACATAGAAATGTAATTCTGGTCAGGTGAATAATTCGGTGTTATGTAAGGGCTTGAGTGATTTTAATATGTTACCGAGTAGTGTTAAAGAATGTGACGTTCTTCATGGTTTTAAAGTTTTATTGAGGAAACATTTAATGTCGTAGGTGGATGGTATAAGTTAAAGGATTTTATGATTTGTGACTGTATGATTATATTATTTTATGCTTTATAGGCGCTATTTTGTATGCTGTTATTTACTCAAGTTATTCATATTGTACCGTCGTACTCCTTAATAACACACTTCTTGTACAACACTGTATATTGTTTACAAACAATAAACTGACACTGACTTTTAACCTCGTTTTCTGACAACTTCGACTTCACTACAACCATCAACTCAACAACAACTAACTAGGCCTGGTTCAGCTGCTTATATAGGCTTCCATGGTTTCTAGAAAGTTCCCAAATATTCATGAAATTGACTTTCTCTCTCACACTCATTAAGCTATAACATAAATCTCTCTCTATATAAGCAACGGAGCCAGGATTTTCTAAAACACAGACAAAAGAATGTAGAACGTAAACAAAGCAACGTAACATACAGGGGTAACAACAAATAACTAAAGAAATCCTAACTAATAATCAAAAGTTCGCTTCGCACAATATTTTAACATATTCATAACGGCATTGCGGACCGTGTTACGTCCAATTGAGGATAAACGTGTTTCTCTAAAAAAATTTCGTAGTTAGAAATAACGATATATCACAAGTAGAGGAGAATAATGAGATAACTTTGAACCTGGGGCAACATTTTTTGATTTGTGTGTTTTCTATAAGTGCATTTTATTAGGAAAGGGAAACAAATATCCTTAATTATACTACCAAAGTATCTCATTCTTATCCTTTATTGTATTACCATATAACAGAAATTCTGTTGGTTTTCAAGCCAATTTTCTAGGTTGCCGAAATCTCTTTTTCGTTCAATTGGAAAGTTTGGTACATCAGATGGTCGCTCTAAAGCTTTGATGTTCTGCACTTGTAAAGTTTGCCAGATTTGAGCCAATAAAGACGAATTTTGATCTTGGACTTCATTTAATTCTTGCCAAATCTCTTGTGACCATCCGGCCCCATTCACTATTTTCCATATAGGAAAGTGAAGCTGACACAGACGAATTCACACCATAAGGAGATTCTACACTCCTAGGAGTATTCAGTAAAACTATTTCTAGAATCTCTAAAAAATATAATAATAACAAAAAATATATTAATTTCAAAAATACTTGAGCATGACAAATGCAGTGTCATAGAAACGTGGAATTTTTATCAAAACAGGACAGTTTAAAAAAAAAGACAAAAGAAAAAAGTGTTATACTGACGCGTGTTATCGCGATAAAAATCCGATTTTTTATCAGTGTTGTTTTCGAATATTGGCAAGTTTGACTATAAGCAGTGTCCACTATCACCCTGTGACACAATGACTATTCACGCATTTGTCCAGCCGTTATATTCGGCCTCATATTTTATCGGATAAATTTTGTCTCTAATTAGCGCCGCTGAGCGGCCCAGTGAGAAAACGGCATTACTCCTAAAAAGCATTACTCCTAAAAGTGCTCAACTTCACCACAAAAAAACATCTTGCGCTAAAACGCTCGGTTTTTCTAGGCAACATTGATTTCGTACCTACAGACAAAATTCGTCCGATAAAATTTGAGTCTTGTTATATTGTATATGAAAAAAAATCAATCAAAAAATCGGATGATGCAACAATGAAATATCTGCTGTATATGTTCTGTATTATGCCAAATGTGACAAGACGCAAACGCCACATTCTGAACAATTGCAGCAAGTATATCATTGTTACGACATCCTATTTTTGTTTGATTGTCATCATATAATGCAAAATACATACCCATTTTGGTTAGCAGTTAAATGTCTCCGCATATTTGGATTTGCATAACTTGGGCTCAAGTTGTTAGATTGTGTAAAAGAGGGAGTACTGAAACAAATTCAATTTAAATTCCTTCATCATAAATCAGTTAAATAACTTGGTTACCTTAATACAGCATGTGAGTGATTATGTTTATGTTTAGGTGTACCATAAGATATCTTCTTTCTATTCTTTCGAAAGGTTTCCAATTCTTCATTTTCAGAGTCGCTGCTAAAATTGACCACTGCCTGCTTTCTTTTGCTAATTGGTTTCTCATGTGGTATTTCATGTTTATTTTCCAAATCTGACAAATCACTGATTAACCCATCAATTTCAGTTATTTTCTGGAGCGACCTTGGAATGTTTTTTTTATCTCTTTGCTCGAGACTATTAGAAATAATTTCGCCATCAGAACTTGATAAATCACTTCCATTGATGAGTATTTGTACATTTTTTTTTATTACTTGATCCCGTAATGTTATTATTCGTTGGTCTGTACTGTGGTCGGTAGTTGGGCTAGAACTGCTTTCCGCTAATACTATTTGCAAAGTCGTCTCGGCATCAGAGTATGTCTCTGAAATAAAACGTAGTTTACTTATATTTATTACTTTTAATAATCGCATAGTCAAAACAGAACCCTATTATTTATGTAGTAGGATATCAATGCGCCGCCCTATTTTTGCTTTACTCTGTTAGTATCCAGAAACATAAAAAAATTATTTTTATTTTCAATTGTATAAAATAACTTTCACAGTTATTTTAGTTGTGTTCGAAAATTATCATGTGCCTAAGGTACAAAAATTTAATGATTTTAAATCACACTAGTGCAAATAACTTGATTAATGACCAAAGTAAGACACACTATATCAATAACAAAAGCTGTTATATATTATATATGCGAAAAACTTATGGATTTACTTAAAGACTTTGAAACACATCATGTATTTATATGTAGTAATTTGAAATTTAGAAAACTTGAATCATAGACATGACTCATGAGTAAAATTTTATGATGATAAAATTTAATTGTTTATAAGTAAATCGAGAAGTAAATATAAATGAAAAAAAAAAAGAAAAACATACCTGCAGTTCTGTGAATCCGTCTGATTGAGTATTTGGTCCAAGTCTCTTTAGCCGGAGACAACGATTCAATCAATGTCTTTAACTGCTTTTCAGATAACACATTCTTTGGCCAATAACACCATGTTTTGTCATCAGAAAGCCATATAAGGGGAACAATACTAAATTCCTTTTTATTACTAAATTCAACCACTGCATACATTTTTTATAGCTGACTACAAATGACAATCTATGTAAAATATAAATAGTTTATTTTACTTTATAAAAGGAATGAAAACTTTGAAAAACATTTTTGAAGGTTAAACAATAGTTAAAAAAGTAAACTGCAACAAATAAGCAAAACGGTAATCAACCACCTTTATCATAAGGTATACAAATATGAATTATAGTAGTTTTTCCGCGGTAGTTTTCGATGGGACACACAGTATATTACTCAACTGTTGAGTAAAATTGAGCCCGTCAAGGCGATTTCAGTCTTCAGAAGATAGTTGAGATCTTTAACACTTTCCTCAAAAAACATAAATAAGGAATTAATTAATATTGTATAAAATTGTTTAAAATCAAATTCGAATTTTATTTAAGTTTTTTGACAATAGTATTCAATACTTCAACCCAACAAAGCTGGATATCTGGATATGTAGACTGAAATCGTCTTGACATGCTCTATTCAATAGTTCAATAATAGATGGTTTTAAAAAATTAAAAAAATTTATTTAAAAAAAACTATAAGTTTGGCCTGACACACCTTTTACCCTATATAAACTATAAATGTGCGATGGGAATAACAACAAAACCATTCTTATGTGGAAAAGATATAAATTTATGTATTATATCGTTTGTCAGTATTATGTCATATGGACAAACTCCACTGACGTAATAAATACCTAAGGCTGACGACAAAACAGGATAGGTGTAAAAGTTTTCTTTGTATCTGAAATATTGTCCAATGCATTTGTATACACCCTTCACCATGCAAATTTTTTTTATAACAAAATTTTTTTCTTTTACCAATACAACGTTATCTGGTATTCTGTTGGTAATAGTAAATTTTGAGCCAATAATTAATTTGCTACAAAAAAAAGACTCAGTGTTACTTTTATTTGTAATTCCACAAGGAATGTAAAAACTTCGTGATTTATACATATTGGGGAGTATTGTTAATAATTTTTGAAAATTCAACTATTCTGTGGTGAACTTGAGCCAGAGGTAAATTTTTTTCCTCTAATACTTTTCTTTATTTTGCCTAAGTGATTTTCAAAACGAAAGCAACTGTAATCTTCTAATGAACCATATTGTTGAACATCATCACATATGTGAAGTAAAGAATGTATATTATATACAACAAAGAATTTATCGTAAACCGTTTCGCTTTTAGTAACAAATTTTTTAATACATTTTCTTGATACATGCAAGTACGTTTTGATCAAATTATTGTTACATAATATATAAATTGCAACATGTAACAATAAAAAATGTTTGTAAATAGTAGAACTAACATTACTTTGCAGAACAACAATTCCGCAATAAAGTAGAAAGAAACGAAACTCCACAGCCTTCCAACGTTTAATATCTTTAAATGTTCTAATTTTTCTTCCAAATTCGCATGGAATATATTTTTTTATAGAAGATATTTTGACATTTATGTCAGCGACAGTCGACTTTGATAATTTAAATCGACGTTCACCTTCTAGCCAATAATTTATCAATCTTTTCATAACTCCTAAATAAATCATATGCATGGGATCTAGCACAAAATTTGTTACCAATCCTATATCAAGTTCAGTCAATGGAGATTGAGCTTTAATATGAGTATTAGGAATGTTTTCAATCACTAAAAAATTGTTATCGGACCTCATAGAAGCATTAAAGTTAATGGGATAATATCGTTTCTTGTTAGATTTGCAATATACGCTGGTAATTTCACAGCGTTCACAACCTTGTATACCTTGTATACCATTATGTCCTATAATTTGTTTAAGGTATGCTCTGGCCGGTGCGTCGCAACAAAATGCTTCTAAATGTACTTTAAAAGATTTATTTCTAACGATTAATCCTTCATTTCTTAGTATCTTAATCTCGTTTATAAACGGCTTCAAAAATGTCTCTAAAGGATTAGGCTTTCCAGTACCACAAAAAATTGCAATAAAATTAATATGGTTTTTGAAAGTTTTGCAATGCAGAAATATAGGCCAAAATTCTATAGCACTACTTTTATAAATTGGTATTCCATCTACATTAATGTCGACGTCAGCACGACAAAAAGGCATAACCGACTTTTGTATAATTTTACAGGAGAAACAAAATACCGTTATTTAACAAACTCGGATTATTTGAAGCCTAATTTTCCAAAGAATCATAAAATTGTGTTGCCTTAAACTATGGAACTTAAAATATGTTGCCGAAGAAAGTAAAATAATGGTTTTATTGATCATTTTGGTGCTTAGGTCATTTAAGGCAAAGCAATGCATCAAAATTGGCGCTTGAGTCTTTTTTTTAGGCGCTTAGGGATACGTGGTTTTAGAAGTCTGGGCGCTTAGGAATCACATAAGCCTTACATTTTTATCTGTTGCAAATAATAACGGCGGTTAGGCAGAACATTAATTATCTTTATTACTTTCTCAAATTAAGGTACAAAAATATTGTAATTAAATACCTAATTACCACATAATTTGTCTTAAACTAAGTAATAAAGAACCGAAAGAACAGAAAAGGTTTATTAAAACCTGTAACTAAAATAAATGACTTATGGTTTTATGCATTAACACAACCAATTAAACAAAAATGACTGATGTGCTGATTATAAACTTAAAATAACAACTCAAGTTAAAAAACATCAAAACTCCCTATCTTCTACATCGGACTGCGGTAATTCATCACGTACTGTTTCTGAAGATGATAAAGATAGATACTCAGCATGATACTGTTTTTTTATCACTAGTTTATCACATAATTTAAGTAGATCTTTTAATTTGTTTGGATTAATCGACAACTCTGAAACATATAATCTATCGGGAAATTGCGTTTTTTTCGAAGGCCAAGAAAATTTGGAAAATTCTTCGTCGGGCAAATAGCTTGTAGCAATAAATATTGCGTTTAAGTCAGACTTTAAAACTTTTGCACGTTTTATGTCGGTAATTTTTAAATCACAGCCATTTTCGCTTCTAATTTTTTTTGTACTAGCAACTGACTTCCAGTCTAAAAAATCTTCATAGTGAACGGGAAATACATATTATGGTTTTGGATGTCTCCTAGCATTTATTATTAGAGTAGTCCATTCAGATGGCGCCTGAACGTTCATTTTAGAAACATACTTTTCAATAACAGCGTGAACACTATCAACAGGCATGTAAGTATGTCCAGCAACTAAGTATGTAATTCCAATTTCCTGTATGCAGCGAGATGTCTTTAAAAAAAATAGAAACATTGTCAAAATGATCATCACAGTATAATCGTATTTTTCTGTATCTTCCTTCTTGGTCAACTTGTTGTAAGTAATTGTAAAGGTGTGTACAAATTTCGTTGACTCCGCGTTTGCCATCTTTCTCTCCCCATATATAACAAAGGCCATTTTGGGTTTTACTTTCATAGACAGTAAAATTATATACAGCATACTTTCTGGAAAACCCGTACATCATGTTAGGTCCATGCGGGGTGGATAAAACTTTTTGTAAATCAAATGACCCCACCAATAAACCGTCTACATTGGAGTCGCTTTGATCCTTTAGAAAAAGTTGCTTGGCGTCATTTTTCTCTTTCTGATGATTTAAATATTCAGTTTTGTCAGCTTCTGTTTTTATCTCGTCGGAAATGTTTTTTTTATTTTTCGCATTTTTGGCATTTGTCTTTCCGAGGAATGTGAATGCCAATATTGAACTCGGAATGGAATAATTTTCTAAAGGAAGACAGGCATAAAGGTATTTTACCCTCTTCTTGGACATGGTTAACATAGGATCTATACAAGTTGGCTATGCTTTTCACTTCTGCTGGCAAATATAATTTATTGGAAGACGAGCGGCAATAATGCGAAGGTACTGCTGGCAACGCTCTAATAAATCTCCTAAAGTCATCCAATTGAATGGTCGTGGCCTTATGTCTTGGTTCGTGTCTACCCCTGTTATCCTTAATCTCTTCTACTTTTCCTTTAATTGAACTCCTAACCAACTTGTGGGAAATGTTTAATGTCGCTATAAAAAATTGCAAACAAACACGCAATTGAATTCCATCTTTAACAAAAAAGTATTGATAAGTCAGTCCTCGTCTTGAGTGTTCTTTTAGAGTGCGCTTTCTTTGGACTGGTACCACATTGACGCATCCGTTAATAAAACCTCGTTTTTCTTCCACTGCCTTAAGACTCCAGAAAAGCTTGAAAAAAAGCGTTGCACTTATTATTGCATTTTTTCGATTGCGTTTATTTATTTCTATTTTCCTCTCTTTGCGTTTTCTTTTATTTCCTCTAATGTACTCTCTTTGACTTGAGGTACTGGATTTCAAAGATTCTTCACCACTGTAGCCTGTAGAACACTCCCAATTATTGTCTTCTAATACTGGATAATTTTTTCCTTTATTGTCAACTCCGTTCGTACTTTTCTCCGAATCGCTACTCGTACTAGAATAATCAACCAACTTTTCTTTACTGTTTCTCGTGGTTTTATATTTGTAATAATACTTGGATTGTAAATAATATTTTCAGCCTTCTGGATTTCGTCGTTATCAGTCTCAATATTATTTTCCAGTAAAAAGTAGTCATTGATAATACTGTCACGTTTAAGGGTGCGTAGTGCGGGATGGTAGAGAAACAACCTAGGTCACAGGCAAGCCTCGTTTATTATAAAACAATGTAAACTAAACACTTAAGAGGGGTTATTCTTCGTGTCGTTGAGCGCATGGAAGTTCGGGGAGGGTGAGTTTGGTTTTAGCCCTTCAGCTACACCGTAAAGGGGCACGCAAGGTGTTCTTGTACGATGTGACCAAAGGACCAAGTGAACAACTGACAGGGTTAAGGGTTCTAACGGTCACTTCAAGTTGCGAGAGAACCCTTCTCTTTTCAGCCTGGGATCCTGAGAGGGTAGCGAGCCGACCCACCACTTCAAGTTAGGGAATGTTGCTCGCCGACCAACCCGGAGACCAGTCAGTGACCTCCCTCTGGGGAAGACCCCAGAGTTCGGTGCCTTAGCCGAGCTACGGTGCATCTTTTATACTCGTCAGCTAACCTCATTACGTTAACCTTGCTGACTATGGTGGTTACTGGGTGTGGCCCGTAACTACTAACACGGGTGTGACAATACTGACATCATTTTCAATTAAAGAGTCGTTGATGCAATTAACATGAGTCCCACTAAAATTTCCACAATAGTTTTTAGGATGAGAATAGTTTTGTGTATCAATATGCAAGAGCCATTCATCAATTTTGTGATTGTAATCGTTGTCTAATATCAAGACATCATTATTTAAAGCCTCTATTATATCTGGCACATTTTTTTCTTCATCTGCTTTGCTTTCCTGATTAATTTTCTCCGCCAAAAACATAATTTTCATTGACCGGTTTCCAAACTCCATCCTAAAAAACAATTAGGCGTAAACGACACAGTTTTTCTAAAACAAAACTGAGTTGGCCCAAATAATTTTTTCTAAAAATGCACACAACGGTAATATTGCAACTTATTAAATGTACGTAAATTTTAATGTAAATTTACTTTTTCTTCTGTAACAATGCAAAAATTGACATTAACAAATTGCATTATGCTCTTACGGATGAATGGTACTTAGGCCTTTCATAAATAAATAACAAAAAGACTTAACTACCAAATGGTAATTTTAAGTGACTGGTATCAGTTTTACATTTGCGAACTAGGGAATTCCTAATTCTCTATGCAGGATACTACCTAAAAAAATAAACCTCAACTACTTGCCTGGTCTAAATTAAAAAAAAAACACCACCGGGCGTAAGCGACGTTAATGCCTTGGGTTTCAGGCGTTTACTAATTTTTTATCTAGTCCGGTTTCGACGCGAGTTGTCGCTTACGTACTAAATACTCATTTTTAACAGTTTTCTAGTATTCCGGCGTGTATGACAGTTTGCAGGAAGGCGTAAACGCATTTTTTGAATTGTTTGATAAAATAAAATAATTATTCGATTTTTGGCGCTTCCGCCTTTTTGTCGTGTCGACGTCGATATTGTGCACCCGAGCATCCACTGTGACGTCACCCGGCGTATCGCATTGAGGAAAGAAGTTCCGCTGATAGACATCTTGGATCTGTTATGATGTCACATGCCAACTTGTCACTTTGCTGTTGTTTTGTTGTATCAAAAAAAATTACATGCAGCTGAAATAATTATTGTATTTTTATTACAATAATCCAATACTTGGCGAAGATTCTTCACTAAATTCAAGTAAATGTATATTTTTCAATGGTGATAATGCATACAACGCCTGCTAGCACAGGTAAGATTACAATTGCAATTTCATACCTAACCTGAATAAATTCTGCTGATGCAATCACTTGTATACATTACTAAAAATTTTTTTAAGGGTGGCTTAACTAACAAATTGGGAATATTTCACAGATCTGTATCCTGTATATGCTGAATACTTCACTAATTTTCCATGTGGATGAGAAAAATACAACTTTTATGAAGAAATTGACCTAAGCGAAGAACAAATTACCCACTAAGAAGATTGCAACATATCAATCAAGTTGAAGAGTGAAATTGTGTGCAATGGGTTTAACTACTTACATTAGAATAGTGAATAAAAAAGCAAGTTTTAAGTCAGTATATTGATTTTACTTAAATTAACGTTCAAATGAAAACCAATGCAGTTTTCATAATTGTTTTATGTTTAATAATTATCATTATACACTTTAGTAAACGGCATTGCTCAACATTGAGTTAATATGTATTATACAATGTCTTTGTAAAGTACATACTGCATAAATTTGATGAAATGGAAGGGACTTAAGCCTAGTTTATAAAACAAAATTTAATTTTAGATATAGTATTAATATTAGGACTAAGAATAGAATCAATGCTTATTACGGAAGAAATTTATAAAAAAAAAAATTTAATTTTAGTATTAGTAATAACTGAATTCACTTAAAAACCAACATTTTTTATGGCTAATACTAAAATTAAATCTTTTTCGCACCTGCAGTATGGTTAACCTGGCATTGACAGATGAATATTATCACAAAAGTGATAGTTTTTAGGTACATGATTTTATTAACTTTTTCATTTTTGTTTTGGGTTCCCGCTTAAAGCTACAACTTTTTATTTAATATTTACTAAATATGTACTGGCAGTTGTCAAAATGAACTCTATGGACTGTTACAATAACCAAGAGGGTTTATTATCTTTTTACATTTTTTTTTTAAATGTCATACATAATTTTTGGGGATGTTAAACTGACTTCTTGGAAAATTATTGGTTTCAAATTATCAATATTTACAGGACAATTGTGGTACAAATTGCATGGAACAATACTTAGAATTGTTTGTTTCCAGAATCCAAATTATACAATAAAAGAAGTGTTGCTATTTAAAAGATCAAAAATATTTTAAATACCCAGTTTTTGGGCCCTGTATAATTCCAATTCATATAACACAAGCAGCAGTTAATAAAATTAAAAACATAGGGGTCCGAGAATTTTTGTGAAAAGGTAGTCTTTTTAATTTTATTGAACTTAGGCAGTATGCATGTTACAAAAGCACTGTATGTGTAATGTTATCTAAATGCATGTTTAAAGGAACAGTAATAATCTAATTCATATAAGTGTCAATTCTTCAGATCAAATGATGGCTACGAAATTACTTCTATGATACAACATTTGCTTATCTAGTACCATGATTTTAAATCAAACATACAAGGTGTTACAAATTCGATGCATTAGCATTGCTGTCTCAGAAAGTATAGTTGATAGAGCTTTAGTTAAATGGAGGCAAAGTTGCGCATTTTATTGCTAAATAATTTGATAAAAAGAAATTCAAAAAAGTTTCATTACATCCGGAGATATCCGACAAAAACCGGAAAACTCAAATTTCTATTTTATTTTTTTACCTTTTTAATCAATGGCACCTTCTGGAGGCACTTTTTTATGCTTTTCAAGAAAATAGTTTTAGTTGTCAGCTCAGACATTACTTTTTTAGATACCAACATCAACTTCAAATTTTCAAATACAGACCTCAACTTTTTATTTCATTTTTTAGTAGCCACAGACCTTCTGAAACTAAATATGTGTCACACTTGTCAAAAAATATACCTAGTGTACTCGTATTATGCACTTGGTATGTTAAGATTTAAAAAAAAAAATAAGCAATTGAATTTGATATGTTGTCATAATGAGTAGATAATTTAGTTTTATATAATTTAATAATAAGGTTTATTGCTTCTTCGAAAAAGAGAGAGTTTCTTATGGTACTTTTCATTTATTTAAAAAAAATATGTTTTTTGTTAGTTATTTATTTTTCGGATACTTACATGTTTGAATTCGAGGTTGAGTTTTGATGAAACAGCTTAATCATATCAATAGCTATTTATGTAACCAGTTACGAAAAGATCGATTTTGTGTAACGAATGAATGTTTGTAGGGCGAGCGCAGCGAGGTCCTACAATTTGAATGAGTTACACATACAATAAGATATTTTCGAAATGTGTTGCATACATAATTTTTTCTAATTTTGACCAAAAAGCGGTAAAAACTATCTTTTAAAGTGATTTAACCCAAATATTCACTTTCATAGCACCTTGTATAGACTGTGACAACGACATGTTATGATGGATGTCGCCCATATGTTTCTACGGAAATGCATAAAAACAGGGAGTGATGAAATGAACTTTTCATAACTAGTTACATAAAGTGATACTTTTCGTAACTAGTTACAAAAAGTAAAACGTTTTGTCACTCTAATCAGTTTTGAAAAGTGTCACTTTATATGCCAAAATTAGAAAAACTAAATTATTTACTCATTATGATAACATATGAATTTCAAATGCTTATTTGAAAAAAAAAAAAAATACCTAAGTACACTAGGTATAATTTTTTGACAAGTGTGGCACATCATTATTTTCGGGAGGTTGGTAGCTACTAAAAAAACGAAATCGAAAGTCCCAGTCCGTATTTTAAAATATTAAGTGGATGATGGTATCTAAAAAACAAAACGTTGTAGCTAAATACAAACATTATTTTCTTAAATAGCATAAATTAATGCCTCCAGAAGGTGCAATTGATTTTCCAAAATAATCAATAATAAAAGGGTAAAAAAATAAAATTGAGAAATTTGATTAATTGTTTTTGTTGGATATCTCCGGATGTAATAAAATAATTTTTTTTTTACCAAATTATTTAGCAATAAAATGCGCAACTTTGCCTCCATTTAACTAAAGCTCTATCAACTAAACTTTCTGAGATAGCAATGCTAATGCATCTAATTTGTAACACCCTGTATTTGTGCAGCTGCAATGTTTTTTTAACAATCCAATACCTAATGAAGTTCAATTTTTTGATATTTTGATTATTTGAGATTACCATTTTCTATAAATATGGTCTCAGATGGAAAGTAGTGCATTCATTCTGTGAAAGTAGATTTCTAGTTTCTACTTCAATGTAAAAAATAAAAAGTAAAAAGTGGATATTGTGCAGCCCGAGCACCCTACTGTGACGTCACGGGGCTTATCACTTTGAGGAAACAAATTCAGCTGATTAAGCCATCTGTTGTTATGTCAACTAAAGTTTGAATTGTGAATTTTTCACTTTGCTTTTGTTTTTATTTTGTTATGTCAAACAGATTCCCATGCAGCTAAAATAGTTATATTTTTAACTTTTATATAATATTTCAATAATAGTTGAAATTTGTATAATTTCTAAAATCAAGTAAATGTATATTTTTTGAAGGACATAGAGCCTGCTGGTCCAAGTAAAATTACAATGCCAATTTCAAACTCAACCTAGATATTTAACCCTGCTGATGCATCATTATTACACATTTTTTTCGTCTGGCATTTTTTAAGTATAGTTCAAGTAACAAATTAGACCTATCTTACAGATCTGTATCTGGTATATGCTGAATACTTCACTACTTTTTCATGTGGGTGAGAAAGCATAACTTTTCTAATGTAATTTGTTCTAATGTAGTACTAGAAGTACTACATTAGAACAGTGCATAAGCAAGTGCATAGAGCAAGTTTTAATGTTAGTCAACTATTTTTACTGAAATTGACATTAAAATGAAAAGCATTGCAGTTTTCATTATTATTTTACGTTAACACAATAATCTCAACGATATCATTATTTACTTTGGTAAATTGCATTATTGAACGTCAAATCAATATGTACTATTTTTAGTGTCTCTAATCTAAAAGCATGTTTAAAGTAATAGTAATAATGAGGTAGTTTGCAGTGAGTACAAATGATGAACTCAAGACACCGCTTGTAGGAGACATCTTCTATCTTATGAGTACTATGATTATCAAGCAAACACTTGTGTAGTTGCAGTGTTTTTAAAACCAAGTAAATTCTTCTGAATTTTTAGATAATTTGATTATTCAAGCTATTCCCTTTCTATAAATAATATCTCAGATAGACAGGAATTAAAATTAAGGTTGATTTGATTATTTTAATCAGAGTAAACGATTTGGGTAGCTACAAAAAGTATCTTGTAAAACTTGTAAAACTGTGACAGTCCAAATTGTCTTTGTTTTATAATGTATATTATTGAATTTTTGATTCATCAGAAAGACTTGTTACATCTAGCGTGCACCGTTTTGTGATCTTTGTTTTTTATAAGCTATGTGATAATATCAGTTTTAATTTAGGCTGGGCAATTTTTTTTAAAACAAAAATTAGAAAGGTTTTTTTTTTGTTTTGACTATGCAGGGTGGATTTTTTTTTTGACTATGCAGGAGTTAATAACATTGTGGTTTAAGCAGTTCAATAAAAAATCGATTTATCTCGAAAACCGTTTATTTTATCAAAATAAAAGAAGAGTACAATTTTTCGATAAAAATATCAAGTAGTATACATTAATGGCGTTTGCAGCTGAAAATAATGACAGCCGTCTTAATAATCTATATGAACAAATCGTATTATTTTGACCTCCTCTGTATGCTCCCGAGAGATTGTCATATAGTTATGGGACACCCTGTATAAAGGGTGTTACAAATTCGATGCATTAGCATTGCTATTTCAGAAACTATTGTTTATAGAGCTTTAGTTAAATGGAGTCAACGTTGCGCATTTTATTGCTAAATAATTTAGTAAAAAAATTCAAATTTTTTTATTACATCTGGAGTAAATTCCAAAATAATCATTAATAAAGTGGTAAAAAACAAATAGAAATTTGACTTTTTCGGTTTTTGTCGGAAATCTCCGGATGTAATAAAAAGTTTTTGAATTTTTTGTTAGGTATTTAGCTGAAATCGGTTAAAACACGTTGACGTTTTTTATGTTCTTGTCGTAATATTATTTTCTTTGTTTCAGATATTCTCCCGGTGAAGCGAGATGCATAAAAAAGTCGTACAGGATAATGCTGGAATTCTTATTTATTTTACTAATAAACTAAAAATTGGGGCGCGGGTTGTGTGTAGTTTTATTTGCTATTTCGATTTGCTGTTATGCCATATGCAGCATTTTCCTATCCACAATATTTGGCAGCCTAATTTTTATTTAATGTCCGACTAAATGGGGATGTATTAAAAGAATTGTAATTCCTTTAAATGTCAATCTACGCATGGCGAACTGAGTAACTGTGCAGAAGTTGACATTGGAATTGAACCAGACCAGCAATCAGTCATTAATATCTATCAAACGTACAATTTATTTTTCAACTGATTAACATCCTACAGCAAAATTAACTTTTTGTGTCTCCCAGTTCCGAATTATATCGAAGAATCAACCTTTTATTACGTGTGTTTTCTAAGAACGAGCCAGAGCCATGTTTATTATTAGAATTTAAAAAAACGCGTTTTTTAATGTGTATACAAACTTAGAGCGTGTTTGAAACACTCTTTGAGAAGTAAATATAAAATCAATCTTTTCACATGACTTGAGTCATGATCCGAGATATTGGTTGGGACTTTCAAACTCAAATTTTTACACTCAAAAGTATACACATTTTTTTATTTTGTACCTTCCTTGCGATTAATCTCTTGAGTAAAACTTTTTCTTTCCAACTACGCCTTTTTTTTAAATTTCAGTTTGATGTTTATAAGATGTCACATATTTTACTACGGATTTTTTGAAATCTGTGATCTGGATGGTTTCTTGTTCATTTTGTTTGTACAACCTATATGCATTCGCCATAGATGTGGTCAAAAGTAACTCGAAGGCGACTATCTGATCAGATAGATCGACAGATTCCTTAGCCCTGATATAATCCCAAACAGCTTCAGGTTTTAGTTTTACCCCTCTTGTGACCTCTCCTCGATAATTTTTTCCGTATGTTTACTTGACATCATAAAAACATTTATGTTATCTTTCCAATTTATGAAAATTAGACCCTCCTTACTCTGCTGCGCAAATATTTGACCCTTTTGGAGTTTCTTTAATACAACTGCTTTTGGCAGACCACATTGTCTTTTCCTACCGTACTTACTAAAGGAGTATCTGAATCGATTATGATGAATGCTAGTGTACCAGTTATCGGTTACAACTGTTCTGCCTGCATTTGAAAACGTCTTCAGCTAGGTCCATGACAATTCCAATGTGGTGTAGTTCTTAAACCATTATTCTATTTCAAAGTGAAAATTTTAGGTAACCCTGTTGAAAACGCCTAATTAAACCCAATAAAAAAATTGCCTATAAGGTTTAATAAGAATGGATGTGTGTATTGGAGACCTGAGTTTGATAAAGTTTCTATGAGGATTGGATCATTAAATCGTTTGTTTCTATCAGGAAATATTTATTAGTTTTAGTAGCTTTTAGTATGCATTGAAACTGGGAGGTCACAACAAACCTAATAAGATTTAACAAGTGTCAATTAGAAGTACTATTGGTTTCTACAATAAATCTCTAGTAAGCTATACTGGGGATATAGTGTTTTCTGAATTATACTTTATTAGTTTCAATGGGTTTTAGTTTGTCATTATTGCTATTGGAATTTATTAGCCTAAATTGGAACAGTATCTAATAACTTATTTCAGATAGTTTCAATAGGCTTTCCTATTGTTTGATTTATTGGAAAATTTATAGTGCTTTTGTGATGTTTTAATTAATTTTTTTTTGTCTTCAGCTAATTAAATTAGTTTTAATAAAAATGAGTTGGAAAAACGTTTGTTACAGACTGCAGTTATCTTAATGCCTTCAAAAGGAGCATCGGTGTGTATCCTAGTAAAAATCAATTTCAAATGACGTTATTATATTTTCCAAGTTTGCAAAAAAAAAATTAATTCAATTCATCAGCCAGAGCATCTACTTCAGACTCCTCCCTGAAACAAAAAAACTTGTTAAATAGAACTTGCAAATATAAAATGTTTCATATGTACAGGGTGTTGCATTTTCGATAGTTTTACGGGTACAGGGAAAACGGTATTAGATGGAAAAAAGTAGCATACGTGTTCCGATCTTATTTTTTTTGAGCTGAGACGACTGGCGAAGAGTGGGCTGCGCAAACTTCTTTTGTATCAAAGTTACGGGGTTTTAAAAATTGGTCATTTTTGAACCTCCTCTGTATTTAATTTGTTATAAAACTTATTACAAAAAGAAAAACAGTTTTCCGGTACAACTTTTAACATAGAATCCAATGACGTAGTCAGATTTTTTTTCTATTACGTTTTAGTTTTTGTTATTTACATATGTATGATAGTAACATAGTAAAATTTTCATATTTATTTTTTTTTCAAAAAACTTCACTCAAAATATGACGNGNCCGANTATACGTNTNAAGNCGGCTNCGGNNANTNGNCNGCGNGGCATAGATNAGGAGGCGCACGTTNTACTAGTANNAAGTTCNGCNNGGAGATTCCCTCCTGNCTACNNGCCATCNCACNCNTNTNGCACCCTNNNNGNANANGNCGGCCTNTGNACGNNANGTGGCNCCNGANTNNANTNGGAGGNGGGGTACACNANCTTCAANNGGCGCTNGACTAANTNNTTACAGTNTGNAAATTTNAGGTGACATACGTAGCCATNNNGCCTTTTGCGTAATCNGCNCNNGGTNCNTNGAGNGTGTCCAATGACGCACATNCTTNAANCCTAGTTCACTTGNCTANTCNCTCATAGCCTNAGNTCCGTGGATTNGCTTCAANCNGNTCTCTGTAGGAAGGTNTGNNCGNGGNCTGTANGNANCATAGTGGNCTTTCCCCTANCNTNNGACATTGATNACCGANAGGATCNGAGGNAGANTGGACCNCCGTTNNNCNTNATTTTTATATTTTATTAGGAAAATAAGTGTGTTTGTGTCATTTCCTACAAATTTTTATTGAACAAATAGTTTTATAAAAATGATGAGTCAATAGAGCCCGTTTTATGTGCCTGATTTTTATGTACAATTGTAACTGGATTATATACATTTAAAAATAAAACCAAAACCTACGTTGTTTTCAATTTGTCAATGACGTTGAGAATTACTTTATTTTACTAGTACTATTAGGTCTACTTGTTTTTATTAGGTTAGGTTAGGTATTATTGTAACTCGTATTGGGTGTTTTCAACCACGGAGTATATAGCACTCATAACAAAAATAATTGTAAAGTAGGCGTCGTGACATAAGATGGACAATGTAATAGAAAGTTTGACCCTTACACTTTGACTCTTGCCATATACGCCCCACAAAAAAGACGCCAACAGTGGACAATTATACCTTCACTAAAACTGATGTTTGAAAATAATAATTAAATTTATAAAGATTTGTGTAAAAGTATAAACCTGTTTTCGTTTTAAATTATGTTACTTTATTTGCAAATAAGTACACAGAACGTTAAAGATATATATTTTTCGCGTTTCTATCACCTCCATAATTTTTTAGTAAATTTCCGAGTCGACACTACTAGATTATAAGTTGATGCACAAGCCGTTGCGCTAGTCACCTAGTGCTTTAACTGAAAGGAAAATACCAGGTGTCCAAGAGCACCCTGGACATAGGATATTAACATGGGAAAACGGTTTTGTTTTTTTTGCGCCTGTACGGTTGATTTGATTGAAAAATCGTATTAATGAAAGTTGTAGTACCTATCACGGACTAGTTTTCTGTATTTTTTTCGGATCTCTAACTTGAGCCCTTTCGTCATAAAACATGAACAAAAATGAGAAAATTTAAACTTTTGGCCTGCACTGTATAGGCGGTTGTCGGGCAACGGGTAAACATTTCATTGTTGGTGGTACGGTTGCTCGACAACCGCTTATACAGTGCAGGTAAAAAGTTTAAATTTTCGCATTTTTGTTCGTGTTTGACGACGAAAGGGCTCAAGTTAGAGATCTGAAAAAAAT
Organism: Ips nitidus; assembly: GCA_018691245.2. Lineage (NCBI taxonomy): Eukaryota > Metazoa > Arthropoda > Insecta > Coleoptera > Curculionidae > Ips > Ips nitidus. The sequence continues at coordinate 3,606,123 of CM042797.1, read as the reverse complement.
ACAGAAAATTAGTCCGTGATAGGTACTACAACTTTCATTAATACGATTTTTCAATCAAATCAACCATACAGGCGCAAAAAAATCAAAACCGTTTTCCCATGTTAATCTCCTATGTCCAGGGTGCTCTTGGACACCTGGTATATAGTATAAGTATAAAAAATACAATGCCTACTTGGTTTTTTTCCATCCACCATTGTTTATTTGAACAGACCAAGCCTTCGGTGCTCCGGCTTTTCTCATGATCTCTCCAGAGTAGGATGTATAATACTAAGAAACATAAGATGTTATAAAATAAATGATCAATATTACATGAAAAACATTCTTATCAGTGATATTTTAAAGTCGAGCGCAAATGGGCTCCTCTCTCCCCTACACCCTTTCCAATCCCATCCACCGATTTGTTAAAGTCGAACGCAAAAGGGCTCCTCTCTCCCCTACACCCTTTCCAATCCCATCCACCGATTTGTTAAAGTCGAACGCAAAAGGGCTCCTCTCTCCCCTACACCCTTTCCAATCCCATCCACTGATTTGTTAAAGTCGAACGCAAAAAACGGTTTACGGCTTGAAATTTTGACAGAGTTTACAAATAAAATTTTCCGGTTCAGTAAATAAAGAATCGTAATCATAAATGCAATTTTGATGCCACCACCGGTTACACATTTCACACAATAAAGATTTTGAATTAGACTCATTTGTATCATTGCCGCATTTTAGGCATAACTTCATATTTCCTGCAGAATTAATAATAAAATTTTGAATTTCGAGTCTATATATATTTGCATCAAAAATGTTTGAATTTATACTTTCTTGTGATAAATAACATTTACTTATATATATGAGAAATACTCCACAATTATACGAATCTTTTTGCTGAGGAACTGCAATGCTCTCTAAACGTATTTTGTTGGTTTTCTTATGTGAAGGAAATTTTTATTAAATATCTGTATAAAGTGCTCGAATTCATTTTTTTTCTCAATTTTTTCTTTGAGGTTACTAGAGTTTTCTGCCGAATTTAAATAATGAAATGTCCCTTTTTGAAAATTTACGTACACCAAAGTCCAGTGCTGGCCTCTCTGGTTTATAGGAATTAAAATTTCTGTGGCTTTTTCTAATAATGCCAAGTTTGCATCTTTTGCTTTGGGTATAATACCTTCAGAGTTCTGCTGAGGAAATATAGTCGTTGCTTCGTACCAAGATAGCACAGTAATGTTAGAATTTAATTGAATTTTATATTGTTCCAAAACTAAGTCTATAGCAATATTATCCAGCCAGTATATGTCAGTATTCATCTCGTCCGATTGAGGTATTTTTAAAGTTGAAAAACTTTCGTAGTTAATAAAATTGATGCCTAAAAACCTGCTACTTTGAAACTTGCTCACTACAAAATTAATATTGATGTTTTGCTGATAATATCTAATGTCATTTACAAGCCCATTACATAAAAAATTTTAAATTTGTAAAATCGTTTAATTTGCTGAAATCTTTTTGCTTAAGATAAATTTTACTGTTAGCTGCCTTATAATACGAACCAATCTTCTTTATTCTTTTAGACCAACTTTTCTATATGTTCCTTTCGTTTTCTTTTATTTTACACCGCACGATTTTCTACTAATCTGAAATTGTACCGTCCGATGTGTAGCCAAAACATACTCCCGTACTTTCCTACAAAACCTTGAAGGTTTTTGTCGCAGTTGTTTCTGAAGGATTTCATTTTTTAAGTAATTAAAATAATTTTCTATTGGCGCATTCGACATTCGCGGTTTTTACTATAATTGCCGTCCACAAAGGCAAATAAGTAACGTATCTTTTTAATAGAATATTTAAAAAAATCGGATTTATAATATTTATTCAGATTATTAACGCCATCGTTCATATAGTTTTTGAAATACCCTCTCTAATTGAGGAAAAGTTCAAAAAGAACTTCGATTTACTATAGAAATTATCTCTTTGATCAAAAATTGTTGATTTTTCGGCTTCGTCTGAATAAATTTCATCTTTTAGATGTACGTGCGAGTGGACGTTAAGTTCTAATATACATTTTTCTGCGTTTTCCACTGATAAGCAGTTAAATTTCGAGTCAAGTAAAATGGTGAGGTATTCAAAAAACATTTCTAACTCTTGAATGTTGCTCATGGTGGTCATTGAGGCTAAAGTTTCTTTGAGTAAATTCCTAACATTTTTTTCTTTAAAATGTTCATTTACTAATGATAAAAAAATCATATGGGCGCAACATAACTGTATTGGAGTAATATTGCTGTTAATAGAAATATTTTTGTAACTTAATTCATAACAATAGTTAATGTACACTAAAAGTGTCTGTTCATTAAACGAATTACATACGGCATGTATTTCCGCAAGAGAAAAATCTGTTACTATTCGATCAAAAATTGGCCACCTATTTTTAAATTTAAGCCAATAACTTTTAAATTTTAATAACCAGTTACCTATTGAATTGGTATCATGAGTGGACGAGATTAATTCGATCACTGGACATACGCATCTGTTACCCAATTTGGCCGATCCGATTTGAATAACACCGGCGTAGTATAATATGCGCTTCTCGGTTTCGAACCCTTCAAATATAGATGGCTGTCTTACTACAGTTCCAGTGGCGTCAAGAAATAAAACTGTTTTCTTATTTTCTGATTTTTTCATTTCGTAAATTATCATTTCATTTTGTGTTCCTTGCTAAGTATGTATACAGTTAGTGGTTCGCAGTTAGTAAACTGTATATACTCTCTATGTACTCTACTAGCAGATGAATGTCTATTTTATCGTCATCGTCCCGGTCTTTCCTTCCTTTAAATTCCGATTTTTTATTTTTTATAAACACTATCAGATTTTATTCCTTGCAGATTTTTTGATTCTAATAATGTTGTATCCGCAACAAGCACGTTTCGCATTCTTATCTGAACCATATTTTTATCAGAATACAGTTTTCCAACTAAATTTCATTTCAACTCCTCTTACTTGTCGCGTTAAGTTATCCGTGTGTGAGAAATTAAACGAAGAACTATATACCTTAAATTCGTATAAACCGGTCACTGTAGGGTTAATTAAATTGCAAACAACTTTAAATGTTTTACAAGAGTAATGCCCGCAATACCCGTAAACTTTAATCGATTTTTAAATTAATTCGATAAGATTTACTATAAAAATGACACGTGCTATTGACTTCTTTTATTTTTTCCTTTAGAAAATACACATAAACACCTTCTTGAAATTTTAACTGCCCCGTTGCATCACACATAAATGTCATTTCTTCGAGATCGCATTTGGAAACAAAAAAAACTCCCTTCAAATATAGGACAATTAAAAGAAAATTTTCGAGAAACTGTTTAAACTTTCATTTGAAGGATTTAAAAATATTTTTTGTAGTTTGAGGTAAAATTTTGACAGAAATTTGAATTTTTCCGTTGTACGTCAAAGAATGTTTTTTCCGCATATTGCGGCACGTCAATTTCGTCATCCGTGAGATAATTATTTTCCTGTCTCTCTTTTGCGCAAAAAATGGGTACCCTTTTCAACAATTTCCGATTTTTCTACAATTTCTGTTCCCGTAATAGTGCTTGAAAAAGTTTCTTCGTGCAATATAAAAAACAACCTAATTTTCCCTGAATTTTTAAGCAAAACCCGTTTAACATTTCTACGATATTCGTACGTGTCCGCCCCGTAAGTATCAATAGCAGCTTGTCGCATTATTTCAGAATCTAATGACAAGTTGCATGCATCACTGTAAGAATGCCCCGATTGACTAAACAAACGCGCGATTTTTTGAAAATCCGTTTTAATTTTACGAGAAGTCATATTAAAAACAAAATAAAAACACAGTCACAAAACATGCAATAATAAAAAACTACTACTACTTAGTAGACACTTTATGGCCAACCAAATACCAAACTCAAACACAAACAATAAAAAACTGTAAACATGCACAAACACACTGAACTTTAAAGTATTAACGAAAAAAAATCTACAATCTACTATCCACATGCAGGTATTAAAAACCAAATAAAAAAAAACTAATTATGATCTAAACGAAATACTCGTAAATCGTAATATCTAATCTACAAAATCGTGCAGGGTTAACTTGCGTATTTCCAAATATCAAAAATTTGAAATGCTAGAAAGTCGCTCTTATATTCGCTAACAAAACCAATTCAACCACTTTGTCAGATATATTCAGAGCAACTCTAAACTAAGCCTAAAAACGTTAAACAAAAGCATACCCACAAGACGTGAGGAAAAGAAATAAATAATACGATATGACTCTTATTCTTTCTAGACAATTTTTATAAGGCTTTGCCAATTTTTCGGCGGTTTCCAACGACTTCGGCTTCTTATACGTCGGCTTACATCAAAGAACACCGTCCTGGCCGTGTCTGGATCTAATGTAAACAGACATCACGCGTGAAAATAGAAAACGCTGAGCCTTGCAACAAGCTCCTGGTCAAAGAAGGCAATGTTGCAATACGAACGTACTTAACCACCAACTGAATTTCTTTCAAAAATGTTTTTTTTTACGATACATCCATAAAAAAAATTAGAGTCGGGCTTTCCAAGGTCTTCCAAGAATGTGATAGCTACATGTATCCTACTTTGAAAAATCCTTACTATTTTCATCCGCGCTCATTTAATTCACCTTACGTCCCTTAAAAGGGTCGGTCTTAAAAGTCGGCCTTTCAAAGGTCTCTCCAGAATGTAATAGATTATGATGTACACTAAGTCCTTTTAGTGAAAAAAAACCCCCAGCAACAGTCGATGTTCAACCCTTAAAAAATGTTTAAACAAAATACTTTGTTTATTTTTCTTAATATTTTCCATTGATTAACCCTCACTCCCTTAAAGTACCGGGCCTTTCTGAGTTTTTGACAGGATAATATTCCTTTATCTACCCTTAGTCGATTTAGTTCAGGTCATTTTTTTAAGGCACGAATGTAATTTTGTTTATCTCTTAACTGGGAATATTTCCCGAATAAATAAAATGTTTTGGTTTTGCTGCAACTATAGATTGCGCAATGGAGCTCAATGAGCAAGTTCCAAACCGTTTATTAATTTTTGTTGACATCGAGTTTGACATTTTTTGGTTATAAAAAGTCAAAAAAATGCGCATGGACAACAATTAGTGTACTAGCAATAGGCTCTACAACAATGCAGTCGTTAGAGATACGTACAGTGCAATTATCGAAATGCAATTATCACTTTAGAATGCAATTATCGGGGGTAATTGCACAAGTGCATAAAAATTACCGATAATTTTGCATGAAAACTTGTTATCTCTTAACTGCATGAGTTTATTTTCATATTTTTTTGGCGAAAGAGCCCGACACCGAAGGTGGAGGGCTTTTTTAGAAAAAAATATGAAAATGACCGAATGCAGTTTGCAAAGATAACAAGTTTGAACGCAGAATTATCAGGTCATTTTTAAGGCACGAATGTAATTTTGGGGAATATTTCCCGAATAAAGAAAATGTTTTGGTTTTGCTGCAACTATAGATTGCTCAATGGAGCTCAATGAACAAGTTCCAAACCGTTTATTAATTTATTGTTGACATCGCGTTTGACATTGTTTGGTTATAAAAAGTAAAAAAACTGACAAAAAAGACAACAATTAGTATACTAGCAATAGGCTCTACAACAATGCAGTCGTTATAGATACGTACAGTGCAATTATCGAAATGCAATTATCACTTTAGAATGCAATTATCGCTGTCATTCTGGTGAAAATGCACTGCTCATATGGGACATTTAACACATGAGGGAAATATTCCATTTAATTAACCCTCACTCCCTTAAAGTACCCGGCCTTTCTGAGTTTTTGACAGGATATTATTCCTATATCTACCCTTAGTCGATTTAGTGAAAAAAACCCCCAGCAACGGTCCATTTTCAAGCCTTAAAAACAATTTAAATTGTAAAATGTTTCTACTTTTTCCACCACCTCGCATTTAATTAACCCTCACTCCCTTAAAGTACCCGGCCTTTCAGAGTTTTTGACAGGATAATATTCCTATATCTACCCTTAGTCGATTTAGTGAAAAAAACCCCCAGCAACGGTCGATGTTCAACCCTTAAAAAATGTTTAAACAAAATACTTGGTTTATTTTTCTTACCATTTCCCATTTCATTAACACTTAATCCTAGAATGATGCACAATAATTACTTAGTAATTACTATAATACATTTTTAATTATTTAACTGTATTTTATATTTCTACAGTAGTTATAGCAAGAGCAGGCTAGACGGGTGAACAAACGGTAGAAAGCGTAAAGTGAATACGCGCGACCACTGGTGGAAAAACGAACTTCCGATTTCGTTGCCGAGAATCGTTGCTAACATGTCTCCGGTTATCCCCCCATGATTCGATTGATTGCACCGTTTGGCCGCTAGAGGGCTTCAAAGTTCCTTCACCATAAACTCGTTGACCCTTATTGATTATTTTATTTTATTGTGTTAATCAAAATGGGTTAAAAATGGCCTCTGTAGCTCCTCCCGTTACCGAGATATTGAATTTCAAAAAGTACCTAAAAAACCTCTCTAATACCCCCCATTCTTTCAATTTTTTTGAAAAGTGAAAAATTTTAAAGTGCTTTTTTGTGCCTATTTCACCTAATTTAATGTTCTTTTGTATAAATATGCCCTTTGCTGTGCATTGAAACCCTTATAGAGCAAACTAAAAATTTGTCAAAATTGCACTTTTGACAAAAAATAAATTTTTCGACTTTTTGAAAAATCGTAGCTCTTTTATTTAAAGTCGCAGGAAATTCGTTCCAACGCCATTCGAAAAAGCATAAAAAATACTACAAAATGGGTTAAAAATGGCCTCTGTAGCTCCTCCCGTTACCGAGATATTGAATTTCAAAAAGTACCTAAAAAACCTCTCTAATACCCCCCCATTCTTTCAATTTTTTTGAAAAGTGAAAAATTTTAAAGTAATTTTTTTTGTGCTTATTTTACCTAATTTAATGTTCTTTTGTATAAATATGCCCTTTGCTGTGCATTGAAACCCTTATAGAGCAAAATAAAAATTTGTCAAAATTGCACTTTTGACAAAAATGATTTTCGACTTTTTGAAAAATCGTAGCTCTTTTATTTAAAGTCGCAGGAAATTCGTTCCAACGCCATTCGAAAAAGCATAAAAAATACTACAAAATGGGTTAAAAATGGCCTCTGTAGCTCCTCCCGTTACCGAGATATTGAATTTCAAAAAGTACCTAAAAAACCTCTCTTATACCCCCCCATTCTTTCAATTTTTTTGAAAAGTGAAAAATTTTAAAGTGCTTTTTTTGTGCCTATTTTCACCTAATTTAATGTTCTTTTGTATAAATATGCCCTTTGCTGTGCATTGAAACCTTATAGAGCAAAATAAAAATTTGTCAAAATTGCACTTTTGACAAAAAATGAATTTTTCGACTTTTTGAAAAATCGTAGCTCTTTTATTTAAAGTCGCAGGAAATTCGTTCCAACGCCATTCGAAAAAGCATAAAAAATACTACAAAATGGGTTAAAAATGGCCTCTGTAGCTCCTCCCGTTACCGAGATATTGAATTTCAAAAAGTACCTAAAAAACCTCTCTAATACCCCCCCATTCTTTCAATTTTTTTTGAATTGGCATAATAATTTTGATGCTCTTATAGGCACACGAGATTTGAAGAACTTAAATGCTAATTTATGCTATAAAACTAAAACTCTAACCCTTAATGGCATAAAAATCCCCTTTTCTCTTGCATACAACAACAAACTAGACCAATAGAAAATTTAAACAACAACTTTTTAGTCATACCAGTAAACTATGAAAAAGGTACAGCAATTTTACCATCTTTTAACATAAATGAACATATTATACCAGACTCACTAGTCGAAGTAAATAATGGTTTATGTAAAGTTCCTAATCCAACTCCAAATGTACAAGTTAATTTCCATCAAAGAATAAAAGTAATCCCGCAAGACCAATTCGACTTACTTGACCCACCGACAAGTAATATAAAATTTAACCCTGAACATGAATTACGACTTGATCATTTAACCCATCTAGAAAAATCAAAAATTTTACCACTATGTCATGAATTTAAAAATATAATGTACAATGAAGATTGTGATTTGACATTTACAAGTCAAAACAAAACACTTCATACGAACTACAGACGATAGACTAGTCTATGTAAAATCCTTTAGACACCCCCCAAGCATGAATCAAGAAATTCAATCTCAGATTCAAAAACTGCTTGACAACAAAATTATTCGACCCTCAATATCACCATATTCTGCCCCTGTTTGGATAGTTCCTAAAAACGCATCCTGCAGACGCATCTGGAAAACGGAAATTTCGAATGGTTATCGATTATCGAAGACTAAACGATGTTACTGTTGAAGAAAAATACACATTACCCAGAATAGAAGAAATTTTAGATAATCTTGGTAAATGTACTTATTTTACTACACATGACTTAGCTCAAGGTTTTCATCAAATTGAAATGGATCATTCATCTATTAAAAAAACAGCTTTTTCAGTAAATAATGGACATTATGAGTATCTGCGCATGCCATTTGGCTTAAAAAACGCGCCAGCGACCTTTCAAAGGATGATGGATATAATTTTACGTGATTATCTTTACCGATTTTGTTTTGTGTATATGGATGATGTAGTAATATTTTCGAAATCTCTATCAGAACATATTGATCACATCAGAATTATATTCAAAAAGTTCAAAGAAGTAAATCTCAAAATTCAATTAGATAAATCCGAATTTTTGCGTAAAGAAGTTGCTTTTCTTGGACATCTTATAACGTCCGAAGGTATTAAACCAAACCCTTTAAAAAATCGAAGCAAATCCAACGATATCCAATTCCTAAAACTCAAAAAGAGATAAAGGCTTTCTTAGGACTAGTTGGTTATTATCGCAGGTTTATTAAAAACTTTTCTAAAATTACTTTTGCAATGACAAAATGCCTTCGTAAAGGAAGTGAAAATTATATCGGAAATCAAGAATTTAAAGAAGCTTTTCAGAAATGTAAGGAACTTATTAGTAATTCACCCGTTCTTCAATATCCAGATTTTAACAAACCTTTCAAATTGACAACTGATGCATCCAATGTAGCAATAGGTAGTGTTTTATCTCAAAACGACCATTATATAGCTTTTTTACTCTCGAACTCTCAATTCTGCTGAGAAAAATTTACTCTACTATAGAAAAAGAACTTCTTTCAATTGTAGAGTCAACTAAACATTTTCGTTGCTATCTCTATGGTGTTAAATTTGTAATTGAAACTGACCACAATCCTTTGTTTGGCTTTGAAAGATTAAAGAACCAAACTCAAGATTAATACGATGGAAATTAAAACTAGAAGAATTCAATTTGAAATTAAGTACAAAAAAGGAAAAGAAAATGTCATTGCTGACGCATTGTCTCGGATAGACATTAATACGAAAGAAACTCGATCTTGCGTTGATATGGAACGCCGTTTTGCTCTTTAATGTAACGCAGAAATAATGTATTGTTCAAACAAGAGAAATTTCGGCGATACATTTTAAAACGTTGGTTTGAAAATAAATGTCAATTCCTGCGTCAGTTTAAAAATCATGTACATATTTAATACCACCAAATAAAAACAATGCTTAATTTTAGCGTTTGTTGAATTAAAACGTTACTTTCACTTTCCCCTCAGACAAACGAGTGTAAAAAATCATGGTAATTTAACGATCCTTTAATTATTACGTTAGTTTAAATATTTCAACCACAGCTTAAAATGAAACAATTGTAAAAATTCAGTCAATTTTTGCGTTCGATGATTTTAAACATTCGTTTAAAAAATACAAACGATGTTCAAAATAAACAATTGCAATAAATCCAGGAATTAAAACGTTGGTTGAATTAATACAATACATTTAACTGCGAGTACCACATTTTTACGTTCGTTCGCGCAATCTATTGTAAAAATATAATATTTGGAAGTAGAAATAGTAGGAATCTGTACACGATAGGCGTTGAAGAGTTGAGGTTGCTTTAATAGAGATGTTATGTGGTCCCGATATCGACCGGATGATCGATTCTTTTAATGCGTACTGCGTACACTACGATATTATACGAGGTTTCTAACCAGTCTGGAATATTGCAAATGTTTTGAAAAGTACTGATTTAATTTATATTATATTTATATTTATATCGTTATAATATACGATTTTATAACTTTAATTGAGGGAACGATATAAAACAAAATTCTAACAAGTAGTACCTATGTACCTAACTCCCTACTTAATTATTTTTCCGTTGACCGTATATTAACAGTTTTTTTAATGGACAATAACGGAAGCAAAATTGTTCATTAATGAGTCCCATTAATGCATGATTTTTCAATTGTTTTACTTTAATGTTTTTTCTTTAATGATACGCTCGTAGAAGTTCTATCTTTTTTTAACTGTATTAAACAGACAGAAAGAGGCGTACTTTAATTACCGTTAGGTTAGTTCTTCATCCGCCATTTCCGACAAAGCTAACTGTCAATGTCAGTTATCATACAGGTTTTGTTGTCATTGTCAGTGGCGTGTATACAACTGACAATTAGTAGGTAAATATTAAATAACTATTATTATATACTTATTATATACTACAGTCGGCGGAAAATTGTTGTAACCAACTCTTATATTAATAAGCGATTAAAAATCTCAATTATTAACGCGTTTACTATCGTTTACGCGTTAAAACCTTTCGATTATTAATCGCATTCATTAATACACTCGTTGGTTAAATAACTATAAAAACTCTAACTTCAACGCATTCTGATGGGCTACATGTGATAGCCCATACGTTTTCCTAAGAAAAGTTTGTGTGGATTTCTTTTCATTTTGCATAGTTTTTGACATACCGTCATTTTTCATAAGCGAATGCATAATGAAAATAAATCGAACCTGTTGAGATTTTTTTAAAATTGGAAAAGGTGAAAGGCGATGATTGTTTTAAAAAATTGAAAAAACTAAATGATTACTTCAAAATAGTGAACAAGCATGCCAAATTTCATATGATATTTTTTGGGGGCGCATGTTTAGGACCCGCTAGCTCCGATAGGGGGTACTTATTCACCATAGTTTATAATGGTTGTTCAATAATTGTTATGGTCGTAGTTGGCTGTGGTTCCCTCTTTTTAGCATAAATGTAGGGCCGTTCATAAGTTCGTAAACGTCTGTATTGACATTATTTCTTTACTAGTACAATAATAAATAGTTATTTGTTTTACAAGGCGAAAAAGTAGCACATTTACTGCCGCAGCGCTATGCATTGCCGAGTCGAAGACGAGGCCATGAAGAAAGATGAGGCAGTAAATGTGCATTTTCGCCGAGTCAAACACATAATTTTTTCGCCGATTATTGTCAATCAGACTAACTTTTTATATTTAAGTAGGAATACACCTCTCCTATTTCTAATAATGAAAATTGTCCACCTATGATGTACCTACAACAATAATTATACCTGTTTGGTTGCTATGATTACGATCTTAAATAGACATCTTGAATAAGCCAAAATTGACATCTAAAAGTTTAAAAGTGTGATTAGCGGCAGTAAAAAATTTTTACTGCCTAGGCAGTAAAAGTGGTTGTTTACAGCCTGTCGTTAGGCACTAAAATGACAGGTTTACTGACAATCGGCGAAAAAATCTATTTTTGTACTAGTGACAAAATGGAATCTTTCTACGCCAACAGTAGAGGTCAATAATAAGCTAAAAAAGTTTTAAAATTAATTAGACATGTTTGTAATAGCATATTATTCAAAGAGCACGAAATAATAGTAATTACTCACAAAGATAAAGGTTGCGACACGAGCTGAAAGCGAGCGTTGTAATTGTAAATCTTCGAATGACTGATAGCCATCACATGTAAGTAGAATACTATACTTTTTTTCGACTCTTTTAGACTGATTTTATAATACGAAAGAAAATAAGGCCGGCATTACCCAACTTCTTAGTCATTTACAGGGTGGTTCAGTTTCCATAGCGGAAACTTCAGGGGCGATAGACAATCAGAAAATAATATGAGTTTGCATTATAAACTATATTCGAGAAAAGCTTTGTTAAGAAAATACAGGATGTTGAAGGTTGAAAGTGATTTTTTGTTCTATGAAAAAGCAGTGGCGTATTATTTTTTTCTATAAAAACATCCATTGACGTGTTCGTACAGAGGCCACTGACTAAATAAAAAATTGTGTTTTTATCGCAAAATGTGCTTCCTCGTTAGCACTTACCGCCTGCAAAAAATCGTTTAAATATCCACATCCGTTTCTCAACAACTAATAATTTTGTTTTTTTTTAAGCCAAACTTAAACACCCTGTATTTCCTTAACGAAGCTTTTCTTGAATATAGTGTATAATGCAAACTCATATTGGTTTTCGATTCTCTATCCCGCCCTAAAGTTTCCGCCATGGAAACTGGACCACCCTTGTATAGTCGTAATCATAAATTTAATTTTTTTTATAAAACCGTGCAAAAAGTTCCTCTTTTTTGTACTAGTGCAACAAAGCCTTTTTTGAACTACCAAATCGCACGTCTAATAGGTACCTGCAGGTAGGAGAAATTCCTGTCAAGTCAGACATTTCATATTTTAAAATTAACAACTAATGTACTTTTGTCATCAAACAAGTCGATTTTATAAAAAATTTTGTATGCAACACATGCAAAAAGTCCTTTTTTGCACTTACGTGTTGTTAAACTCGACCTTTGGTCTTGTCTAACAATTTTCACGTTGCGTTCAAAAAAATGTACTTTTTGCACTTGTTGCATAAATAACTATTTTATAACGACACACCGCAAACAAGTAACCTGAAGTACTTTTTTTAAGATTTCTCAAAATCGTTGGTCTGTCCTTTTTTTTAAATAAGAGAAAACTTACGTCAACTATGCAATGTGATTTTTGTTTTTAAAAACAAAAAGTTTCAGCTGATCGAAACGTTTTCAAAGTCATTAAAACGCACACGCGGTTTTGGAAATACATATCATTATCAATAACGATGTTAAAATTCCGTTTGGTTCGACGTGCAGTGCCGTGTTTTTAACTTTTTAGGTAAGTTTAATTTAGTTTCACTGGTACTACTTTGTACTTATTTACGGTAAGGCCAGATGTGTAGCATTTCGGTACAGTGCTGTAAGGCTTGCAAATGCTTCACATGGTCTTACCATTAGGGTGGCTTAACAGGTTTTATCATTTTACTAGGCTAAAAAAAATGACTTCAAACAGTAACATAAATCGAGTGAGGCAATTGGTCTCAGCAGCGGCCAATGCCATTGCAGAAGAAAATGAGGATTTTGATGACATTGTAGCAATAACCAGAAGATCGTTTCGTCCCGGTCCATTGCCTTTGATTCCGAGAATAAGAGGTCGAAGAAGAGCTCTAAAATTTACAAAAAAGACCTTTTTATTAAGAAGGGCAAATTCTGATTACCTTCCAATTAAATCGGAATGTGAGTTCTTAGCCACAATTGGATTGGGTATGTATCTCAAAATTAAAAATTGTATTTGTTCACAATTCGCTCAAATAAATGGCAACACTGTCCAGAGTAGTCCAGACAAAACCGTTTATGTCTGCACACCGACGTAGTTTATCAGCTAAATTATGGCCGCTGCTTTTATGCTATTACTTATATTATTTTACTGGACCGCTACGTTCTTCACCTTGGTTTCAAAATTGTGTCTATTTTTAGTTTATAACGTACTAAATGTCAAACTTTTATTCGTTGTCGGTAAAACAAATATTTAACAAAAACAAATCTAATTTACGTCAAAATTGTTTCAAAAATCTTTTGGGTACAGTTTAAAATACTTATCGACGGGTCCGAGCAGATTTGAAACAAAGATTATGTCTTCATTTACTGAATTTATTCCAAGTTAGAGACTCGCACAGTGTGATAATCTTGTCAGTTATTAAACATTAAAAAAGTAAGTGAAATAAAAGTTGCATGTGTGCATATGTAGTATTTACTATTTGTGATGCTTAAATTATGGAAAGTACCGGGTGATTCAATAAGACAGTTCAGCCATATCTCAGAAACCGTTCGTCGTATGAGTAAAAAAATATTATTGGATATATCGGCCATGAAAAATTGCTGGAATAGTATATTCTATATTAAGAGCGGAAAGTAGTTATTTGCCGCTTGCACATGAAAATTGCAGCTTGAGGCGAAGCCGAATCGCCAAAAAAGTGATTAAAAACTATCAAAAATCTTCTTTCAAAAATATTTTATCATTCCATACTCCCTGTATGTATGGTAAGTGCTTGTCGTTTTTAATAATGGCAGGGCAGATAGCAGGTAAAATAGGTCGTTCTGGATAAGCTCTGCAAAGTTGTCGGCAACTTCTTGAAAATATTTTGTGAGCCAAATCAAAATATGTCACTCTACCTGCTACCTGCCCTGCCAGTATCAAAAACCACAAGCACCTACCATACATACAGGGAGTATGGAAAGATAAAATATTTTTTAAATAAGATGTTATTTTGCCAGTTTTTCATCACTTTTTTGACCAAATTACCTACTTAAGCTTCAGGATATGAAACAGTCACCCGTCAAGTTTTACACCTGTAGTTCCAAAATAACATGGTCTAACATGGGCTTAAAAATGTAACACGTGAAATCCTATGTTGCGCGTTAAAAAAAACGCACTGTATATATTTTCAAGATGTACCGGTTGTCACAAAAGTAGAAAAAGTATTAAGATTGTTTTTATTTTAAGTGAATAGAAAGTACCAAAGAAAACTCTCTCTTTTTCGAAGGAGCAATAAACCTAATTAAATTACAAGGTTGTTTTTAACACATCGATTCTACATGCGAAAAAGAATGCCAGTTTGCTATATAAACCATATTATAAATTGAATAGAGATTTAAAATTTTTAAGGAAAAACCTCCATTGGCGCACTAGGAAAAAGTTTGGAGGGCTAAAACTAACAGAAAAAAACTTTAACTGTATCTCTATAACGAAATATCTTTGAACAATGGTTTATATATGACAAACTAGGGTTATTTTTTCACGTTTAATCAATCCCTAAAATATGAAGCATTTATCGTGTAACACTCTGCATATCGTAAATACAGCTATCTCAGAATCAGAAATGGCTACAAACAGGTATATGAAGACTAGAATTCGTCGTAGAACCCAAAGGAGAAACAATACAGAGCGTTCTATTTGAAATAAGCGAGTTAGTATCTACTTGTGTTATAACCGGACCATTTTGAAACTATCTTAAATCATCTGGCCCGGCCCCATCGACTTCAATATACTACCAAATTTTCAGAATTATGGTCGTTACTGTTTTTCCATAATTAAGAGCGACGGTTTGTGGTGGACTACCCTGTATATCAGTAATTTTTAGGCCGGGTTTACCCAACTTCTTTATTCTTAATTCTTTATTGTTAATTCTTATTTCTTAATTCTTATGGAGTTAATACCCTGTAGTTTAATGGTGCTGTTTACACAAGTTCTTAATCCTTAATTCGTAATTTTAGCTTCTAATGCATGACCTTGAAAGTTCCCAACTTTTAACTTTTTAAGGATTAAGCATTAAGAATTAAGAAAATATTTCTTTGCGCATGCGTTGATTTGACGTTTGACGTTTTTGCCGCGCGAATCTGCAAACGGTTAGAAAATATACAACATAACCTTAAACAAAGTTATGAAATTGATTTGATTTGTTTTGTGGGTGTACTGGTGTAGTGATGGATTTACAAGACCAAGAAATGCTTGTGGACCTGGTCCAAAGCTTTCCCAATATCTGGGACAAAAAACATAGCAATTACAAAGACATACTAGCTTGCAGCAATTCTTGGCAGTCAATTGCTGCCATTATGGAAAAAGATGGTAAGAAAATGATTGAATTAGGCAGTTCTAATCCAAAGTGAGGCATAGAAAAGTATATTGTGTTTGAAATCAATTGTTTGATCTGGGTTTGTCTTGCTTTCACATAAGTGCAAGTGTAAAAACTATACTACTTATTATTAACTTTAAACTTTTTATGACCTGGAAGTCCTGAAACATCTGCAGTTGCAACTGGCTAATTACAACTTTATTTTCAGTAAAAGCATGCCAAGATTGTTGGGAGTATATAAAAAAGAAGTATGTAAGAGAAAGACGTCAAATAAAAAATGTACCATCAGGGTCAGGAGCAACAAAGGTGCAATGGGTACTTTTTAAAAAACTAGGGTTCATGGATAGAGTGTTGCAGAGTAGAATGTAAGTTTATATAATTTTAGTGATTTGGCATCATCAGTTAGGGATAAAAATTTACCAATTTAAGCTTTGTGAATGTTTAAAAAATTTCTAACATATATTTAATTGCACTTTTATAATATTTTAGGACTCGAGGAAACATAACTTTGCCAAATTGTGTATTACCTGATGTAGGAGATCCATGCCAAACTGAATCTTTTATATCAGCAAGTTTACCAACCTGTAGTTACAAAGTATTACCTGATGGGACATTGATGGAAAGTCAGTTTGAGTCAGAAGATCAGTCAGTCAGTCAGTCAGATAATTTGATCGAAGACTCTGTTGCTGACATTGAAGCGAGCATCGAAGGGACTTTTCAACAAGATACAAATTCAAGTAACCAAGCCTTTCATGTTAAACATCCTGCTATGAACAAATCAAATACTTCAAATAATACCAGCAATGATGTTTCCATACTGCGAGTGTCCCGTAATGATGCAAAGAAGAAAAAGAAAGATGAAACCTTGGAGTGTTTAGTAAATTTATGCACAGCAGTAGGACAACATTTACAGTCATTTCTTTCAAAGGAAAGCAAGAAGGATGAAACTGACTTGAATAAGGCAGATTACAACTTTCTATTGTCTATGCTACAGTCAATGGCGGATCTTCCAGAAAATGTTAAACTCAGGTTGAAAGCTAGTTTTCTAGTTCAAATTGCAGATGAATTTGAAAAAATAAATACTAATTCTATAAATGAGAATTGAAACTATGACAAAAATCTTACAAAAACAGGGTGACGCAACAATTATATTAATTTATTATATTATATTTATTATACAGGGTGGACCATAAGTGATGGGACATAGAGCTACAGCATATTCTTGGCATCAAAATAATACAATTTAGCTAAATTGTCTTATGCCGAAAGTTAATATTAAGAAAGATACAGGGTGTGAAAGTTAAATTTTAATTTTTGATTTTTTATCATATCTTTACAGTCTTTTCATATAAAGCTTTGAAAATGTGTATAAGGGGGTTTTGCCAAGCGGAAAATACGATGCCTTCATCTATTTTGTAGAGGCCGATAGGGGGCAATATTAAAAATATCAAATATCTCGAAAACGGTCAACATTTATGACTCAGAACAAGTATACCTCTTTTACGTAGAATACATATTAGAATCATATTTTGAAGTACTACTGTCGGTCCCGTTGCCCAAAAAAAAGTTTGAGTCTTTTTAAGCAGCTGAAATGGTTGCCGGTGGCGCCCCCTATCGGCCACTACAAAATAGATTATATCATCGTATTTCCCATCTGGCTAAACCCCCCTATTCCAATTTTCAGTGCTTTATATACAAAATCCGTGAAGATATGATAAAAAAACAAAATTTAAACTTTCACACCCTGTATCTTTCTTAATATTAACTTTTGGTATAGGACAATTTAGCTAAATCGTATTATTTTGATGTCAAGAATATGCTGTAGCTCTATGTCCCATTACTTATGGTCCACCCTGTATATATTAATTTATTATATTATTATGTTAAATTTAAGAAGATTGGCTGTGGCAATAATAAACTTCAAAAATTACTGTAAACGCTTTATTACTTGCAAGAGATATCCATTAAACAAGGTATCAAACAATATTAACTTGAAAATGTAAATAAAAAAAGTTAATATGAAGGTATAAGCCCTCGATTCACATACTCTTCTTGCCATGGCAATGCTCCTGCTGGCGAAACAAAATAATCAGCTAGGGTATCTCTCTGATGTTTTGCAATAGTTGAAGGATTATTAGAGCCAACTCTCGAAACCGATCTCAAACCACTACCCTCTTCAGCCCAAACACCTGGGTGTATTTCACTATTTTTGTCAATAGAATCTGTATATCCTGTTGGACAATATTTTCTCTCTGCTATTGGCAGGTCTATTTCACTGTTTTGTAAATAGTTGTGAAGTAGCACGGTTGCTTAAACAATAAGCTCAGCCACATCCACTTTGGTATTAATTGGTTTCCTTAAAATCCTCCATCTTTGAGACAGAATACCAAAGGCAGCCTCAATTGTTCTTCTCGCTCTACTGATTCTATAATTAAAGATGTTTTTTTTTTCTCCCAAGTTTATGCCAGCATATGGCCTAACAATATTCTTATGTAAAGGAAATGCTGCGTCTGCAACGACGAAATGAGGCATTAATAAATTAGTTTTTGGAAGGCACACTGGAGGTGGGATTTTAAGAGTTCCGTGAAGCAATGCTGCCCCTAAACCACTATTTTTAAAAACTGTAGAATCATGATTTGATCCTGCTGCTCCAATATCAATCATAGTAAACCGATAGTACACACAACATGCCATCAACACAATACTATGAGACTTTTTATAATTGAAGAATTTACTTCCTGCTTTTGCGGGTGCTTGAATTGTTATGTGCTTACCATCAACAGCACCAATGCAATTGGGAATATTCCATCGAGCAAAAAATTCCTTGGCGATGTTCTTAAACTGGTCTTCACCAGGCACTGGTAACTGGGAGGAATATAACTTATCGGAAATAACCCTGCACGTTTTAACAATAATGTTTCGAGCTGATGTCTTGCCAATACGGTACCCCCATGCTATTTCTTGCATAGAGCAACCTTCTGACAAAAAACTAAAAACCGACACAAAATTGGACCATTGTTTTTGTATTTAAATCTATTTTAACTTACTGTAATGTCATAATCAGTCTTTGTTTTGAGCTAATATGCAACTTTTTAGGATCTTTCTTCAGTTGGGAACCAACTAATGAATGTAAATACACAAACTGTTCTTGTGTCATCTTGTGTTTAAAAAATTGGTCCTGGTCCTACTCCAATTTGAGCATATCCCTTCAGTATAGCCCTTCAGTTTCTCGTTTCCAATTAATAGGCCGGACCCCAAACCTTCTGTTTCTTTTTCTGGATTTATGAAGTATTGCTGTAACTCCACAAATATGCATTAAAAACAAAGCGGATAACCCTAATGCTAGGCACTTCTTATTTTTCATTTTCGGGATAATTTAATGTTAGAAATAATCACTTCAATAAAACAAACCTGACAAATTTGTTTTCATTTAGTTTAACCTTACTTTTTGTTTTTCTTTCAAATGTCATTCTGTACTAGTCATAATTTTTAAGAATTAAGAATCTGCATAAACGACTTTTTAATAAAGAATTAACGATTAAGAAATACGAAATAAGTATTAACAATAAAGAATTAGCAATTAAGAATTAAGAAGTTGGCTAAACCCGGCCTTAGACACCCTAAATAATAAAGCAATATTTTTTTCCACTACTAACATAATAAACATACCATTATTGACCAATTAGTAACTTGAGAAATGCGTTTTCTCTACCTTAATGATTATTGTTGACCTAGGTCAAAAATAGAGTCCAATTTCTAGTTATAGTATGTCACAAACCCAGCAAAAACGGAAATATTATTGACCTAGGTAAATAATAAACGTCAATGTCTATTAAGACCTATGACATATGAAATATACTTGACTTTGACAAAGACAGATAAATTAGGTTGTCTCTTCATGTGGTTGTTTTGTTGTTATCCTAAATTAATAAATTTAAAAAATATATATATTGATGTTTAATCAATAAAAAGACCATTGAAATTATGGTTAATAGTGGATAAAACGCTATATTATCCACGGTTTAGACAGCTTTTATTGACCTTATGTCTTAAACCCATCGTCGCTTTGTTCCTCTGGATTTAACATTGACATACGATCAATAAAAACTTCTGTCTAAACGTCGGTTAATAATATACGATTATTAATGTGTACAACCATGAAAATATTTTTATGGCGATGCTGTGTCAGTTCCATATTTGGAGCTCCATCGGAAAAGTAAAGACATGGAAAAGTTACCTCTTTTGGGAAACATTTTAACACATATGGCAATCCTGACTCAGGCTCTACCAAATTTTATTGCCCGTAGCGTTTATTTGTTACTTGGTAATTTAGACTACCAAATTCCGAAACACATAATTAAGGAAGATTTTATGTGGATTATATCACATAGTGAAAGAACCTCATAAAAAAAGCTGAACTATCATTTGATACACTGGAAGAATTTGAAAAAGATCTTTTAGGAGAATTTTTTATTAGTAATAAATTTTTTGATATACCAAAAAAATGCGAAATAGAGGAACAAATACAAACAATTGCGGAAAATGTTGTAATCACAAAAAATCTTGATTTTATAAAAGCCCTGAGAGAAGGAGTACCATTAATTTGTGATATATTTTGGTGTGCTTTAAATGTAGATAAAATAAATTATATTTTATCACAACAATCGGCAACTCCAAACAAAGTTGTTAAGTGTTTGAAGACCGATTTAGAAGATTTAACTGCACGGCAATCTACTTCACTGTATTATCTAAAAACTTTAATTAGAAACTTAAGTAATCAAGAATTAAGTAAGTTTCTGTATTTTGTAACAGGATCTTGTAATATGCCTTCGCATATAACAGTTACATTCACAAATTTGAGTGGCTCTCTTCGTAGACCAATTGTTCATACTTGTTCAAATTTTATAGAACTACCGACCACCTATAACGACTTCGGAGATTTTCAACGTGAATTTAGACATATTTTAAATAATGAAGTGTCATTTGAATACAGTCAAATATAATATCATATGCTTTACGCATGTGATAGGTACTACAACTTTCATTAATACGATTTTCCAATCAAATCAACCGTACAGGCGCAAAAAAATCAAAACCGTTTTCCCATGTTAATCTCCTATGTCCAGGGTGCTCTTGGACACCTGGTATTTATACAGGGTGGACCATAAGTAATGGGACATAAAGCTACAGCATATTCTTGACATCAAAATAATACGATTTAGTTAAATTGTTCTATACCAAAAGTTAATATTAAGAAAGATACAGGGTGTGAAAGTTGAAATTTTGTATCTCCACGAATTTTTGATATAAAGCACTGAAAATTTAAATAGGGGGGTTTTGTCAGATGGGAAATACGATGATATAATCTATTTTGTAGTGACCGATAGGGGGCGCTACCGGCAACCATTTCAGCTGCTTAAAAAAACTCAAACATTTTTTTTGGGCAACTGGACCGGCACTAACACTTCAAAATGTGATTCTAATATGTATTCTGCGTAAAAAAGGTATACTGGTCTGAGATAAATGTTGACCGTTTTTGAGATACTTATTTGATATTTTAATATTGCATACATGTCCATATGCTAATAGATTAAAGAGTTAAGAGGTAAAGAAAATTGGAAAATTTGGAAAAACTTTTACATAAATCCCACAACAAAATGACCGAAAATAACAAATAAAAGATCGCATTCGTATTTTCAGTTTTTTATCTGAATGATGAACAACAAACAACTAGAAATTAATTATTTAAAATAAAACAGATGTTCTACATAGGCAAAATAAAAACTTACTTTGATAAAAAAAATAATTTACTAAATTGAAAGTTGCTCCATGCAATATCAAAATGTTAAATATCTCGAAAACGGTCATATTTTGTAGTATCGCCGGTTCAGTTGCCCAAAAAAAAAAGTTTGAGTCTATTTAAGCAGCTGAAATGGTTGCCGGTAGCGCCCCCTATAAAATAGATGAAAGCATCGTACTTTCCGCTTGGCATAACCTCCTTATACAAATTTTCAGAGCTTTATATGAAAAAACCGTAAAGATATTGTCACGAATAACATAAATTGCACTATGTTCCGTTACCTAGTCGGGCCCCGGTCTCCCCCAGTACAATGTTTGAGTCAGCAAGGTTAGCGTAATGAGGTCGCTGACGAGTATAAAAGATGCACCGTAGCTCGGCTAAGGGACCGAACTCTGGGGTCATCCCCAGAGGGAGGTCACGAGCGACAGTCCGAACTTTCTAGTGCCCGGGCGGCTCGTTACCTTGCGCAGTGCCTTAAGTAAGTCCTTTGGGCGTGTCGGACATAGGGGCACCCTGCTCGTATCGAGCGGGTTCCGCTTGGCGACACTTCAGGAGGGCTTACGCACATACACCCACACCCACACACCCCCTATTGGACGGTGTTCGATGCTAAGAGTAATACAGTGCCTAATAAAGAAGACTTACTTGAGCTACAGTCTTGTTTCTCTTCCTACGCTACCCCCTAAACGTGACAATATGATAAAAAAAAACAAAAATTAAAATTTATCTTTCACACCCTGTATCTTTGTTAATATTAACTTTCGGCATAAAACAATTTAGCTAAATCGTATTATTTTGATGTCAGGAATATGCTGTAGCTCTATGTCCCATTACTTATGATCCACCCTGTAAATTTTTTTAAATTAGGCGCTTATTCATCGAAAAATCTCTCGAAGTCAAGGCAAACTTTTTATAATTGGAGGCTCCTTTTTTGTATTTTTACTTTTTTATTATTTTGAAATTTTATTTAGTTCGATATATAAGATATGTATTTATCTGTAATGATTTTTCTGAAAATGGCGTGTAATAGTAAGGATGGAAATTGTAAATTTGAAATAAAAAAATTATTTCCCACATTGACTTTTTTTACAATTTGTTTCACTATGCAATTGTGCATAATAATTGTACTTCAGTTTTTCGAGAAACTATACGCAGTGAGTTAAACTTCTTTTTAAACTTCCCCGAACAAAAACGTCAAGCTTTCCGAACTGACTAAATAAATAACTATAACCATATCAAAAGAAATAAAACTCAATATAGATTTTTTAATAAACTCAGTAGTATATATTTTATGAAGTTTTAATTAACCACTTATTAGTATAGCTATACAAACAAAAAATATGTGTATCTAAGACCGATATTGAAGTCATTGGACAAATGGTGTTTTTTTTTTCTTGTAAAACAGCCGGCGCATATCTTGCTCAGTGGGTCACTTCAATGGGTACATAGCAGCAGTCATCAAGCAGTACTGGTTAAGTATCTAACAGCGTTTAAGTATTTATCAATTGGGTCTGCTTTCTTGCTTTAGACGAGTTAATTCTAAACGTTCTTCATCACTTAAGGTATGACGAAAGTGACTATAGGAATCTAACAACTGCAGTCAAAAATATGAATCTAGAATGGCATTCTTTTCAAGACAAACAGACTAGACCAATTAAAGTGGTGGTTAGAAATTTACACCATACGTGCAAAATAGAAGATATTACTGCAGATCTAAAAGATAAAAAATTGAATATATTGGATGTTTGCCAGCTTTTGAGAAGCAAAGACAAAACTCCGTTACCCTTATTTGTGTTAACATTCAGCAGAGAAGAAGACATTAAAAAAATCTACGAAATTGGAGACATTTTACATATGAAAGTGAAAATAGAGGCATTCAAAAAACCCAAACTTATTCCGCAATGCAAAAATTGTCAGGATTATGGACATACCCAAAAATATTGTGGAAAAGAACCTAGATGTGTAAAATGTGCTGGCAAGCATCATACAATAGACTGCAAGAAACCTAGCAATACCCCGGCCAAATGCGTACACTGTGGCGAGGCTCATCCTGCCAACTACAGGGATGCACCACAGCCATAACGCTGCAAGAGCTACGAAACAAAGCTAACAATAAAAAGTTACCAGATAGACAGCATTCCGAAGCAAGCAACAATAGAACAAATGGACAGAGACTAGTAGACGACCATATAACATATTCCCAAATAACAAGCGGACTAGAACAAGCTCAAGGAACAAGTAGTGCGGATTCTACAACAGTAATGCTACAAAAAATTATGAAACAGATCCAGCAGCAGGAAAAAAGACAAAAGAATTTAAAAAATCTATACTTGATAGACTAGCCCAATTGGAAAACTTGCAAAGCCGCCGATTAAACCGAGATGGTAAGTGATTTGCGAATACTTGAGTGGAATGCAAATGGACTTCTGCAACACCAGCATGAGTTGCAAGTTATATTAGAAACCCAGCATATTGATGTATGTTTGATTTCCGAAACACATTTTACAAATCAAATGTATATTAAATTTAACGGATACCATATCTATCATGCACTGCACCCGCAAAATACTGCAAGAGGCGGACGGAGCAGCCGTTATAATAAAACAAAACATAATTCACTATGAAAGACAGAGCTATGAGACAGAGGAAATACAGGCTGCGAGTGTGAGCATCAGAACAAAAAAATTTGAAATTACGGTAGCATCGATGTATTCACCACCAAGGCATATTATTGACAGGAATGCGTATTCCTTCTTTTTTAATACGTTAGGAGAAAAATTCATTGTCGGCGGAGACTTCAACGCCAAACACACCCATTGGGGTTCGCGGTTGACAACAAAAAAGGGAAAGGAACTGTACCAAGCTATCATCAAATTAGATGCCAAATGGCACTCAACTGGAAAACCTACTTATTGGCCAACGGATATCAATAAGGTTCCAGATCTCCTAGATTTTTTCGTCTCAAGAAAACTTGCAGTAAGTCATGTACACATTGAGGAAGAACACGGACTATCCTCTGATCATTCACCGATCCTACTAACGCTCAGTGAATACGTCATAACTAAAGGATCAAATCCGACCCTAACAAATAAAAAAACTGACTGGGAAAGTTTTAAAATGGAAATTCACGAAAGAATTAAGTTGAACGTACCTATCAAATCAATACAGCAATTAGAATTAGAATCAAAAAAATTCATTATTGATGTTCAGCAAGCAGCATGGAATAACACCCCAGAAATAAGAAGAAGAACCGCTGGAATAAACTATCCCAAGGAAATACGCGATCTTATAAAAGAGAAGAGGAGAGCTAGAAAAGAGTGGCAAAAGTCCAGAACGAGAGAAAATAAAACTGTACTAAACAACCTAACGCAACAATTAAAGAGGGAAATTCAAGAAATTAAAAATGAGTCAATAAACAAGTACCTTAGGGAACTAACTGATGATCAGAACTCAGATTATTCACTCTGGAAAGCCGCTAAAAGATTAAATCGACCAATAAAATCAATACCTCCAATTCGAGAAGAGAGTGGCATCTGGGCTAGAACCAACAAACAAAAAGCTGCTCTATTTGCCACTTACCTGCAAAATATTTTCCAACCAAACGAGAAACAAGCAGAATGTCCTCAAACAGAAACAACACAAAAAAGTTTAGAAATAAAATTAGTAACACCAAAGGAGGTAATCAAAGAAATAAAAGAAAACATAAACTCCAAAAAAGCTCCAGGTTATGATTTAATTACGGGAGAAATACTTAAACAACTCCCAAAAAAAGGGGTTATTAAAATTACCCATTTAATTAATGCTTCGTTTCGCTTGAAATACGTTCCTATGTTGTGGAAAACGGCAGACGTAATTATGATACCAAAACCCGGCAAAACCGTAAACGAAGCTAAATCTTACAGACCCATTTCTCTCCTACCTGTGCTATCAAAATTATTTGAGAAACTTTTTCATACAAGGCTGAAGAAAATCATTGATGAAAGACAGATGGTTCCTGACCATCAGTTTGGGTTTCGCAACAAACATTCTACAGTGGATCAAGTACATAGAATAACAGAAATAATTGAAGACTGCCTAGAAAAGAAGGAGATATGCTCCGCCGTCTTTCTAGACGTCGCCCAGGCATTTGATAAAGTTTGGCATGATGGCCTCATCAAGAAATTAAAGGTGCTCTTTCCATTGCAGTATACACAGCTATTAGAATCATATTTAAGTCAAAGAACCTTCAGAATCAAACAAGAGAACGAGTACTCGGAATTAAAAATCATAAACGCTGGAGTCCCCCAAGGCAGTGTCCTTGGACCAGTGCTATACTTGTTATATACTTGCGACATACCTGTAACAGAAAACATAAAACTAGCAACATTTGCTGACGATACTGCAGTTCTAGCAGTAGGAAATTCCATAGAAGAGACAACTGCCAATCTTCAATATGCAGTAAATGCCATAAACGCGTGGACTGCACAGTGGCGGATTAAATTAAATGAAAATAAATCTGTTCATATGAATTTTACAAATAGAAAAGTAAACCATCTTTCAGTGCAATTAAACAACAATATAATTCCTCGCAAACAAACTACTAAATATTTAGGTCTTAACCTTGATGTCAAGCTTAAATGGAAAGTTCACGTTAAAATGAAAACTGAACAATTAAAACTCAAATATAAAAGCATGTATTGGCTACTGGGAAGAGATTCGCAGCTTTCCATCAAAAACAAACTACTGGTTTACCAGCAGGTCCTTAAACCAGTGTGGACATATGGCCTTCCGTTGTGGGGTTGTACCAAACCAAGCAATTACAATTGCCTACAAGTGTTTCAGAATCGGGTACTAAGGAACATTGTAAATGCACCCTGGTATGTTCGGAATGAGGATCTGCATCGGGAGCTACAGGTGCGGACAGTCAAAGAAGAAATAGCGATAGCAGCCAGGAGACATGAAGAAAGAACTCCACAACCATCCGAATGTTGAAGCGCTTCAACTGCTAGACAACCAGAACACAGTGAGGAGGCTCAAAAGAACTAAACCGTTTGAGCTTGTGAACCTGTGAAGTGAACTGTGAAAAAGCAGAGTACAGTGCGGGTTAGGCACAACAGTTGACCAGGTGCGAAACACGCGAAAACCTGTGATGGACCGCTGGGAATGTCACAGTTAAATCACTGTAGTAAATTAGGTTATATTTAGGATGCTTGTTAATCTTAAGATTAGGTGCATCACAAAACTGGAGAAAAAAAAAAAAAAAAAAAAACTTAAGTTCAAAACTGCTCTAAAACGCGAAATATCATCATTTTCAGCAGTTACGACGTTATCCTGCATGTTTCCGAAAATTATAGCAGTGCGGTCTCTCAACTGAGCTGATTGTTCATGGAAAAGTTCATTTGTTGCAGTGTGACCTGAATTACAATTGTTTAGCATTCCACTTAACCATAACTGCCTTGGAGAATTTCTTTCAGCAGTTCTTATTCGATGATGGTTCCAACCATTAACAAATTCAGTCAGTCGGAAATTTATTACATCTGTAAACATGTACTGTAACACAAAAATGTGTATCTCATTTTCTACGTACAGTTGCCCTTGATTTTCCATATTGTAAAATAAATCGCAAAAAATTGATAAAACTTGAGTATGAACGTCGCGCCAAAGTCTCTCAATACGTCGGTTGTGAACAGAACGTCCAGTTATGTGACTCCCTCTTCTTATTCCTCTTACAGAATTCATTAGCAAAGCCACAAAAATATTTTCATAACCGTGATCCGACCTTATTCGAGATGGAATTCCATATTTTCTTACAGATGGGACAAATATATTCAAAACACTTTCAGCAGTAATAGAGGTAGTGCACTGAGCATAAGTTATCATTCTTGAGTATCCATCTATGCAGGCGTGTGTAACAAAGCCCCATCTAAAATTAGTTCATCGTGAATGAAGTACCTAACCTCGAATAATACAAAAAAGTATAATAATTAACGAACAAATAAGAAATCTGAAAAACCATCAGCTAGCCTAGGAGTATGCAAAGACAATGCAAATAATTCAACATAAAACTTTCAAGAAAGTAACCAAAAATTCTAGTCTGGTCAAATTTATGCCATATACAGGGTGTCGTTTCAGGTTTTAATACGCAAACAAACCGCGTATTTTAGTATAGTATATAAGTTCAAAAATAAGTATAGTTTGCTATATAAACTATATTCCAAATATTCTCTGTTAAAAAAATATATAATACAGAGTATAAAAATTTTATTTATTTTTTTTATAATTCATTCAGTTTTTGAGATATTTCCCTCAAATTTCGTAAACAAATCTTACCATGCTCTACATCATTGGATAAGACAACTTTTTGAAAAACCCCACAGTGTTATTTTTTGGGATTTGGGCACCCTTTCTTCTTCACAAACTTTTTGGTTGTGCGCCAATAATTTTTTTTCACATGTAATAGAAAAGGAACGACAATTATTACGTCACTGCCCTTAGCTTTGGGACGGACTTTAGTTATTTATAGATGTAGAATAACATCGTCTTACTATCTGAATAGCTCCTAAGTCTGATTTTTTTGGAATATAGAAGTTATGACATTTTTATAACTCCTAAATCTTTCGATAACTAAAATCAAGATTTTTTTCCTAAAAATACTTCTGTTCAGGTATTGAGGTGTAGAGGTAGTATGATTGTTAAGTTTTGAGCGAACAAGAGAACCAGGACAAGGCACATTACAGTACATTTTTGATTCAGTACCCCTTTCAGTGCATTAACTATATGATTGTAATATATAATGTATCAGCACACACTGAACATTTTTTTGTTTCTTGTAAAGTCTTGTCCATTTGACTTTAGAGTTTGATAGTAAGGCGACAATAAGCGGTTTAAGTTTGCGTATTCAAATTTTTGTTCATGGTTTGCTCGACGGGGACTTTTTTATTAAATACGTAATCTTCGGCTGAAAATGTCAGGGATAAAAGTACTTATATCGTTTCCAAAGAACAAAATTTAATCTAAGGTAAACTAACTATTCCATGATTGAAGAATGGGAGCTAAGAATTAGGTTTTTTTTTCAAACAATGAAAAATTCAAGCAATGCCAAGTTTTTTACCTGGAAAGTTTCAAGTGGGCGTCCATATGCCACAAAGAATTTGGTGTAGGAACTGAATAACATCTCCTTTGCACCGTGTTTCCCCAACGAACGGCAGTCGCTTCGGGATTCAATTCACATAACATCTTACGCACCTGTTTCCTTTGAACAGTATGTCCCTGACTTGTTAACAGTCCACACATTATCTAAAATTAAATCTCCAATAACTGTAATCTTACAAGTTTATTTAATTAATTTATTAGATTTTGAGTTAAAATTGTAAAACACAAACCTCACTTCCACTATTAGGATATGTTGAGGAGAGTGCCTTAATTTTATCCCTGAGCTGTTCCTCACTTAAGTTTGAATATTTGTCTCTAAACCTTATGCCTTCCTTGTAACAGTTACGGTAAACAGCTGTTTTAGAACAACATAATAGTTTTGATATTTTTGATGCAGAAAAACCTTCATTTACTAAAAAAGCTAATTGTTCTCTAGGAATAACAACAACTGGACGACCTTTTCCTACAACAATAATTGCATAAATACCTTCTAAATCCTTTAAAAGTACTTGTACTAATATATCAGTAGCCACATTAGATGATGAACCATATTTTGTGATTTTTGATTTTTGTATGGTTATGTTATGATTTTGACTGTTTGTTATAAAAACAAATATGGTTTCCATAGGTATATAATGTGCTATAGAAAAAATATTAACATTGAAACATCAATATCTCAAAAACCGTTGCTATTGTATAGGCAAGAGCTCAACGCTCATTTTTAAACTAGGAGAGGTACAAGCCACACAAAATTGAAAAAAAAAAAACAAACTAAAAGCCTACCAAATTAACTTTTCATTTTAGTTCATTATTATTAATGTGTCAAATGATTGAATTAAAGTGGACAAAAAAATAAAAAAAATTTCAAAAATAAAAGGATTTTGTGGAAATAAGTCAATTTCAAACACTCAGTTCAATAACAATTAATATGCATGATTACTTACTACCTGTTGTAGCTCTTTCTGCACAGTATTGCTGCCTATTAACATCTTGTCTTTCTACTTCATCACAATAAGTTTGAAAGTCATCTAAACAGTTTTTAATTAAACTGTAGTTACTTCTGATGTGAAAGCATAGAAGAAATTCTGTTTAAATTGGTCACACAGCTATTAATTAACCTTTTGGCAGATGCATAGTCTTCATTTTCCAGTAAACGGCCTATCTGGACTGTTGCTGATTTCATTCTTCTCAGGACAATATTGTGTAACAAAGACGATCTCATGGACATCTTGCTTTACCTTACCAGAAAGAGTGAGAGTGTTAATATCTTGGTTTTTCACCACTTGCACATGTAAAACATGTAAGCACATGTAAGACTTAAACCGGTTTATTCACTCGAATAAATATGAATGAATAAAAAATGGTTTGTCACTTACTGTATAAATAACTATAAACTTGCACTTAACATTATACAAAATTGAAATTTGGCAAAAAATGAAGTTCTTAAAATGATGATCTTTCTCTTGGAAACATAAATAAGCCATTTAAGTTAGAGATAATGCTAACAAATCTCTTTTTCTGATTAACCTAAATAGTTCAGCAATGCTTGTATAATAATAACATTTTCTGCGGGGGTTTCTTTTCTAGATACATTTTTAACTATGATTGACGCTCTAATGATCATCCGAATTATCGTGTTTGACAAGTACTGTCAAATAATGACATTTTATAAAACGGCCCATTAACTCAAAGCCAATAACTAAAGTAAAAATAGTTTTTATTGAATTATTTTGTTATTTATGAAGCAAATCATAAGTTATTATACATCACTAAAATCAGAATTAAACGTACTATTTGGTGGGCTAAAAATCCAATATGGCGCCCATAAGAAAAAAGAAAGTTGATGATGACTGACAGAAAACGAAACGTCGTGTGGCAAATTTGTATCCATCATCGAATAGCTAGGAAAAAGTGGCAATGAAAAGATGCTTTTAGTTTTGGGATATCTCTTCAAACAAGGTTAGAAATAAATAAAAACAAAAAATCAAATTTTCAGTTTTTTTCGGATATCTTCGGAAGTACTCGGAAAATCAAAAATTTTAAAACAGCATTTGGTTGAGCTTTAAATTGCGCAACTTTGCCCCAATTTAAACTTTCTCGTATCTCTTATGGTTTCTGAGATCCCAATGGTGAGGGTCGAATTTGAATTACCCTGTATACTAATATATCAGTAGACACATTAGATGATGAACCATATTTTGTGATTTTTGATTTTTGTATGGTTATGTTATGATTTTGACTGTTTGAAGTTAGGTTATATCCAGTAACTTCCAATTTGCTATTTATTGCATTTCTTCTCTTTCTCTTCTTAATAGGCATTTTCAGTTTTTTTGTCTGTAATGTAGTTAATAGTTGTGTTCCTTCTAAAGCCGATTACACGTTATAAAAACAAATATGGTTTCCATAGGTATATAATGTGCTATAGAAAAAATAATAACATTGAAACATCAATATCTCAAAAACCGTTGCTAAATTATGTTTTGCGAGAAATTCAAAGACTTATAATATACGGGGCCAGAAAAAAATCAAGTGTGACATCATTACTATTACGTTGATCCCCTTGTATATACCGATTCTACATCAAAATGCGCAACAAAAAATAATAATAAACAGCGTGTTCGAGCACATTTTGAAAAATTATACCTTGATTTTTAAACGTTTGTGATACCTATCTATAAACACGCGTAGTGCACTCAGTGCAGCAGTACGCATGCAAACAATCGATCATCCGGTCGATATCGAGACCAGACACATCTTTATTAACACGACCTCACTTTCTCGTTGGACGCATATAGTACAGTTTCCTACTATTTCTACTTCCAAACTCCGCCACATGCAACATGCAGCAGCACGTATTTTTTACAATAGATTGCGCGAACGAACGTAAAAATGTGGTACTCGTAGTTAAATGTATTGTATTAATTCAACCAACGTTTTAATTCCTGGATTTATTGCAATTGTTTATTTTGAACATCGTTTGTATTTTTTAAACGAAGGTTTAAAATCATCGAACGCAAATATTGACTGAATTTTTACAATTGTTTCATTTTAAGCTGTGGTTGAAATATTTAAACTAACGTAATAATTAAAGGATCGCCAAATTACCATGATTTTTTACACTCGTTTGTCTGAGGGGAAAGTGAAAGTAACGTTTTAATTCAACAAACGCTAAAATTAAGCATTGTTTTTATTTGGTGGTATTAAATATGTACATGATTTTTAAACTAACGCAGGAATTGACATTTATTTTCAAACCAACGTTTTAAAATGTATCGCCGAAATATCTATTGTTTGAACAATACATTATTTCTGCGTTACATTAAAGAGCAAAACGGCGTTCCATACTTTCCTCAATGTGTACTGCGATTTTATTCAATGCTCAATCTCCACGATGCGGTGTGTGTCGAGGAGATTTGCATAAAGATAGATTAATTCCTGGTAAATTTGACTTTTTAGTTGTACATATGTTTTTGTAGTTTGGGTGGTTTCAAAAAATGTTTATGTGTCCCCTATGTACAACAATTTTTAAATTGACGTACATAGGAATGAGCCAAAGTAGTGTAATACATATAGTTATCAGTCAGCTTTCTTATTATTTTGGCACTGTAATTATTAATATCATTTAAATATTTAGATTATATTTGCAAAATTTTTAACTTAAAATTTAAGTGAACTGTTATTATGTATCACAGTACTGGGTGAATAAATATGATCATTTGATCATATAGTGAGAAATTCGGACATTATGCCGTAAGGCATTTTTTTTTTCTTTGTTTTTTGTTTCATTTTTGTTAAATATTTATTATACATTATATTATGTCATACATGTTTTATTTGTTTATTTGACATAAGAGGTTAAACCGCACATATTAATTATCCCAATAAACAATTATATCACAATCAAAAATACGCAAAAATCCAAATTATAAACATTATATTTGTTTTTGTTTACATTTTGTTTAAATTTTTATTTAAAAACAAACACTAAAAACGAGTGCACAACAATAGTGATAAAAATTAAAATATTTTTTGTTTTATTCTTCAAAAGTTGAAAATAGTTTCAGATTTTATTTCAAAAAATGTAAACAAATAAAATAACTCTTTTAAAATACATAGGCACTAATTAAACTTTTATTTACAACCATATATGTAATGCTGTCATTACTAACGTCATTGAAGGTTAGGAAGTATCATATTGCGCACCTCTACTTTTCGCCCTCACTTCCCGCCCTCATTTCCCGCCCTCTAAAATTGTGTGATTGTTAATATTTTTGAAAAAAAAATGATGATTGAATCAAATTTTTTTAATGTCAGATAAAGTCGGATCGATATTCAGTTCGCAAATAGTAAATTGTGAAAAATGTCCTGGATTACAACTTAAATTGTATGCATTCTATCGGTTATAATGCCTATAATACAATACAATACTAAAATTAACATGATCTAAACTAAAACAAACTACTTATTGAAATTAATGGTTACATTTGAAGTATTATAAGTGTTTATAGAAATATTTAGGCCAGTACCAGCACTGGCGTGTCCAACAGTTGTCTCTTTGGTCGACAAATTAATTTGCTGCTGAATGACTGAGGTTTGTGAACTACTTGCAACAGCTTCAGAAGACATGGCACGTTGGGACAGCATAACGGCAGTTTTGGTTTTATTCTCCATTGAGCTATCCACATAACCTTCTGCCACAGTACTAGATTTCCATCCTCCCAGTCTTTTTAATTGGAGTACATTTGCTCCACTGTTGGCAAGTAACGTAGCGGCGGTTCTTCTTAGAGCGTGGCCTGTAAAGCCTTTCGAGTTCTCCAAATTCAAAAAAGTAGCAATTTTTTGGGAATAATTAGCTATTGTATTGTGCCCAATTGGTTGATTTCTTGCTATTCCTGCTCTAAGCTGAACAAAAAGTCTATCGATTTCTATGTTTTCTCTCAAATTTATGTAGTCTCGAACGATCTTCACCCATATTGGATCAGTAATGAGAAATGATCTACTTGTATGTGTTTTGGAATCTCAACCGAAATTTTTTCTTCAAAAAAAGTAACAGCCAACATTTTCATTTTCACTAATTCGTCCGTCCGACAAGCTCCAGATACACCTATTATTAATGCGACCTAAAACAATAAGAAGAATATAATACCATAATAACTGTGCACTTGTATAAGCTGAAACACTATTTTTTTAAAATACCTATTTAAAGATAACAAATATCTTACCTTTATCGGTAGAAGATTATTTGGAGCTTTGTTTAAAAAATCCTCTATATTTTGACGTTTTAGAAAGGCCAACAGTTTCCCATGTTTTGAAATATCAGTTTTTTCTTCAATTTGTAGCATCGTTCGTATCATACTGTACATTGCCCACAAAGTGGATGGCTTCTTTTGTCTGGATTGTTCACAACATTACTGAGTTTGAACCGTTCATTTTTGTCTCGAAATGAAATCTCTGTTTGATTTACCTCGAAAAATAAAATAAAATTTAAAAATTAAATAAAGAATAAAAACGTCATCAGTGTTAAGCATGACACGAAATTAGCCAAACCCCTTTTGAACACAATATAATAGAATCGAGAAACCTTTTACGAACACAAGAGTTTAAACGTTTTTCGAAAATTGTCTCACTTTACTTGTAATGTTTCTGCAGCTTACAAAATTCACTAAATGCACATCAATCACTTGCGGGAACTGATACTAACCCTAAAACTGCTTTTATAAAAAATAATAGCGAAATGGCCAACCACTAACCACTTTACTTTATGGAATGCAAATCTAACCAACACACTTAATTGGATTTTACTTTTCTGGCTTTTAATATCAGCAAATGGAGTGAATCAGTTCGTTTTCACTTCCAGATTGCAAAACTATTAATGACTTAAGTTAAACAAAACATTGAAAGCTATTTTTTCAGGTGTCCAAAAAGCGAAAGCGTTTTGAACCCCCCTCTAGAATCTTCCTTTTTGTAACATTCCAAACACTGGTTCCGACAATCAGAAACTCCCAGACTGGTCTCCACTAGCCGACAACTCGTGACGTCCTTTTTGACCCTAGGTACTTAAGAAATATTTGGCATATTTTATAACCCAGTATCCGGTCACACTCCGATGCATAGTTCAACCACAACATCATAAGTGCAAATGTCACAATCACAATCTGCATTCCAACGTTTCAATGTTTCCGCTCAAGTAAAATAAATTCCACATTTTTAATGTTTTCGTTCAAGTGAAATAAATTTGATTTATTTCCTTCGTGACAATATTGCTCCATTGCAGACTGATAACCATCAATCCTATTTGATAGACTTGCACAGTTTTATTGCTTAAAACGGAGTCAATAGACCAAGAGCGTCGCCAGCTTATGACCTATGGGGGAGCATATGGAATAGAAGATTGGTTTTTATTTAAAATTGCAAGAAACTTCTTCAGTAAACTCGTTTCTTGATTATATTAATTAAAACATAATCTCTGAGGGTTTTTCGTAAATTTCTCGACTACTTTATCATGAAAATCCTGTACATTTTTATCGATTCTCCTTCTTTTTTTTTAATTTCAAGGGGGGGGGGGGCAGCTGCTTCTACCTACTCCCCTTGGCGACGCGCTTGCAATAGACCAGATTACTTTGTTTCGTGTTTCGTAGTTTTATATTATTTATCACAGACTTCATGAACAGATTGGACAGCACATTCCATCATACCAGTTTGGCTTTAAACCAAAACACTCGACTATACATCCACTTTTCATCTTAACTAACAACATACAAACAACGCATCTCAACGGCAACAAAACAGCTTGTTTGTTCATGGACATTAACAAAGCTTTTGACAGTGTCTGGCACAAAGGACTACTTTACAAACTACATAAACTTGATACACCAAAATACTTGCTTTACACAATCAGAAATTTACTAGAAAATAGACAACTGCACGTTCGGATAGACAACACACTTTCCTTTCCTTTCAGTCCTGAACAAGGACTACCCCAAGGATCACCCCTCTCACCTTCACTTTACAACCTATACTGCCACGACATATACAATCACAACAAGCAGGACAAAAATCAATTTGACTAAACCGCATACATATTACAATACGCAGACGACACTGCACTTATAGTACACGACAAAACTACGTCAAAAGCAGTCTCAAAACTACAATCACTTACTGACGATACTATGACATGGTTTTACAGATGGAGACTGACCCCCAACGCAACTAAAAACCAACTTTTACTACCAAATCATAAGATCAAAGACGACTCCCCAAACATAACCGTAAAATACTTAGGCGTAATACTGGACCAAAAACTAAAATTTACAAAACACTTAAAAAATGCAAGAACTGAAACTATTAAACGGACAAAACACTTTAGATCACTGACATACAAAAACAAAGGTATTAGCACGAAAACCGCCACACAAATATACAAATCCATCTGTAGACCAGTTCTAGACGACGGACACTTACTTAGAGCAAACGCTACTGACAAAACTAAAAGATATACTCAGACTACGGAACAGATTGCTCTAAGACTAATAACCAAAATAAGACACCCAGAAAACCCACTACACAACCCATCCAACCAACTTCTCTACGAACGTACAAACATGACCAAAATAACAGACAGACTTATAAAACTACAAAACAAATGTAAAAATAATCCAAACAACTGGACAATAATAAACCCACTGTGCATAACAAGACAAACCAGACAATCCCGTTACCTCTTTCCCACTGCCACCCTACTAGAGCACTTTAACTAAGACTACTTTTTTTTTGTAAATAAATTGTAAATAATTATAAATAAGTTAACATGTACACTATAACTATAAAAAATCCCACTGTAAACATAGGCAGAAAGACCAAGTGGTCGATAGCCTTTTTTCTATCGAAAATAAAGATTATATATATACCAGGTGTCCAAGAGCACCCTGGACATAGGAGATTAACATGGGAAAACGGTTTTGATTTTTTTAGCGCCTGTACGGTTGATTTGATTTTTGGCCTGCACTGTATAGGCGGTTGTCGAGCAACGGGTAAACAGGTCATTGTTGCTGGTACGGTTGCTCGACAACCGCTTATACAGTGTAGGTAAAAAGTTAAAATTCTCGCATTTTTGTTCGTGTTTTACGACAAAACGGCTCAAAAGTGACAAAGATGGATGGGGTGGAATGTAAGGAAATATTAAAAGAAATATTTGTTTTCTTTGATCTGAAAACACAGGGCGGAATGGTCGCAGTCGTCACAACAAGCCTCTCTCCAAGATTCTGTCTTCATTAGATGTATAAGTATGAATATTGAATTTTAATCTTGTGTATTGATTTTACGCATAGTTAATATTAATTTTATTGGAAGTTAGTTACGTTTTTAATGGGTTAGAAAACCGAATATTTTTATTAGTAAGTGATGAGTTGTTTAGGTTAGGGAATTTATTTAATAAATTTAATGGTTATGTTAACTGTGTGTTTTATTTCACGCTGTGTTAGTCATGACAATATGATCCAAACAGTGTTACAATATTTTAGCATTTATTACTTCTTGCGACAAAGGCCACAATACAATAACTACGACTTCAAATCCGTCGGAAAGAGTGTTAAAGAAGCACATTTCCTCTGTATGCATCTTTTATTACCTTTAAGAAACCAAACTGGATATTCTCATAACAGTTAGATCGCAATATTCAAAATTTTACTTCCCAAACGGTGAGCGGAGAACGATTGGGTGACGATTCGGGTTGTTTGCGGGCCGCGACTGTTTTACCCTTGTCTTGACGGTCATCTACCCCTCGTTCCAGTCGTTCCATTGTCCACGTTCTCAAAGAAGCGCGAAAATCGTTTACGTTTCCGCTCGCCGCGAGGGATCGGACGTGAACGGGCGACACTCAGATTCATTGCGCGGAACGTCTCAGTCACGGGCTGGATTGCATTCCGCGCTCTCTTGTGAGCGGAGGGATGAACGACGCCGCCGAACACCGCTTCAACTGTCAATGTAACGTCAAAACTGTGAAATTAGAGTAAGTTGTAACGTTTGGCAGCTAGAGGGCTACAAAGTTGATTATTTTTTCTTCGAATATTTTCATGAACATCTCGAAAACGGTTTGAGTTACCAGTGTAAAATTTTTACCATGTATGCTCCTCAAAGAGACGCAATTTTTTTTTATTAAATATGACATTTTTCCGTACAACTCACCGGTTGTACGGAATTTTATCTTGAAAAATAGAAAACTAGATTTTTGACAATTTTAATTGGGGGGGGAGGCGGTTAAATTAACCCTATACATTTTTTTGAACAATTTTTGAATTTTGAAATTTATCTTTACTGCCTGAAACGTGACGGAAAGTGTCATTTGTTAAAATGTCATTTGTTAAAATGTCATTTATTATGACTGCCATGTTTTAGAAACTGCCAAAAACTATGTGGTTCATAGTCATCATATTTTGAAACTACTGTTTTCAAAATGATGACATTTTTCTTGAAAACATAAAATTTAGTAGTTACGTTGATTTTCTCTCAAAGTGCTCGTATTAAATTTCTATGTAATTCCAAATTTTTAAAACGGCATTCGATTCTGCTTTTAATTGCGCGATGCTTCGATTCTTGCGCAAATGCCCCAATTAAAATTTTTTCGTATCTCTTATACTTTCTGAGATTTATCCTGTATATACCATATATTCCATATTTATTTCTCAATTAAAAGGGGTCAACCGTTCTGTTTATATTACAAAGTAAAATAATGGCTACCCTTACTATATGTTGCAAAATTTTCAAAACTTTCCTGTTTGCAGTTATTCTTATATGGTATCCATGCATTTCATCTTTGAACACTAAGTATATTTTTTTATCAAAATTCTGAGTTCTCTTCTACGCTTATGCTCAGTCAAAATCTGTGGCCCTTCTACGCTTCTGTAGAAACATTCGTAGAACAGTACCTAACTATTTAAACTATATTCTATATTTTTCAAAAGTGACCATGTTTTCAACTTTTAATGGTTCAGACAGGATTTATTAGGGTTCCATTAAATGTATTGTGAAAATAACCATCGCTACATTTTAAAGATGACAAACCAGCAAACCTGAAGATTTTGGACCAATAGAAATTTGAGGAAATTTATGATGCTACCTGAGAAATAGGGCTTGTACGATATTATAGTCATTTCTGTTTTGGTTTTCGGCAAGTTCGGAAGTTTTTACTCTGGTCACTTTTTGAGTGCGAATAAGAAACCATAAGTGAAAAATAATGGAGTGCGGAATTGTTGACGAGTTACTAAGAATACTCGAAGAAGATAATGTTTTCAATGAGTTAGAGGAGGATGTTCTTCCTAATCTGGATCATCTCGATGGACTTGATCGACTGTTGGCTAATAGGGACTACTTAGATCAGCAAGAAGTGAATTGTCTGGACCTCGACTTACCTTTTCCTGA
Source organism: Ips nitidus (assembly GCA_018691245.2). NCBI lineage: Eukaryota > Metazoa > Arthropoda > Insecta > Coleoptera > Curculionidae > Ips > Ips nitidus. Next base: position 3,566,930 of record CM042797.1, on the reverse strand, counting down.
TGAAGCTGCTGCAGAACAAAATGAAATTCAGTCGATCACAATTCCTATTCCGCATCAAAATGTCGTTCAAGGAGGACAAGAAGCCAGTGAGATTCTAGTTTCGGATTTAATGATATCCGACTCCGAGGAGGAAAGGGACGATGATATAAATATTGAACTGCCCTCGGAGGATTTGGTGCAAAAAATTGCTAAGGAATTTACCGAGAAAGTTCCGACCACCGACCGACTTCTGGAGTGTCTCTTGAGATATTCGGTAAGGAAGAACATCTGCGAGACCATCAAAAACTATGAAGATCGAGGTATGTTATAATATATAATTATATTTTAATATGTTTGGTATCTTAACTCATATTATAGGTATAAAAATTATTTTTAATGTAAATTAAAATCTTGTTCTATTTGTCAAATACGTCAACTCATCTTCAAATATGTCAACTATAGTTAGCACATAAATCAGGTTTCGATTTAATTCTAAATGTTTCTGAAAATGTAACTAATCTTAAAAATGTGATTATAGAGATAAGCAGTAGGTTAAAAACCAACCTACCACTAATCTAAAGGTTTCCCTTCCATGGAGCTGTGTGACCTTGACGTAGGTGGAAGGGCTTAGTAGATCATTGTTTCAATCTTGATCAGATTATATAGATAACAATGATTGAAGCTAACGACAGCTCATATCATATTTATTTAGTGATGGGTAAATTACCGCTAAAGTAAATATTGTTACGATTTTCCCGTGGGTTCACACAAAGTCAGTTTAACTCAACAATTAATAAATTTATTTACACTTCAAAACACTCCGTACAATAATTAACACAGCTACTAAAAACACTACTACAATTCCACAATTACTCCGCTATTTAAACTTTACCGCGTTCCCAAATTCACTACTACACTACACTCTTAACTACTACGCCGTCGTCGAGGCCGCTTCTTTTATATTCGCAAACCACGTTCTAGAATGACCGCGAAACGCTTCGCGGGTTGCCTTGACCATTCAAGAATCTTCCAGGTGGCGCCTCCTAACTGTGGCCTACTTTAACACGCGCCCGGCCAGATATTGCGGCGCATCGATTTCATCCTGACTCGAGTATAGTAGGCCCAAACCGTAACACTGCCCCCCTCTTAAAGCTGATCGTCCCGATCCGCTTCATCTAGTCCCTGGTATTTCTTGAGTCTGTCCAGATGGACAATTTTCATCTTGCCTTTGGGGCTGCGTTGGACTCTGTACGCGACGTCATTTAACCTTTTTACCACATGGTAAGGTCCCTCCCAGTGTCGTTGCCATCTTTGACTTAATCCTTTGCTCCTCCTGGGTTGAAACATCCACACAGCATCACCTTCCTTATAATTGCCACCAGTTGGTCTGTGGTCCAGTGTCATCTTCATACGGTCGTTGTTTGGTTTCATCTTCTCTCTCTCAAGTTCCCGAATTGTGATGGATCCCTTCTGTAACAAACACTGGTCACACCGTTTACACCATTCCTCAACGTCCTTTCTGAAGTTAATCCAATAAAATCGATCTCTTATTCTAGCCAAAGTCTGGTTTACTCCAAAGTGTCCTCCTCCGCGACTGTCATGTAGTTCTCGCAGCACATTCTCTTTGCAGGAATTGGGCACTATTGTTTGGTAAACAAAGCGTTTTCCGTCCGGACTTTCCCATTTGCGAGTAATTAAGTCATCTCGCAGTTGAAGCGAATTCCACTGCAACCAGTAACCCCTTACTGTTGGTCCATATCTGGAAATCTGTTGCCAATCCGGTTTCAAATCCTTCTCCAACCATCTTCTGATTACTTTCAAATCAGAGTCTGAGCGCTGTCCTTTCAATATTGTCACGAATGGAAAATCCGTTAATTGAAAAGATGGACTGATTAACTTAAAAAACATAAAAGTATTCGAGGATTGCGAAATATTAAGCGCACGAGGCAAGGTCGCATCACGATGCACCGGGTGTGTCATCCACCGAGTGCACCGTATCGGTGATGAGTCACCACCACCTGCTTTACAGAAATGTGAAAAACAAGCGACAATAACAAACTACGTCAGCCGATCAATCGGGTATAAAATACGCCGATTTTAGCAGTATAGGGGGAGTGTAAACCAATCAACGGCAGCGCGACCAGCTGACCCAGGAAGTCGAGATGTCGACTCTCCTCGGTCAAGAAGATCAAGTTAAGTAGTCCGTTCTCCAAAGTTGTTCAAACGCGAAGTGACCAAGCCAGCCGCCAGAAAATGCTAAGTCCTTAGCTTATGATATGTAAGTACGAATTGTTAAATTGTCAACTTTTAGTGTGTTTATGACTGTATTGTTTGGTTAATAGATTTAAGTGTTTAATAGAAAACTCAGTGTTTGATTCCATCCTTAAAACTGAGATCCCGGCACGACGTTTAACGTCGTGAGTCAGTTTAATTGGTGAACCCAGAAGGGCTCATAAATTAAACGTGACATTTGGTGGAGGCGCCGGTCTGTTTTGAGATGGATGAAAAACAATAGTTGAGTTTTTTATTTTTGTTTTATCTTTTGGGGTATGATACAGATTCAGGAAATTACTGTGAAAAATATTTTTGATTTTTCTCATCGTGAGTGAAAATTACCTCTTTAAAACAAAAATATGTATATATTGTTACGATTTTCCCGTGGGTTCACACTAAGTCAATTTAACTAAACGATTAATAAATTTATTACACTTCAAAACACTCCGTACAATAATTAACACAGCTACTCAAAACACTACTACAATTATTCCGCTATTTAAACTTATCCGCGTTCCCAAATTCACTACTCCCGCGGTTTACACCGCGTCTTTTATATTCGCAAACCACGTTCTAGAATGACCGCGAAACGCTTCGCGATTTGCGTCGAATTTTAACGATTGTTCCAGGTCCGGCGCTTCCTAACTGTGGCCTACTTTAATACGCGCCCGGCCAGATATTACGGCGCATCGGTTTCATCCCGAAGCGAGCGCTTGTTAAGAAGTATCGAGCATAGTAGGCCCAGACCGTAACACTGCCCCCCTCTTAAAGCTGATCGTCCCGATCCGCTTCATCTAATCCGTGGTATTTCTTGAGTCTGTCCAGATGGACAATTTTCATCTTGGCTTTGGGGCTGCGTTGGACTCTGTACACGACATCGTTTAACCTTTTTACCACATTGTAAGGTCCCTCCCAAACAGGTGTTAATTTTGGTGATTTGCCTTTCTTCCTCTGAGGGTTAAACAACCAAAACTTTATCATCCTTCTGGAACCCTCCCGAATTGGCCCTCAGATCATAACGAGCTTTCATCTTGTCGCTAGTTAGATTCAAACTTTCCCTGACCAGATCATGGACGTTCAGTAATCTGTCTTGCAACTCGTCAACGTAGTTCTCAATGTTTGTGCTTTGGCCTGTTGGAGATCCGAACACCACATCACATGGAAGTCGCAGTTCTCGACCGAACAGAACTTTAGATGGTGACTGTCCCGTTGAGTTGTGGACTGCTGCTCTATAAGCCATCAAGAAGAGCGGAATATGCTAGTCCCAATCTTTCTGATGCTGATCAACAACCTTTGAGAGATGTTGCTCTATGGTCTTATTAAATCTCTCGACCATGCCATCCGACTGAGGATGAAGCGGCGTTGTTCGGGTCTTCCTAATGCCTAGCAGGTCACAGAGCCTCTGAAAGAGCTTGGACTCAAAGTTTCGTCCCTGATCAGAGTGTAACTCCAACGGCACACCAAATCTACTGAAGACATTTTCGACGAGAATATCAGCGACTGTGCTGGCTTCTTGATTTGGAATCGCAAACACCTCAGGCCATTTACTAAAGTAATCCATGGCAACAAGAATGTACTTGTTGCCTCTGTTGGTCTCAGGAAAAGGCCCAGCGACGTCTATGGCTAAACGTTCGAATGGCAATCCTACGTTGTACTGCTTCATAGGTCCCCGGGATCTCGTCTGTGGTCCGTGGCTAGCTGCACAAATGGAACATTGTCGACACCATGATTTCACGTCTTGGCAGTAGTTCACCAGTAAAAGCGTTGCCGGATTTTGTCCAAAGTCTTATTTACTCCCAAATGAGCACCAGTCTTTCCATTGTGCATTTCCTCCAGCACGTTGTCGACCCTTCCTCTGGGAACTACCAGCTGCTTCCTTATCTCTTTTCCATCGGCACTCTCCCAAGCTCTTTTTAGCAAGCCGCCTTCAACCACAAGCGAGTCCCACTGAGCCCAAAGTGCTTTGAACGTCAGGCCTTTGCTAGAGATTTCTTGCCATGTTGGTCTTGGCTCGCTTTGTTCCTTTCTCAACAACAATGGGCCTATGTCGCTGTCTTCTAGTTGATCCTTCCTAATCTCATCGGTACTCCATTCATCATTAGTCTTCAGCTGAACCATTCTGATGGACACAACGCCTTCACGTTGTTCCGCTTTCTGGCAATGTTTGCATTCTTCGGCGCAAGGTCTTCTTGATAGAGCATCTGCGTTATTATGCAGCTTTCCGGGTCGATGCTTGATGTTGAAATTATACTGCTGGAGTTTTTCAAGCCATCTTGCTACTTGTCCTTCCGGTTGTTTCATTCCGAGGAGCCACTTGAGTGCCGCATGGTCAGTCCTTATCAAAAATTCCTGTCCGTTCAAGTACTTGTGAAAGTGATCGACTGATTTTACTATTGCCAGTAGCTCTTTTCTCGTTACACAGTAGTTCCGTTCTGCTTTGGTAAGTTTTCTACTGAAGTATTCTATGACATGTTCTTCTCCGTTTTGGACTTGAGACAATACAGCTCCAATACCAGAATTACTGGCATCTGTGTCTAAAATGAACTTTCCTTTTGGTTGTGGATAACTGAGGATGGGACTGGAGCAAAGTGATGCCTTTAACCTTCTGAACGCCTGATCACATTGGGTATTCCAACAGTAGGGTGTTTTTGTCCTCAGTAAGTTGATGTAGCGGAGCTGCGATGTTGGCAAATCCTTCCACAAACCGTCTGTAGTAGGTGGCAAGTCCTAGAAAGCTTCTGAGTTCGTGTTTATCCTTTGGTACTGGCCATTCTCTAATTGCTTGGATCTTCTTGTCGTCCGTCTGGATTCCGTCGACCGTCACCACATGCCCAAGGAATTCGACTTGCTTTTGGAAGAACCAACACTTTTTGGCGTTCAATCGAAGATGGGCACCACCTATTCTAGCAAATACTTCTTGCAAGTTGTCCAGATGTTCTTCAAAAGTTTTTCCCATCACCATGATATCGTCCAGATAAACCAAGCAAGTCTTCCAGTTAAGGCCACGAAGCACAATTTCCATTAGTCTTTCAAACGTAGCAGGAGCATTACAAAGTCCGAAGGGCATCACATTGAATTGGTACAGCCCATTTCCAGCAGAAAAAGCAGTCTTCTCCTTATCTTGCTCCTCAATGCCAACTTGCCAGTACCCACTCTTCAAATCTAAAGTAGAAAACCAACAGGATCCTGCCAAAGTCGTCAGTGTGTCGTCGATACGGGGAAGTGGATAGCCTTTTTGGTCACGTCATTCAGTTTTCGGTAATCTACACAAAATCTGCTTGATCCATCTTTCTTAGTGACCAGAACAACAGGTGATGACCAAGGGCTGCAGGATTCTTCTATAACTCCGTCGTCAAGCATCCTGTCCACTAATTCCTGCACTTCCTGTTGTTTGGCTATTGGTAGTCTCCTAGGTGGTTGTCGAATCGGTTGTGCATTGCCGGTGTTAATTCGGTGTTTTACAATGGTAGTTTTTCCCATATTGTTCGGTGTTCCAAATATGCTACCATGGTCCAAAATCAGTTTCCGAGCCTTCTTCAGTTGTGGTGTTGACAGATGTTTCCAGGTCTTTTCAAGTTCATTTAAGAGCTTGTTTTCCCCCAACTGCATCTCCTGTTCTGGTAACCCATCGCAATTGGTTATTTTGACTACAGGCTCGAATACCGCAATAATTTCGCCTTTGTTGATTTTTACGTCGTCTGAAAAAATGTTTGCAACTCTTATTGGGACTTCACTTCCTCCATTTACAAGTGATTTCCCAATGAGGCATCTTCCTGGTCGGTCCGGGTTTCGTACAAGTCCAACATAGCTCCCAGAATTCTGCTCCAATTGTCCAATAATTATTTGCTCGGAATTGCCGCTTATTTTTACTGTCTGAGATGCCAAAACATTAATGGGTGACTCACAGCGGTGACTGGTTGACAGGATGAACTCTTCACTTCCAAACCTTAGGATATTTTGCTCGGGATCAAAAGAAAATCCATGTTGACGAATCAGGTCCATTCCCAGAATAAATTCATCTTCAATATCTGCTACTAACACGGTGTGGTAAAACGTAATCCTTCCAAGGCAAATCTTGACTGTTATTTCTCCTAAAACTTTAGCCGATTCTCCAGTCACAGTGCGCAGAAGAATACTTCTTCGTAAAGGCGTAATTTGACTTTTATCCACAAGGTTTGACCGGATCAAAGATACTGCCGCACCGGTGTCCAAAGTAAAAGTAACGTTCATCGCATCCACCTTTTCATCTACGTTCAGGCTTCCCATTGATCTACCCAGGCTTCTGATGGAGATAATTCTGGGGGCTTTGTTTTCGCTAGTCAACATTCGCCCCGTAATGTTGACTAGTGGGAGTTTTCCTGGTCCCTTCTGGATGGTTGTACGTCCCTCGTTGGAGAGCGGGACGGTATCCTTACTCGACAATCTCGTTTCATGTGTCCCGTACGTCCGCATCGATAACACTCCACTCTAGTGATCGGGCGTGATCTTTCTACCTGTGTGGAAAGACCATTTCCTAATGCTGCCATTTGTTGCACTATTTGGCCGAACATTGATTCAATTTTATTCATTGGTGTAGCAGCATGATCGGCTGGCGGTTCTCTCTCCTCTTGAATAGTCACGGCCCTGATCCTTGGCTTTAAGTCATTGCACGCAGCTTCAACTTCCAGCGCTCGAACCAGTAATTCGCTGCTGTTGCTTCCTTTGAACATCTTCAGCATTTTCTTTACTTCCAGACCTCGAATCCCATCTACAAAATACTGTGCCACAAGTTCTTCTTGGATTTCATCCGGGACGGCTGGGTAAGCCAGATGCACAAGGCGACGAATTTCGGCCTCAAACTCTTGTAAATTTTCACCAGTTTTCTGCAGTCTTGCCTTTAATTGTGTTTGGTACACTCCTTTTCTATGCTGATCCCCATAACGTCGTTCTAATGCAGCTACTAATGCGTCATAGTTGCTTTGTTGGGCGATAGGCAGAGTCTGTAACAGCTCCAATGCAGGTCCTCGTAATGCCACCACCAGTGCTACAGCCATTTCCTCGTTACTCCATCTATTTGCATTTGCAGCGGCCTCAAATTGGAGTTGGTACGTTGCCCATGAAGTTTGACCGTCGTATGTGGGAGGCTTGATCTTGTTGAGCCCATTTCCGGTGAACACTGTAGAGCTGACTCCTCTGCTGTCAATTTTCCGCTCTAAGTCGCGTAGCTTTATCTCAACATCATTCTGAATTTTATTAATGTCCTCCCGAACATCAATCTGAATTTTACTAATGTCGTCCCGAACATCATTAATGTCTTCCCGAACATCGTTTAATTTTAACTGAACATCACTCTCCATCTTTCTGAGACTATCGGTTACATACTCTTGGATTTCTGTTTTAGTCCCCGCTAGAACGTTCAATATTTCTTCGTTACCCTTTTCTTGCCGCTCTCTATCCTCTTGACGCATTTCTATATCTTGTTGTCTCATTCTTTCTTGTTCTTCTTTCTCTTGTTGTCGAATCCTTTCTTGTTCTTCCTTCTCTTGTTGTCGAATCCTTTCTGTTTGTTCTTGTTTCTCTTCTTGTTTTTCAAGCATTGCCATAATAGCTGCAAGTTGGGCCTCCATGTTTGCACTTTGACGTCTTGTTATTGGCATAAAATAAATTTAACACACCACTGTTCCGAAAATCTCTAGTCCGGTTCTGAACACAAGTCTCTAACCCGAAGTTTAGTTCCAATTCACGTCGCACTAAAGTCTGATCGCACTTCTGACACCAATTGTTACGGTTTTCCCGTGGGTTCACACAAAGTCAGTTTAACTCAACAATTAATAAATTTATTACACTTCAAAACACTCCGTACAATATTTAACTCAGCTATTAAAAACACTACTACAATTCCACAACTATTTCACTATTTAAACTATACCGCGTTCCCAAATTCACTACTACTGCGGTCGAGACCGCGTCTTTTATATTCGCAAACCACGTTCTAGAATGACCGCGAAACGCTTCGCGGGTTGCCTTGATCATTCAAGAATCTTCCAGGTAGCGCTTCCTAACTGTGGCCTACTTTAATACGCGCCCGGCCAGATATTGCGGCGCATCGGTTTCATCCCGAGGCGAGCGCTCGTTAAGAAGTATCGAGCATAGTAACCCAGACCGTAACATTATCAAAACACAAAAAGAAATCAAAACTAAAGAAACGACGTTACTGGGTACATCCGTATAACCACATAAATCTTAAACATGGTTCTTATATAGTGTCAAAAGAATTGTGAGCATCCGGACAAATTTCAGTCTTTCTATAGAATGTCTGTACAGACATTTAGTAGATTAGTTTCCCTTGTCGGGCCTCACATAATTAAAAAGGATACAAATTTTAGACTGGCTTTGGGAGTTGAAGAAAAGTTGTTAATTACACTGAGGTAAGTAAAAACTAAAATTGTTCCATATTATATTGTAATTTAACTAGGTTACAAAACTTAAAATAATACTTCATTCATAAACAACAGCACGAACAAGATCCGTATATTGTTTATCATTATTATTTGAATACTGCAAGTTGCTGTCATAGGAAGACACTGATATTGCCTCGGATACTGAATAAGAATATGGGGATGGAAAAGGAAGCGGGACATGTTGTACAGTATTATGTACAGAGTCTTCATTTAGAATGTCATCAAAAAGTGCAAAAACTCTTTGTTTGAATCGTCTTTTCTGAGCATCATTTAGTTTTTTTAAGTCGGGGAGTAAGCTTCTCAGGAAAAGTAAGTCGGCATCGTCTTCGTCAGACGATTCTTTCTTTTTTGTGTTTGCATTATATTTGTTACTCAAGGCAGTCAGACATTGTACAGCTGAGTTTTCCCAATTTTCAGTATGTTTTTGTATTTTGCGTTTTTTGGAAGAGGATCCCTGCGGAGTTTCTTCTGACAACTCGGATGACACGGAGGGAACACTATTACTTTCCAGTAAGTCTGAAGTTGATGTTTCATTAACTTTTTGAATTTGACTTTGTTCAATATTCTTCTGTGAAATATTTGAGATATTTACATTATCCTCTTTTTCAGTAACAGTTTGACTTTCCTCCAGTTGAAAATCACTGTCAGATACCTCAGCTTCATCAGAATCTGCCGTTCCAGTTTGATGTCGACTTTTCGTATATGGTATCAAATACTTCATTGCGTCTTCTAAATAGAAGGGTTTCTTCTTTCTTCCAGAACTGCCGCTTGGTTTCTTGCTTTCTCTTAGATATCTTAAGAGGCTAATTCGTAACATTCTCCATTTCTTTTTACATTCGTCCACTGAAACAAAACAAAAAAAAATTATTAGATAGACAAAAATATAGTAGAATTTAGTTATAAACAGTGATAAAACTTCTGCATGGAAAAAAAATAATAATATTTTTTTCTGTTACAGATATCTTGCTACCGGTTCTTCATTTCGAACGCTATCCTTTTACTTTATGAGAGGAGAAACTACCATAGGATATGTAGTAAACGAAACATGTAAAGCTATTTGGACCATCTCAGAAAAGAATATATGCCTTTACCATCAGAAAATATGTGGTTGGAAATTGCTAGGAGATATGAAGAACTATGGAATATGCCCAACTGCATAGGTAGCATAGACGGCAAACATATACGGATCCAAGCTCCACCGAAATGTGGCTCTGCTTACTACAATTATAAATCCTATAATTCAATTGATTTAATGGCAATTGTTGATGCTGATTCTATGTTTACTATGATATCTGTAGGCGATTATGGAAGAAACAGCGACGGTGCAGTGTTTACAAATTCACGGATTGGTGGCCTACTCAATGAAAATAAGTTACATGTTCCACCGGCCAGATCACTCCCTTGCGATAGTGGCGGTCCTTTTCCAATGTTTTTCGTTGCAGACGAAGCATTTGCATTAAGACAAGAATTAATGAAGCCATACCCACAACGAACCTTAAATAATGAGAGAAGAATTTTTAACTATCGTCTTTCAAGAGCGAGAAAAAGTGTTGAGTGTGCTTTTGGCATTCTCTGTTCAAAATTTAGAGTATTTTATTCACCAATAGCATGCAATGTTGACAAAGCTGAAAATATTGTAAAAGCTGCATGTGTATTGCACAACTTTATTAGAAAACACGATGGAGTTTTAATATCATCAGATACTTCCTTGCAATTACCACAAAACTTTAATCCATCACATTTATGTGGTCGACCAACAGCCGCTGCACTTCAATTAAGAGATAGATTATGTCAAAACTTTGTTAAACTAGAAGTGGCTTTACCATGACAAAATACAGTATGCGTTTAATACAGATTTTTCAGTTAAAATGTATTCGAAATATGTTTAGGCAGTATTTTAATAAATAGTATTTCATTATTTTCCATATTCTTTTTATTATATTCAGTATTTTAAACTCACCTGTACATTTTACTTCAGCAGCCACCTGTTGCCACGCTTTTTCTTTGAAGTTTCTATTAGAATACTTTTCCAACTTGTAATTATATAGAACCTCATGTTTTTCAATAACTGACACAAACTCTACATTAAATTCTTCGTCGTCTTTCATTTTGAAACTGATTAAATATTGCCTGCAACGCGAAATAACGAGCAACAAGAAACAAAAATATAGAACAGAACCTATTTCATGTAAACACGTTTCTACAAGATTTGCTTCGCTATGACGTCACATGAAATACATTTCGCTGATGTGCATATTCTCATTTACGGCAATGTATACTTATTTTATGAAACGTGTTTCATGTTTCTCGTTTCACATTTCACGTTTCTAGTTTCCTTGATGTGTGGCTTGCCTTATGAGCAAAATTTCGCACCTCACATCACTTAACACCATCATCTTCTATGTCCTATTAATGTATGTGATGTGGATTGTCCAATCGATAAACTCTTTACGTGTAGTTTATCAGTATACGGTCCAATGTCCAAGCCCTTCGTGAGTTCCAATAACAATAATGGCTCATCATAGTCTGCTTTGGCTTCCTTCTCATATAGTCCTCAGTGTTACATGAAATATAAGAACAAAGGTTAATATGTGCTACTTAATGCTTAATATACAATATCATGTCTTATAACAAAATTATTTTTTTCATCATTTTTAACTCTTATTTATCTGTTAGTATGTACGATCCATTTTCCAATCTCAAAATTAAAAATGGAACGTATGAATTGATCTCCTTAACGCTGTAAAGCAAGGATTGGGATGTAATTTCCCGTGTAAACAAAATTAGTCATGCAAACAACTCGAATTTTTATGTTAGTAGTTTAGCATCAACCAGCGAAGTTGCCGAAGCATTGGTTCGGGACTATTCGCATCTTCAGCGAGACATCGTATATGGTTCGCACCTTCTCAGTGTAAAGCACTATAAAATAATCAGATTAAAACACGTTCACGACCGCGTGCTCACCGGTGGGCATTTTGTCTTTCCCCCGATGGCCCGCATGGCCACCGGTGGGCACCGTGCATTTTCAAATTCAAACAAGCATGACCACCCGTGGTCACGTTTTCTGTACATTTTGGTATAGGCATGGATTTCCCCGGGCCCTGGAATAATATATTAGTTACCGGGCCGGGCGGAATGATTGATTTTTTGTGTTTTGCTAGTATGTGAAAAAGAAAACACATTTTTAGGGCAAATAATCGATTTTTGAGGCGCAATTCGGTTTGAAAATAAATATATTTATCTAAAGTAATGTTTATTCTTAAAATAAAACTACAAAACACTTAAAATTAAAGTTACAAATGTCATAATTGCATAAAACTCGAAAAAAAAAACATTGCATTGGAACAAAATAGTAGTTTTCCTATTCACTGTGCAAAGTTAAGTTTTCCCCCACGCGAAAGCAGTTAGACGAACGACGCGAAGCGGAGTTCGGATAAGCTTCAAGTGCGGGAAAACTACTTTGCACACGTGTTAGAAACAATATTTTTTCTACGAATGAAATATCTATACATTTTGTTTTTAATTTTTATTGATATTAAAAACAACAACTTATAACTATTTATTGTTATTAACAACATTAATGTTAAATGTACAGTTGGTCGCGTTTTTTAAATTGATCGCAGATTGAGCAACTGAAGGTAAAATACTGGTACTTGGAACTGCTTCACTTTCTTTAGGATTGAAGGTCAGAATTTTGTTACTTAATCCTTTTTTATAACTTGTGGATTCATCAATGTATTCTTCAGCTACCGTAGTCGATTTCCAACCCCCCAAGCGTTTTATGTCAGTGATTCCTTCTCCAGAATCGGCCAAGAACGTTGCCGATGATCGACGATAACTGTGCCCTGTGTAGAGTTCTGGATTTGGCAACTTCAAAAAAATAGCTATTTCAGAAGGCATTTTTCCAAAACTGTTTACTCCAACACTTTGCGAAAAACATTTACCCTTTCTGTAAACTAGGAAAAAACGATTGTTTGACTTTTTTGGACGTAGGCCGGTGTATCTTCTGTACAGTTGCAGGTAGGTTCCGTTATGAACTTCTTCTGATATTATAAAGTTTCTTGCTGTATGATTTTTGGAATCCCTAATTTTAACAATTATGAGGTTTCCTTTGTCTTCAATATCTGTAGTGGTTAAATTGGCTAGCTCTTCCCTTCGACATGCACCAGCAAGTCCGAATATAGTGGCAACTTTAATTAACAGGTAAATTTCATCTGGTGCGGAGTTCATAAAACTGAATATTTCTTCTTTTGTAAAAATTTTCGCCTTTTTAGGTTTAAAACCAACATTCTGCTTTTTCAGAAATGCAGTGAGCTTATAAAATTCACCGATATCGATGTCTCTTTTTATTTTTATTACATTTTTGAGCATTGAATACTTTGACCACATTGTGTTAGGTTTGAATTCTTTGCTTAAAGTAACAAAATACGCTAAAAGTACCTCTTCCTTTAAGGTTTTTATCCCCTTTTGTTCGCACCATTGGGTAAACAACTCGTACTGTTTCTCGTATTTTTCTCGCGATTTGAGAGGCAGCAATTGCAAACTAGCCATGTTGGCGGCTTTTAGAACATCTTCCGGAAGTTCATCTTCAGTGATATCCATTATTAAAATAGTTTTTTTAACTTAAATAAGTAAGAATAAACACTGTTGTAGACTTTAAATTGCATATAAATGCGTTGTTTGACAATGAGCTTTGGTTTCTAAGGAAACAAGCCTCATTTTCAAAGACAGAGACAAGGTGGTTTATTTACCTAAACTGTACGGAAGAATAATGTGAAAAAAGTCGTGTTTTTTATATGAAACCCCTGAATATTATTACATTTTTGAATTCTACGCAAAAATTCTAAGCAGATTTTATGTATAATAGTCTATATAAAACCACTGTTGCAAGGTATAATCAGCATTTTAAAAAGTGTGCGGGAAAAAATATTTCCCCCATAGTGTGCGGGAAAGTGCCACTTTGCACACACTTTTACGTATGCAAAGTAGCTTATTTGCAAACATTCGTAGAAAAACAACCTATATAACTAACTGGTTTTATGAATTTGAAAACATGCTAGACACATTGTTTTGTCACAGATATCGCAGAAAGTGTTACCTTTTTTGCATTTTTACGAGCGTAGGCCGAATCATATCGTAATGACATTTTACTGTAACAAACAGAACATCTTTTTCTGGTGACTCTTTTTTGTCCCTCGTATTCTCGTAAAGTATGTTTTGTGCTTGTTGAAGGTTTATTCTGTTGACCATCTTCTGGGGGAAATACTAGAGCTTCAACAATAGCTTCTTTGAACTCAGTTATTCCCATCTTTTTGTTATTTATTTTTTTGTACAAGTGATGGGCATTTACAATAGTGGTGGATGTAATAAGGTTGAAGGCCAGCCTTTTGTACCATTTTACTGTTTTTCGTAAAAATGGTCCGTATGCCGCCATTTGATCGGACAAGTCAATAAAGGCTTTACATTGGTTATAATTCACCACCATTGTGGGTTTAGTGTGATCATTTCCATGATGAACGACATTTACCATTGAATTATCGTGTTTTGTGCTTAGCATCATTACATCGCGTTTATCTTTCCATTTCAAAACGACTGTTTTATCTTCGTTTTGCCGGGCAATTTTTTCGCCTTTTTTTAGTTTTGTCATCACCACATCTCGAGGGTTGTTCTTTCTATAAGCACGTAATGTTCTTACTAAATGGGTGTTGCGTCTAATTAATGTTTTAGAAAGGGCTACGCTGGTATACCAGTTATCAGTATACAACGTCCTTCCGGAATCCAAAAGCCCTTCCATTAAGGGGGGGGGGGGGGTAGGGTTTTGAAGGCAGAAAAAAACAGGTTTTTACAGATTTTATTTTGGGCGTACGGTGAAAGTAAATTTATTTCTGATTGTTGTACAAAAGAGTAGTAATTGAACTATATTCTGTGAAATATTGGTTGAAAAATATTGAAAATTGACCGAACGGCATTAATTCTTCGCAGGCGCCTCAGAAAAAATACATTTTGCGGTGCACGTCATACCTCAGCACTGGATCATCTGAAATGAAATAACCAAAGTTTTTCCTTTAATTTTTATGTCCCTCTTGGTATCCCTGTCGAGTTTTTCCATTTTTTTTTTAATTTTTGAACTTTTTACAAGGCTTGAAAGTGAAAATACCGATTTTTGGCTTAAATTCATGACTATTGTTGTTAATAATAAAAAAAAATAAAATCAAAAACGAAAAAATCTCAACAGGGTTACCTTATAAATTATGTAAGGAAATACTGTAAAAAATTTGAGAACGATCGGTTGAATAGATTTTGAGATACAGAGTGCACCGACTCAAAAAACATCGATTTGAGAAAAACGCGTTTACAGTTTTTCGTAGCGAAAGGACCCTGATAAAACTTAGTAAGGTATTTATTTTTTATTTTACTCACATAGAATCATCAATGCCGGGACCATAGAGTATAGACCTTTCGTCAAGAATGTCCAAAGCATCTTTTTGATCAAGTCTGCGGCGAATTCTATCATTTTTAGTGGTTTCAGCTGCTCGCTCATCTGCTCTGTTCATTCGAATATCGTCGGTTAGAAGCGCCCATCCATGACAACTTGGACCAGTACTGATTCCCATCTCTTCTAGGAAGGTTAAATAAGCTTTACAGCCTTCATTGAAAACACAAGCAGGCACTGAAGCTGCAAATTCGACGATAATTGCTGAACCACTCTCAACTTTCGGCGCAATCTTCCAAATAAGCTGGTTCAAACTCTCATTATTATTTTGTGTGAATCCGCCAATACATCGCTCTAGGAGAGCATCTTTGCTTAAATCTTCATATATTGGCTTGATTCCTTGTAAAACATCAGTTGGTAGAGCAGAATATGAGTGTTTGAAATTATTCAGCTTGTTTGAAGCTGCAGCTTTCTGCCATTCACACCATGAGTCTTCTCCGCTAGGGCAGTTTTCGTGTTGTGGTTTTGCATCGGTTGAGGCATAATGATAATAAGTAGCCCAAATGGCTTTTTTCATTTCTTCTACAGATTTAGAATTGAAACGAATTGCACGACCATAGTACTGGGTGAGCTTATCAATCATTTTTGCAGTCAGTTTCCCTTTACCTGAGAGAGTTTTTTTTGGATTTTTTTTCCAGTTTTGGTTTCACTATCAGTCACAGTTTTTTTGACTAAATCACGCAAACGAGTTCCCATCCTTTTTTGGACGTGTCCAACACATTCTTTTTTATTGATTAGAAAATTTTCACCATAAGGTTCAGCATTGATAACACCACTATATGTTTTCGAGTCACCATCTCCAATATAGTTGCGAATCTTCACGTTATTCTCTTGCGATCTTTTGAACATTGTGACAATTGCGTCGACTTCCATGTTACCGGATGCTCCTTTGTGATTTGCAGAACATTGATCTTCATTTATATGGTTCTCTTGCCATTCTTCGAACTCTGCAGAATCAAGCTTATTCTTCCAAGTAACGCACATGTGACAGTATGAACTTTTTACGAGAACATCGATGACTTTTCCGGTGTAATATCCAATCAAGGAAGCCACGCCATACAAAGAAGAAAATCCACGTTTTTTCTAAGTTCCATCGCCTGATACGGTTAATTCTGATGAAGATTCAATATTTTTTTCTCTACACATAGCTGCTTTTTCTTCCTCAATCCGCAGAAACAAAAAATCTTTTTGCGGCATTCGTCACACTGGAGCACATTTTATTCAAGTAAGTGTTGTATACCGATTTTGATACGAAATTACTGGATAAATCCATCAGTCCGCAGGATTTGTCACAACCAGCTAATCCCAAGCCTAAAACTCGCATCACGAAACCAAATCGGTAGTTCACTTCATACATATGATTATCTACTCGTTTACTAGACGGAACGTAACGAGGTTCTTTGCATTTTTTACATTTTATTTTTATCTTGAAACCAAGACCTATTTTGCCACAACACTGAAATGATACTGTACTATCACAAACTGCACACTTCACTAACGTAGAAATTGTTGAAAAAACTAACAGAAAATCAATGATTCTGAAATGCTTATCTGTATCTTCAGCAACTTTTTGGCTAAAACTTGGCCTGATTTTTTTCGTTGACGTACTTCTTGCCTCAATATCGTCATCGTTTCTTCGTTTATGCGGAGGAACTATTTTTTTAGCTTGATACAACTTTTTACCAGTCTCCTTTCTGCACTCTCTGGAAACTTTTCTCGGCATTTTGCGAACAACAAAAATATCACAACGAAATAGAGTAAGAAAATACAACACGACTGTTACACTCCGCGTCTGCAAAGTGTTGATAGAATGTGACAGAAGAAGCTGACAATGGCGGGTTCCTGTTACATTCTACAGGTCTTTCTCTTGACAACTCCCTTCCCTTGTTTCAAGAATACGCACCCTGGTAGTCGTTCGAGACACGCCTACTTCCAAAGCTATATCTTTGTGAGTTTTGCTCCGATTGACTTCATATTAACAGACAACATTCTTGAGTTACTATACTTTGAAAAAGCTTTGGTTTTGTAATATAGCAACTAGCCTAATAATCTGTTAAAATAATTAACGCCGTGTACACGGTGATCATTTATAATGTCCCCCCCCTCTCAACTTTTTTATTTTTCACATTAGAAAAAAAAGAATAGAAAAGTTGTACGAGATGATGCCAGCTATTTGCAGAATATATTGTTATTTATACAGGACGTTTCAGAAGAATTATATTTTCAATTTTCTAGAATTATCAAACAATTCTAAACATTTCTTTATAATATGTCCTATACCTAAATGTACTAATAATAATAATAATAACACCAGTCTTTATTTCGAATTGTGATTAGGATAGAGTACAATGTACATTATCAACTAATACAAAGGAAATAGCGTCATGGTAAACTATGAACTATGAAGTACTTAAAGATACTTATATACATTTTCTGCGATTTTTCCCTAAATACAGATTTCAGAGAATAGGCAATATTTATTTAACAAAATAATCCTCTATAGTGTAGGGTTCTAATTCAATTAGTAAATTTTTTACTTCTTTTTTGAAACTTTTGTCCGTCAATGTTTTCAGCCTGTCTGGTAGGTTGTTAAATAGGCGAATACACATATATTTTGCATTCTTCTCAGTGAGTGTTAATCTATGTTTTGGACAGTTTACATCTTTTTGTCTTGTGTTGTATGTATGATTGACTTTGATGTTAAATAGGTTTTGGTTCTTTTTAAGAAAGATGAGACACCCATATATATAAATTGCATAAACTGTCATTATTTTATTTTTTTTAAAGATGGATCTACATGAATCTTTGTGTTTCATTTTGAACATTAATCTAATTGCCCTTTTTTGAATTACAAATACATTCTGTATTGAAGTACTTCTACCCCAAAACATAATTGCATACTTCATAATCGATTCAAAGTTGGCAAAGTACAATATTTTAAGGGCCGCCAGGTTCAGATACCCGGAGACAATTCGAATTCCATAGCAAATTGAGTTTAACCTGCCTAGCAGAACATTTATGTGATCAGATCAATCTAGAAATTCATCAATCTGCACTCCCAAAAAAAATTTTGTGTTCTTGGCTAGTAATTGGCTCCTGTCAGTGAGAAGGTGTATTTCATTATGTTTCTCAAATGTACCTTGTTTTGTTGAAAAAATAATCACACTTGTTTTTTCCATATTTAAAGCTAATTTATTTTTTTTAAACCACTCAGAGGTCCTAATAAACAGATCTTTTCCAGACTGAATTAAAGTGCTGATTTCCTCTTGACCTACAAGTAAATTTGTGTCATCTGCAAAGTTGACGATTTTTTCATTTTCTTTTGCTATAGAATTCAGATCGTTCATGTAAATTACAAAGAGTAGTGGCCCCAGAATACTGCCCTGGGCTATTCCATGTTGATTTTCTTTTATTTTATATTTGATGTGTATGGCTTGCTGTCCCTAAATAGTTTAACCTGTTGTTTCCTATGAGATAAGTAAGAATCAAACAATCTTAGGGCCTTACTTCTAACTCCATAGAGTTCTAATTTTTTTAACAATAGTTCTTTATCTACACAATCATAAGCCTTAGATAAGTCTAAAAATATACCTATTCCTAGTTTATGGTTTTCTATGTGTTCAAGGATATGACTTGTAAACTGAAAAATTGCTGTTTGTACTGATCTTCCGGCAATGTAGCCATGTTGATAACCACTGAAGAGGTCGCACATTATAAAAAAATCTGTTAGCTGTGTGTATAAAACCAATTCAAAAATCTTTGAAAAGGCTGGAAGGATGCTTATTGGTCTGTAATTTCCTATTTCATTTTTATCACCTTTCTTATAAATCGGTTTAACTTGAGCAATTTTCAACTGATCTGGAAAGCATCCCTGCTTGAGACTTTTATATTTATTAAGTATGTTAGTGGCTTGGATATATGTGGTAGTACCAATTTAACTATACTTGCAGGAATCTCATCTATACCACTTGTTATTTTGTTTTTTAATTTTGCTGAAAAATCACACAGTTCCTCTTCAGTGATTGGTTTGAAGTGAAATGATTCACTATTGGGGATTATATTACAACTAAACTCCGTGTGCTGCATATTTTCCAATATATCAGGGACCAACGACAAGAATTTGTCGTTAAATTTATTTGCTATAACACAAGGATCACCCGCTATATCAGTCTCAAGCCAACACTGAGTTTTCCCCAATATCTCATTACAAATTGACCACATACATTTATTTTTATTGTCAGAAGATTCTATTTGTTTTTTATAACTATCCGCTCTTGATTTTAATAAAATGTTGTCATATTCCTTTTTTACAGTGATATACTGAGGTTTAAATCTTATATTATGTCTTGACAGCTGAAGTGGCAAATCTAGTTTTTTCTTGCACATTTAATTCATCCGATTTGTATAATGTTTTGCACTTATTTCTGCTTTTATTTGTTACTAATTTCTGAGGAAAACATTGATTAAACAGGATTGTAAATTCCGACAAAAATAAGTTCCATTGCTCATCGATGGTTTGATAAAATGAACTGAAAACTATTCCCCAGTTTTCACTCTTAAGGAGGTTTACAAATTGTTGTTTGTTTTGTTCAGAAAAGATACGAGTGTAATAGCTTGTATTAATAGCCTTAGTTGACATCTGGAACGTGACGCATTGGGCAGAATGATCTGATATGTGCGTGTTTATTACAGAACTTTCTATGTAAGGAAAATTAACAAATATGTTATCTATGCAACTTTGACTTCGACTCGTTATTCTGGTATTTGCTGTAATTGTATGTTGAAGATTAAAACAGTTCATAAGTGATAAAATTCTATGTTTGTTTTTGTTGTCCTTAAGAAATTCAATATTAAAATCACCAGTGATTATTATCATTTTGTTTACATCAAATATAATGCTCAATGCGCGTTCAAGACAATCAAAAAAAGTTTCTATATTTCCTGCAGGGGGTTTATAAATGCAAATAACAACTACTTCCTTCCATTAATGTCGCAATCAACTGCGGAGCATTCGAATATTTGTTTCTTAGACAATTTGGTTATCTTAATTATAGACTTACATTTTATTGATTGATGAACAAATATCGCACTACCTCCGTGTTCCCCACGTTCACGACATGCAGAAGAGACCAATTTAAAGTTATGTGGAGTGAAAAATTGTAATTCATCTTTTGTTTTCCAGTGTTCCGTTACACAAAGTACTCTTACGTCTGTTAGATCCTGGATTAAGTGATTCAGTTGATTTAACGAATTTCCTATTGATTGGATGTTCTGGTGTAAAATTCCAAATGTCTTCTTCTTGCTGCTCTTGGAATCATTTCTTGAAATTTCCTTTTTAGTTTTGCTGCTATTTGAGACCTTCACTAAAAAGGATTACTACCATAGTTTATGTTGTTTTTATAACGCAACATTCTTCTCTTGTATACTGGACACTCCAAATTTTTTGCTGAGTGATTTCTATCTTCAATTTTCATCTTTTCACAATTTGGACAGTTTAGGGTAGTTGATTTACAGTTTCGGGCTTCATGTTCACCACCACAATTTAAACAGCACTTTTCTTCAGAGCAATGTTTTGCTACATGTCCAAAACCGCTACACTTAAAACACATGGCCAAGTAATAGTTTTCGAAATATTCGCATTTCCACTAAGCGGCTACATTCGAAAAAAAACAAGTTCTCGTTCTTGTAGCTGTGAATAATTAGTGAATTGGTGAATTAGTCATCAATACGAGAAGACTATTCATGACCTTTTTATAAAGAAAATATCAATGATTTTATTTTGGAGTGAAATTCAATATCTGAAACAACTATAGATATAATAATATATAATAAAGCATGTAGTTTTCACAAATCAAATTGCTCAACTGGGCCCCCGTTTTCTTCAATACATTTGATATACGTTCTTTGTAACCTTTCTAACGCGGAGTGAGCGATTGGTTATAATCTTCATTCAGAATTTGAATTTCCATTCTAATAAGTTCTTTCAAATGTTCAGTATTTTCAATGCTATGTGCATTCACTCGATCTTTTAGCGTTCCCCATAAAAATGCATCAATCTGCGTCAAGTCAGGGCTGTTAGGAGGCCATTTTATCGGTGCATCCCTCCCAATCTATTCATTGAACCGTTGACTTAGATGGTTTCTAACGGAACAGCTACGACACTGTGAGGTGGAGCGCCATCTTGTTGGAAAACAATGTTTCTCTCTTGTTCCAACGGAAGCTCATCAAAAAAGTCCTCTAGTTCTTGATGGAGAAAATTCAAATAAACATCTCAGTTTAAAGTAACGGTAAAGAAATGGGAACCTATTATTTTGTTATACAGGATAGCACACCAAACAGTGACAGTTTGGCGACGTTGAAATTGAAATTCCCCGTAGCCGTGGGGATATACTGTGGCCCACTGTCTGGTGTTTTTCCTGTTAATCATACCGCTGGTCGCAAATGATGACTCGTCGGTACAGAATACATTTTTCAAATAATTGTTATTCAAGTTATTTTTTTCCAACATGGTTTGGCAAAATTCAACTCTTTTTTCCCTTTGTCTCGGCGTTAATTTTGTTGTGGGCCTTATTTTGAATGCTTTATGTCCTGATTTCTTGAGAGTGTTTTGTATCCTCCCATAAGAGGTATTTTTTGAATCGCCATGCTCTTCTTCCAAACTCTTCGATATTTTTCTCAGAGAAATGTTTGGATTTTCTTCAACTTTTAGCAGAATATTAAAATCCATATTTTCATCTCTTTCCATTGTTCTTTTTCGTCTCAATAGGCGGGATGTTTGTTGAAACTTTTCATATATCCTATAAAATGTTTTCTTATCTGGAATATGCATCCGGGGGTTAATTCTATGGAGTGCCCTTTGAGCAATTTTAACGTTATTATTTGTTTTAATAAATATTTGCAGAATAAATTGTTTTTCTCTTTCGGAATAAGGCATTTTAATAAAAATAATGTTATATTCCCGCAACGTGTAACTGTCACTACTGTCAGTAATAAACAAAGTTTTTGTTTTTTCGTGACCGCGTAATTCACCGCCACCTAGAACTGGAATCTATCGAATATTTTCTAGAATCTAGCAGCTTAGTGGAAATGCGAATATTTCGAAAACTATTACATTTAGGTATAGGACATATTATAAAAAAAATGTTCAGAATTGTTTAATAATTCTAGAAAATTGAGAATATATAGGGTGTTCCGTTTGAAAAAATATAACTTTGACTTGTCACGCATTTCTGAAACGTCCTGTATAAATAACAATATATTCTGCAAATAGCTTGCATCATCTCGTACAACTTTTCTATTCATAATTTTTTTCTAATGTGAAAAATAAAAAAGTTGAGAGAGGGGACATTATAAATGATCACCGTGTACATATCACATTGTTCTCATTAACTAGGTATTAGTTTGTCCCACGAGGTGCTCTAAATTGACCAAATCCAACACTGCTCCTCCAAATCCACCTTTTTAGGAAAGCATACATGTGACTAATGTCCATTTATTGGTTTTAACATCAAACTCTTACACCGAATTTAAACTGTCATGACGGTTATTAAAACCTCCAACAGCCAATAACCGACCATTCAATGATACTGTTACAAAGGCCTCATAGCCAGATTAAGATTTCCTGAAATTTAGGGAAAAACGAAGGGGTGACTATATAGAATTTCCCTAAGTTTAGGGAAAAAGTGCACAACGTGGCAACCGCTTCCTAGGGGTGTCCCAAACATACCCCCCTAATACGAAGTTTCAACCCTCTAGGCCTTAAAATAAGGAAGTTACCCATTTAACCCCATGTAAAATGCAAATCCACAAAACAGCTACTTTTGGACATGTCTCGGTATCTTTAAACTTGGATTGGCGCATCGGATGGAATGTTCGCCATACAATAAACGTTTACTGGACGTATAGCGGGAACATTCTGTGCATACAGGAACATTCGAGAATCGTGTGTATTGGCGTAACAGGTTTCCAACTCATAACCATTCCTGACACAGCAATCACGGTATCATTTGATGTTTTCAACCTCTTTCCTAGCATCCCACCACTCGATCGTTTAAACTTTGTCCGAGATCTGTTGTCTGCCTCCGAAGGTCTGGACCCTTTCCAGGTGGAAGACTTACTCACCCTGGTGGCTCTGGTACTGGATCAAAACTTTTTTCAGTTCAACAACACCTTCTATTCACAGTCCGGGGGCCTGGCTTTGGGTTCATGTCTTTCTCCTCTACTAGCAGAAATTTTTATGTCCAACATTGAACATTCCCTAGAATCCCACCGCTCCTTCAATAAAATAGTATTTTTCAAAAGATATGTGGATGACATTTTTTTTTGTATTTTTGACGGGTACAATGGTCATACCCCCCCGATTGCCAAGAGGGCGAGGATCCCTAATGACCTTCAACAACTATTTCATATTGTCACGATCTAATTTTTAGTCGTAACGACTAACCCGGGGACGTGTAGGCTGGGGTCGTGGTCAAGTTACAATAAACTCAAAGATTGGATAAACTCAAAGATTGGATAACAACAACAACGTTTATTCATAGAGAAACTAATAAAGAAAGATTAAATGAAAACTGAATTTATAAAAAGCATTGTCAGACATAAGTTGGTTTAATTCAAACTATAGAGTTTGTACTTACATGATAACTAATTCACAAACCATTTTGGACGAGGGTAAGTGTCAGGGTAGAGTTTCCTTAACTTTCGCGACCGAACCGTCTAGTTTCGCGGATAATTTCTAACTCCCTCCTTTCCAAATTTCTCGGCTATTTATTGTAAGGTATTGCGATCCCTTAGTCAGTTCAATTTCTTAAGTGCTTGTCTAAGCACTTGGATCATTGTCCGAACAATTGATGACTTATTGCTGACTGGCGATTGCAACACCTTAGCTAGCTTCCGTTCTAAAAGGTTCAATTGCTCACTCTTCAATTTGACTGGTCAACGACTTGTTTCGGTCAGTGGCCGATTATTTGCTGACTAAGTAATTAACGTATTGGTAGTAGTTAGTATGAAATTAATTAACGAGAATCTACTTGTGACAATATTTCTTAATAATTTACACCAATCAATCTCATTCACCATGGAATTAGAGTCATCCCATAAACTACTTTTCCTTGATATTTTGCTTTACAGGTCTTATAACCACATTGAGTTTTCCATTTATCACAAACCCACCAGTACTGACTGCATTATCCCCTTCCAATCCAATCATCCTCTCAATCAGAAGGTTGCGTCCCTAAACTGTTTCTTTAACCGCCTATTTAACGTACCAATGTCTGAAACAAACTTTAACTTAGAACTTTCTTAGATCAAAACAGTTGCAACCAACAATACATTTCCCAATACACTAGTCAATAAAATTTATTTTAACCATTTAAAAAATTTGTTAATAAGAAATTAATACACCAAGACACGTCTGAAAATCCAAAATTCTTTTCCATTCTCTTTTTAGGCCCTCTTTCACTTCAAATGAAAAACATTTTCAGGTCAAATAACATAAATATTTGCTTCAAAGTTTCCCATACCTCCAAACATTTCCTTTTTAACTCCAAAGATCCTACTCCCCGACTGCACAAATTAGGCGTTTACCAACTGTCCTGTTGCACTCCCGGATGTAATGCTCTCTATGTTGGTCAGACGGGCAGGAGGTTCTCCACTCGTATTCACGTGCACACTCGGGAGTACTTGAAGTTCACCAACAGCCCTAACCTAAATACCACCTATAAGAAATCTAATTTTTCTCGGCATCTTCGTCTGAATGGCCACACCTTCAATGCTGAACAGGGTTTCAAGATTATGCACGTGTGTGCTAAGGGCAGCCTCCTCAACCACCTTGAGGTGCTTGAGATCAACAAGGCTTCTGATGATAGTGGGCACACCTGCCTGAATGATCAGCTACCATCATCATACATCAACTTCTTTTTTTAGATCTCTAACCTTTTAATGCTTCCTAATCCCTTGTAAACACCCCTAGCAGTCTCTTCCACCATCCCCTCCCTCACCAGCGTGTGGGTCTCACTGTCTCTCCCTTTTTAAAAAGACAGCCGGCGCATTGATTGTTGAGTTGAGGTAGGTTTTCTCGTTTTTTAAACATCTGTTACACATAAGTGGAGTAAGTTATTCTTGTAGTCCCTGAAGATGGCCATTTATATGTCCGAAACTAGTAGAGCAGGCCTTACCTTTTGAAGGTCGAAATAAAGTATTGTGGAGACGACTGCGTGTCATTCCCTTCCTTTTGTACTTGTACAACTCCACTGAAAGAATATGGACTACTACTTCTTTTTCATTTGAAGACCCGGGGGGAAAAATCATATATGTCCATCCGAGGTAATTTTGAGAAAAATAGATTTTTAGTTTTACTAACTTGGGTGTATAAATAATGCTCTAAAATAATCAAAAAAATATTAAGCAAATCGTTTAGTTTTTATTTAATAATATGTTTACGGAATAGTAAAAAAATAATAAAAAATTAGTCTCTAAGCTTTTTTTATACAGAAGAAGATAGTTATTTCCCCATTTCTTCCACCAATTCTGCAAATTCTTCTGCATCGCTGTCATAATTGGTAACTTGATCTTCGATCACAAGCAGGTTTTCATAAAATTCTTTGGATTCTGGAGTTGTGAGGAACCTATAAACAATTAAAAACAATCATCAGTTATGTTTTTATTTTATAGAAGATGAAATTTTGCTTACTTTTTCAAATGTTGTAAATCTTTAATCTTTTCAGTTTTTATTTAAGTTTTTCCTCGTACAGTTTCTTCGGCTTAACTTTTGATAATCTTGCTGTTGGACAATGAGGGATAGTTTTAGACCCTTGCTTAGAATTTATACCCTTCCTGGCTTGTTTTTTCTTCACAATAAAAACATCACTGTGATACAGCCCATGAAATGCATTTTTATGGAATATTAGACTAGGATTTTCTTTTCTAACTTCCAAAACCCTTATTGGCCTTGTGGGAATTGGGTTTTTCTTTGGGTACTTGTCAATAAAATAGTCTGACCAATTTAAAAATTCTACTTCCTTTTCACAATCAAGAACCATGAATGGTGTAGGTTTTTGTCTTGAATTACGAATGACATCTCTCCAGTCATTTGGTACTTCAGTATAGGCCTTTTGATTCACCAGGCTCATATCCCGATCGAACTCTAAATACGAATGTCCTCGAATTGGAAAAATCATTTTTACACTCTCAAAACGCTGCTCATTATGTACGGGATGGTGGACAAAACGCATAACTGTAAAGTTTTTATTTTGCCCGGAACATGAATCACAAAATATTACAAGATTGCGAACACTCGCTGGTAAAATTTGGCTAAGAAAATGGTACATCATTGAGACAACCTCGTCAGCGCCTTTTTTTGCAACCGCCTCATCATAAGTGTAAAAAATAGACTGGGAATTTAGAAGTACATGTATACTAAAACTGATAAAAGTCAATTGACGTTTGTAGTATACATCATTGGTTGTTATATTCGGTGTAGAGAGATTTTTTTGAAAGTCCAAAGTCCATCACTCGCTTTCTTCTTTCGATGCAACTTTTCTGTATTTCTTCTTCAAAGAATAAAATTCGCTCTTTCTTAAATGGACCTCTTTCTCTGTCATTTTATTTTTAAGGTCGTGAATGACTTTTGTTTTTTCTTCTCCTTGAGCGAGCTTTTCCGATTTTTGTTCCAGAATATCAATTTCAGCTTTGAACGTGTCATAGAATAATGTAGTATCATAGACAAAGAAACTTTTTCAAAAAGACGTAAAATAAAAGAAAGTGCATATATTAGATTAAACCATGACTCCTGTGTTGCTACATCCTCTATTAATATTGACCAAACTTGGTTAAATATTCTAGAGGAGGAGATAACACTTGGTCATATAAAACGTAACTGAAATTTCTTGTAATTTTGTTTTCATTATAAAAACCCACCTTTCACTACAACAATAGATAACCTTTCCTATTGGAATGACAAAAGTCAAAATTTATGTCAATTTTTATTGACAAAACCCTTCTCACAGTTCCATATTGAACATTATCAGGTTTAATATTTATTAAGTTGTTGTTTTCTGTGTTCTGCCGTTGTGTTCTTTCTTTTTTAGATTCTCTGAAGACGGTGGTAGATTTTCCACCGAAACGTCAGCGTTTTTAGGTAACAAGACCGAGCCTAAGTCAGTGGTCTTGTGTTGGGACGACTAGGTTAATGTTATTTTCAACTTAGTTGAAAATAGTGCGAAATTCCATTTTCCCAACAAACCTTTTTTGTGTGAGACAGAATGTTACGGGTTGATTTGGCAAGAATAGATTTGTCTGAGAGAACGTAGTACTACCAGGTCTACGTGACAACATCGCATTACAGTTTCGGTCACATACGGTCGTACCTACGCCGGATTGGGCTAAAGTACTGCCCGCTTTCTGAGGAGTCTGCGCCTTCTTGCTGGTACGAGTATTGATCGACGCGACAGGTGCCTTCTTCTTGAACCGCGCCTTCGACGTTGCCACGAGATATTCTTGCTCTGTCTTCGTTTGGCTTGTGGACAGTAGATTGTCGTTGAAGGGTCATTTTTTTTTGCTGGTAGAGATATTCACTTTGGTTGAGGGAAAAGGGAATCTAGAGAGGGCTTTTTGATAAAACCTTTTTCACGTGTGAAGTTCGAAAAAGGGAGGCAATTCTATTTAGAATCCTGAATTGATTCTACCCCACTGATTGGGACTTTGTATAGCCTCTGTTCTTATCAATTAATTGCCATAGTTTTGGTAGCATCGCCGTATGAGTTTTAGCGATCGCATTGTGTTCTGGAGGCAATTAATTAGCCGCATGGTGGCGTTATAAAGGTTCGAACTTCGGCCATTTTAAATCGGCTATATTATCGGCGGTTGTCATAAAGACGCGGATCTTTAATTTTTGGTGTTCCTCGTTAAACGAGGTAAATAATTGGTTTTAGTTTGTGTATTTGTATTATATATAGGGTTGAACTTACAGGAACTACTACCAGGACTAAGGTCATTTAGTCCAGAAGGCTTTTCCAAAGACGTTTGGATTAGTTCATATAGGTAAATTGGGAATTGTATTTGTCTATGGATGTACGGAGGGTCTGAAACACTGAGACCGGAGTTGGGGAGAACCGTTTTCACGCACCTTTTTCACCTAACAAGTCACCAGAGTATTTCACGAGTTGACCAATCGGGATAGCTTCATATGTGGGTCAATAGATGGTTTAATTAATCTAAAACGTCACTAGATTCGGAGGTCTGTCAAGATAAGTACCTATATCTAAGTTTCTGTTAGTGTAATTTGATCATACAACAACTAATTACTTCATTTTTTACTGGATCTACATAATTGTATTTGCTCAACATATTGATAAGGGTTTTCATATTTTAATTAGTAATAATAAGACTATGGTTTCTTTTTGGGGGTGTACTCAGGGTACGTAGTGCTATATTTGGTAGCGTAATTACATTTTTAAGTGTTTAACCTACAGCGGTGTAAACCCACTCATTTATTGCTTTATTACTGTTTGGTAGCGTCCGCAGGGTGCCCAGCGTTGTAATTATTTGCTGCACACCTTTGCTATTTGTTTTGTCATTATTCCGATAATGATTAAATGTATTTTGTTCACTTAATGGTGTGGCCTTTCTTTGGTTAGATTTTGAAGCCATATTACGGGCAACAAGTCAGTATTTGTTTTCCATATTTTGTTTAGGGTTTGTTGCAGCTAACTTTAAAGAACTTTAGTTGTTAAATCAAAATTTCGGTGGCGCCTAAAACTTATTCTCGATTTTGACAAAGCAGCAGTTTGAAATACAGAGGGAAAAATCTCACGAACCCCCGTCTGAGCTAGAGTATTTTAACACCACCTAGGGGAGGAAATTTGTTGGTAAGTTGGTTTATAGACAACTTAATATTTTGGGTGAATCCACACTCTTCCTGTTTCGGGCTAAGGAAGGTTGCAGCGATTTGCTTTGGGTAGTGCTATAAACGCCTACGTGGTATAATTGCGTTACAAGAAGACCCAATAAACAAAGAAAAAAATCCCTAAATTTATCATATGAAACCGGATTGTCTGGATTCTTTGCTGTATACATGTTGAATAATTTCGTAATATTGAGTTCTTCTGGCAAGTATAATTTCTTACTTTTTTTCAATGAGTAATGGGACTTTCTTCCTTTCAGGGAAGCAATAAACTCATGCTTTTGTGATGGTTTCTTCCGATATGACATGCTTTCTGTTTCTATGTTTGCCTCTACGGTCCACTGGTGCTTTACCTTGAAATACCAAGGTTTCTCTTATGTTTTGAACCCAATTTTTGGAAATACCGTGGAATGCAGCAAAGGCATTTAGACACACTTGCACATCTTTAAGATACCCATCTTGAAGACAACGAACTCGATACGCATAAGAAGCATTGTGTAACATTTCTATATTTTGTGTACGGGGACGTCGACGTACCACTGGCAAAACCGTTGTAAGTCCTGCGAGACACTGATTTTGATTATTGTAATCGAAAAATGGACATGTATGGTTCTTCCCGCCGGGTCTTCATTTATTGTTATCTGCCTGACATGTTTCGGATGTATTTAGACGCCCATCTTCAGAGGCTTAACTAGAGTCACAGTCTGCTGGCTGTCATTCTACAAGGGGGGACAGCTGAACCCAGGTATACATAAGGTGGTTGGTTTTTTTATTCTACACAGGGAAAAAAAACCTTGATCAAAAAACCCAGTTCTGGTTTTCACGGTGACAGGTTACTTGGTTTTTTATTCTTGGAGGGGAAAAAACTTAATCAAAACCCAGTGTTGGTTTCGAAGATGGCAGGTTGCTTGGTTTTTTATTCTTGAAAGGGGAAAAAACTTAATCAAAACCCAAGTTAGTTGAATGATGTTAAAACGGCATGTCTATTGAAATTTGTTTACTCAAAAATTACTCGTTACCCAAGGTCGATACGGTTTTCTAGAGCCCACATTCTTACTTAGAGGGGCATGAACATCAAAAATCCCCAAAATAATATCTGTAATATAAGAAATCTTGTCATATATGCCATTTATATCGTATATTTGATTAAATGCTGCTTTTAAAAGATCAGCGTTAAAAGAGTCTATATAATAAAGCTGTCGATAACAGAAAACATCTTGGTTCGGATCATCAGAAGCAATCCGCAGAGTGGCATATGTAAGTAAATGGTCATATATTTCCGCGTCCCCAGTCCCCGAATCGGCAACTAAAGTAGGATTGCAACAAATTAAATCAATTAACGTAGAACTATTTTTAGCACTTCTAGTAGGCTGAGATATGATTTGTCTAATACAGAAGGATTCTAAAATGTTACTCAGCAAAGTAGGTATCGAACTATCAGAATCCAACATATCAATATTGAAGTCACCCATGCACATATCATATAACCTCATCAAATTTTGAATACATTTCAGTTAACGTGTTATCAAAGTAATTTATAAAATTTCTACAATTAGAGCCAGGAGGTCTAACACAACCCCTACCGCAATGCTTTTATGACAATATTCAATCTCAACCCACATATGTTCAACAACGTCATTGCATTCGCTAATGACTAATTTGAACGGTATTCTATCCTTAATGTAAAACCGACACCTCCCCCACGACCTCGCCTGTCCTCTCTAACAAAATTAAATTCTCTTATGTCCAGAGCTTCGGATCCCAAAACATCAGAACAAGAGCTGAGCCAAGTCTCCGATATTCCGAACAATTCGTGGCCATGAGCAACACTATAATCCTTAAGTTTATCAAAATTCTTGGTAATTGACCTAACATTTAAGTGTACAATGCAGCATAAGCAACCAACAAACTAGACAAAAATATATGGTTGCAAACAATGATAAATACGCAGACGAAAAGAAAACAAACCGCAACGAAAGTTGAACGGTTTCCACCCCACACCACAAACAAGTAATTAATTCTTAAAACAATATACAAGTGAGAATATTAAAAAAAAAAAACAAAGAACAAAAATGATAAACAGCAAAAAAGAAAATCAATAAATAAGAAAACTTTTTTTCGGTCGCGTCCAATAGATCCAAACGAAACTTGGTAAGATCCTCTCTAATGTTTATAGTAGAGATATTTGCTATTTTTTAGCACAACGTCACGTTCAATATCTTTGAAAAATGTTAGTAAAATTGCAGGAGGGTGTGCACCCGGATTTTTCGACGTCATCCGATGACATTTGCTAACCTTGGCCCGCAAATCTTCGTTTTCCGTGTAAGAAATTCCAAATATCCTAATATTTAGGCTACGTTGGGCTTGTTCATGGTTATCGCATTTGCGTTCCAATTCTAAATTGATGTCTTTTAGTTGCTCTGTTTCACCCTACATCCTCTTTATAATGTTCTCCTGCGATTTGAGACGGTCATCCAAGTTTTTTCCTACAATTTTAGCTACTTTAAGAGTTATGGATTCCAAAAATTGCTCGCTGAAAATGGCTTTAATCCTCTCTAAATCGACACCGGACCGACCAGTGTGTTCATCTCTCGCCGACCATCGATCGAATTTCCGAATATAAAGTCATACAAGAGGCCACTTTTACCACACAAAGCAAATATTTTGATTCTCCATAGATTAGGCTTATTTTTTATGTAATGTTTTACATTTAGCCTCAAGAACAATTTGCTCATCAACGGATAGTTCGGACTCTAATGGCAGCATTCAACATCTTGTTCTTATGGTGTTAAAAAGTGTCAACTTTCCAAAATCTGTCAGAAGAATTAGGATCTTTTGACCCTATATTTACAAAGTGCAAATGGTTTCTAAGAGAAAAAAACCAATTTACTGCCATATTTTCGGCGATTATTGGAATTCTTATCGAATGTTTATGACATACTAGACAATATAACATCTCACCCTCGGGTAGTGCAAATTTCCCATTATTATATGAATACCGACAAACTTTTTTAACTCTTCATTTGAATTAAATGCAAATCTAGCTCGGAAAATTAATATTAATCATCCTTACAGGTAAGTCGATTAATCTTATAATTTTCCTTCGCTTGTCCTTGATATAATTACACATGTAGATGTTTAGAGTAGAAAAGCGATTTCAAGCGGCGAAAATGTATTTAACATTAATATTAATTTAATAAACAAAGTATAATAATACAGCTAATTGACAAATCACACAAAGAAATATGGTAGCCGCTACAAAATAATTGCCTATTTAACAATAACGTATGGGATAATTCTCCCTTCAACACAATAATGTTAACTACAGAATTAGTAATAGTAACTTAACTTTTTTTAAAAGGTAACTCAAAATTAGTTTAAACAAATTTTACTTTTCAGTGTTTAACACTACCTTAGCAAACTCTTCTCTGGGCTTAATCAAAGGTCTATTATAAAATTTAAAAAACGTATTTGAGGACGGAGTCCAACCAGCCGTGTGGCGTATTATTCGAGGTTTACGCCCTTTCTAGAGGCCGCTGAAGTTGATGCGTGCTTTAATATGTCTTTAATTTTTATTTTTGACAAAGTTTGTACCCTGCTTGCAGACGAAATTGCCATTAGGAAAACTAGTTTATAGGTTAGGTGCTCTAAATTTAAAGAATTTAATGGATACCATGTTTTTTAAGAGTGAAAGTACAGAGTCTGGATCCCATATAAAGGGATATTTCGGTTGTGGAGGTATAGTATTTCCTACACCTTTTAAAAATCTGTTGATGCATTTTCGATCTTGTTCATTCGGCGAGAGTATTAGGCAAGCCACACATCAAGGAAACTAGAAACGTGAAATGTGAAACGAGAAACATGAAACATGAAATATGAAATACGAAACAGAAACTTTGTGCTTCATCGATGCACAAACCAAATTAAATTAATTTGTTTCAGTTAGCAATGGACACCGATGACGACGCAGTAGTTGGGGTTGTAACCACATTATTATTATCAAAACACAAAAAGAAATCAAAACTAAAGAAACGACGTTACTGGGTACATCCGTATAACCACATAAATCTTA
This sequence comes from Ips nitidus, assembly GCA_018691245.2. Taxonomy (NCBI): domain Eukaryota; kingdom Metazoa; phylum Arthropoda; class Insecta; order Coleoptera; family Curculionidae; genus Ips; species Ips nitidus. Next base: position 3,533,772 of record CM042797.1, on the reverse strand, counting down.
AACGTGGTTCTTATATAGTGTCAAAAGAATTAAGTGAGCATCCGGACAAATTTCAGTCTTTCTATAGAATGTCTGTACAGACATTTAGTAGATTAGTTTCCCTTGTCGGGCCTCACATAATTAAAAAGGATACAAATTTTAGACTGGCTTTGGGAGTTGAAGAAAAGTTGTTAATTACACTGAGGTAAGTAAAAACTAAAATTGTTCCATATTATATTGTAATTTAACTAGGTTACAAAACTTAAAATATTACTTCATTCATAAACAACAGCACGAACAAGATCCGTATATTGTTTATCATTATTATTTGAATACTGCAAGTTGCTGTCATAGGAAGACACTGATATTGCCTCGGATACTGAAGAAGAATATGGGGATGGAAAAGGAAGCGGAACATGTTGTGTTCTTTCTTTTTTGTGTTTGCATTATATTTGTTACTCAAGGCAGTCAGACATTGTACAGCTGAGTTTTCCCAATTTTCAGTATGTTTTTGTATTTTTCGTTTTTTGGAAGAGGATCAACAACACTCGGATGACACGGAGGGAACACTATTACTTTCCAGTAAGTCTGAAGTTGATGTTTCATTAACTTTTTGAATTTGACTTTGTTCAATATTCTTCTGTGAAATATTTGAGATATTTACATTTTCCTCTTTTTCAGTAACAGTTTGACTTTCCTCCAGTTGAAAATCACTGTCAGATACCTCAGCTTCATCAGAATCTGCCGTTCCAGTTTGATGTGGACTTTTCGTATATGGTATCAAATACTTCATTGCGTCTTCTAAATAGAAGGGTTTCTTCTTTCTTCCAGAACTGCCGCTTGGTTTCTTGCTTTCTCTTAGATATCTTAAGAGGCTAATTCGTAACATTCTCCATTTCTTTTTACATTCGTCCACTGAAACAAAACAAAAAAAATTTATTAGATAGACAAAAATATAGTAGAATTTAGTTATAAACAGTGATAAAACTTCTGCATGGAAAAAAATAATAATATTTTTTTAGTTACAGATATCTTGCTACCGGTTCTTCATTTCGAACGCTATCCTTTTACTTTATGAGAGGAGAAACTACCATAGGATATGTAGTAAACGAAACATGTAAAGCTATTTGGAAATATCTCAGAAAAGAATATATGCCTTTACCATCAGAAAATATGTGGTTGGAAATTGCTAGGAGATATGAAGAACTATGGAATATGCCCAACTGCATAGGTAGCATAGACGGCAAACATATACGGATCCAAGCTCCACCGAAATGTGGCTCTGCTTACTACAATTATAAATCCTATAATTCAATTGTTTTAATGGCAATTGTTGATGCTGATTCTATGTTTACTATGATATCTGTAGGTGATTATGGAAGAAACAGCGACGGTGCAGTGTTTACAAATTTACGGATTGGTGGCCTACTCAATGAAAATAAGTTACATATTCCACCGGCCAGATCACTCCCTTGTGATAGTGGCGGTCCTTTTCCAATGTTTTTCGTTGCAGACGAAGCATTTGCATTAAGACAAGAATTAATGAAGCCATACCCACAACGAACCTTAAATAATGAGAGAAGAATTTTTAACTATCGTCTTTCAAGAGCGAGAAAAAGTGTTGAGTGTGCTTTTGGCATTCTCTGTTCAAAATTTAGAGTATTTTATTCACCAATAGCATGCAATGTTGACAAAGCTGAAAATATTGTAAAAGCTGCATGTGTATTGCACAACTTTATTAGAAAACACGATGGAGTTTTAATATCACCAGATACTTCCTTGCAATTACCACAAAACCTTAATCCATCACAATTATGTGGTCGACCAACAGCCGCAGCACTTCAATTAAGAGATAGATTATGTCAATACTTTGTAAAACCAGAAGTGGCTTTACCATGGCAAAATACTTACTAAATTAAAATACTAATATTAGTGATGTATAATAACTTATGATTTGCTTAATAAATAACAAAATAATTCAATAAAAACTATTTTTACTTTAGTTATTGGCTTTGAGTTAATGGGCCGTTTTAAAAAATGTCATTATTTGACAGTACTTGTCAAACACGATAATTCGGACGATCATTAGAGCGTCAATCATAGTTAAAAATGTATCTAGAAAAGAAATCCCTGCAGAAAATGTTATTATTATACAAGCATTGCTGAACTATTTAGATTAATCAGAAAAAGAGATTTGTTAGCATTATCTCTAACTTAAAAGGCTTATTTATGTTTCCAAGAGAAAGATCATCATTTTAGGAACTTCATTTTTTGCCAAATTTCAATTTTTTATAATGTTAAGTGCAAGTTTATAGTTATTTATACAGTAAGTGACAAACCATTTTTTATTCATTCATATTTATTCGAGTGAATAAACCGGTTTAAGTCACGTGTCTTATACAGTATTTTATTAAATTTCGACTTTTTATATTAAAAAAAAAACTAAAATTACAGTTCTATTAAATTTGCACCGCGCCCCGTAGATGTAACATTGATGTTTGTTTGTTTACATCTGTAAATAGGCGAATGTCATTCAGAGTGATTTAATAGTTATTTATACAGCAAGTGACTTAAACCATTTTTTATTCACGAAAAGAACAACTAGGTCCACAAGCGTAGCGAGTGGCCTAAGCTCTTCGAGTGAATAAACCGGTTTAAGTCACGTGTACACCTTTGTGACTAAGTATGTTCAGGCCAATTGCGTGTGACAAGTACTACCAAGTAATCTTCATAAAACGTCTCATTAACTCAAAGCTAACTAAGGTAAAATCTCTAAAAGCTCTAATGATCGTCCGAATTATCGTGTTTGACAAGTACTGTCAAATAATGACATTTTATAAAACGGCCCATTAACTCAAAGCCAATAACTAAAGTAAAAATAGTTTTTATTGAATTATTTTGTTATTTATGAAGCAAATCATAAGTTATTATACATCACTAAAATCAGAATAAAACGTACTATTTGGTGGGCTAAAATCCAATATGGCGCCCATACAAAAAAGAAAGTTGATGGTATCTGCCAAAAAACGAAACGTCGTGTGCCAAATTTGAATCCATCATCGAATAGCTGAGAAAAAGTGGCAATGAAAAGGTGCTTTTAGTAGTGGAATATCTCTTCAAATAAGATTAGAAATAAATAAAAACAAAAAATCAAATTTTCAGTTTTTTTTCGGATATCTTCGGAAGTACTCGGAAAATCGAAATTTTTAAAACTGCATTTGGTTGAGCTTTACATTGCGCAACTTTGCCCCAATTTAAACTTTCTCGTATCTCTTATAGTTTCCGAGATCCCAATGGTGAGGGTCGAATTTGAATTACCCTGTATAGAACCTCATGTTTTTCAATACACAAACTCTACATTAAATTCTTCGTCGTCTTTCATTTTGAAACTGATTAAATATTGCCTGCAACGCGAAATAACGAGCAACAAGAAACAAAAATATAGAACAGAACCTATTTCATGTAAACACGTTTCTACAAGATTTGCTTCGCTATGACGTCACATGAAATACATTTCGCTGATGTGCATATTCTCATTTACGGCAATGTATACTTATTTTATGAAACTTGTTTCATGTTTCACGTTTCTAGTTTCCTTGATGTGTGGCTTGCCTAAGAGCAACTGAAATACAGAAGAGATTCAAGAATTACCAATTTTCGAAAATCCTCCGTATCTTTGAAACAAAAGAAGTTTGCGCCGCCCACTTTTCGTCAGTCATCTCTGCTCAGAAAAAGAGATCAGAACACGATGGTACTTTTTTTCTATTTTTTACCCTTTTCTCTGTACCCCGTAAAACCATCGAAAATGCAGCACCCTGTACTGCCGTAAATGTTGCACACAGTGGTCACATAGATAAATCATAATCAGCAGCCATAAGCGTAGACGGTGACATAGTGATTGTTAATTTACTTTTTTCCTGTATTTTTCGGCCGTTGCTATTGACACCGGCCGTAGAAGAGCATTCACGTCCGTTTGAACAAAAAAGTCTTTTTGATCGTTATGGTAATGATAGTGTTTTGGTATATGTATAAATAGCAATCTTACCAGCTTCAATCATGACCGAAATGAAGTATTAATAAACCGCGAAATCATGGCTGGACTGTTCTTCAAGCCAAACGGCATTTTTAAATATTCAAATTGACCATGAGGGGTCACAAAACTTCTAAATTTAATTGAATGTTTATCAATCGATACGTGATGAAATGCATCTTTTAAATCGAGCTTAGTAAAAAACTTTTTATGTCGCAACAATTGTAACGAAGTTACGAATATTTTTCTGTTTGGTTTACTAAGCCGTCCGTTAGTACCGTTGGATTTGCGGCGATATGCAGATAAGGGATCTATTAATAGAAGCCGTTTAGTAAAGTAACCAGTGCTAGTACGTTGCCAAAATACGATAAGCCGTATTATTAAGTTATTATATTTTCTCAGGATTGGCCAGTCCGATTTTTACCATTCTTGTTGGAAACCATTGGTAGTATTACAGGGTTTACAACAATGCTGCAGTATGATAGCGCGTAATAGGAAATTAGTGGTTTACGACTTTCCTTGTAATTATAATTCGCGAGTTGACGTAGCTGGCTAGGTTGGCCGAAGCGTACCGTTTTCCTGCAGTACTGCGTGTCGGTACGCGTCACTCGAGTAGGGCCGTGTTTCCCACTACCCGAAAGTGGGAAAATCGGACTGTCTATAAAAAACTGGCGTGCGCCGTCAGTTCGTTCTCTGTTGAGATCACTAGCTCTCCCCGAGCAACATCTCAACCTCCCAGCAGCACCGCCGCATCACAGTAAGTATACCTGTTTAGTGGTTATAGCCCTCCTAGTGCAACTGTGTACCTTGTTATTTGAAACAANTCGCCTCGTAGCCCCATTNCANGCGNGNCGNCCTTATCGTCTATACCNNAGTCTACTTACGCCTCTNACAGGNATNGTAAGAATCNCCTNNACTTTTCATTGGNTGTNGNNCNAGTCTGNAGTTGGCCATAATGATTNCTGAGTNANGNNAGNTNGGTAAATTNTGCTGTACNGNNAGGTAGCNTCATTAAGTATNTCNNGNCTAGCGNACCGTTAGTGTCCTTTGNNGNGACNGGGNATCAAGTCATGATACTTCCCCCNTGTCGNNACAGCNACCNATTNTAGNANACTNCCNGNANGTTNTNCCNNTCCTNCATATNCTTNTNCTGTTGCAAGTCNATNNNCNATCCCTACCNGGNTNGNTNNCTTANNNTGATCNNAGNAAGTCGNGGCTGGCACCNCGTATACCGTNGANCAGNTNCTGCCACGNCNCTGNAAGACGATACACAAGTNNAGATATAGGTGNCNGCCGTTAAAATATNTANTGTCGANTGTTGGATGTAATAAAAATTGTTTTAATTTTTTTTACCTAATTATTTAGCAATAAAATGCGCAACTTTGCCTCCATTACACCAAAGTCTATCAACTATATTTCTGAGATAGCAATGCTAATGCTCTAATTTGTAACACCTGTATTTGTGCAGCTGCAATGTTTTTTTAACAATCCATATACTTAATCAAAGTTAACTTTTTTTTATTATTTTGATTATTTGAGCTTACCATTTTCTTTAAATATGGTATGTTCAGATGGAAAGTAGGTGTTACATTCTGTGAAAAATAGTAGTAATATAGTAACTAGTCTCTACTGTTTATGAAAAAATAATTATAAAAAGTTTTAAGTGCATATTGTGCAGCCTGAGCACCCTACTGTGACGTCACGCGGCTTATCACTTTGAGGAAACAAATTCAGCTGATTAAGCCATCTTGCATCTGTTGTTATGTCAACTAAAGTTCGAATTGTCACTTTGCTTTGTTTTTATTTTGTTATGTGAACAGATTCCCATGCAGCTAAAATAGTTATATTTTTAACTTTTATACAATATTTCAATAATAGTTGAAAATCATACTCTAAAATAGAGTAAATGTATTTTTTTGAAGGACATAAGCCTGCTGGTACAAGTAAAATTACAATGCCAATTTCAAACTTAACCTAGGCATTTAACCCTGCTGATGCATCATTATTACACTTTTTTTCGTCTGGCATTTTTAAGTATAGTTCAAAGTAAACAATTAGACCTATCTTACAGATCTGTATCTGGTATATGCTGAATACTTCACTACTTTTTCATGCGGTGAGAAAGCATAACTTTTATGAGAGCTTGTCACACGTAACTGGCCTGAACAGTCACAAAGGTGTACACGTGACTTAAACCGGTTTATTCACTCGAAGAGCTTAGGCCACTCGCTACGCTCGTGGAATTAGTTGTTCTTTTCGTGAATAACACTTGCTGTATAAATAACTATTAAATCACTCTGAATGACATTCGCCTATTTACAGATGTAAACAAACAAACATCAATGTCACATCTACGGGGCGCGGTGCAAGTTTAATAGAACTGTAATTTTAGTTTTTTTTAATATAAGAAGTCGAAATTTAATAAAATATTGTATAAAACACGTGACAAACCGGTTTATTCACTCGAATAAATATGAATGAATAAAAAATGGTTTAAGTCACTTGCTGTATAAATAACTATAAACTTATGAATGAATAAAAAATGGTTTAAGTCACTTGCTGTATAAATATCGTGTTTGACAAGTACTGTCAAATAATGACATTTTATAAAACGGCCCATTAACTCAAAGCCAATAACTAAAGAAAAATTGTTTTTATTTAATTATTTTGTCATTTATCAAGCAAATCATAAGTTATTATACATCACTAAAATCAGAATAAAACGTACTATTTGGTGGGCTAAAAATCCAATATGGAGCCCATAAGAAAAAAGAAAGTTGATGATGATTGACAAAAAACGAAACGTCGTGTGGCAAATTTGAATCCATCATCGAATAGCTGGGAAAAAGTGGCAATAAAAAGATGCTTTTAGTTTTGGGATATCTCTTCAAATAAGGTTAGAAATAAATAAAAACAAAAAGTCTAATTTTCAGTTTTTTTCGGATATCTTATCTCTATCAGAAGTGCTCGGAAAATCGAAATTTTTAAAACAGCATTTGGTTGAGCTTTAAATTGCGCAACTTTGCCCCAATTTAAACTTTCTCGTATCTCTTATGGTTTCTGAGATCCCAATGGTGAGGGTCGAATTTGAATTACCCTGTATATAGACAGGAATTAACATTAAGGTTGATTTGATTATTTTGATCAGAGTAAACTATTTGGGTAGCTACAAAAAGTATCTTGTAAAACTGTGACAGTCCAAATTTTCTTTGTTTTCTAATGTAACACCCTACTCATTGATTGAATGATCAGGAAGACTTGTTACATCTAGCGTGCACCATTTTGTGATCTTTGTTTTTTATAAGCTATGATAATATCAGTTTTAATTTAAGCTGGGCAATATTTTTAAAAACAAAAATTAGAAATGTTTTTTTTTTTGTTTTGACTATGCAGGGTGGAGCATAATTTGTGGCAGATAAAATATGGGTATTTTTAAATAGAACCACATTTTTTAATACATTTAAAATTCTACACTTAATTCTTAAACTTTTACACTATACAGGGTGTCCCATAACTATATGACAATCTCTCCGGAGCATACAGGGGAGGTCAAAATAATACAATTTATTCATATAAACATTTTTCCTAAAGTCACTCCTAAGGGAGATATCGAGCCCCAAAGAACTGCCTTCCAATTAACGTTTTTGGCCGTAACTTTTGAACCACTTTGTATATTGTAATGATTTTTGGGTTTAATGTTTTATCGAAAGAGACCTTCTATTTGACATCAAAACCAGGTATCTCGTATTAGCAGAAAGACAGGAACTAACTGGTACTCAAGACACAATTTGCTTAAACTTTGACAGCTGTCATTATTTTGAGCTGCAAACGCCATTAATAGATACTCTTAACATTTTTATCGAAAAATCGTTCTTCTTATTTCGATAAAATGAACGGTTTTCGAGATAAATCCATTTTTCATTGAACTGCTTAAAACCCAACGTTATTAAAAATATTTATTGAATTCGTTTTTTGTTTAAAATACACATGAAAATCGAAATTAATGCAGAATGAAACGAAAAAGTATGAAAGCTGATAGGGACTGTAGGGGTTGGCAGAGGTGAAAAATGAATAAAATAATAATTAAAAAATTAAATTAATAAAAAAATAAATAATTAAATGCTTATTCAATTAACGAGTATTCTTCCATATCTTTCGTTATTCTGTACATAAACTTTGAATACTAATTTACATAAAAAAACTAGTTTAACGAATATTTTTAATAACATTGTGGTTTAAGCAGTTGAATGAAAAATCGATTTATCTCGAAAACCATTTATTTTATCAAAATAAAAGAAGAGTACAATTTTTCGATAAAAATTTCAAGAGTTTCATATTCATTAATGGCGTTTGCAGCTGAAAATAATGACAACTGTCAAAGTTTAAGCAAATTGTGTCTTAGGTACCAGTTAGTTCCTGTCTTTCTGCTAAGACGAGATACCTGGTTTTGATGTCAAATAGAAGGTCGACCCGTTCTTTGGGGCTCGATATCTCCCTTAGTAGTGACTTTAGGAAAAATGTTTATATGAACAAATCGTATTTTGACTTCCCCTGTATGCTCCCGAGAGATTGTCATATTGTTATGGAACACCCTGTATACAGGGTGTTACAAGTTCGATGCATTAGCATTGCTATCTCAGAAACTATTGTTGATAGAGCTTTAGTTAAATGGAGACAACGTTGCGCATTTTATTGCTAAACAATTTGGTTAAAAAAAAAGAATTTTTTTTATTACATCCGGAGTAAATTTCAAAATAATCATCAATAATAAAGTGGTAAAAAACAAATAGAAATTTGACTTTTTCGGTTTTTCTCGGAAATCTCTGGATGTAATGAAAATTTTTTTAATTTTTTTGTTAGGTATTTAGCTGAAATCGGTTAAAACACGTTGACGTTTTTTATGTCCTTGTCGTAATATTATTTTCTTTGTTTCAGATATTCTCCCGGTGAAGCGAGATGCATAAAAAGTCGTACAGGGGAACGCTGGAATTCTTATTTATTTTACTAATAAACTAAAGATTTAGGCGCGGGTTGTGTAGTTATTTGCTATTTCGATTTGCTGTTATACCATATGCAGCATTTTCCTATCCACAATATTTGGCCGCATAATTTTTATTTAATATCCGACTAAATGGGGATGTATTAAAATAATTGTCATTCCTTTAAATGTCAATCTACGCATGGCGAACTGAGTAACTGTGCAGAAGTTGACATTGGAATTGAACCAGACCAGCAATCAGTCATTAATATCTATCAAACGTACAGGGTGATTCAATTTTGACCACCCCCTTAACTTCCATAATTTTGATTTTAGCAAAAAACGTTAAATACAAAACTAGTAGATATTTAGGTCTAATTTACCCTTAGATATTATACAGGGTGTCCCAAATTTCAGTAACTAAATTAACCCTTAATCACATAGTCGAGGCAACAGTGTTAAAGTAACAGATGCTGCTGAAAAAACTTTTTACTAAAACATCACATCATACTTTTATTTTCCGACTACCGACATCTTCACTGTCATCTGTCCACTGGCAAAACGACTTATCATATACTAAACAATCATTTCATTGTCCACTTTAACACCCTCCCACAATGAAAATATTGTTGACTTCCTTACATTTTATTGACAAAAGAAAAAAAAAATAATAACATTGATTTCTTAAAATTAAATTAGACTCAAACACTGTCTCAATTTAGCAAATTGAATCTTTTGAAGTGCTTGGTGAAAACGTCTGCTACTTGTTCATTTGTATTAATATACTCTATTTTGATTAATCCAGATTCAATTTTCTCTTTAATAAAAAAGTGTTTGATGTCTAGATGTTTGATCCTCCTGTTATTTTCAGGGTTATTAGCAATGTTAATTGTTGACTGATTGTCCTCAAATATGACCACTGGTTTATCTGATACAAATACATAGAGATCATTCAACAATTGCCTCAGCCAACATGCTTCGGTTACTGCAGCTGTCAGTGCTATATCTTGGATTGATTCGACGGTGTTAAGTGAAAAAACTAATTACACGTCAAGTATAACTTTTATTTTAAAAACTTAATTAAACAGTAAATTCCTCAAAGTTTCCTTTTTAATACACACTCTACATTACATTGCAGTAATTTTCTTTTTTTACTGTACCACAAACTATCCCCCTTTAGACTGGAAACTGCAATGTTAACGTTTGGAAGTAAAAGAAGCGCCATCTCGTAACAGAGCGCATTACTAATACTCAATTTTTGGCATTCACCAAATGTCAGGAAGTTTTTTTTTTCTATATATTTTTTTAAATTCTAATTATAAGCCCATTCATAAAGACATTTTCAACCGTAACCAATTTATTATTATGTAGTACGTATATAGTTCAATTTTCAAAGTAGACAAATTTTAATATTGTTTATCATAATTTCAACACTATTGATTAATAATAAATTGGCAACGATTAAAAGTGTCTTTACGAACAGGCCTTTTAAAGAACAAAAACAGGCCTTTCTTTTTTATTGTATATTAAATTTGGTTACTCTTACTATAGCATACAAAAACAAAATTTAATTTACTTACAATTAGATTTACTTATGGTAATAAATTGTCACAGTGATTAAATTAAACTGTAATAAAAAAAATTACAGGTTGGTAGGCGAAAATGTGCTCTACAACTTTTATCTGAATCATTTTTCCATTAAATGAATTGTGCAGGCGCAAAAAATCAAAACCGTTTTCCCATGTTTATCTCCTATGTCCAGGGTGCTCTTGAACCCCCTGTATAATACAACAAAATAGTAAGCAAGTGTTTCAATTGTTTCGTTGAGACTGTAAATCCACATTTTATTGTTTTCCTTGTTTGAGGAAATACTATGGGATGGTTCTCAATAACAGTAATATGGTCAGTCCTACTCGTGGCTCATACTCAGTGTTAACAGCTGTTGATTCAGAAAATCACTATTTATTTGATACTGATTAACAAAAACAAATTAAAAAACACAAATTTGAACTGGGCATATCATAAGTAGGTATGACAGTTTTATAGACAGTTTATATATCGTCTGTACCCACGTTAGAAAAATTGAAACAATATAGTTAAAACCTCGATAATTTATCTTGCTTTCAACAACGAGGAAAATGATTTATTTACTTGTGGAAATCAATTGTGTGTGTGGCGGTATCCATTGCTTCCCGATCAAGATTAACTTGAGCATCTAAATATAAAACAATATATTAAAATATTTATTAGCCATAAAATACAACAATGTACTTATTCCAACTTATAATTTTTTTCATCAGGGCTCCCACTTGATGGCTAAACACCTGAGTGCAGCAACGAACTTTCATTTTATTAATTTTGCCTCTAATGACATGCTGATCAGTAAGTTTGTGACAGATTCTATCTTCATCCTCAATATCCAATAAATAAAATTGCTCTATGTGTTTCCATTTTGCAGTGCACTTTTTATTATTTAAAGTCAAATGTAAATCTTTTGAGAGCAAATTATTCCTTAAACCTTTGAACAAATGAGGAGTATCATACAAAGGTATGATTTCATGATTATCGACTAGAAAACCAAAATAGTCGTTTTCGATATTTTCTTTCAAACATTTTGCCTTGGTTTCCTGAAGTAAGTTTTTAATTGCCGTTTGATTTGAACTACCCTGATCACAAACAGTGGCGATTATGTTAAGACCAATGCTATGACACTTTTTTATTATTTCAACCAGCAATCTTTTTATTGCGACATTTTTACATGGCCCATTACTAAAAGTAAAAACTATAGGCTGTTTCCACTGCCTAAAAACACCTTTTAAGAGAAATACATTGACGTGATCGGCTAATTGAGGTTTTCGATAGTTGGTTCCCTCATCATGTAGTCCTACTATAACATCTTTTTTTGGACTGTACTGAACCACACTATCAATTGACATTTCATCAAATACAAGGATTGCCATTCTGTCTATTTCTTTCATTTTCCTAACATTTTGTTCAAGCGACTCAAATATGACTTCATTAATGCCACTTTCAAATGGTATTTTATTTAATAAAAGGGTTAATGTTTTTTTGGAAGGTAAACAAAATATTTTAGATAATAACCTGTATCCCTTTCCACTTGCTTTCAGTACTGTTAAAGCAAGCAATTTTTCTTCAATGGAATATCTCCTAGCTTTAGGTTGTTGTTTTTGATTCCGGACTTGACACAGAATAAAATGATATGTTAGTGGGTTAACTTGGTGCATTAAATTTTCAAAATTATTTGATTTTGCAAATTTTGTCGCTTGATGTAACCTTATTTTATAATCTGATATAGTTGCTGACTGTTTGGCAATTTTTGAGCAAGATGTAATCACTCTTCTGTATAAAGTTCTTGATCTTGGTGTTAAACATTTTTGTCTGGTCACACCAACTTCTTTTAAAATACTTCTTTTTACTGATCTTGGATGACTTGAGGTAGGAGTTGATGGCCGCTCAGTATCTAATTGTACTTCAGGTGGTAGTCCAATATCTGAATATCAAAATAAGATCTATCATTGCAAATCGGAAAAAAAAAATTATCTTTAAGTAGAACTTACCTTTTTCCAAGCCTTCTTCACTAATCCTTCCAATCTCAATTTGGTCCAAATTTGAGCCTAAATAAAATGGCAAGGGCATGGTGTTCTTTGAACTACTTGCAAATCCTAAATATAAAAAAATATCTAGTGATAAAAAATATATATTGTACCTAATATTATTACCTTCCATATCAAGTCTAATTTTCTTTGAAGGGCTTTCTTCTTGATTTTCTGAACACCCTAAAAAAGAGAAAAAAATAGGTATACATTATTTTTTAGAAGAATTTATTATTACTAAATTTCAGAATTATGTCTTGCCGTTTTTCCATTTAGTTAATACCTTCACTGCTCAGAAAGAGCTGTGTGGTAAGAATCAGGGTAAGTATATACATTCTGATAAGACTATAGGTACTTACTTGCAGGAAGATAGAATTGGGGAATTGCATTCCAAACAATTCCTCTACGACCTCTAGGTTGCAAATCTTCCTCCCTGAAATGGGTTGCACAAATCCTATATTTTGCAACAATTTCCTTTGGTTGCAAGTTTTTAAAAAGAGGGTTTTGAACCAGATCCAACCAGGTTTCGAAAAACTGGGGTTGTTGTTGGGGATTGGGCAACCGGAAAAAGCTACCATTTTTTATTTTGCAGCCTGGGACACAACATTTTCTCTTTGCCTCTTTAACATCACCAAAAAATGCCATAATAACGGCAGATATCAAACGGAGACACGAGAAAAAGGGTAAAAGCACACAAAAAACGCTAAATTCGAACACAAACGTCACCACAAACGTCAAGGGAGATAGTTTGTGAACTACAAGAAACCAACACGAAATTTACCGGGACGTTACTACGACTCTGGCGCCATCTAACAAAAGACTTATCAATTAGCAAGGGGTATTCAGCGCCCCTGGTGACCGTTCGGATTACTAAAAATACTATCCGACCTTGGCCTATGTCAGAGTTTTGTCTAAAGGGGGATAGTTTGTGTACCGCATCGGTCAAAAGCATTCCCAAATTTTTTTGTTTAGGAAAACTTACAGAGAAATTATTTTTGAATTCTTCCCAGGTTTCATTAGTAGGTTGCCATGCGGAAAACCACATTTGTGCTGATTTTAATAGAAAAGGAGCAACTCTACTTACAGTTTCTCTGTCTGACCAATCAAATTCGTTTTTGTACCCTTCAATTTTCTGCAACCAAGCTTTGCTGTCTGTGTTTTCCGGGTCAAAACTGGGCAAGGCTAAGGAACTGGGAGTTTGCACCACAGGAGTAGCGTTTCTCGAAGATGTCATCATTTGTAGCTCGTTTGTGTCCACACGGTTCTTCAAACCTTCCAAAATTGAAGCGATTGCACCCAAAGATTTGCTCAGGTCCTGATCATCCATAATGCTGATGTTACACACACAATATACCACTGTTTTACCAAAGACTGACAACTTAAAAAAAAAAATGCAACGTCGTACCCCACACCTGAGAAATTTCTTATTTTAGTCTTGTCAGGCAGGCTAACCGCTTACGAATTCCCTTCGTACTCGTCGGGCATCTGCATGAGCGACCAAACCCGAATTGGTTCGTGTATGTTCGCAACCACCTTTTTGGCACCAGATTTGAATATTTAAAATAAAATCTAACATTATAGAATTAACAGTATATTTTTATACGGGATATAGTTCACAAAATACGTTTCGTGCCCTCTTTTTCGGATCGGGCACTTTTTGTCATATAATCATAAAATTCACTCAAACTGTTTCTAGGGCAACAACCTTTATGCATGATTTACGGAAATTTTACATGCACTTAACATATTACTATTGAAAACGGTTAGAGATACGGAAGAAATAATTAATACAAAAAAGTTTCTTAATCAAATAAGAATTTGGAATTTTTAAGAAAAAAAATCAATGGCGCACCAGAAAAAAAGTTGAATAAAAATGAAATTTTCAACACTCTGTATTTCTGTAACAAAGCTTTTTTGGAATTTAGTTTATTTTATAGAGGGTGTCCCACGACGAAATACATCGATTGATATTGGAAAAAGTATAAATAGGAGAGTTTTGAAAATTTGGCATGATACTGATGTGGGCATGCCCAATCTAACTAAAATATTTTCAAGATGGTTGCACTTCCGTTTATACCGGAAGTCGATCACAACTTTCTTATTTTAAATAGAACACCCTATATATTATTACATGTTTGGATTCCTCACAAAATTCTGACCAACTTATGTGTACAATGCCCTATGCCTATCTCTAGCCGTTTTCGAAATATTTGATGTTTTTCCAAAAAAGGTGACAGTTGCAACGCTCAACATATTTTTGTACTCTGTCAAAACCCTAATTCATTTTGCAATGAAACTTTGGGATATTGTAAATAAAGGATCGTTTTATTAAACTGAGGGTGCGTAATGACTCATTTGTATACAGGGTCGTCAAAAAAAAAATCATAAACTTGCCACTAAAAAAAATGAAAAATCTCAAGTTTTCTTAATAGAAACCCACATCATTTTGAGCATTAAAAATTACTATACGTTTCAATTTACTTGCCTATACCTAAATCCAACCCATTTCGTTTTATTTGAGAATAAACATTTTTTTATTAGGCTGCATGGTTGGGATTAGCTGGTACTCTAGTTTGCCATGCTTTTGACACACGGTGATATTGGTGACCTGCAGAGCATGTTAATAACACTAGTTTTGAGTGTTTTGACAACTGCAAATTGCCGTAGCGGTTACGTTATTCCAACCAAGATTACTTAAATCTGTTTATTATTTACGGAGAATGTGATAAAGTTTTGAGTAGAACATGTTAGGTATTTGCCGCTCGTTATCCAGAAAAACCAAAGCCATCACCAAAAGCTGTCAAGCAAATAATTGAAAATTTTAAGAACACGGGACAAAACCAATCTCTAACAATACAAATGTAGAAATTGCAATTTTGGGCAATTTTGTTGCAAATCCAACTTCGTCATTAAGACAAGTTTCCGTAGAATGAGGCATATCCAAAAGGTCAATTCAGAGGATCCTGAAGAAACATAAATTTCACCATTTTTCATTTAAATTAGTGCAACACTTAAAAGAGGTTGAGCGGCAAATACCTCACATGTTCTACTCACAACTTTATCACATTCTCCGTAAATAATAAACTGATTTAAGTAATCTTGGTTTGAATAACGTAACCGCGACGGCATATTTGCAGTTGTTAAAACACTCAAAACTAGTGTTATTAACATGCTCTGCAGGTCTCCAATATCACCGTGTGTCAAAAGCATGACCAACTAGAACACTAGATAATCCCATCCGTGCAGCATAATAAAAAAATGTTTATTCTCAAATAAAACGAAATGGGTTGGATTTAGGTATAGGCAAGTAAATTGAAACGTATAGTAATTTTTAATGCTCAAAATGTTTCCGTCATAAAAAATATGGGTTTCTATTTAAAAAACTTGAGATTTTTTATTTTTTTTAGTGGCAAGTTTATGATTTTTTTTTGACGACCCTGTATACAAATGAGTCATTACGCACCCTCAGTTTAATAAAACGATCCTTTATTTACAATAACCCAAAGTTTCATTGCAAAATAAAATACGGTTTTGACAAAGTACAAAAATATGTTGAGCGTTGCAACTGTCACTTTTTTGGAAAAACATCAAATATTTCGAAAACGGCTAGAGATAGGCATAGGGCGTTGTACACAAAAGTTGGTCAGAATTTTGTGAGGAATCCAAATATGTAATAATATATAGGGTGTTTTATTTAAAAAAAGAAAGTTGTGATCGACTTATAAACGGAAGTACAACCATCTTGAAAATATTTTAGTTAGATTGGGCCTGCCCACATCAGTATCCTGCCTAATTTTCAAAACTCTCCTATTTATACTTTTTCCAATATCAATCGATGTCTTTCGTCGTGGGACACCCTCTAAACCGTCGTGGGACACCCTCGCAAATTATAACTATTTTTAGGCGTATTAATACCTGAAATACCCTGTATATGTTGAAGAAATGTCGACTTTTTAAAACGAAATACTTATGTGTGTATTATTTTTTTTTTCTGATAGCTTTTACGAAACACTTGAACGTTTATGAAGTATCAGTCATATACCTCATTTTAATAGTCTTCGATTTATTTATGTTTTTTTACTATTACGTCCGTTTTTTGTTAACTAAACTAAAACCTGAAAATTGTCTTTGACAATTCAATTGAACAAGAATACACATTTTAAATCTTGTTCTAATTTTGTAGGTTACTTACAGCAAAACTTAAACATTAAAAAGTAGTAGTCCATATGCCCACAGTGGAATAGTGAGTGTAAGTGAAAACAAAACTTATTAATTTGACATAATACGTTTTGAAAATCCAACGTTTGACAACACCTGCATATTTGGTTTCTCGTAAGCTGGGAAAGCTTAGGAAAAGAGCAAAAAAATCGAAAGTAAAAATTAAAAAACACATCGCAGACTACAAAAAAAGGGTATGTGACATACTTAATAAAAGCTGAAGTGTATCCTAAAACCTATCAGAAAAACGAATTATGTACAGGGTGTATAGATAAAAGTCGATTTTTTTTAAACTGAAATAATCAAAATAAATTTAAAAAAATGAACTCCCTGTAGGGCATCTATTTCATGTTTATTTGCACAATTAATTTTTGTCGTTCCTGTAAAGCGTTCGTACCAAACATGAGTATTCTACTTTTAGAAACAATGGCAATGCAGTCAATAATTAGATGATCTATTAGGTTTAGATATGACATTATTAACAAAAACCTTTTAGAATTTTATGAAGAATCAAAAAATGTTTTAAAAACGGGGTTTTATTTTTTAAAAATCTAAAGTTTTATCTGTCACCGTCACGCCTTTATGAACATGTATACCCGAAAGTAATTTGAAACTATAAAATATATAAATATTCTCTAAAAGTTGTATTTAACATTTTTTTGTATTTCTCAAAATAAATGAGATAATAAACTCTACTCTCTCATTGCTCCACCTGTACAAAGTGATCAGTTTTATATTGCACCCAACCTTAAATTGTTTCTACTTGATTTTACAACAACAAATAGTAAATACAAACGTTGTAGGGATTTATCTAAGGGAACCACACTTTAACCAAAGTGGGTATCTCATAACATTGTGACAGACCAAACTTTGCTTTTTTATTAATTGGAAAACCCTGTATATTATTGAATTTTTGGATAATCCTATTGGCTATAAGAATGATTTTGTTAGACGAATAACACCGTTTTCGTGCACCATTTTTGAGCTTTGTTTTTTGTAAGCTATGTGATATCAGTTGTTTTAATTTAAACTCGACACTCGGCATTTTTTTGGTTTTGTTTTAAAATGATAAATTTTATTGAAAATGTTTTGTCCAAAGAAAATTGCAAGTGGCATCTTTAAATGGTTAACAGAAAAAGTACGGTAAATCAGAATGTGCACTCGATTTTTCCTTAAGTGCAATGCTGTGGGTTTCCTGAATTTTTGCAAGTAGAAACGATTTCACTTGAAAGTTGAATCGTTCCACTAACATTTTTGTTATAATCAGTAGGACTTTCCAAAAATGCAATAAGTTTCTTGTGCTGTTTTTAACTGATGGGGTTTCCCAAGCGCTGCCAAATACGTGTTTTGCATAAAATCCAATTTTTTAAGAGTCGTTAATTTACTTATACGAATGTTTTGGTACAGATGTGTAGGGTAAATAAATTCTTCGCAACTTTGCGTATAATTTTCATACGTTTCTAAAGTTGGGTGCTAGATTACCATTCTTGATTCAATATAAAATGAATTTTTATACTGATTTTATGCTACAATATAAGATCAAGCTTCAGCTAACATCGGTTGAAACGCATTGACATTTCTTATATTCTCGTCGTAATATTATTTTCTTTGTTTCAGATATTCTCCCGGTGAAACAAGAAGCAAAACAAAAAGTCATCTAGGTGAATCTCGGAATTTGTATTTATTTTAATAATAAACTAAAGATTGGGGTGCGGGTTGTGTGTAGTTTTATTTGCTATTTCGATTTGGTGTTATGTTATATGCAGCATTGTTCTATCCACAATATCTGGCCGAATAATTTTATTAAATTAAATAATGTCCGACTAAATGGTGGAGTATTAGAAAAATTATCATTCCTTTAAATGTCAATCTACGCATGGCGAACTGAGTAACTGTGCAGAAGTTGACATTGGGAGTGAATAAAGACCAGCAATCAGTCATTCATATCTATCAAACATACAATTTATTTTCCAACTGAGTAACATCATTCCGAGCAGTTTCCGTTGAATTCCCCTGAGTTGTGAAGTTATGGTATTGACATGATTGTAATTTAATGATGTGCTGTATACGTTCACTGTGATGATTTTGCGTACATGTTTGGATAACTCGAGAAATACTAATTTAAATTTTTTGCATCTCTTATGTATGCAATAAGCATAAACGGTAATAGAATCTTTTTTTTCAGAGTAAAATGTTTCTTTAAAGTAAAGCTTACAAGTGGAATTTTTTTGTTTATTTTTTGAAACCTCTTATTTATTAAATAAGAATACTGAGCGGGTATTAAATTGTTGTTACGGGAAATAAGATTATACTCTTCAAGGGTAATTTCAAAGGTTCCTTCAAAAAAATTGCAAAGTGAAAATGAAGGACAATTGTAACTGGAGTCACACATGTTTGTGGTATTCTTTGGAAGTGGACTTGCATCAAATTCAGTGTCAGTAAACTCTAATATTTGAATCTCTTTTGGTATGTCATACTTATCAGAACTGATCGGTTGACATTTTTTATGTTTATTTTCGTCTAGTTTATCTGCATTCTGGATATTCTTACTATGACATATGTCTACTGTTTCATTTATCTCAAACAATGATTTGGAAGAAAAGGGCTTTATTGACACAATATCAGATGTATGTGCCGCTTCCTTCTTCAAAACATCGATTATTTCAATTTCATTTACGGGAATTAATCCTTTAGTGTTTTCTGACGTTTCCTTGAACTTGAAAATTTCTAAGTGGTTTCTATAACAAAAAGCTTTAATTTTTTTTCGGTTTCGTAGAGATTTTTTTTTGTTCAGTAGCTTACACAAAGTTGAGTAAATTGCGTCATTTTTGTAATAAGAATCCGCAAATAAAATTAGCATATTGATGTTAGCCTTTCTTATTACATCTCTGAAATGTTGAATATTGATGTTAACCGCATTCGGAGGGTTTGAATGACGTATAATATCAGTTTTTAATTTATTGGTAAGTAATTGGCGTAAGTTTCCCGTGTTTCTTTTAAAATACGACTTAATGTATATTTTGCTCTTCCGGTCCACATTGTTAAACATTTTAACGCAAATGTCATGAATAATTGGGCTGTTACTATCTAATTGTTTAAAATCATCAAAATGCATATCTGCGTATTTCTGATTTAGAAACTCAGATAATTTATGAACGTCCAATACAGTTTTTTTGAATTTTTTAGATGCCATAATGTTTAAAAAAACATATAGGAAATATTAAGAAATAGAGTAAAGCTCAAGCCACCTGCTACAAAAAGATCAGTCGCACAAGCGTAACCTATCCAGCAATCAGCAAAAACGCGAAGTCAATTTGAAAGCAAGGCTCGGCCGCTCGCTTTGGGATATTAACTTTTAGCCCGACCACACTCGGACCCGAAAGCTTACATCATGCATCTAAATCCAATTTACCGGCTTTTGCTTTCGAGCCACCGTGGCGATAACATTGCACTGCAACGACAAGGCGCGGCGGGGCGCCCGGCCAGTGGCCAGTACTTATTTGTTAGGGAGGCTAACGTTGGACTGTTCTTGGACTAAAAATTGTCCAGGACAGTCCAAACGACGGATGTCGTTAATTAGCATGCGTTTTTAATTTTTTTCAACCCCTCAGACGGTGAAGCATTCTATGAGATGTCCATAGAATTGTCCAGGGACATCCCTTACATCGATTTAGCAATGTCAAGTTGTGGCACTCGGACTTAGAAAGTGTCCAGGACAGTCTAAACGACGGATGTCGTTAATTAGCATCCGTTTTTAATTTTTTTCAACCCCTCAGACGGTGAAGCATTCTATGAGATGTCCTTAGAATTGTCCAGGGACATCCCTTACATCGATTTAGCACTGTCAAGTTGTGGCACTCGGACTTAGAAAGTGTCCAGGACAGTCTAAACGACGGATGTCGTTAATTAGCATGCGTTTTTAATTTTTTTCAACCCCTCAGACGGTGAAGCATTCTATGAGATGTCCTTAGAATTGTCCAGGGACATCCCTTACATCGATTTAGCACTGTCAAGTTGTGGCACTAGGACTTAGAAAGTGTCCAGGACAGTCTAAACGACGGATGTCGTTAATTAGCATCCGTTTTTAATTTTTTTCAACCCCTCAGACGGTGAAGCATTCTATGAGATGTCCTTAGAATTGTCCAGGGACATCTCTTACATCGATTTAGCACTGTCAAGTTGTGGCACTCGGACTTAGAAAGTGTCCAGGATGGTCTAAGCGATGAATTACGATAATTACGTTTAGTTTTTTTTCAACGTCGCAGACCCTGTTGCAATTTATGAGTGTGAGACATTTTTAGGAATGTCCATTAACCAGAAATGTCCGATGGAAGCATTCACTCAAAAAAATTGCAAACAACTCGCTTCCTCATAAGTAAAGATGTATTCGGGCCTGTTGATATCATAGTAGGCCTTACGCCCGCCTGTTACCGAAACGGTTTTATGGCTGACGGTTTATGGATAACTTCACACAAACTTGTTAAGAGCCGATAAAATAGGTTTAGCTTTTGGAATGTTTTCGGAAAGAGCCTCATTTGAAAAAAAACAATTGTAGCGCAGACCATTGTTCCAATATCCGATTAACTACTGCAGAGGTCCATAGAGTGACACGAGCAACCTAACACATACAAGTTTGGATTAACTTCTAACAATTTTTGTTTGACTCCAGATTTGCGTCCCATCATTGTAGCAGCATTATCTGCTGCAAATTCTACTAAATTATTATATGAAATTTTATTTTCCTCAAAAAAAGTATAAATTGCGTCACTTGCAGATGAATTTTCAATTTTAAGTAATGCTAAAAATTGGTCACATACTTTTCCACTTCGGCATCATAAAATCGTACTACCATTACCAAACTTTTTACTGTCGCAACATCTGTAGATTCATCTATGATTAAAGAAAATTTACAATGTTCCAATTTTTTTCTTAAATTATACAAGCTTTCCCTCTTCATGACGTGTTTACAAATTTTAGTTTCTTTTCTTCTACCTAACTTTACTTTTTTACCAACTTCAGAATCTGAACAAACAGATGAAATAAGTTTTGGAAGATGGTCCAAAACCGACAGAGCCAAATTATGTTCAGCAACAAACGCTAACATTTTAAATTCCGCGCATTTAATTTGTTTTTTCATTTGCACAGATTTCTGGCTGTTAAGGAATGTGTGAACCTGCGGAGTTGTCTTAGCAGACCTTATTTTTTTTTGTGTATGGTAGAAATTGAGTGTCGCTTAATATGCGTTATACCCCCTGCTAATACTTTTGAACAAACAACACAAAAAGGTTCAGCTGCATTTTTTGGATTTCTAGTCAACCATGTTTGGAATGTTTCTTCCTTCAGCCAAGATTCTGCGAACTTTTGTTTGTAACATTTCTTTCGCTTTTTAACAACTGTAATACTATCAGTATTATTGGCACTCTCATCAGTATCACTTGAACTCTTTTCTACACTTTCCCCAAGCTCGAGCTCAGGCTGTGGTAACTGGACCTGAAGCTCAAGGCACTCCCTGCTTTCTCCCCTGACTTGAAGACCCAGTTGAATCGGATCCAGTTTTTATTAAATATCTGGAATTTACATATGTATGCGATTATTAACTTACCTTAATTTAAAAGTGGAGAATTTTGAATATACTGTGTGTGCTCAACCAGCGCATTTTGCACATACTTAAAGTAAAATAACTTTTTTCGGTCAGTCTATAAATTTAACTTCAAATTCTTATCTTATTCTTATTCTCCAATGAATTTTACTTAAAAAGGATAGGTAATCCTGGAAAGAGTTGATCCGATCTATAAGATATTTGGATTTAAAGTATTTCAAAAACTATTCACTTTGTGTATGAACAAGTCTAAAATAACTGCCACTGATCAACTTATAAAACTGGTTTGTTGTGAAATATAAAAAATCAGTAATCAGTGTAATCACTTTGGTGCTTAAATCAAATTTTATTTTACTTAATATTTAAGCAACAAACGTTTAAGTGTTTAAACTTGGTGGTAGGGCGACGGCTCCCTGCCGTTCACTTCCTCGGCACTAGATGTCGCCACGTAAAAGTAATTATTACCAAACATAACAGAAAACATAACTGCGAACAGACACTAAAACTAAAATAGCCAAGAAATTTTTTATGATAATTGAAAACATAAGTTTTGAGTGACAGTTATTTTAGTTCAACGCCTTTGCTTCATGTTTGTTGCATGTTGGATTATTTTTTGCCAATATCTAGACCTGATCGTATATAAAGTAAATCTTAAAAATCCTTTAAATTTTAAATTCAAATACATATCTCAAAAACTCTCACTACACAGTTTGATAGATTTATTGAAGTAAACCACCTACAAGCAGTTAAGCATAATATGTATAAGTAAACTCTATTTTTCCTGTTAAGTACCTTCCCCGGCAGTAAACCAGTGCAATCTAAATAAATGATTAAAATACTACTGACTTACCGATCCATCTTTTTATTAAAAATTCACTATTCAACTATATTTCAAGGGAAAACCAAAACTGTAACAAAGTTAAACAAACATCGAATGCGGCACATGAACATGAAACGCAAAACACAAAGAATGATTCAGCAGGAAACAAAGATAAGAAATCAATTAAACAAGAAGAGAAACAACAAATAGTTAAAAATACAGTTTACTTGTATTTGCAGAATTAGTTAGACGTCGTTTACACAGATGGCGACCTCTTAAAGCAGACACTGCAGATAGAGAAATATTGAATGTACAATTGATTCATAATGTATAAAATTATTTGATAAAAATGGATAAAAATGATAGTACAGATTAAAGAATTTGTGAAATAAATAAAACAGATACAACTCATATTTACAACTTAATCTTAGGCGCTTTCCAGCTGACATTTTGTCAAAGCGCCAAACCCCACGCATGAAGCGCAAATTCTCGAAACAGGAGCTCGCAGCCTGGAACTGTCTTTTTGCGTCAAGTATTCGTACCAGTGTCACTTTTGTCGTTAAACTTTTTAAATTAGCTACAAATTTTCAGTGCTGTTTTTTTAAGTTTAAGTGAAATTATTTACAGATGTTAAGGTAGATTTTTAAGTATCAACTATGGATGAAGAAAAGTTGAGAATAGTAAAACGAGTGGGTAAGACTATTTTGTTAACCGATATGTTCCTGAAAAATATTGCATAAAATGATAAATACCAGGTGTCCAAGAGCACCCTGGACATAGGAGATTAACATGGGAAAACGGTTTTGATTTTTTTGCGCCTGTACGGTTGATTTGATTGACAAATCCTATTAATGAAAGTTGTAGTACCTATCACGGACTAGTTTTCTGTATTTTTTTCAGATCTGTAACTTGAGCTCTTTCGTCGTAAAACACGAACAAAAATGCGAAAATTTTAACTTTTTACCTGCACTGTATAAGCGGTTGTCGAGCAACCGTACCAGCAACAATGACCTGTTTACCCGTTGCCCGACAACCGCCTATACAGTGCAAGCCAAAAGTTTAAATTTTCTCATTTTTGTTCGTGTTTTACGACAAAAGGGCTCAAGTTAGAGATCTGAAAAAAATACAGAAAACTAGTCCGTGATAGGTACTACAACTTTCATTAATAGGATTTGTCAATCAAATCAACCGTACAGGCGCAAAAAAATCAAAACCGTTTTCCCATGTTAATCTCCTATGTCCAGGGTGCTCTTGGACACCTGATATACGTATAATGCATACATTAAATTTCCAAAATTAATCTGGCTTATGGTTTGCGGACCCCACTATGGACAATTTCCTAGAAGTGTCTTCAGATGATGAAGGAGAGGAAAGCGAGCCGAAACGAAAGATTCCAAAGGTTGTGGAATATGTTGAAACTACAGTTTCAAAATTTGATTCTCAACAATATCAATTCCACTTTCGAATGAACAAACCTACTTTGTATATGTTAGTTGGTTAGTTTATATTTTTTCTACAACCTTTATAGAAAAACTTTCCTGCCTCATTTGAGGGTTGAAAATGTCACTTTTACTCTATAGACAAACTTTATAATGTCGTAGAGATTCTGAAATGACCTATGGTTTAATTCTTTCATTTTGTTGTAGATCGATATAGAATCAGTACATATGCCGCAAAACAAGATAGTGGTGAACTCCCAATAAGTGCTAAAAAGGCAATTTTGATGTCAGTGTGGTACATGGCAAACAACGAAACATTTAGACAAATATGTGATCGTTTTGGAATAAGCATTAGTTCAGCACATCGCACCTTAATTCGAGTTCTTAACTTCATTTCGAGTTTAAAAAAAGAATATATAACATGGCCAAACAATAGGAGAAAACTTGCTGTATCTGAAGGTTTTAGAAAAAAACAAAACATAAACCATATCATTGGAGCTATTGACGGTTCTCACATAAGAATTAATAGACCTTTGCAACATGAAGAAGTGTATGTAAATAGGAAACAATATCCTAGCATAATATTGCAGGCTGTGGTAGATCATGAAAAATTATTTATTGATGTATGTTGTGGTGAGCCTGGCTCTCTTCATGACGCAAGAGTTTTAAGGCGCTCCTCATTATATGAAAGAGCACAGAATAATGATTATTTTGGAGGATATTTTCTTATTGGGGATTCGGCCTACCCAGCTTTAGACTGGTTGGTAACTCCATTTAGAGATACAGGGAATTTAACAGAGCGGGAAAAGACATTTAACTTCAAACTTTTATCAACCAGAATGATTGTAGAACATTCATTTGGTCTTCTCAAAGGTAGATTTCGACGTTTACATCATGTTAGTAACTTAGATATTGAAACATGCAGTAAAATAGTCATGTGTTGTTGCATTCTACATAACATATGTATCATTCATAAGGATGATACAAACATACAGGTCCAAGAAGAAAATAATGCTGATGACTCCATCGTAACTGTGGGGATCATAGTGGTGTGAATCGAAGGATCATAGTTTTTAATGAAATGCAATAAGTATTTTTATCAATAAAAAATGCATTCTGCAATTGCACTTGGTGTTTGTTATTTACATTTTAATCAACAAAACATACTTCAATAATATAACTGACTTAATACTAAAGAACAAGGAACAGAATTCAGTAGTACCAAAAGCTTTACAACACAACAAAAACGAATCACAAATTCAATTCCACTTTTGACTGACAATTTTCAAAATTGCAGGCAACATCTGATATTCATCATTCATCACCGTGAAAAATTAGAATCACATATTTATTATTATTAATATAGTAACAAAAATAAAATATCTTCTCTTCACAAACAGAAAATGATTTAACACAGAAGAATGGTAACTTAATTTAGTCTAAATATTTTTAACATTAAATGGCTACAAAGAACATCAGGAACTTAAAACAAGATTAACCACCATGTCAAATTTGGTTTTGTTTTTACAATTTATCTAAAAATTGTTTAAATAGTGCACATTTCCTTTCTTCAATAAGTAATCTTTGTTTTTCCATTTCCATTCGGTCCTCATGACGCCTCTGTTTTGCTTCTTCAGATACCTGGCTAGTGTTTTTTCGTTTTCTTTTCCTTTCATTTCCATCTGTAGATTTCACTTCTGTTGAAACTGAACTGGCACTGTCTTCAAACTCTTCTTGAATATTTTCTCTTACAGACCCATCTAATATTTCTTTCTTGACACTTGTATCATCAAATGATTCTAGAGTGTGTCCAGAAGCATTAGATGGTTTATCCCCCAGAATTTCATCCATCTGTTCATAAAAAGCAAAGCGAGAAGCCCCTTGGCCAGTCCGATTCCTTTTGACCTTTGTTGTTTTATAGCTTCTTATCAAACTACGCCATTTATTGTAACAGGCTTTCTCATTATAGTTAAATTTCTTGCTTTGGAGATCATTGGATAGGTTTGAGAAAACAAATTTCTTCTTTTTAGGATGGTTTAAATCCTCATAATGAACAGCCATAGATGAAATCAAAGCCGAATCAAGAAGATGGTAAACCTTAGATTGATTGAAAAGTGGAGTGGCTTATACATCCTATTTCATATTGTAAGAATACATTATACCTTCAGTTGCAGAATCCAAATTTCCATCTTCCACAGCTGGTTTTTTTTTGTAGGACAAAAGGAAGAAGTGTTAGTTCCCATAGGACTGTTGGATTCAATAATTGTTTTCCTCTCCTTATCTAAGAACTGGAATGCCAACAATCTATTTTTCTTCTCAATTTGCTTTTGAAGATATTTGTTGGCAAGACCATAATCTATAATTAGGTAAGTAAATCTGAGCTTCCAAAGGATCCCAATTAAAGTGTTTTTAACTAACCTCCTGCGATAATCTGATTATAATCGGCTATTGGCATACAGCAGTTGTGCAATTTGCCTTCTGTGTCTTCCAATTGCAGGATCACCTCACTTAATGTTTTAACTCGGAAGTGCAGAAACCAAAACAATTATTTCGTGTTTAACCTCAAACAACAATGACTTGTGCTTGAAGCCCAAATATTGCGGGTGGTGCACCAGGGGAAAGGGGGGAAGGCGTTTGCGTACCAAGCTCACGTCTAAAAATGCGAACTGGGAACGCACATCGGAAAAAGTTTGGTGCACATATGCTCGTTAATGTGCATAAAATGGTCGGCTGGAAAGCGGCTCTTGACTAGACTTATGATGTTTGACATTTGTCATAAGTCACTTAACAGTAGACATTACTAACTTATACATATACACATAGGTAGTTTTTTTTATTGGTATTTTAACAAATTATATACCTTTTTCCATTGTTCACCAGTTTTTTGGGTACCTCCAATAGAATTTATAGCCTTTGCAGCTTGTTCCCAAGATTGTCTTTTTAAATCTGGGGTACCTTTTCCCCACTTTAAAACCTCAGAACTTTCTACCTCAGTTAGAAATTGAATATATTGCTGTCTTGAGGCTTTCTAAGACATATCTAAAATTGATTTAAAAATTAAGTTTGGTACTTTATCCTAATTTTGAATTAAGTACTTACCGTTGCCGAAAAAAAACTGAAAAACACCAAAAGCCGTTTAAAATGTACATAATTTGTGAGGTTAGGCCGTACTGCTCCGTCTGGTTTAGTCTGGCCATCACACAAATGCAATGTTGCCATAGTGAAGCTTGAAATTTTATCAATCAATTATTACCTTAGTCCTTAGTGCATATCTATGTGACCAAAAATTGAAATAGTGGTAAATTTTCATTGAAATTATTTCAATATTGATATTAAAGTCAATGGACTTACGGCATAAGGCTGTACATCTGCCTATCAAGTACTATAATTGTAAAGAAAACATCTTTGTGCTGCTGCAATGTTCTTTTAAAACAATTAATCCAATACTTAATAAATATACATTTTTAGATATTTCGTTTAGTCGAACTTACCCCTTCCTATAAATACCATTTCAGAAGAATGTAATTGTTCCACTCTGTGAAGATGGACTATCAAATAGTAATACCAAACCACGGACAACGCCTGTAATCCCTTGGGTATTAAGTGCATATTAATGCACCCGAGCATCCACTGTGACGTCACCCGGCGTATCGCATTGAGTAAAGAAGTTCCAGATAGGCCATCTTGGATCTGTTGTGATGTCAAATGCCAACTTGTAACTTGGCTTTTGTTTTTGTTTTGTTGTGTCAGAAAAATTAACATGCAGCTAAATTAATTGTATTTTTATTACAATAGTCTAATAATTGGTGAAGATTATACACATAAATTCAAGTAAATGTATATTTTTCAATGGTCATAATGCACACAACGCCTGCTAGCCCAGGTAAGATTTCAATGGCAATTTCATACCTAACCTAAATAATCTCTGCTGATGCATCACTTGTATACATTACTAAAAATTTGTCTAGTCTGGCAATTTTTTAAGGGTGGTTCAACTAACCAATTGGGCCTCTTTCACAGATCTGTATCCTGTATATGTTGAATACTTCACTATTTTTCCATGTGGATGAGAAAATATAACTTTTATGAAGAAATTGACCTAAGCGAAGAACAAATTACCCACTAAGAAGATTGCAACACAGTGTTGCCAACCGTATCACGTTCTTCGCCGCTACCGGCTATCGAATATTCCGCTATATTTGTCAAAACTCCGCTACAAGCAAAAAAAGTAGCATAAGCGCGATTAAATGGTATTTCATTTGAGAATTAGTTTTATTTGTTCAGTTTAACTTCAATGCGTAGTTTAAATTGTAAATTTTTTTGGTAAAACTGCAGATTTACGTTTAACTGTATACCCTATTAAAATTAAACTACCTAGGTATACGTTACAGAAAATAATACAGGATTGATATTGTCACGATCTAATTTTTAGTCGTAACGCGGGGACGTGTAGGCTGGGGTCGTAGTAAAGTTAAACTCAAAGATTGGATAACAAAAACAACAACGTTTATTCATAGAGAAAGATTAGATGAATACTGAATTTATAAGAAGATAATAAAATAAATAAAAAGCATTGTCAGACATAAGTTGGTTCAATTCAAATTATCTTGTACTTACATGATAATAAATTCACAAACCATTTTGGACGAGGGTAAGTGTCAGGGTAGAGTTCCCTTAACTTTCGCGACCGAACCGTTTAGTTTCCGCGGATAATTTCTGACTCCCCTTCCTTCCAAATTTCTCGGCTATTTATTGTAAGGTATTGCGATCCCTTAGTCAGTTCAATTTCTTAATTGCTTGTCTAAGCACTTGGATCATTGTCCGAACAATTGATGACTTATTGCTGACTGGCGATTGCAACACCTTAGCTAGTTTCCGTTCTAAAAAGGTTCGATTGCTTATTTTGCAACTCAAGTGGTCGATGACTTGTTTCGGTCAGTGGCCGATTATTTGCTGACTAAGTAATTAACGAAAATCTACTTGTGACACATTCCCCTGGCCGACAAAAGGTAGTCCCTAGCTTTTCACAATATTGACAGAAAGTTCACTATGCGAGTCTTCTAAACAAAATAGCATTAAATTAATTATACTTTTAAATTTTTAATCATGGTGGCAATATAACAGAAATTTGACACCACAAATTCTAATCTCTTTCTTCAAATCTTAATATAGAACAAACATAAAATTTCCTTAATGAATTTTCCCCTTATTTACAACACAAACAAAATTTATCATAGTTACCTGTAAAAACTAATCAACAAAGTATAGCCCCTAGTTTTTCACAGAATTAAAATTAAAAATATCCCGTTTCATACCCCAAAAAGAAAATTATAAAAGAAAACATATAACAATTGGGATAAAAAATAAATTTTTTTGTTATTTTCTTACCTCTAGAGTTTGTAAAAAAAAACTTAATGTCTCTATGCTTTAACACTGAGGGGGGAGACTTTTCACTCGCGATTCACTAATATTCCGCGCACTATTGTCTGTTCGGGGATTCTATCTTCTTTTCGCGGCACTTCACTGCACTAAACACGGCTTCTGAAGACAATTTGGACGGTGTCTGGAGTCTGGAACTACATATCTGTTTACTGCTCTGGACGGACGTGCAAGTGGAACAATTCCCAGAACTGTATTTTCACGATTGCCATGGTGTGTGGTCCGTGATCTAATTAGTGACGAACCGGAACGGGACTGAATTATATCGGGGTGACCACAAGGGTACACCGCGGGTATCCATTTGTTAGTTATATGGGGCTGAGGTGACCGCATGGATACACCTCAGGGATTATATTTGCATATTATTTCATTATATTATTATTTGTATATTATTTCATTATATTATTATTTGTATATTATTATAAGAAGGGAGTGAATGGAGTGTCTATTAGACTCAAAGCCAACTATTTTCAACTACTGTCAGCCCAACGGTGGGGCTTAAATCCATACAAGGTTGATTTTAGTGTGGACATTGATGACACCAAAACGAAAAAAAAACTGCTGGCTATCGGCGTCCGTCAATTTAATTTGACGGGTTATTTGTTTGACGGCACCGTGCTCTACACTCCCCATCGGCTACATCCTGAGCCGTGCGAATGTGTCTTTCATTTAAGATGTTGAAGATTGACAGTTGCTACGACGTACTGACGCAATGCGGCAACTCCAGAAACCCCCGTCAGGAATTCTAGCAGCGTCTTACCGGATATAACAACAAAACTTATCGTATTGAGAACTTGACGGGAGCCGATTTGGGATCATCCCCCGCGTCAGGTCACCACGGCTTAGTGTGTCTATTCCTACCGCGGCCACGATCACAAACCGACTCAACTGTGGTCGCGGTCTGACTTCCCGTGGCTGGTTTTTCATCGTCAGCGTTTCCAGTCTCCTGTGCCTGTTGCTTTTAGCTTTTGCTGATTTCCGTTTCCATTTCCAGTGGCGTGTATTAGTTTTTACCGAGTCTGATCCAAAGCCTTGATCGCTCTTCATTTTGTAGTGGTTTTCTTCTGGCTTCTTCGCGTAGTAACTCCCGTCAGTGTTAAACGCAATAAAAAAAAACGTATTACTACCTACTGCTAATTAAATCTTAATGTCTAACATTCCCGTTATAATCATAAAATCCCTCGTAAAATATATAGGCATATTGATAATAGCCTTAGTTAAGTTATAAAAAAAAAATCCCTTTGTTTTTCTTAAATATAATATAAACCTATATTATAAATTGTCCATTTGCCTGTCACTGGTTTTGTTTTCATACATTGTAAAGGCTTACTGCGATTCTTCGAAAACTTGCAATATGCTTATCAAGCGCTGCTTGCCCATATTATTTCATGTGAAAACAGTTAACGTCCTAATATTGAAACTTTGTAATTTTTCTCTTACGTGCCCCGTTTGACTTTTATAAAGTCTTCAAGTTACATTTTGCAACCGTTTATTTATTACGTTTAGCAACTCATATAATTTTTGAAATTGTAAACCCGTGGAATTTAACGCCCCATATTTTGACTACGGTACTTAATTACCGCATATGCTCGTAGTGTTTTTTTTTCCCCAATATACTTTTTCTTTCATTTGCCCCTTATTAATTTTTTTTATATTTATTTTGTTTTTTACATACCATTATGTAATTATTAATTTTCGCGCGCGCTTTTTATTAATTATTCTCGTATGCTGGATTATGCAAGTTGGGAATGAAATAACGATGATATTTATTCATCAGCAGTTTTTTCGTATACGTACCGCGATGACTTAAATAACAAAGTGATCGTCATCCGCTTGCAGCATAGGAGAAGAATTAATTGTAGATACATGTATAATTTTTTCCTTTTTTCCTTACTAAGGAAAATCACTTGCGTACTTTAGTACACTTTATTTGGGCTAATACTGTTTCGCCTTGGGACAGTGAGCGTAATTCTTTTTTAGTTTACTACGTATTTTATGAGTTTATGTGCTATAATAATTACGAAAAGAATGAGGCACGCACAAGTAGTATAAAAGAATACATCATGTAGATATTCAGAGGATGCTTCCCCTTTTTTGTCTGCTCTTGCGGCAGCTACTAAATTTGACGCTACTATTACTCTATTTGGCTCNAANNANGANAGTTCGGANNTCGTNGCNTGNANGNTNGAAGGTTTTCCGCTCCTCGATTNACATNGTNNNANTATTGNNTTCNCCACAGCNTTTNNACTATCGTTTNNTAGTCNTGCTACGTTAGNTNTNCACACNCTAACTGCCCTAGACNCNTCNGTATTACGATAGTNNCANTTNTTTNCTAGATNAANNGAGCCNAACGCCACCTGAGAGCCANCTNGTTGCTNGNACAAGTNTGTCAGNACCCGNNTCCGGCNCAGNNTTNACACNATTTATTCGGTGGCNCTNCTCCTTAAGTCNCTTCCNCATAACAGACCGCCGCTCNNAGNCCTTNCTNTANTGANACGCACCACNCAAGGTNANGGATCCTNTNAATNNNCTTATATTNNANGTCANNCCGTGCNCATAGGCTNAGTGGATNNNGAAGCGCGTCTAAACGCTANCGCNANCNNTGNATANTCGGGGGNTNNACCTCTGGNNGTANTCTCGATNCTTCTTCAGGAGCTACAAGAGTACTTACTCTACTTATGCGTAACAGGTGTTTAACAAACGGAAAAAACCTACCTCAACTCGACAATTAATGTGCGGGCTGTCTTTCTAGAAAGGGGGAGACAGTGAGACCCATGTTGTAAAGGTTTGTGAATTTAAGGTTGTTAAAAGTGGGAATAAAGCTATAAAAAAATTTAACACGTGTAGTATAAATTAAAAGGGTTTTAAAAAATTGAATAATTACCTGAATGGAGAAAAAAAAAAAGAAAAAACTGACACTACATCCTATTTAAACACAAATACTTAAAATTAAAATTAGACCCATTTTAAGGGCTGGGTTAGACCCTATGGAAAAAAGATAAATTTAAAACCAATCCACCATCCACGGCAGCGGCGATCGAACAGGAAACAAAATGGTGATTTTTTAAAAAACTTTGAAAAAACCGCAGTGATAAGCCGTTAATACAAAGGCAGGGGAAACGTTTAAGAGGGGATTACAATAAAATCAATAACCTAGGTGACAACAGGTGGGCAGTTCTGCAACCCACAAATCAATCAAAGATTAACAATAAAAGGTTAAAGCTGCAACCATTTATACAACAAGATGTAAAGTTAAAATTAGAAATAAACAATGCACTAACCAACAAACATGTGGCGGGTGGACAACGCAATGAGCAAAAAGGGGGTAGCCAAGGGCTCAAATAAGATTTTAAACCCCGCAGAAAGTGCAAACACCGACCAACACGCTAGTGAAGGAGGGGATGTTGAAAGATGGGGTGCTGGGAGTGTTTACAAGGGATTAGGAAGCATTAAAAGGTGAGGGACTTAAAAAAGGAAGTTGATGGATGGTTAAGCTGATCATTCAGGCAGGTGTGCCCACCATCATCAGAGGCCCTGTTGATCTCAAGCACCTCAGGTTTCACGCCGGAAATCTCTCATCAGTGCATCCTGCCTGGTGCAAAGCGGAGAACAGGAACTTGTCCACACTGAAGAAAAAAGTCAAAGACAACGACTTGGTGGTAACAAAAGCCGACAAGGGCAATTGCGTGGTAGTTCTTGACAGAACTCAGTATGTGGACAAGGTCTTGGACTTCCTAAGTTCGGACTCATTTGAAATTCTAAACACATCCCCTCTGGACAAATTCCTGGTGAGATTTAAGTCAATTATTAATAGAGTCCAGACTACACTAACACCACTGGGCTTTAACAAATACAAAATCATACCTATCAACCCATCTGTTCCCAAACTCTATGGTCTTCCCAAAATCCACAAACCCAATATCCCCATCAGACCAGTAGTTTCCTTTTGCGGCTCTCCCTGCCACCACCTCTCTGGTTGGTTAAATGATATTATCCTTAAAACAACCGGATTTAAAAGTAAATACTCAATAAAAAATTCATTTGAGCTTTGCTCACAACTTAAAGACCTAACCATTCCTGATACTGCAATCATGGTCTCCTTTGATGTTTCCAACCTCTTTCCTAGCATCCCACCCCTCGATTGCTTAAATTTTGTCCGAGATCTGCTGTCTGCTTCCGAAAGTCTGGACCCTTTCCAGGTGGAAGACTTACTAGCCTTGGTGGCTCTGGTACTGGATCAAAACTTTTTCCAGTTCAACAACACCTTTTATTCACAGTCCGGGGGTCTGGCTATGGGTTCATGCCTTTCCCCTCTACTAGCAGAAATTTTTATGTCCAACATTGAACATTCCCTAGAATCCTACCCCTCCTTCAATAAAATACTCTTTTTCAAAAGATATGTGGATGACATTTTTTGTATTTTTGACGGGTCCCCTAATGACCTTCAACAACTATTCATATTTCTCAATAATTTACACCATTCAATCTCATTCACCATGGAATTAGAGTCATCCCATAAACTACCTTTCCTTGATATCTTGCTTTACAGGTCTTATAATCACATTGAGTTCTCCATTTATCACAAACCCACCAGTACGGACTGCATTATCCCCTTCCAATCCAATCATCCTCTCAATCAGAAGGTTGCGTCCCTAAACTGTTTCTTTAACCGCCTATTTAACATTCCAATGTCTGAAACAAATTTTAATTTAGAACTGTCTTGGATTAAAACAGTTGCAACCAATAATAAATTTCCCAATACATTAATCAATAAAATTTATTTTAACCATTTTAAAAAATTTGTCAATAAGAAATTAATACACAAAGACACATCTGAAGATACAAAATTCTTTTCAATCCCCTTTTTAGGCCCTCTCTCACTTCAGATGAAAAATATTTTCAGGTCCAACAACATAAATATTTGCTTCAAAGTTTCCCACACCTCCAGACATTTCCTTTTTAACTCCAAAGATCCTACTCCTCAACTGCATAAATCAGGCGTTTACCAACTGTCCACTCCTGGATGTAATGCTCTCTATGTTGGTCAGACGGGCAGGAGGTTCTCCACTCGTATTCACGAGCACACTCGGGAGTTCTTGAAGTTCACTAACAACCCCAACCTAAACACTAGCTATATGAAATCTAATTTTTCTCGGCATCTTCGTCTGAATGGCCACACCTTCAATACTGAACAGGGTTTCAAGATTCTGCACGTGTGTGCTAAGGGCAGCCTCCTCAACCACCTTGAGGTGCTTGAGATCAACAGGGCCTCTGATGATGGTGGGCACACCTGCCTGAATGATCAGCTTAACCATCCATCAACTTCCTTTTTTAAGTCCCTCACCTTTTAATGCTTCCTAATCCCTTGTAAACACTCCCAGCACCCCATCTTTCAACATCCCCTCCTTCACTAGCGTGTTGGTCGGTGTTTGCACTTTCTGCGGGGTTTAAAATCTTATTTGAGCCCTTGGCTACCCCCTTTTTGCTCATTGCGTTGTCCACCCGCCACATGTTTGTTGGTTAGTGCATTGTTTATTTCTAATTTTAACTTTACATCTTGTTGTATAAATGGTTGCAGCTTTAACCTTTTATTGTTAATCTTTGATTGATTTGTGGGTTGCAGAACTGCCCACCTGTTGTCACCTAGGTTATTGATTTTATTGTAATCCCCTCTTAAACGTTTCCCCCTGCCTTTGTATTAACGGCTTATCACTGCGGTTTTTTCAAAGTTTTTTTAAAAATCACCATTTTGTTTCCTGTTCGATCGCCGCTGCCGTGGATGGTGGATTGGTTTTAAATTTATCTTTTTTCCATAGGGTCTAACCCAGCCCTTAAAATGGGTCTAATTTTAATTTTAAGTATTTGTGTTTAAATAGGATGTAGTGTCAGTTTTTTCTTTTTTTTTCTCCATTCAGGTAATTATTCAATTTTTTAAAACCCTTTTAATTTATACTACACGTGTTAAATTTTTTTATAGCTTTATTCCCACTTTTAACAACCTTAAATTCACAAACCTTTACAACATGGGTCTCACTGTCTCCCCCTTTCTAGAAAGACAGCCCGCACATTAATTGTCGAGTTGAGGTAGGTTTTTTCCGTTTGTTAAACACCTGTTACGCATAAGTAGAGTAAGTTATTCTTGTAGCTCCTGAAGATGGCCATTTATATGTCCGAAACTAGTAGAGCAGGCCTTACCTTTTGAAGGTCGTAATAAAGTATTGTGGAGAAGACTGCGTGTCATTCCCTTCCTTTTGTACTTGTACAACTCCACTGAAAGAAAATGGACTACTACTTCTTTTTTTTATATGTTTTAATACACCGTTGAAAAAGTAAAAATCAACAGAATAAAATGAACTAAAAATATATAGGGTGTTTCATTTAAAAAAATATAACTTACTGTCATATGTCAGAAACTAAACGTAATAGAAAAAAACTGACTACGCCATTGGATTCTACGTCAAAACTTCTACCGGAAACCGTTTTTCCTTTTTTGATAACTTTAATAGCAAATGAAATACAGAGGAGGTTCCAAAATGACCAAATTTCAACAGCCCCCCGTATCTTTGAAACAAAAGAAGTTTGCGCAGCCCACTCTTCGCCAGTCATCTCAGCTCGGAAAAAGAGATCGGAACACGTGTGCTACTTTTTTTCTATCTATTACCGTTTTTTCTGTACCCCGTAAAACCATCGAATATGCAGCACCCTGTACACGACGTCGTTTAACCCTTTTACCACATTGTAAGGTCCCTCCCAAACCGGTGTTAATTTCGGTGATTTGCCTTTTTTCCTCTGAGGGTTAAACAACCAAACTTTATCGTCCTTCTGGAACCCTCCCGAATTGGCCATAAGATCATAACGAGCTTTCATCTTGTCGCTAGCTAGATTCAAACTTTCTCTGACAAGATCATGGATGTTCAGTAATCTTTCTTGCAACTCGTCAAAGGCATAGGAATGATAATGTCAGACCAGGACTACCAATACTAGGACCAAGAAGTCAACCCAGACCGATTTCTTTTGGTCAACCTAGCCAAGATAGGAATTGTGAGTACTCCATTGGCCAGATCAGTCATCCAGTGAGGTTAGGAGATGCTGCCCTTTTGACCCAGCAAGTTAAACGAGACATGCGTTTATTACTTTAATAAACGCCTTTACCGAGATCTTGTTTCAGAGGTAGAATCAAACCACTTGGTAGAAAAATATAATTTAATAATGTGACGCTATTTATTCGGGAGTTCGAATTAAAGTATGTTCTAGAACAAAAGTTAATGAGAATTGCCTCGGGCGCCACCTGGTTTTAAGAAAGTAATTAGAATTTTCGAAATGCGAACCAGGAAACACAATTCGTATGCCTTGGTAGCTTTTACACAGCTGGAGACAAGGTTCCCGACAATCTGTGGTAACAGTGGTTCAGTTGGTGACAACGCTAATAAAAGCCAAAAGTACCAATCAACTAACGTCTATTCTCTGTGATTAACTTACAATGCCAGCAAACTTAACTAAAGCAAATACTTATGCAAACAAACGTATCTTAAATCCCCCCTCCCCTTAATTAAACAAGAACGAGAGTGAGAGTGTGCAACTTAGTTACGGTACGGGTCGGATGCGATGCAAAACAGGTCAACGGTATAATGCAGAAAGTTCAAAAAGCCACGCAATGCAATGAGTGTTACAGGTACAAGATGAATCAAAGTTAATTACAGGGACAATGCAGGACTACGTTTACAACTAAGCAATTAACCGTCCTAGTGCAAATAAAGTTACGGTCTCACGGGTCGGTAAGAGAGTTGAAAAAGGGTACTACTGAACCACCCGGTCTATACGAGCCTTGTAGTGGTTCTTGTTGGCAACGGGATCTAGAAACTTGCTTCCTACGCCCGGTCTAGCGAACCATGTAGCGTAGTCAACAAAAGACAGGGCCAGGAAGTGCGGCCGGACTACTAAATGACACAAACGCCCGGTCTAGCGAACCATGTAGCGTTTGTGTTGAAGGTGGAACTATCGTGTAGCGCCCGGTCTAGCGAACCTCGACGCTACAGAGTGAACTAGGGCCGGAAATTGGCCTATCGGGGAAAAGTATACAAACACCCGGTCTAGCGAACCATGTAGTGTTTGTATAGAAGCCTACAGTGCCGGATCTATGGCGTAGCACCCGGTCTAGCGAGCCACAATGCTACTACTACAATGCTACACTTACTGTGATGCGGCGGTGCTGCTGGGAGGTTGAGATGTTGCTCGAAGGAGCTAGTGATCTCAACAGAGAACGAACTGACGGCGCACGCCAGTTTTATAGACAGTCCGATTCCCCCACTTTCGGGTAGTGGGAAACACGGCCCTACTCGAGTGACGCGTACCGAAACGCAGTACTGCAGGAAAACGGTACGCTTCGGCCAACCCAGCCAGCTACGTCAACTCGCGAATTATAATTACAAGGAAAGTCGTAAACCACTAATTTCCTATTACGCGCTATCATACTGCAGCATTGTTGTAAACCCTGTAATACTACCAATGGTTTCCAACAAGAATGGTAAAAATCGGACTGGCCAATTTTGAGAAAATATAATAACTTAATAATACGGCTTATCGTATTTTGGCAACGTACTAGCACTGGTTACTTTACTAAACGGCTTCTATTAATAGACCCCTTATCTGCATATCGCCGCAAAACCAACGGTACTAACGGACGGCTTAGTAAACAAAACAGAAAAATATTCGTAACTTCGTTACACACCCCTCTCTCTTCGGTAAAAAAAAGAAAACTAGTTTACTTTTTTTTTACAACTTCAATGATTGACCTCCCCGGTTACCAAATAATATACTAAACCTTATCTCTACACCAGACACTAAAATTAAAACTTAAGTCTTAGCAACAAGTAATACCAAACAAAAAGAAACACAACTTCACGTCACGGGCGCACACGACGCAACACTACACTGCAACAACGGGCACAACGTCGGCTCGCTCCCTCGGAACTCAGGTGGGATTGGACCCCTCGGGACACGAAACGGCGCGTAATCGGAGGTACCCTGGGCGGTGGCAGGTCGGTCTTCTTGCGGCTATGACTGACTTGTCCTACGATCGACCTCCAAACTAGACTCGTCATAAGCTGACTTAAGGTCCTTTATGTGGATATGTCGAAGAACTTTGCCGGTACGATCTTTAAGATCATAGACCACGGGAGAAACAACTTTGACAACGGTATACGGCCCTGAGTATTTAGGCGCTAGTTTCGAGGCAAAACCTCGGACAGCGGAGGACAGAGGATTTTCCCTGCGGAAAACTTGATCTCCCAGGTGACATCTCCACTCGCGTCGCCGGAGATTGTAGTGGCGGCTCTGAGTGGTGAACGCCCGACTCAGATTTAGACGGACCAGCTCATAAATATCACAAAGCTGTTTGAGGCGGCTATTATGTCCCTCAATATCGGAGAACTGGGGCTCCACGGACGGTTCGGAACGGTCGGTTTCCGGCCTGGCAAAACGATACAGAGCCTTTGGGGGGCTCTAACTCACGGCCAAAATTCAGGTACGCGGGCGTGAACCCGGTAGAGTCATGCTGTGACGTGTTTATGGCAAACACTAATTCCGGCAGAAAAACATCCCACTTGCGATGATCATTCTCGCAGAATTGCGCAATCATGGTCTTGAGCGTCTTGTTAGTACGCTCCACAGGATTAGCTTGAGGCGTATACGGCGGAGTATAACGGTGAGCTATTCCTAACTCCTCAAGCAACTGTTTAAACGGTTGGCCGGTAAATTGGGTGCCATTGTCGGACAGCACGGTCTTTGAACAACCAAAACGAGTTACAATCTCCTCGTAGAAAGCTTGGCTTACGGCACGGGCTGTTGCCTTCCTTATCGCTCTACACTGTACCCATTTAGTGAAACGGTCCTGGAAAACTACTAGGTAGTTGTTTCCTTTGGCCGAACGAGGTAAAGGGCCAACTAAATCGGTACTGACGGTTTCCCAGGGATTGTTGTTACGAGACGGTTGCATCTGGTCTGGAGGTGCCTGCTGTGAAAGCTTATATCTTTGACAGGAGGAACAATTACGGACATATTTAGCAATATCACGCATCATTCCCGGCCAGTAATAACGTTGGGCAATACGGACGGTAGTTTTTGCTATTCCCAAATGTCCGGCGGTCGGTTCATTATGGTTCTGCCGTAAAACGGCTTCACGAGCAGTTTTTGGGACGCAAAGTTTCCAAGGCGCGAGCGAACAAAAAAACCCTCAAATAGCTCGATGGTATACTACTCTGTCTGAGTATGATTTTGACATAAAACACCGAGCTGGAGCAAAAGATGGCCCATGTTGACAGTTTGAGCAGGGCCCCTGTGGAAGAGGCCACTCCAGAAGGTATGATTGAAGAGGTTTACGAAAAAAGAATCCCGATGTATGCTATACTGTCCGAAGAAAACAGAGAAACAATGATTCAACGCGGAGATGAGAGACTGAGAAGACTGATGGACATTTTAAAGCAAGAAGAGTGTAGTTTAGAGGAAACCGACAGTGTTAAGGACTATGGATTGGACGAAGGAAGACTATACCGGACAGTAAGCGCGTTCAATAATACTATTCCTAATAATAATAATAATGTGACAAAATTCCCTTTGGTACATTTATAGGACTCATAATGAAGTATCTTTAGAGGGAATCCAAAACTAATCATAGTATCACAACCCCCTTTGGTACATTTATAGGACTCATAATGAAGTATCTTTAGAGGGTAGTGAGAACTCCTTACACCCCGTCAGAGGGCGGCAATTTTGAATTCACTAGTCTAGCAAGCCAGCGCATATGACATTCAGATTTAAATTAATCCAAAACTAATCATAGTATCACAACGCCCTTTGGTACGTTTATAGAGCTCATAATGATGTATCTTTAGAGGGTAGTGAGAACTCCTTACACCCCGTCAGAGGGCGGCAATTTTGAATTCACTAGTCTAGCAAGCCAGCGCATATGACATTCAGATTTAAAAAATTCGCGGAAAGCACGGATTAATTTGCCGACAAATGTTCTCCACTCTGAAAGACTTGGTGTCGGAGATAATAAAAAAAAGTCGGCACGCTTTGTGTAACGGTCAGAAATGTTCGTTCTTCGTCTTTCTTATAATTTTTGTCTTTTGTCTTTGTTTATTTTAAAGTTTCGACCATTCCAATTTTGTCCGGCGTCAGTTATTTTGCTGGATAGTGCATTCATTTTTATTTGGTTGGTGGAGTCAGCCAGAGGCTGTGGGTCAACAGTTGCTGGAAAAATGTAAGTAATTAAATACTGGTCTAGCATCAATGATATCTGGTGTTAAGTAACTAAATTGCTGGCAAATTGAAAGAAACCGCTAGATTTCTTTCAAAGAAATTTCAGTTAAAATATTTTGAAGTTTAAGCGATATGTTTTAATTGCCCATCGTTTAATTTAGTAAAATTAGACTAGTAGTGATCGACCGATACCGATACCGATATAGCGGCCGATATATGTATAAAATATCTGCCTCGCGGGGCCGACATTTTTTTATAAAGAATTAAAAGCTACCAATTTTGGGAAGGAAAAAACAGTATGGGTCCAAAATTTCATATCGGTCGATCACTAGACTAGACTACATTGTTGGTTGTTTAAATTACCCGCTTTTCAATTACATTACCAAATTGTTTCAGGAGCGAAAATAATAATGGGAATGGGGGTGAGATGCCAGAATTTAGTCTGGCATCCATCCCTGAAGAGGAGGAACTTTTGTTGTCCGATGGTATGTAGAATTAACATTTACAACAAATTTATCGCACCACCAAAACTTAAATAAATCGGAAAAATTTGTATTTTTTTTTTTTGCAGAATCGATGGTGGAGGAAGAACCGCGCCCGCAGCGGCCCGAGCCTGGTCAACAGGCCAGCGTGCCCCCCTGCACTTGCAGGTGCTAGTGGCCCTGCAGTTAGCGGCCCTGCAGGTGTTAGCGGCCCTGCAGGTGCAGCTGGCAATCAACAAAGCCAGGGCTGGGGAGGTTGGGGCCGAAGCCGTGGCAGTGGGCGTGGGCGAGGCCGTGGAGGTGGGCGAGGCCGTGGCCTTCGAATTACCAATAGTAAGCTTACAGCAATAAAGCATATATTTTTTAAATAATAACTATTTTCTTCTTTTTGAAGACCAATTAGTTGCAGCCCTTTTAAGAAAAATTTTAAGTTAGTATACTATCTATGCAGAATAAAATTGTTTGAAAATACCATGTTTGCTTTATTTACTGCCAACTCGTTACAGCCACCAGAACAGCAACAATTTTGAAACTTATTTTTTCTAGGAATGTTTAATAATATACTATATAGGGTGATTCACGGTGATGGTAAATTAGAAGTATCTAGAGAACAACTCAATATTTTCTGTTGAAATTTCGAGTGTAGCCTAGGTTGGGTCCAATCTCTCTATTTAAAATATTTTGAACTTTGCGGTGTTGTAGTTAAGTAATATGTTTTTACCAAAATAGTCGAGTTATCTATCCCCCACCGCTCATAAGCTATATTTTACTATATTTGGTTATACTCGTTGGTTGGCGTTGCGCTTGCGTTCAATGTTCAATATTTTGTTGCCG
This sequence comes from Ips nitidus, assembly GCA_018691245.2. NCBI lineage: Eukaryota > Metazoa > Arthropoda > Insecta > Coleoptera > Curculionidae > Ips > Ips nitidus. Next base: position 3,491,081 of record CM042797.1, on the reverse strand, counting down.
TTTCAACTTCCAGCAGTGCGTTTTCTAAGGTAGGAATTTTCTGTTATATTTTATTTTGGAAAATTGCTCATATTTGTTATTATATCACGTACCAATTAGTAGTGACCAATAATTCAGTTCATATTTACATAAATCGAGTTAGTAGATAAATAGGTGTAGTGAATAATCTCGTAATGTTTAATAATAATTGTAATATTGACGACATTTTGACCACTGCAGTAGCAATTTGCCCAAATATTCAAGGTTTGGATTTATTAAGATTGAGTCCAAAATCGGATTTAATACAAGAAATAGCACGAAGTATTAAAACTCCGAAACTTAAGTATCCTACCGTGGTTGCCTTATATCTTAGTAGAAATAAGGAGTACATTGTGAAATATTTTAACAGGAATGATAAACAAGGAGAGATGGATATTGCAGCCAAATCAAAACGTATAGTCAAATTTGATTTAGCTGTCGAAGTACTAAAGAATACAAATATTTCTAGGGAAAGTCTTTTAGTACAATTGAAATCACCACTTTTTATTAAAAGTATTTGTTTAAATTTAGGCTGGAAGGTTAATAGAAAAAACTTAATGAATGTTCGAAAAGCATGTTATAGTTATTTGAAAATCTTAAATGACGTTGAAATGCAAGAAAATATTGAACGTAAACCTGCAAAAGTTGAGGATGACGACAAAATCATTCCTGATATATAACTAAAGAAAAATGTGGTAAGTAAGCTAGAATCAACACCTGAAAAGTATCCTGACATATTGATTCCTGGTTCGCAAAAAAGCTGCGTTAATTCTAATAATAGTTGCGTCGAACTTCGTAGCACCCGTAGTTCATCTTTAGTGCAGCCCTACTATACAAATGTTTTGAAGGTGAAAAGAGACATTTTTTGTGCCGTTACACCGGAAAAAATCGATTTTCCCAGTTGTCTGGTGGACACCTCTCCAGGCACTAGTTCTGAGATTTTACCAGTAGGTACCAAAAATGTAGATTTACTTGAAAAGCCTACATATAAAAAATGCAAATATTTTGAAGGAAGTTTTATAATTCCTGTTAACGAATGGAATTTAATATGTAAAAACAACAAACTAGATTCCAAAAATTACCCATTTTATTTAAGAAAGAAAATGTCTCAATCTGTGAATAATACTTGCCTTATTGCATTTAAAAGCAAAAAACAATGTATAGACGGTAGTTTAACATTATTTGGGGTATGTCGGCATAATAAATTTAATAATTGCAAAGCATTTGTCATTCATATTGATAAATTGCGGAAAGTTACCGTTTATAGTACCTCAAAAGATTTTTGCCATAAAAGAGTCCTTACCGGCTACGTCAAGGGAATCGAGAGATCTGCTATGCAACAAAAGTTACTGAGTAGGAAACCTTCTGATGTTAAAAAAAGTATACTTCTGAAAGCTGATGCCAACTTTGTAAACACAAGTAAAAATCTCGAAAATATTAAATCTGACGCAACATTTCGAAAAATTAGATCAGAAGCTCTTGCTTCTTTTGACAGAAATAATGATGACCTAATTGATATGTTTCTTATGCAGCGTGATCATCCTGAATACGTTCAAGAAGTTTCTTCTCCTTTTTCAATTAAATTATTTAGCAAAGAACAAATTAGTCTTTGCGAAAAACAAATAATTGGGGATGAATTACCAATTCTGTACTTTGATGCTACAGGCAGCATAGTGCGAGCACCAAAAGTATTGAAAAATTGCAAGCGTATATATTTATACTCCGGGGTTGTTCACATAGCAGAAACAAATAGAATAATTTCTGTCTTGGATATGATTTCTTCAAGGCATTTCACAAATGCAATTTTTAAATTTTTGTATGATTTTAAATGTTTTTGCTTAACTTTGCGGAAATGGCCGTTATTTGGTGCCGTAGTCACAGATTTTAGTTTCGCTAGTATGCATGCTGTGACCCGAGCATTTAATGATATGAGTTTGCAACATTATCTGAGCGAATGTTACAATAAATTGACTCAACACGATGACGAGAAAGGTGTGGGTTCATCTTTCGTTTTGTTACATTTATGTTGTGCCCATTTTATGAAAATGGTTTCTAAAGATTTGAAAAAAATTGTAAATAATGATCATATAGAAAAAATTTAAAAAAATGTATTTGCAAAATGTATTAAATTTGCAAATTGTTAACAACACTTAATGATGTTACTGTGTGGTTCGAATGTATTTGCATTCTGGTTTTATCCCAATACGAAAATCAACATGTACAAACTGCTTACGAAAAGCTATGCAAACTCGAAAGTTGTGCTACGGAAAATGACGTAATAAGTAATGAGGAATCGGTAAGTAATGTAATTAAAGTGGAAGAAGAATTGTCGTCTTCTGATAACGCATTACACAAAGGTAGCCCATTTTATGTACTGTTTCATTCTAAATTAGAAGAAGCGTTCATACTGTCAGAGAGTGAAGGTAAAAAAAATGAGTTTTATTTTCCAGAGTGGGCTAATGTAATTACTTTAAAATATATGCCTTTTCTTCCTTTATGGTCAGGAATAATGATTTCCAAAAAATACTCATTAAATAGATTGAGTAATTGTTATGTTGAAACACATTTTGGCAATTCAAAATTGCCGCCCTCTGACGGGGTGTAAGGAGTTCTCACTACCCTCTAAAGATACTTCATTATGAGCTCTATAAACGTACCAAAGGGGGTTGTGATACTATGATTAGTTTTGGATTAATTTGAATCTGAATGTCGTATGCGCTGACTTGCTAGACTAGTGAATTCAAAATTGCCGCCCTCTGACGGGGTGTAAGGAGTTCTCACTACCCTCTAAAGATACATCATTATGAGCCCTATAAATGTACCAAAGGGGGTTGTGATACTATGATTAGTTTTGGATTAATTTGAATCTGAATGTCGTATGCGCTGGCTTGCTAGACTAGTGAATTCAAAATTGCCGCCCTCTGACGGGGTGTAAGGAGTTCTCACTACCCTCTAAAGATACTTCATTATGAGCTCTATAAACGTACCAAAGGGGGTTGTGATACTATGATTAGTTTTGGATTAATTTGAATCTGAATGTCGTATGCGCTGGCTTGCTAGAGTAGTGAATTCAAAATTGCCGCCCTCTGACGGGGTGTAAGGAGTTCTCACTACCCTCTAAAGATACTTCATTATGAGCTCTATAAACGTACCAAAGGGGGTTGTGATACTATGATTAGTTTTGGATTAATTTGAATCTGAATGTCGTATGCGCTGGCTTGCTAGAGTAGTGAATTCAAAATTGCCGCCCTCTGACGGGGTGTAAGGAGTTCTCACTACCCTCTAAAGATACTTCATTATGAGCCCTATAAATGTACCAAAGGGGGTTGTGATACTATGATTAGTTTTGGATTAATTTGAATCTGAATGTCGTATGCGCTGGCTTGCTAGAGTAGTGAATTCAAAATTGCCGCCCTCTGACGGGGTGTAAGGAGTTCTCACTACCCTCTAAAGATACTTCATTATGAGTCCTATAAATGTACCAAAGGGAATTTTGTCACATTATTATTATTATTAGGAATAGTATTATTGAACGCGCTTATATGTAGATCGTAGATGTGGCAACGCTGCAAAACCTGATATACACCATACAGGGTAGGTAAGAAGCCTGTTTGTTGGTTTTGTTGTTGATTGTGCAGATGTTAAGCGTTAAGTAGATATATGTGGAATTATAGATATAAAAGGAGAATGCTGGAAATAAAGGTATGCAAATATGTTGTTCTAAAATGTCCTGTGGATAGTGAAAGAACGAAGTAACTGCTCACAATGTTTATTTAACACATTTTAAGTGAAGAAAAAAATAAGTCTGACGCCACTGACCGATCGGACATCTTCGGCTCCGGCTTGCTGGAATCCGGCTTGCTGCCTTCACACCAGTAAAGTTTGTAGTAATTATGCATCAACAATCAACATGGTTTATTAAGGTTAGGTATGAAATTGCTATTGCAATCTTACCTGGGCCAGCAGGCATTGTATCCATTATGACCATTGAAAATATACATTTACTTGATTTTAGTGTATAATCTTCACCGATTATTAGATTATTATTGTAATAAAAATACAATTATTGCATGTTAATTTTTTGACACATCAAAACAAAAACCAGAGCAAAGTGACCGTTGGCATTTGACATCACAACAGATCCAAGATGGCCGATCAGCGGAACTTGTTTACGTAAAGTCATCAGCCGGGTGACGTCACAGTGGATGCTCGGGGGCACAATATGCCCTATAACCGAAAGAATTACTGGCGTGGTCTGTGGTTATGTATTACTCTTTGATTCTCTCTCTACATTAAAGTAGTCCATCATCACAGAGTGGAGACATTACTCTCCTTTTGAGATAGGTAAGTTCGAATAATCAAAATATCTAAAAATTTAGATTCATTACTTATTGTTTAAAAAAAACATGGCAGCAGCACAAAGATGTTTTCTTTACAATCATAGTACTTGATAGATGTTGTCTCATACAAGTGGTTTGTAGAACTAGTACACCAGGTGTCCAAGAGCACCCTGGACATAGGAGATTAACATGGGAAAATGGTTTTGATTTTTTTCCGGATAAACAGGTCATTGTTGCTGATACGGTTGCTCGACAACCGCTTTAAGCTGGATTTATAAACTCTGTTGTTCCCGTTGCTCGTAATTCGTTGTTCGTGATTGGCGCTGTTTCGAAAATAACACATAGGGATTCGCACGCATACATTTATAAACCTCGGTTATCGCGTTGCTCGTAGTTTCCATTGTTGCTGGCCGTTATTCTCTGTTGTTCCCATTTAACCAAATTTTATTTCTGTTGCTCGTGATTCGCGATTCAACCAATGAGAGTGCTTAAACAGATCAGATGATATTGACATTTCTAACGTCAACACAAAATTATTAAAAGGCACGTTCCAGTCATTCGACCGTTTTCTTGGCTTGGCTTGGTTATCTGTGCGTTTTTTTGTTGTATTGCGTCGTTTTGTGTTGTGTTTGAGATGGACATGGAGGAATCGCAAGGAGAAAGTGAAGTAGGAGTAGGGTTGTCTGTAGAGACGGAGGAACTGCTTATAGACCTGATTCAAAACTATGAATACCTGTACAACTTGGCTCACAAGGACTACAAAAATAATATAAAAAAGGAAGCCGCATGGGCTGACATGGCGGCTGCCTTAAAAATCAGGTATCTTGTTTGAGATGCGTTTTTATTATCCAATTATTACCATAATACCGTTCTTTTTTTAGTAAAAGACTGCCAAAAGATGTGGAAGACTCTACGAAACAAGTTTACCCGCGAGAAACGCGAAGGGCCTAAGTCGGGAGCTTCGGCAGAAGTGAGGTGGCCATTATATAAAAAAATGATGTTTTTTGAAAAGTGCCACCGACCAAGAAAGTAAGTTTAGATAATGATGTTGCATGATTCAATGAAGTACATGGCACTACATGGGTATGTCATTCAAACAGAACTCATACGACTACCCCACTCCCAACTACGTCAATGACAAGACCGCTTTCGGCAGCGTCATCACTTGCCTCAGTATCGTCGCCAGGGTCCATATGGGACACTATGGAGGTGCCGTTGTCGCCTGAGGCTTCCACTAGCAAACATTTAGAAGAAGAGACAGTTACAACACATGATCCAATAATAGATCCTGTAGAAACACCACGATCTGGTAATAAATGATTAGTATTTTTTAAATATTTTCGACAACGACCTTAATCTGTCCCATTTTCAGAAAAAAAAAAGGAAAAAATCTAGTCAACAACCCATTGTTGAGGCCACAGAGTTGCTCTCCGTTGCCTGAACTATATCGGAGCAGATGAAGGTTCCGCACAGCGAGAATAAATCATGTACTGACCACATCTGCGCTGTTTTGAATAATTTGCCACCAGAAGTTGCAAAAGAAAAAAGGAAAAAACTCTTAATGATTTTGTATGAAGACTAGAATAAGTTAGTTTAAGTTTTTTAGTCAAAAATTATTAACAGCTTAGTTATGAAACTGTCTATATAGTATTTATTTCACAATGTATTGTAAAGTCAAACCCAAACGGATTTATAATAATGGTTATTTTTAACCTCAATGTTTTTTTAGGAACTTCACAAGTTAACCAAAATATAGAAGTCATAGATGTAGAAGTTTCCAACACTCAAATTATGGACAAATTAATTAGCATTGAGAACACATTAAAATTCGTATTAATGCGTTTAAACGCATTAGAAATTTCGAATAAGCAGGTTCCAGAAAATAACATAATGGAGTTGTCGCTGCCAATAAAACTACCTGTATCTTCAATAACTCTCCTTTTAGAAGCAGAAAATGAGATAATAAAAACGGAAGAGAATAAAAAGCAAATGGTAGGTAACATCGAATTTACAATGAAAGTTTGTGGCAGTATGTTATCACTTGTAAACATTTCAGATGCATAAGTTCCTGCAAGTATCGGGAAAAAACGCAGCCGATTTCACTAGAAGAGGATTAGCGACAATTTTTACCAATGAATTGGCGGTTCAGTGTTCTTGGACAGGCCAAAAAAATAATTTCAGAGTAAAAGAATTTGTTCGGATATTAAAAGGCAATTTTTTTTTGTATAAATGTATTATGTTTTACATTTATTATGTATCTACTTCACAGAAGCCGTACAGCACGTATTCAAGTCAGCCACGGATAAAGAGATTGAAACGTATATGATGGATTGGTTCCGACATGGGAACCAAAGATTGAAAAGGTCCTTAAATTAATTTCATCGCGTTCAGAGCAGTCATAAATAAGAAATCGAAATTTCAAATTGATATTTTTAAATGGATTATTTAATGCAATACATTAATAAAATATATGTTAAACTTTCAGGTGAACAAGATTTATCATTAGGTTAGGCGTAGTTATTTTTTATTATTATACTCATAAGATATATGATATACTAAATATAAGTTAAGTATACAGGGTGTCCCGTGACTCGACCGACAATACCTTTGCCATGTCTAGGTGTTCTATGAGTCATTCTGATGACAAAAGGTCAGAGCCACTATACATATAGGTAAATTCTTTTTTGCTTTGGAAAAATTAGATATGCAACAAACAACTTTTACTATTCATTATTAGGCTTTTCATATTTTCTTGAATATCTCTGATACAAAAACGAATTGACCTATGGTTGCTATAATTTTGTTCATCAGAATAACTCTTTAGAACCCTTTGTCTTGGTATACCTTTGTCTGTCGAGTCACGGGACACCCTGTATATTTGTAGTTAGTAAAAGTTAAGATTTGTTTTTATTTAGAATCTGTTCTGTATATTTGTAGTTAGTAAAAGTTAAGATTTGTTTTTATTTAGAATTAATTTATTTTAGATGTATTTTTTAAATACATATTTTTTTCCCTGCATTTTATATGCAAATAATGTGAAATACTAAAAGATCTGTTTTAACAGGAATATGTTTTATTATACCATAAATAATAATTTAAAATTAGTGGTTTAATAATATTTTTTATACCTTTACTGCTACGGCACTAAGTCGTATTCGTAAGGCAGAACCATTTTGTTGAACGCTCTCGACAAGGATTTTGATGAATCAAAACTTTTTACTTTACGTTTAACTTAATGTTATTTACCTGAAAGTAACTTTTATTTGGTTGGTTTGGATTTTCATAAAAGACTTATTTTTAAACTTTAAGATCTGTTATAGGTATATGCCAGTGCAGAAAGGAGATTTATTTATTCATGTGCAGAGTTACTTTTCATAATGTGACAAGCTGTGGTGCCTTTATTTTTGAGTTTAGAATAAAATTTCTTATATGAAAGTTATAGGTATTTTGTATACATGCTGTCTGACAAAAACACCAAGAACAATGAAATTAACAAAATCTACATTTTTAAATGACACTGGAAAATGTTATTACATAAATAAACCGCTTTCCTGCATTTCTTCCGTTTCAAAGACGAAAATGTCAGTGCTTTACCTATGTATTTTTGAAATGACAAAATGCAGCCAATTTATTTATGTAAAATATATGCAGAGTGTTCGTTTGGAAAAACGTATATTCAGGCGAATTTCTTGATTTGCCATCTACGTTTATTTTTTTATTGACAGCACGTATAAAATACTTATGCAAATATCTTAACTTTTGTATAAGTTTTTTTTCTAAATTGAAAAATAAATAATAAACAACCTCAGCTTGTCACATTATAGAAACTAAACCTGTAGAAATGGAAACGATGCTGGAACGATTTTTACACCAGCATGTGTCGATACTGGTTAGACACAGTTTCGGTTTAATGTCGTAGCCAAAACGAAAATGTTCTATAAAGAAACGTTAGGAAAACGTCCTAGATCAAACATAACCGTTTCATAATCGGTTGTACGTTTGTAAGTTGACACAGGTTTGTTGCAGATTCGTAACGGAGTCAAAACTAAAAAGGAACATTTTTAACGTAACAGGGAGAATGTTGAGTTGCGGGACATATATCGAACGTTTAAACTTAAAAAAGATGTAAATGTGTCAAATAAATAACGAAACAAAGAAACATAGAAACTAAATTGTATTGAAACAACGACGTTATTTTGTTTAGTGGGTATATTAGGGAAAAACATGGATATTGTTGGCATTACTGAAACTTGGTTAACCCCGAATATTGCTGATGATTTTTTACTTATAAATGGATATAAACTTATTAGACGAGACCGTAGTGAGGGACGTGGTGGTGGTATATTAGTTTATATAAAAACAGAACTCCTGCATAGGGTTGTCAGTAATTTTCTACCCAATCATGCCGTACAAGTTTGGTTTTCAGTTAGAGCTAATCAGATCAAGACTGTGTTTGGGGTGATCTATAGACCACCTTCCACCCAGGGACGAATTTGGAAAATGTGTTTTTAACGAATATGAAGAAAATGTGTCTTGCTTTTTATCGGATCAATCTGGCTATTTGTACAGGTTTGCAATTTACACGGGAAAGGTAGGAGATAAAACTGAAAAAAACCTAGGAGAAAGAGTGATCAAAGACTTAATAAAAGGCTTAGAACATAAAAATCATTGTCTATTTATAGACAATTATTTCTGTTCATACAGGTTACTACTGGATCTTAAAAACGATGCCATCTAGACATGTGGTACAGTTCTTTCCAACAGAAAAAATATTCCACAGATGAGAGCAGATAAAGAACTAAAACGGGGAGACATGGACTAGAAAATGCGTGACATTGGTTTGTCAATTTTTAAGTGGAAAAACAAAAGAAGCGTGCATTTATTATCTAACTACCACGATCCTCATATTTTCTCGACTGTGAATCGAAAATCGAGAAATGGGCAAGTCGAAGATATAAATTGTCCCCGTATTTTATTGGACTATAACATGAATATGGATTTTGTGGATAAATTGGATCAACTTAAGTCCAAGTTTGGATTAGATCGACGAAGTCGTAAATGTATTTTTTTCATTTTATTGACATTTGTGTAGTGAACTCATATATATTTTTCAAACAAAATGGGCAACAGATATCTCATAAAGATTTCAGAAGAGCCGTAGTCAGTGGACTAGTTGCCGAGAAACTAGTAGAGCTAAAAACTACTAGGGTTAATTCTCCACTGTGTATTAAAAAGCATAAAGCAACCGTGTCTTCAGAAATTAGATTGGAAAGTTCTGCCCATCAGCCAGAAACAAGCACCAGAAGACGCTGTGCATTATGTAGCACTAAGGCGAATCAAATACGAACATAGTGGACCTGTTCAGCATGCAAAGTACCGTTGTGCTTGTCAAAGTCGAGAACATGTTTTCAACGAACATGTTTTCAACAATACCATCAGAAGGTAAGATAATTAAATAAATATATACATTTTTCGTTAAAAGTGAGAATAACTTTCAGGCATAGTGGTATTAAATTTGTACCACCCCCCACCATTTTACTAAGTGTAAGATTAAGTTCAAAAAAGAAAAATAAGTTATATTTTGTTGCATTTTGTCCAATAAACGTATTTAATTAAGAAAATTATGACTATTTTTTACGTGCAACATGGGTCAAAAAGAGCAATTTTTGTTCATGCCTCTAAGGGATATGTTGTACAAACAAAATGAACAAGAAACCATCTCGATCACAGATTTCAAAAAATCCGTCGTAAAATATGTGACATCTTATAAACTTCAAACTGAAATTTTAGAAAAAGGCAATAATAATCGAAAGGAAGGTACCAAATCATTTCATCAGGTACATCATCCCCGTCTAGAAAGAAGCTACAAAATAAAATATTTACCAAACTTAAGGTACGTTTTACACTTATGCGGTGGGTTCTTTAGTAGATTAAGACTTTTACAGCCTCTGAAGATGAGCATCTAAATGCTAGAAACATGTCAGGCGTTTTGACTTTCACCTCAGTTTTGAGGGTCTAATAAATATATTGTGGAGAAGGTTGCGTGTTTTTTCACCACTTTTACGATTTCACCTCCACTGCGAGTAACATGGACAAGTTACTTACGTAAAAAGAGATTCAAAGTCGCAACCAAGGTATCATCGATTCATGACTCAAAACAATGTGAAAAAATGGATTTTATATTTCTTTCTCAAAGAGTGTTTCAAGCGCGTTCTAAGTTTGTATACACATTAAAAGACGCGGTTTTTTTGAAGTTCTAATAATAAACATTCTGGCTCGTTCTTAGAAAACACACCTGATAAAAGGTTGATTCTTCGATGTAAATCGGAAGCTGAGCAGACACAAAAAGTTAATTTTGCTGTAGGATGTTGATCAGTCAGGAAAATAAATTGTACGTTTGATAGATATTAATGACTGATTGCTGGTGTGGTTCAATTCCAATGTCAACTTCTGCACAGTTACTCAGTTCGCCATGCGTAGATTGACATTTAAAGGAATGATAATTCTTGTAATACATCCCCATTTAGTCGGACATTAAATAAAAATTATGCGGCCAAATATTGTGGATAGGAACAATGTTGCATATGACATAACAGCAAATCGAAATAGCAAATAAAACTACACACAACCCGCGCCCCAATCTTTAGTTTATTAGTAAAATAAATAAGAATTCCAGCGTTTCCCTGTACGACTTTTTATACATCTCGCTTCACCGGGAGAATATCTGAAACAAAGAAAATAATATTACGACAAGAACATAAAAAACGTCAACGTGTTTTAACCGATTTCAGCTGAATACCTAAAAAAAATTTTAAATGAACTTTTCATTACATCCGGAGATTTCCGAACAAAAACCGAAAAAGTAAAATTTCTCTTTGTTTTTTACCACTTTATTAATGATTATTTTGGAATTTACTCCGCATGTAATAAAATGTTTTGAATTTTTTTTTACCAAATTATTTAGCAATAAAATGCGCAACTTCTCCATTGAACTAAAGCTCTTACCACAATAGTTTCTGAGATAGCAATGCTAATGCATCGAATTTGTAACACCCTGTAGCTTATAAAAAACACAAATCACAAAACGGTGCCCGCTAGATGTAACAAGTCTTCCTGATCAATCAATCAATGAGTAAATTCAAAAATTCAATAATATACAGGATGTTACATTATAAAACATAGAAAATTTGGACTGCCACAGTTCTACAAGATACTTTTTGTAGCTTCCCAAATAGTTTACTCTGATTAAAATAATCAAATCAACCTTAATGTTAATTCCTGTCTATCTGAGATATTATTTATAGAAAGGGAATAGCTTGAATAATCAAATTATCTAAAAATTCAGAAGAATTTACTTGATTTTAAAAACACTGCAACTGCACAAAGATGTTAGCTTTATAATCATAGTACTCATAAGATAGAAGATGTCTCATACAAGCGGTGTCTTGAGTTCATCATTTGTACTCACTGCAACTACCTCATTATTACTATACTTTAAACATGCTTTTAGATTAGAGACACTAAATATAATACATATTGATTTGACGTTCAATAATGCAATTTAGCAAAGTAAATAATGATGATTATTGTTAAGATTATTGTGTTAACGTAAAACTGCAATGCTTTTCATTTTAATGTCAATTTCAGTAACTAACATTAAAACTTGCTCTTTTATGCACTGTTCTAATGTAGTACTTCTTGGTGGGTAATTTGAGCCTTGTTTAAGTCATTTTCTTTATAAAAGTTATGCTTTCTCACCCACATGAAAAAGTAGTGAAGTATTCAGCATATACCAGATACAGATCTGTAAGATAAGCCTAATTTGCTACTTGAACTATACTTATGTTATGTTCATACGGAACGCACTTGTGTGGGAATTGATGGATGTCATCCGGGAAAAATAAAGATTTCAATTTCGGGGCAATGATTCCGAATTGGCACGTTTTTACAAGGACTGACTGAATACTTTGTTACAAATTCATTAGTTATTAAGTTGTGATTAAATGGAGTTATTAAGCAATTGAGGATATTCATATACACCCTACTCCGAGCACAACAACTTAAAAAATACCAGACGAGAAAAATGTGTAGTAATGATGCATCAGCAGGGTTAAATACCTAGGTTAGGTTTGAAATTGGTATTGTAATCTTACTTAGACCAGCAGGCTCTATGTCCTTCAAAAAATATACATTTACTTGATTTTATTGTCTAATTTTCAACTATTATTGAAATATTGTATTAAAATTACAAATATAACTATTTTAGCTGCATGGGAATCTATTTGACATAACATAAATAATAAAAACAAAAACAAAGTGACAAATTCGAACTTTAGTTGACATAACAACAGATGGAAGATGGCTTAATCAGCAGACATTGAACTGAAAAAAATTGAACTTAAGTATTGGATTGTTAAAAAAAAACATTGCAGCTGAACAAATACAGGGTGTTACAAATTAGATGCATTAGCATTGCTACTGTTCTCGCGGACTGAGTTTACCCGTGCGTCATCCCCCTGTGATTTAGAAGTAGACATGCATTATTGACTTCATCCTTGTCTATTGTTCACTTTCAGAAAGGGTAAATATCTAAGTGAATGTCTTCCAAAATAAACATTTACTGATTAGCGCTTCTATTTCAGCCATTGTCAGTTTGAAAACCATTGACATTTATTTGATTTGTTTACTATTAATTCTTTTCCGTTTCTTTGTGTTGTTAATCATTTATAAAGTTTTCTTTTTACCACACCACCACAGTTCTTTTAAGAGCTATTGTTTCTACGCTTTTAACATTCTGTAAGTACTTTCATATTATTATTATTAATATTTTTATTTTTTTTATATCGGCTGTCACGGTCTAACCAAAATTGACACAATTACTAACCTGTTTTGAAAAAAAAATGGGAATGTCTATTATGGTTTTTGTTTTGCCATTTGGTTTTAACAGAATTAATATATGTCGTAAATTCGGAATTACTTACTATTACAGTATTTTTTTAGAAAATGCCTGGAAAAATTCTCCACAGACAAGCCCAGCAGTTAATTCTCAACCTTTGTGAATATTTTGAATTGGAAAAAAACAATGGAGGGCCTTTAGAAGCTTTATCATCTGTTCAGGAAGTAAATAACAAATTTTAAGACCTTATATATTCTTAGTGATGTATTTTTTTGATACTAGAGGGTTGCAGCTGCTTTGAAAATTTCCTGCAAAACTGTTTATTCAATTCGGAAAAAGCAAGCAAGCAATCTTATGATTTCCTCACCTAGAAAACGTAAATCGAGATGTTATCGACGGGCCAAGACCACTGATGTATCTGAAAGCATTAAAATGGATGTTCGAAATACATTATATGATATGTACAAAGATAGTGAGTTAATAATAGTAAACCATATCTACTTTTGTAAGAAACATCTATAAACATTTTATTTTTTCAAGAGATTTTTGGGTTGCATTAGATTTTTCATAAAAATTTCTTCAAACATACATTTTTACTAATTTTATATCACAAAAGCTTCTTGACAATGGCACCCATTAAGTGTGAAAGAGTATATTTTTTGTGTAAAACATATTAATAATAAAGTCATAGGAAAAATAAAATATGCGTCTAAAATGTTTTCCAGCGGGTTTAAAATAAAATAAGTGAATTGCAACCTGAAAACTTCCGGCTCTGGCATATGAGATACTACAGCATCACTCAGAATGTCTTATTGAATTTTTAATTTGTTGTATTTATTTTAGAGAAACATGTAACCATCAAGAACCTAAATCAAGAGCTTAAGGTTAAAGAAATAATACATATTGGTGAAACATCTCTGCGAATTTTGGTAAATGAATTAGGTTTCAAATTTAGACGGGATGATAACAGGAGAGCTCTAATAGAACGAAGCCATATTTCTTCCATGAGGGCTTGTTTTTTACGCAAATATATGGATAATATGACCAGTGAATACCGACGACAAGTGATTTTCCTGGATGAAACATGGATTTACTCTAAGGGAAATAAAACAAAGTCATGGCAGGATGAAAGTATAAAAAGTGTGCGTAAACCAGAAGGATATGATGGCAAACGTTTTATCATTGTTCATGCCGGATCTTCAAATGGATTTGTTCAAAATGCCAGTTTATCATTTTGTTCAAAATCAATGACACTAGATTACCATGGTGAAATGAATAATAGTATATTCACTAAATGGATGACAACACAGCTAATCCCCAATCTGGAAGAGCCATCTTTAATAGTAATGGACAACGCGCCATATCATAGTGTACTAGAAGAGAAACAACCATCATCTGCCTCTACAAAAGGAGACATAATAAAATGGTTAAAAAAGAACAACATTACATTTGACGAAAAACTACTAAAAGCTGAATTGTTACAATTAGCTAAAAGGAATAAGAAGGAGAATATTTATATAATTGACGAGCTAATCAGGCAACATGGTCATGAGGTTTTAAGACTTCCACCTTATCATTGCCAGTTTAATTCAATAGAATTAATTTGGGCCCATGCTAAGAATTACTACAACAAGCATATTGGACGCAATGGTTATGGTGATGAAAAGGTCCTCAGCATGTGGAAAGAAGCTCTGGAACAATGCACCCCACAAGTATGGGAAAACTGTGTACGACACACTGAAAAATTGATTAAGGGGTGGTTTGAGAGGGAGCAATCTATAGTAAACATGGAAGTTGAACCATTGATTATAAGTGTTTCTAACACTTCTGATTCAGACTCTGATGATATTTATGATTCAGAATAATTTTGTAGATGTTTGTAAATTTTTTTCATTGCCAATGTGAAAACTCCACTTTATATACTCATTTGAATAGTTAGAGTGTTACTTTATTTATTTATTGTCAGCAATAATGAAACAATGACAATAATTAGGAAAATACGATAGGGCGACATATGTTTTTTCTATGATCCAAAGGGAGACTTCTCATAAATAAAAAATGTTATTTCGTTCAACATATTTTTGATTCACTTTGGTATAAGGTTGTCTTAGTGCAAATTTGCAGCCAAAGATCTCTACTTTCTGACTGATAACACACGCAAAATTTTAAACGTGACGAAGCTTTAGACACGCCCGTTTCTCTAATATGAACACAACAGGTTTGTTGACGAAAACTTGATTTGATTCATATGATTATAAATGACGTAGCCTTTGTGACGCACGGGTAAACTCACTCCGCGAGAACAGTATCTCAGAAAGTATAGTTTGATAGAGCTTTAGTTAAATGGAGGCAAAGTTGCGCATTTTACTGCTAAATAATTCGGTAAAAATTTTACATCCGGAGATATCCAACAAAAACAACTAATCAAATTTCTATTTTATTTTTTTCCACTTTATTATTGATTATTTTGGAAAATCAATTGCACCTTCTGGAGGCAATAATTTATACTATTTAAGAAAATAATGTTTGTATTTAGCTACAACGTTTTTAGATACCATCATCAACTTAATATTTTAAAATACGGACCGGGACTTTCGATTTCGTTTTTTTAGTAGCTACCAACCTACCGAAAATAATGATGTGCCACACTTGTAAAAAAATTATACCTAGTGTACTTATTTATTTGTTTTTTTCAAATATGCATTTGAAATTCATATGTTATCATAATGAGTAAATAATTTAGTTTGATATGATTAAGCTGATTCATCAAAACTCAACCGCGAATTCAAA
This sequence comes from Ips nitidus, assembly GCA_018691245.2. Classification (NCBI taxonomy): domain Eukaryota; kingdom Metazoa; phylum Arthropoda; class Insecta; order Coleoptera; family Curculionidae; genus Ips; species Ips nitidus. The sequence goes on along the minus strand of CM042797.1, from coordinate 3,475,037 downwards.
CATGTGAGTATCTGAAAAATAAATAACTAACGAAAAACATATTTTTTTTTTAAATAAATGAAAAGTACCATAAGAAACTCTCGCTCTTTTTCGAAGGAGCAATGACCCTATTTACTAAATTATATAAAACTAAATTATCTACTCATTATGACAACATATCAAATTCAATTGCTTATTTTTTTTAAAAATCTTAAAATACCAAGTACAGGGTGGGTGATTGATTGAATTTTGACCACCCCCTTAACTTCCATAATTTTGATTTTAGCAAAAAACGTTAAATACAAAACTAGTAGATATTTAGGTCTACTTTACTCTTAGATAAAAAGTTATTATACAGGGTGTCCCAAATTTAAGTAGCAAACCAAACATGTTTTTTTTTAAATACAATGACCAACTTTTTAATTAATATTTTAATTCTACGTCAAATTCTAGGCCTAATTGATGTAAAATGTCTGTATCAATATTAAAATGTTTCTGCAGCAGCGTCCTTGATTGATTGAATTTTAACCACCCCCTTAACTTCTGTATTCTTGATTTTAGTAAAAATACTAGTTGTAGCAACAGTTATAGATATTTGGGTCTACTTTTACTCTTAGATGAACAGTTATTATACAGGCTGCCCCAAATTTGAGTAACTAACTTAACTCTTAATCACATAGTCCAAAAAAAAAGAAGAAGTTAAGGGGGTGGTCAAAATTCAACCAATCAAGGACGCTGCTGCGGAAACAGTTGAATATCGATACAGACATTTTACATCAATTAGGCCTAGAATTTGACCTAGAATTCAAATATTGGATAAAAAGTTGGTCATCGGATTTAAAAAAACATAAGTTTGGTTTGTGACTCAAATTTGGGACGCCCTGTATAATAACTGTTGATCTAAAAATAAAGTAGACCTAAATATCTACTAGTTTTGTATTTAACGTTTTTTGCTAAAAGCAAAATTAAGAAAGTTAAGGGGGTGGTCAAAATTCAATCAATCACCCTGTACATAATACGAGTACACTAGGTATATTTTTTGACAAGTGTGACACATCATTAGTTTCAGAAGGTCTGTGGCTACTAAAAAATGAAATAAAAAGTTTAGGTCGGTATTTGAAAATTTGAAGTTGACGTTGGTATCTAAAAAAGTAATGTTTGAGCTGAAAACTAAAACTATTTTCTTGAAGAAAATGTGCCTCCAGAAGGTGCCATTGATTAAAGTGGTAAAAAAAATAAAATAGAAATTTGACTTTTCCGGTTTTTGTCGGATATCTCCGGATGTAATGAAACTTTTTTGAATTATTTTTTTTTACCAAATTATTTAGCAATAAAATGCGCAACTTTGCCTCCATTTAACTAAAGCTCTATCAACTATACTTTCTGAGATAGCAATGCTAATGCATCGAATTTGTAACACCCTGTATGTTTGGTTTAAAATCATGGTACTAGATAAGCAAATGTTGTATCATCTAAGTAATTTCGTAGACATCATTTGATCTGAAGAATTGACACCTATATGAATTAGATTATTACTGTTCCTTCAAACATGCATTTAGATAACACTACATACAGTGCTTTTGTAACATGCATGCTGCCTAAGTTCAATAAAATTAAAAAGACTAACTTTTCACAAAAATTCTCGAACCCCCTCATGTTTTTAATTTTATTAACCGCTGCTTGTGTTATATGAAATAGAATTATACAGGGCCCAAAAACTGGGTATTTAAAATATTTTTGATCTTTTAAATGGCAACACTTCTTTATTATTGTATAATTTGGATTCTAGAAAAAACAATTCTAAATATGTTCCATGCAACTTGTACCACAATTGTCCTGTAAATATTGATAATTTGACACCAATAATTTTCCAATAAATCAGATTAACATCCCCAAAAATTATTGATGACATTTTTGATGGAGATTATTACATGACATATAGACTGACAAGTGCCAGTACATAAATAGTAAATATTTCATAAAAAGTTGTAGCTTGTAGCTGCAATCCTTTTTCTTTAAGCCGGAACCCAAAACAAAAATGAAAAAGTTAATAAAATCATGTACCTAAAAACTATAACTTTTGTGATAATATTCATGTCAATGCCAGGTTAACCATACTGCAGGTGCAAAAAAGGCAAAAAGATTTAATTTTAGTATTAGCCATAAAAAATACTAAATTTAAATTATTTTTTTATAAACTACTTTGGTCATAAGCATTGATTCTATTCTTGGTCCTAATATTAATAATATAACTAAAATTTTGCTTTATAAACTAGGCTTAAGTCCCTTCCATTTCATCACATTCAAGACATTATATAATACATATTAACTCAATGTTGAGCAATGCCGATTACTAAAGTGTACAATGATAATTATTAAACATAAAACAATAATGAAAAATGCATTAGTTTTCATTTGAATGTTAATTTAAGTAAAATCACTATACTGACCTTAAACCTTGCTTTTTTATTCACGGTTCTAATGTAAGTAGTTGATCCCATTGCACACCATTTCACTCTTCAACTTGATTTGTATGTTGCAATCTTCTTAGTGGGTAATTTGTTCTTCGCTTAGGTCAATTTCTTCATAAAAGTTATATTTTCTCATCCACATGAAAAAGTAGTGAAGTATTCAGCATATACAGGATACAGATCTGTGAAATAGGCCCAATTTGTTAGTTGAACCACCCTTAAAAAATTGTCAGACTAGACAAATTTTTAGTAATGTATACAAGTGATGCATCAGCAGAGATTATTTAGGTTAGGTATGAAATTGCCTAATTGTCATTGTAATCTTACCTGGGCTAGCAGGCGTTGTGTGCATTATGACCATTGAAAAATATACATTTACTTGAATTTAGTGTATAATCTTCACCAATTATTAGACTATTGTAATAAAAATACAATTATTTTAGCTGCATTTTAATTTTTTTGACACAACAAAACCAAAACAAAATCCAAGTGACAAGTTGGCATTTGACATAGATCCAAGTTGGTCTATCAGCGAAACTTGTTTTCTCAATGCGATACGCCGGGTGACGTCACAGTGGATGCTCGGGTGCACAATATGCACTTAATACCCAAGGAATTACAGGCGTTGTCCGTGGTTTGGTATTACTATTTGATAGTCCATCTTCACAGAGTGGAGACATTACATTCTTCTGAGATAGTATTTATAGGAAGTGGTAAGTTCGACTAAACGAAATATCTAAAAATGTATATTTATTAAGTATTGGATTAATTGTTTTAAAAGAACGTTGCAGCAGCACAAAGATGTTTTCTTTACAATTATAGTACTTGATAGCAGTGGCGGCTCCTCAATAAGTGCACATGTGCACGTGCACTCCCAAATTTTGAGTCCAAAAATGCATGTTTTTATTATAAATCTTATAATGATTGAAATAATTTTCTATTAATACCAAGTATTAATCTTGGAAATAAATAAGCTTTTATTAATAAATAAACGAAATCTGGACGAATTACGGATCACCGCCGCCACCGTGCACCGTGTGCCGTGGTAAAATCAAGTGCACAGCTCATGGGTATAGTAAATCTGATTGGTCGAACTTCCGCCGTCCGCCCCCTCAGTACCCCGCGACTGTCTAGAGTCAGTCGATGTTTTAAGCTGGCCCGTTACCCGCAGTTTGCTATTGTTACAGTTTGTAGTGCACAATTAGATCGTGCACTCGGGGTTTTTCTTATATATATTCGGTGACTCAATTGGAGCACTCCCGAGTTACTCCATAGTACTTGAGTCTGACTTTTGTATGTTCGGGTTCTCGAAGCGTGACGCTCCCGGAGCACTCTTGGCTTCCTCGTCCCTCACCCCTGACGCACCAACCTTTTACTTGGTGCTTTATGCTCCTAACTGTCACATTTTAAATTAACGTCGTTTTTTATCTTGTTGAAATGTTGAAAATTCTAGGTTAAATTTAAAATAATATCATATATATCCTTATTCGGCAGATTTGGCTATTGTTTTTAGTTTGTAGTTTTGCTGGCATTTTTTAAAATGGAATTAAGTATCGTGGACCCTGAAAGTAATATAACTTACTCATTTAAATTAAATGAAGATTATGAAAGGGCTCAGTATGGTAAGTGTTTAAATACTTACAAGTAATATATGAATACTGAGTTGCAAGCAATTTTTTTATTTAAAGATGACGAATTTGCCGCATCACTTTTAAACAATGCAATAGAGGAAAATGCCATAGCTCCTGACACTCAACAAGAATCATGTGAACTTTTCATGGCACCTCCTAATACCACATGTTTTGAAAGCAAATCACAACATATTTGGCAGCATGATGAAACTAAGGCCTTAATCAATTCCATGCAAACTCATTTAGAAGATTTAAAACATCCGAAAAAACGAAAACATGTATTTGACAATGTTGCTAATGACCTAATTAGCCAAGGCATAAATGTTACAGGGGTACAATGTCAGGTAAAATGGAAGTCACTTATAAGAAGCTACCACTCAGCAAAAGATAATCAAAAGAAGACAGGACGAGGACCCAGTAGATTTCAATTTTTTGAGGAAATGGGTGCAACTTTGGGTAATAAGAGTTCAAATAAGATCAACTTTTTTTTTTGTTCTTGTCTAAGAAAAAAAATCTACTTATTGAATGTTGGTTTCAGGCTCAAAACCATCAAACCATTGTGATCACTCAATAGAATCTAGTGCGACAGAAGAAAAGTCTGAACAAGAAAATAATGTAGAAGATTCAGGTAACATCATTGATCTACCTAACGTAGAACCTCCAGAAAATGCAGGGAAAGAGAAGGAAAAGAAAAGAAAGATATCCCAGGAAATAATATATGTGCAAGAGCAAAAAAATAAAAGACATATAGAAAGAATTAATCTGGAAAGAGAAAAAATGATGCTTGAGAAGGAGAAAATGGTATTGTTGAAGGCCTACCTTGACTCAAAAAATAGTCAGTGATAAGAATAGGTAGTTAGTTAATTTTTTTCCTGTAAATAAATATAATTTATTTGTATCTAGGTTTAAAAATTGTTTTCTTTTCGTTTTTTCTTTTTTAAAAATATATAAATATCTGGATTAATACCATGAACCAGGGCATAATATGACAAATAAATGGCAATTAATATTTTAAAAATAACTTATATTCATATATTAAATAATATAAAACCTATTTCAGTTTAAAAAAATCAATTACTGTTGTATTACTTCTTCAAATACTTGTCTTGTCTCAAAGTACTCTTCAACATTTTCTTCTGGCCTATCAAATTCGTTCTGCTCTGTATTGTCTGGGATAGTCTCATATTCATCAAATACATCATTTTCCAAACTACACATATTGTGCAAAACACAAGCTGCCATCACACCTTTAACTATCAGATAAATACTCAAATTTTCAAAATAAAGAAGTCTTCGAAATCTCCCTTTCAAAAGGCCAAAAGTGTGTTCTATCACCATACGTGTAGAAGACAACTTGAAATTAAATAGTTTGTGTTCTTCTGCCAATCTACCATTATCCCTAAATGGGGGCACCAACCAAGGCAATGAAGGATATGCGGAGTCCCCTAACAAGTAATAACCCTCAAAAAAATGTGGATTTTTTGCTTTCCTATAAATTAAAGATTTTCTCAGCAAACGAGCATCATGAAGTGAACCTGGATCTCCACAGAAAACATTAATGAATAGTTTTCTGTGGTCACATATTCCTTGCAACAATATACTGTGATATCCTTTTCTGTTTACATATACTTCTTCATCTTTCTGTGGCCGGTGTATTTTAATATGACTACCATCAATACAACCAATTACTTTTTTAAATCCATGTTTTTTTTTAAATTCTGTGCTGATAATTCTCTTTTCTCTTAGGTTAGGCCACTTTATTACTTCTTCTTTGAAACTAATTATAAAATCAACCACCAATATCAAAATTGTATGAGCTGTACTGAGGGCTATACCAAAACGGTCAGAAATTTGACGGAAAGTCTCTGTATTTGCCAAGTACCATAAGCATAATAAAATGCATTTTTCAGCAGACGTTCCCAGTTTATTCGTTGACTGAGGCAACTTTGTACTGTTACTAAATTTTTCTGCAAAGAAAAACAGGGGCAAGGTTAATAGGTACTTTCAGGCATATAACATATATTATAATATTCATACCTATTAATCTGTAAGCAACAGAACGCGATAATCTAAAATGCTTTTTAAAGGTAGAGTCATCATATGTCGGCACAGTTTTTTCAACAAAATCTTTAAATTTTGAGACATTTCTTTTTACATTTTTTGTTGTGGTGTATTTGCAAACCTCCTCATCACTACTTTCGTTACTGCTACTACTTAACACAACAGTTTCAGAGTGAGTTAGCCAATCCTAAAAAAAATGCATTTTAACACAAGGAACCAAAAAAAAATTGCTCTTTCTGTAGATAATACCTATTTAACAAATTAAATAATTGTGAATAGTATGCTAACATATAATCTGCAACCTACCATGACTACCTTTTCTAGATCCGTATCAAGCAGTCTTTCCATATTGTTACACAGATATTAAAAATTTTCTATTTAATTAGAAAGACAAAATAAATAAACCGTAAAATACTGTTTTTATTTACTATTTACAATTTTTAACTTTTGACATTTTGAGTGAAGCGTCAACGATGTCAAGTGTTCGGTGTTCGGGTGTCGCAGAATTTTGAGTACGGCGGACTAGTGTGGAGCACTTCTGGAGCATAATACTCTGCACCCAAAAGCGGCTCTGGATGCAAAGAAATTTTGGCTAAATGGCATCCATTAACATACTCAGGCTTCATAAAATTTATCAAAACGGTTTTATACAACTGTGTTACCCTAGAAAGTAACATGTGCATCATGAAACCTTCACTCTGAAATTCAAGATTTATTTTATTGATTATTTCTAAAATATAAGATAAAAATAAAAAATATGTTTTAAAGTAGTCGTTGTTAAGAGCCGATAAAATAGGTTTAGCTTTTGGAATGTTTTCGGTAAGAGCCTCATTTGAAAAAAACAATTGTAGCGCAGACCATTGTTCCAATATCCGATTAACCACTGACTGTAAACTTAACCACCTTGTTTGTGAAGGTCTCAAAATTTTATGTGGCTGTGTTTCCGTAAAAAGTTGGTATTCTTTAAAGCTCTCAATCCGTTTGCTAGAGTGTGAAAAAGACGAATAAATGTCTCTAGATAGTTCCTCAATTGAGTTGGGAAGTTTACTGCAAGCAGCACTACTGCAGAGGTCCATAGAGTGACACGAGCAACCTAACACATACAAGTTTGGATTAACTTCTAACAACTTTTGTTTGGCTCCAGACTTGCGTCCCATCATTGTAGCAGCATTATCTGCTGCAAATCCTACTAAATTATTAAATGAAATTTTATTTTCCTCAAAAAAAGTATAAATTGCGTCAAATATGCCACTTGCAGATGAATTTTCAATTTTAAGTAATGCTAAAAATTGGTTACATACTTTTTACTGTCGCAACATCTGTAGATTCATCTATGATTAAAGAAAATTTACAATGTTCCCATTTTTTTCTTAAATTATACAAGCTTTCCCTCCTCATGACGTGTTTACAAATTTTAGTTCCTTTTCTTCTACCTAACTTTACTTTTTTACCAACTTCAGAATCTGAACAAACAGATGAAATAAGTTTTGGAAGATGGTCCAAAACCGACAGAGCCAAATTATGTTCAGCAACAAACGCTAACATTTTAAAATCCGCGCATTTAATTTGTTTTTTCATTTGCACAGATTTCTGGCTATTAAGGAATATGTGAACCTGCGGAGTTGTCTTAGCAGACCTTAATTTTTTTTTGTGTATGGTTGAAATTGAGTGTCGCTTAATATGCGTTATACCCCCTGCTAATACTTTTGAACAAACAACACAAAAAGGTTCAGCTGCATTTTTTGGATTTCTAGTCAACCATGTTTGGAATGTTTCTTCCTTCAGCCAACCTGACCTGAAGCTCAAGGCAGCTGCTTTCTCCCCTGACTTGAAGACCCAGTTGAATCGGATCCAGTTTTTATTAAATATCTGGAATTTACATATGTATGCGATTATTAACTTACCTTAATTTAAAAGTGGACAATTTTGAATATACTGTGTGTGCTCAACCAGTGCATTTTGCACATACTTAAAGTAAAATAACTTTTTTCGGTCAGTCTATAAATTTAACTTCAAATTCTTATCTTATTCTTATTCTCCAATGAATTTTACTTAAAAAGGATAGGTAATCCTGGAAAGAGTTGATCCGATCTATAAGATATTTGGATTTAAAGTATTTCAAAAACTATTCACTTTGTGTATGAACAAGTCTAAAATAACTGCCACTGATCAACTTATAAAACTGGTTTGTTGTGAAATATAAAAAATCAGTAATCAGTGTAATCACTTTGGTGCTTAAATCAAATTTTATTTTACTTAATATTTAAGCAACAAACGTTTAAGTGTTTAAACTTGGGGGTAGGGCGACGGTTCCCTGTCGTTCACTTCCTCGGCACTAGATGTCGCCACGTAAAAGTAATAATTACCAAACATAACAGAAAACATAACTGCGAACAGACACTAAAACTAAAATAGCCAAGAAATTTTTTATGATAATTGAAAACATAAGTTTTGAGTGACAGTTATTTTAGTTCAACATGTTGGATTAGTTCAACGCCTTTGCTTCATGTTTGTTGCATGTTGGATTATTTTTTGCCAATATCTAGACCTGATCGTATATAAAGTAAATCTTAAAAATCCTTTAAATTTGAAATTCAAATACATATCTCAAAAACTCTCACTACACAGTTTGACAGATTTATTGAAGTAAACTACCTACAAGCAGTTAAGCATAATATATGTATAAGTAAACTCTATTTTTCCTGTTAAGTGCCTTCCCCGGCAGTAAACAAGTGCAATCTAAATAAATGGTTAAAATCCTACTGACTTACCGATCCATCTTTTTATTAAAAATCCACTATTCAACTATATTTCAAGGGAAAACCAAAACTGTAACAAAGTTAAACAAACATCGAATGCGGCACATGAACATGAAACGCAAAACACAAAGAATGATTCAGCAGGAAACAAAGATAAGAAATCAATTAAACAAGAAGAGAAACAATAAATAGTTAAAAATACAGTTTACTTGTATTTGCAGAATTAGTTAGACGTCGTTTACACAGATGGCGACCTCTTAAAGCAGACACTGCAGATAGAGAAATATTGAATGTACAATTGATTCATAATGTATAAAATTATTTGATAAAAATGGATAAAAATGATAGTACAGATTAAAGAATTTGTGAAATAAATAAAACAGATACAACTCATATTTGTTGTAAATGTCAAAAATGAAAAATGTACTAGATACGAGAGTTTTTAAAAAAGTTGTAATAGCGTACTAACACACTACTGAATGTAATAGATTTAGTACAATCGTAATAGCAAACCCAACGCTGGTGAAAAGGCGGCAAATCATTACTTCTGTCTAACAACTTAATCTTAGCCGCTTTCCAGCCGACATTTTGTCAAAGCGCCAAACCCCACGCATGAAGCGCAAATTCTCGAAACAGGAGCTCGCAGCCTGGAACTGTCTTTTTGCGTCAAGTATTCGTGCCAGTGTCACTTTTGTTGTTAAACTTTTTAAATTAACTACAAATTTTCAGTGCTGTTTTTTTAAGTTTAAGTGAAATTATTTACAGATGTTAAGGTAGATTTTTAAGAATCAACTATGGATGAAGAAAAGTTGAGAATAGTAAAACGAGTGGGTAAGACTATTTTGTTAACCGATATGTTCCTGAAAAATATTGCATAAAATGATAAATATACGTATAATGCATACATCAAATTTCCAAAATTAAGCTGGCTTATGGTTTGCGGACCCCACTATGGACAATTTCCTAGAAGTGTCTTCAGATGATGAAGGAGAGGAAAGCGAGCTGAAACGAAAGATTCCAAAGGTTGTGGAATATGTTGAAACTACAGTTTCAAAATTTGATTCTCAACAATATCAATTCCACTTTCGAATGAACAAACCTACTTTGTATATGTTAGTTGGTTAGTTTATATTTTTTCTACAACCTTTATAGAAAAACTTTCCTGCCTCATTTGATGGTTGAAAATGTCACCTTTACTCTATAGACAAACTTTATAATGTCGTAGAGATTCTGAAATGACCTATGGTTTAATTCTTTCATTTTGTTGTAGATCGATATAGAATCAGTACATATGCCGCAAAACAAGATAGTGGTGAACTCCCAATGTGCTAAAAAGGCAATTTTGATGTCAGTGTGGTACATGGCAAACAACGAAACATTTAGACAAATATGTGATCGTTTTGGAATAAGCATTAGTTCAGCACATCGCACCTTAATTCGAGTTCTTAACTTCATTTCGAGTTTAAAAAAAGAATATATAACATGGCCAAACAATAGGAGAAAACTTGCTGTATCTGAAGGTTTTAGAAAAAAACAAAACATAAACCATATCATTGGAGCTATTGACGGTTCTCACATAAGAATTAATAGACCTTTGCAACATGAAGAAGTGTATGTAAATAGGAAACAATATCCTAGCATAATATTGCAGGCTGTGGTAGATGAAAAATTATTTATTGATGTATGTTGTGGTGAGCCTGGCTCTCTTCATGACGCAAGAGTTTTAAGGCGCTCCTCATTATATGAAAGAGCACAGAATAATGATTATTTTGGAGGATATTTTCTTATTGGGGATTCGGCCTACCCAGCTTTAGACTGGTTTGTAACTCCATTTAGAGATACAGGGAATTTAACAGAGCGGGAAAAGACATTTAACTTCAAACTTTTATCAACCAGAATGACTGTAGAACATTCATTTGGTCTTCTCAAAGGTAGATTTCGACGTTTACATCATGTTAGTAACTTAGATATTGAAACATGCAGTAAAATAGTCATGTGTTGTTGCATTCTACATAACATATGTATCATTCATAAGGATGATACAAACATACAGGTCCAAGAAGAAAATAATGCTGATGACTCAGAACATGACATGGATCATCATCCACGTAACTGTGGGGATCATAGTGGTGTGAATCGAAGGATCATAGTTTTTAATGAAATGCAATAAGTATTTTTATCAATAAAAAATGCATTCTGCAATTGCACTTGGTGTTTGTTATTTACATTTTAATCAACAAAACATACTTCAGTAATATAACTGACTTAATACTAAAGAACAAGGAACAGAATTCAGTAGTACCAAAAGCTTTACAACACAACAAAAACGAACCACAAATTCAATTCCACTTTTGACTGACAATTTTCAATATTGCAGGCAACATCTGATATTCATCATTCATCACCCTGAAAAATTAGAATCACATATTTATTATTATTAATATAGTAACAAAAATAAAAAAAACCTTCTCTTCACAAACAGAAAATGATTTAACACAGAAGAATGGTAACTTAATTTAGTCTAAATATTTTTAACATTAAATGGCTACAAAGAACATCAGGAACTTAAAACAAAATTAACCACCATGTCAAATTTGGTTTTGTTTTTACAATTTATCTAAAAATTGTTTAAATAGTGCACATTTCCTTTCTTCAATAAGTAATCTTTGTTTTTCCATTTCCATTCGGTCCTCATGACGCCTCTGTTTTGCTTCTTCAGATAACTGGCTAGTGTTTTTTCGTTTTCTTTTCCTTTCATTTCCAACTGTAGATTTCACTTCTGTTGAAACTGAACTGGCACTGTCTTCGAACTCTTCTTGAATATTTTCTCTTACAGACACATCTAATATTTCTTTATTGACACTTGTATCATCAAATGATTCTAGAGTGTGTCCAGAAGCATTAGATGGTTTATCCCCCAGAATTTCATCCATCTGTTCATAAAAAGCAAAGCGAGAAGCCCCTTGGCCAGTTTGATTCCTTTTGTCCTTTGTTGTTTTATAGCTTCTTATCAAACTACGCCATTTATTGTAACAGGCTTTCTCATTATAGTTAAATTTCTTGCTTTGGAGATCATTGGATAGGTTTGAGAAAACAAATTTCTTCTTTTTAGGATGGTTTAAATCCTCATAATGAACAGCCATAGATGAAATCAAAGCCAATACTGCTTCATATGACCAAGTCTCCACAGATGGTGAACCTTAGATTGATTGAAAAGTGGAGTGGCTTATACATCCTATTTCATATTGTAAGAATACATTATACCTTCAGTTGCAGAATCCAAATTTCCATCTTCCACAGCTGGTTTTTCTAAAGTAGGACAAAAGGAAGAAGTGTTAGTTCCCATAGGACTGTTGGATTCAATAATTGTTTTCCTCTCCTTATCTAAGAACTGGAATGCCAACAATCTATTTTTCTTCTCAATTTGCTTTTGAAGATATTTGTTGGCAAGACTATAATCTATAATTAGGTAAGTAAATCTGAGCTTGCAAAGGATCCCAATTAAAGTGTTTTTAACTAACCTCCTGCGATAATCTGATTATAATCGGCTATTGGCATACAGCAGTTGTGCAATTTGCCTTCTGTGTCTTCCAATTGCAGGATCACCTCACTTAATGTTTTAACTCGGAAGTACAGAAACCAAAACAATTATTTCGTGTTTAACCTCAAACAACAATGACTTGTGTTTGAAGCCCAAATATTGCGGGTGGTGCACCAGGGGAAAGGGGGGAAGGCGTTTGCGTACCAAGCTCACGTCTAAAAATGCGAACTGGGAACGCACATCGGAAAAAGTTTGGTGCACATATGCTCGTTAATGTGCATAAAATGGTCGGCTGGAAAGCGGCTCTTGACTAGACTTATGACAACTTCAAATTCCTCTAGTGACTGTTTTAGCAGCGAATATAGCCCTTTTGCTGTGCCATGATCACTGTCCACCTCCTTCATACCAAGGACTTGAGTTCTAACTTCATTTCCTTGTATAAACTTAACTAAAATGCATAATATTTTTTTATTACTAACGTCACTAGCCTCGTCTAATAGAATTGATACATATTTGTCTTTTACTTGTTGTTTTAATTCATTTTTTATGACATCAGCTAAGACATTTTTAATAATCATTGTAGATTTTGTTCGGCCTAATTGTAAATAATTGGCCACCTTCGAATCTTTAAAATTTATTTTACTAACTTCTGTAATGTGATCCACAACGTTAAAACTTAAATTATGCTCAGCTACCAATAGTGAAGACCGAAGGTTTGCCAAAACATCGTCTACATATTCTCGATTTTGTGCGAGATTAGTTTTCATGATAGAATCGATTTTTTTTGAAAATTTAATATTTCTTTCTGCTATTTGATGTTTATTTGATTTGGAATGATAAACTAAGTCACTGTATTTAGCTTTGAGTTTAACCAAACACACTTTGCATTTGGCATATGTGTTGTCTTCACCATCACAAGGGTCCCAAGCCTCAATCCAGTTTTGTAATTTTGGGTCCGTTAACCATTTCAGCGAAAATTTTTGTATTCGACTAACCGGATTAACTCTCTTAAGTTTCACCTGAGTAGTTGGAGAAGATTCATCTTGGAGAGTGCTGGCAGAGGTGCTGGCAGTGCTCATTGTCCGAGTATTTTCCAACATCTTCAAAGAAGTCCATTGCTGAATTTCAATATCTTCTGCAGGTTCGGCGCTCGATTTGTTCGGACTAGGGCTACTAGGAGTTTGTTTTCCTCTTGAACATTGTGTATGAAGGCGGCGTTTTCTTTTTGCCTGTTTCATCAGTTTGGCTTCATTGCTGTCGCTTAAGTTTTCCGAGTCGCTTGAAATCTTTAATACGTAGTAAAAATATGTTAAAATATTTTGAAACTTTTAGTCTGTTTTTTAGATTACCTGATCCATTGTAAACTAGACACACAGTACACACACAAAATGACGAGAAATTTTATTCGTTTCCGATTTTAGCAAACCGTAAAGAACAAATAATGTTAAATAAAGATCTTTTTGTCCGATTCGCAGTATAAAAAGAAGTGTGAGCACCGTGCACTAATTACTACTCACAACCTTTTCTCCCTTTTGACTAAACAAAAGTAAAAATCCGAAATAGGGAAATTACACGAAATCGACAGGGGAACTGTTATGCAGTTAAATGCGTAATAATCTAATTTTTAATATGTGGTTATTTTTTTTAACATACCACTGCTTAATTTTTAATGTCTGAAAATATTTAAATTTCCGCTACCCAAGCTACAATATGTTAATTCCGCCGCTACGCCGCTACAGTAGCGGAATTCCGCTACGGTTGGCAACACTGTTGCAACATATTGTTACGGTTTTCCCGTGGGTTCACACAAAGTCAGTTTAACTCAACAATTAATAAATTTATTAACACTTTAAAACACTCCGTACAATAATTAACTCAGCTATTAAAAACACTACTACAATTCCACAACTATTTCACTATTTAAACTTTACCGCGTTCCCAAATTCACTACTACTCTCTCTCGTCGACGCCGCTTCTTTTATATTCACAAACCACGTTCTAGAATGACCGCGAAACGCTTCGCGATTTGCTTCGAATCTTCCAGGTGCGGCGCTTCCTAACTGTGGCCTACTTTAATACGCGCCCGGCCAGATATTGCGGCGCATCGGTTTCATCGAGTATCGAGCATAGTAGGCCCAAACCGTAACACTGCCCCCCTCTTAAAGCTGATCGTCCCGATCCGCTTCATCTAGTCCCTGGTATTTCTTGAGTCTGTCCAGATGGACAATTTTCATCTTGCCTTTGGGGCTGCGTTGGACTCTGTACGCGACGTCATTTAACCTTTTTACCACATGGTAAGGTCCCTCCCAGTGTCGTTGCCATCTTTGACTTAATCCTTTGCTCCTCCTGGGTTGAAACATCCACACAGCATCACATTCCTTATAATTGCCACCAGTTGGTCTGTGGTCCAGTGTCATCTTCATACGGTCGTTGTTTGGTTTATCTTCTCTCTCTCAAGTTCCCGAATTGTGATGGATCCCTTCTGTAACGAACACTGGTCACACCGTTTACACCATTCCTCAACGTCCTTTCTGAAGTTAATCCAGTAAAATCGATCTCTTATTCTAGCCAAAGTCTGGTTTACTCCAAAGTGTCCTCCTCCGCGACTGTCATGTAGTTCTCGCAGCACATTCTCTTTGCAGGAATTGGGCACTATTGTTTGGTAAACAAAGCGTTTTCCGTCTGGACTTTCCCATTTGCGAGTAATTAAGTCATCTCGCAGTCGAAGCGAATTCCACTGCAACCAGTAACCCCTTACTGTTGGTCCATATCTGGAAATCTGTTGCCAATCCGGTTTCAAATCCTTCTCCAACCATCGTCTGATTACTTTCAAATCAGAGTCTGAGCGCTGTCCTTTTATTATGTCCTCCTTAGAAACGCAGCTCTTCATTCTTTTTGTAGCCTCTTTATCTGTCACCATCGCGATTTGACCAATCCTCCAACCATTATGAATTTGTCCTTTCCGGTACCTTAAGTCACTATCCAAAGCTTGACGATCCTCTACATATCGCGGTAAATGTCCTTCCGGGTTCTTCATTTCCTGCTCCTGGTTACGCCAGTTCTGCGGGGTCGGTAAACGAGACTGCTGTCTGCAATTCCATTGGTAATGTCCTTTACGTCCACAAATATAACATGTAATGTTTCTTTGAACAGAAAAGTTCCGGTGATTTGTTCTTATGTCCTGATTTCGTCGACACTGTGGGTTTGGAGAACAAGACCGCTGTCTGCAATTCCTTCTATAGTGTCCTTTACGTCCACATCGATAACATTCCACTCTAGTGATCGGACGTGACCGTTCTAACTGTGTGGACTGGCCATTTGCTGATGCTGCCATTTGTTGCACTAATTGGCCGACCATTGATTCAATTTTATTTATTGATGTAGCAACATGATCGGCTGGCGGTTCTCTCTCCTCTTGAATAGTCTCTGGCTGAAAGTCATTGCACGCAGCTTCAACTTCCAGCGCTCGAACCAGTGATTCGCTGCTGTTGCTTCCTTTGAACATCTTCAGCATTTTCTTTACTTCCAGATCTCGAATCCCATCTACAAAATACTGTGCCACAAGTTCTTCTTGGATTTCATCCGGGACGGCTGGGTAAGCCAGATGCACAAGGCGACGAATTTCGGCCTCAAACTCTTCTAGATTTTCACCAGTTTTCTGCTGTCTTGCCATTAATTGCGTTCGATACAGTCCCTTCTTATGTTGATCCCCATAACGACGTTCTAATGCAGCTACTAATGCTTCATAGGTGCTTCGTTGGGCGATAGGCACCGTCTGTAACAGCTCCAATGCAGGTCCTCGTAATGCCACCACCAGTGCTACAGCCTTTTCCTCGTTACTCCATCTATTTGCATTTGCAGCGGCCTCAAATTGGAGTTGGTACGTTGCCCATGAAGTTTGACCGTCATATGTGGGAGGCTTGATCTTGTTGAGCCCGTTTCCAGTGATCACTGTAGAGCTGGCTCCTCTGCTGTCAATTTTCTGCTCTAAGTCACGTAACTTTATCTCGACATCATTCTGGATTTTATTAATGTCCTCTCGAACATCGTTCTGAATTTTATTAATGTCCTCCCGAACATCATTTAATTTTACCTGAACATCACACTCCATCTTTTTGAGACTATGGGTTACATACTCTTGGATTTCTGTTTTGGTCCCCGCTAGAACGTTCAATATTTCTACGTTACGCTCTCTATCTTCTTGACGCATTTCCATATCTTGTCTCATTCTTTCTTGTTCTTCCTTGTCTTGTTGTCGAATCCTTTCTTGTTCTTCTTTGTCTTGCTGTCGAATCTCTTCTTGTTTTTCAAGCATTGCCATAATAGCTGCAAGTTGGGCCTCCATGTTTGCACTTTGACGTCTTGTTATTGGCATAAAATAAATTTAACACACCACTGTTCCGAAAATCTCTAGTCCGGTTCTGAACACAAGTCTTCAACCCGAAGTTTAGTTCAAATTCACGTCGCACTAAAGTCTGATCCCACTTCTGACACCAATTGTTACGATTTTCCCGTGGGTTCACACAAAGTCAGTTTAACTCTACAATTAATAACTTTATTTACACCAAAACACTCCGTACAATAATTAACTCAGCTATTAAAAACACTACTACAATTCCACAACTATTCCACTATTTAAACTTTACCGCGTTCCCAAATTTACTACTACTCTCCTCTCGCGGTCGACACCGCGTCTTTTATATTCGCAAACCACGTTCTAGAATGACCGCGAAACGCTTCGCGATTTGCTTCGAATATCAGCGATTCTTCCAGGTGTCGCTTCCTAACTGTGGCCTACTTTAACACGCGCCCGGCCAGATATTGCGGCGCATCGGTTTCATGGAGTATCGAGCATAGTAGGCCCAAACCGTAACAATACTTTTGTTCACATTTATTATAAATCCTAATTTTTCTAACAGATCTATAGTAGTTTTTATGTTATTTTTACATTGATCTTTAGTATCAGCAATAAGTAACATGTCGTCCAGGTAAGCTACTAACAGAATATTCAGTTTTATGAGAACTGCGGATACTTGTTTAATTATTTTAGTGAAAATAAATGGCGCTATGCTTAGGCCAAATGGCAGTGAGTTAAACTCATACAATACGTTCCTAAATTTGAATCTTAAGTATTTTCTATAATTTTTATGTATTGAAAGTAGAAAATAAGCATCTTTGAGGTCAGTTTTAGCTAAATAGGTATTGGGAGTCATAAGTTTCAGAACTGTTCTATGGTCTTCCAATTTAAAATGTGGCGCTTCTATATGCGTATTGAGATTTTTAAGATTTAAAATAAACCTATATTCTCCATTAGGTTTCTTAATGGAGAATATAGGTAAAAAAATATGACGATAGAAATTGACCTTTTATTGGAATACATTTTGAAATAGCCCCAATTTCTATTAGATTATTAATAGAATTGAAGTAATCTTTATACTGACATCTTTCGATGCTAATTTTGGGTTCCCGCAGTTGTTTCGGTTTCGAATTAAATGGAAGGGCTATTCCCTGAACCCAGCCCAAAATTCTGCTATCCTGTGTAACATTTTTCCACGCAAGTGAAAATTGACTTAAGCGACCCGCGTATTTAGTTACCTTATTTAAACAGAGTATTTCCTGCAATAGTAGTTCTGTTCCTTGTGATCGTTACATTTCTTCCTTCCCATTGGCGACTTCTCTTCTCTCTTCTGTTCCTTGAATCTTCCCTTGTATTGAGGGCGCTGGAGGTTTAAAGACTGCCGGGTTTTCTGTTGACTTCCGGATGCTACAGTGGTCATAAGAACTGTTTTCTTCTTCAGCTGATTTTTTTAAGATTTGATCGTTTTTGAAAACTTCCTGAAAGTCTTTCCCGAACAGATGCTCGTCCATCTTAAGATTTTTGGCCACTTTAGCACAATCTGGATGTAAATGCGGCAAAACTTTGAACTTTCTGTGAAGAGAAAGAGCGTTATGTACATTAGCTATTATTTGACAGGCCTCACCGAGGATTATTGTGTCATTAGCTAGTTCAACGGCTGACAAGTTCTTGTTAATTACGGTGGCAATGGCCGAAAGCCCGTGGGCTAGTTGCATTTGCTAAGTTGTAATAAATTTGTCATGCTTAATAGCTCCATCTGGGAGGCATGGTAGTATTTGTTGGTTTGTTTTTGGTGGGATTAATTGCACACAATTTTCGGGAATTTTGCGGCACCAATTTATGCCTTCTCAATAGGTTTACTGCCAAAATAGTCGAAATTTATTTCTGCTTGTTCCCCTGATGGAGCCACGGTCTGTATTTAGGAAAAAATTCCTTTTAATCTATTAACGTACTTGTCATTTATGACTTTAATTCTAACACACAATTTGTTAATGTTGTGCAGTAACGAGTGTTACTAGTTTTGGCTAACGCATGTTGCCTGAGATTAATGGAGATCGCATGATCTCATCTCATTTAAAATTTAGTGTATGTAGAAGAATAACAAGTGCTACCCTTCTATTTGGCGAGCGCTTGCTGCCTAGATTGTTGTAGAAATCGCGTGATTTCACTCTTATTTCAACGTTGTTACTTACGGGAGGTTTTACTGGATGAGGAGTGAGACGAAGAAGAATCACTTGAAACCAGTGAGTCAGCTTATTCTGAATCTTCTTAAGCTTCTTATTGAGTTTTTTCACTTCACTTTTCTTTTCCACACTACTAATTTTGCGTTTCCGCATTTCGATAACAATAATCCACTACGCGATTTTATTTTCGACGCGTACCTTGTACACGACAAAACGGAATGATTACCAGGATCCGGACAACGACCAGCGATAAGGTGAAAAGTAAACATTTTTTTTTTACTAACGTCGTGCCGATAACATGATTCACGGAAACTACATGTGTAATTATATCAAGGACCAGCGAATGAAAATTGCATTAGGCGTTTTTGTACTCCAAGATAAACAAGATGCATGGGGTCATTGGGAACTTACAATTAAAATATCTATATTCTTAAGAATAAATCTTCCTGTATGGTGATCCTCATCTGTTTTTTGGGAGAATGAATGATCAGTTCGTAAAGAACTATTTATTTCAGGAAAACGGTTATCAATAAAATCTCCTTCTTGGATACATTTGCTGCATCCATGATACCCTGTATGCCCTTTAATATATAGCACCAAAGCTTTAGCAGGGGCATCACATACAACACAATTTATTTTGACATTGATCAATTTATTCTTAAAAATAAAACCACCAGCTTTTTTAAGTTCTGAATATTCATTTACAAAATATTTTAATAAATCATTAGATAACTTGGGTTTAAAATTGCCATGATAAATGCCAATAGCAAAAGGTTTAAATACATATTCACTGTTGCTAAATGTGTCCTTTGTAATCCATGCTAATGTAGGCCAAAACTGGCTGCTTGAGGTTTTACTCAACGGTAAACCATCAACATTTATATTAATATTAATTTCTGAAGGAATTATGACATCCGTGGGCAACTGCTCAAGGCAAGCAACCATGCCTCTTTGAAGACCTATGTGGCTATATTTTACCGGAGAAACATCTTCAACTTTAACTTGTCTCTGTGTTCGTAACAATGTTCGAGAGTCTTTAGGAACGTTTAAACCATGATTATTTAAAATTTTTAATAGACACATGAATTAATGGAGTTTTTGACTCTACAACCAATTTCTGCAATTCAACAGTAAGACTGGAAACACACTAACTAAATGTCTTACAAAAACAGCCTGAACTTTGATCTGAGTCCAAGTCATTATATCGTGTGTCCGAATATATTGAAACATTTTTACTTTCGCTCTCTGGTTCAATAGTCACATTAAGACTTTCTGAACCTGAAGCAACTAGAGGGTTAATGTTCATTTGCTGTTCTGGATAGCAAGATGCGACTAAAGCAGAAGACTCAATAGGGAGAAAAGTATCAAGATTTTTGATTTTTGAAATAATTTCTCCAAGCTAGGTATCAAGTGGAAATTGTTCCCAGGTTCCCACTTTACAAAAAAAATGCCCGAATCCCCGAATGCCGCCAAATTATTGTAGTGGTTATGTTTATTATTACTTTTCAGTTAAGTTATCGTTCAATATGACTTTGACAATTGACACAAACGGGATATGATATATTCGGCACTTTTTTAACTCCATTCGCTCTTAAAATAAATGGTCACGTGAAGAGATTTGAAGTTTACAAAAATACATCACGTGAATTTGAAGATTTAGACTGAATGAAGTGAAAAGAGCTAACTATGCCTAACCCCACGGTGAAAACGTTCAAAGAAAGGAAACCAATAACGCTCCGACAACGTTTCAAAACGCTTAACGTTGTTAAATACAGAAACGTTGAAATTTAAACGAATATTTAACGTTTTGCGTCTGTTACTGTAATGCGATTAGTCACAGACTCAAAAGTTCCGTTTATAGGGCGAATTTATGTATGATTTTCTGCTGTGCTAAACATTTCCTCAAACATTTCCTAAAACATTTCACGTTTAAAAAATAAACATTACGAATGTTCACGGGATGTTTTGTGCTAGCTGGGAATAAATATAAATGTCAGGAGTACGTGATATTGGGGGATAGACAGATTTAAATAACGAGTTTTCGTTTTTCATTTCGTTGATATTTTTGAATACCAGCATAATGTATTCGGTCAAAATAAAGTAGCATCAAATGAATAAGATGTGACCGCATGCGTCCCGTAAAAGTGCTGACATGAAATTAATAGTATATGAATAATCCCATCGCGATGATTTATTTGCATTTTAACCGGTTATTTTATCATTTAGTAAGATGTGAGTTGTTTAGGTTAAGGAACTTATTTAATAGAACTTGATGGTAGAATTAACTGTGTGTTTTATTTCACGCTGAAACGAGATCCCAGGCAAATCATTTGAATTCAATTCAACACGTCACGCTAGTCGTGACAATACAATTAATGATCTCGTGCTATTTGTGGGCCCTGTCATTAAGAAGCAAAATACTAATATGCGTGAATGTGTTAGTCCAGAAGAAAGAATTATGATAACGCTTAGGTAAGTACATACGTTTATTAATTTAATAAAGGTTAATTTAAAAAAAGAAATATATTAATTATTTCTATAGAAAAAAGGTTCATCTTCTGTAATAAAAGTTTGTGAGTGTCTGAATGACCTAGTAGAAGCAGGTAGGTTTTCCAAATCAGTAATTGTATATTACCAGTTATCCACCAGTAGTGGTAGAATTATTAGCTGGAGCTGATAGAATATCAATCGGTGATATAGCGGGTGTGCTGACTCCGCGTAAAGTGGAAAATCCATTTGAACAACCTGATGCTGATGAAACGCGCTATTCATTGGTTCTTGAACGTTCGTTTGTCTGAATATCTTGATAGGTCACGATTTGCTCTTTCTGAGTTATTAACTCTTCTAATAAAATGTGTTTTTATTTTAAACGTGCGTAAATTTTTGTCCGATAGGCTTTTTACATCGAGTAGTAAACTCAAAAGAAACATTTTTCGATCATCATCTGGCACTGACTCTATCGTCTTATTAACTTTTTTTTCTTTAATATATTGCAAAACAGCCTGATGATTTTAACTTGAATTGTTTTTGATCCCTAGTTGCTGCAGTTGGTTTTCACTTTTCCAATGTTCTGATATACAAAGAACTTTGCACTAATCGTGATCTTTAAGCATGCCATTTATTTTATCGATGGAATTACCGATGGATTGTACATTTTGGTGTATTATGCTTGTGACAGTCTTGGGAAGAATTCTGTTTTCAAATCTGTTGGTTCCATTGCTATTATTCTTGGTTATAAAAAATTATCGGGGGTAATTGCACAAGTGCATAAAAATTACCGATAATTTTGGGTGAAAACTTGTTATCTCTTAACTGCATGAGTTTATTTTCATATTTTTTTGGCGAAAGAGCCCGACACCGAAGGTAGAAAAAAATATGAAAATGACCGAATGCAGTTTGCAAAGATAACAAGTTTGAACGCAGAATTATCAGGTCATTTTTAAGGCACGAATGTAATTTTGGGGAATATTTCCCGAATAAAGAAAATGTTTTGGTTTTGCTGCAACTATAGATTGCTCAATGGAGCTCAATGAACAAGTTCCAAACCGTTTATTAATTTTTGTTGACATCGCGTTTGACATTGTTTGGTTATAAAAAGTCAAAAAACTGCGCAAGGACAACAATTAGTGTACTAGCAATAGGCTCTACAACAATGCAGTCGTTATAGATACGTACAGTGCAATTATCGAAATGCAATTATCACTTTAGAATGCAATTATCGCTGTCATTCTGGTGAAAATGCACTGCTTATATGGGACATTTAACACATGAGGGAAATATTCGGGGGTAATTGCACGAGTGCATAAAAATTACCGATAATTTTGCATGAAAACTTGTTATCTCTTAACTGCATGAGTTTATTTTCATATTTTTTTGGCGAAAGAGCCCGACACCGAAGGTGGAGGAGTAACAAGTTTGAACGCAGAATTATCAGGGAATTTTTAAGCACGAATGTAATTTTGGGGAATATTTCCCGAATAAAGAAAATCATTAAAAACCGAAGGAACCCAACATATATTAAATAAATTAAAGTAACAATTTAAACATTACAAAATCCTTAATTAAAATTTTCAATTGTTATTAAAAACACAGTCAGTATAAATATGTCTTTTTTGATTGTCTCTAATACCTGATGATTGCAAATTATTTATTTTATTTGGCATGGAAATGGCAGGTTCCAATAACTGCATATCCACAGTTTCATTTGAAATGGAAAGTTTCGGTGATACTATAGGTGCCGGCTCCTCACTGGTGGTGCTATCCCTCATTTTCCTTATTATTTTGGCATGATGTTCTGCATCCATTTGAAGGTAGGGAGTAATAGATTTTGCATTGAAATGCCCGGTAATTTTAATTAGCTGTTGCTCTTCTATGCCTTCTTTAGCCAACTTGGACACAGCAGTAGCTCTTAACGAATGATTCGTAATTCTTTTCTTGTCCGTTTTTAATCCCAACATTTTTGCTTGGTTTGACGTCCAGGTAGTTATAATGTTTCTTCCTGCAGGAACATCTTTGTACCAT
This sequence comes from Ips nitidus, assembly GCA_018691245.2. NCBI lineage: Eukaryota > Metazoa > Arthropoda > Insecta > Coleoptera > Curculionidae > Ips > Ips nitidus. The sequence goes on along the minus strand of CM042797.1, from coordinate 3,451,534 downwards.
TTCGAAAATTTCCAAGATGGGTTTACTGTTAAGAACAATCGATCACTTTTTATTCCGTTCCGCTTCTTCATAAACTTTTGGTATAGCCGAACTGGACAGATATCCGGATTTTGTGTGTTTTTAATTATCCATTTGGAAGAAGCACATGGTTTATCACCCCCTTGAGTTGTCTTACTAAAAAGGGGGTTGTATTCAATTCGGCCAGTTATCACACCTTCATTAGAAAGCTCTTCTTTAAAAAAAGTTACTAAACAACTTGCGCCTTCTCCTCCTCTCCAAGCTAATTCAAAAGATAACACAAAAAACACCTTTTTCTGGAGACCATCGGGATCATCTTCACTGCATGTGATAATCATTTTCTTGAATTCTTCATAACTTAAAAAAACCGCGCTTCTCTTCCTTTTTTCGGGGTCTTGTTGGAATTGCTTTCGTTTTGTGCCTTTTGCGTTACGCGCCAACTTGAAAGCAATATCGGTAAATGGGTTGAAGGTGATGTTAAAATCTTGATAGTACTTTTCCATAAGCATCTTTGCCGTTACGTTCCAAATAGTTTTGATGGTATATTCCTTGTATTCTTGTCCATTTTGCTTTCTCATATTGAAAGCCCAATCCTCTAATACATTTGCCAATTCGGAAATGCTGGTAGTCTCATTCAATACGTAGTTTCTCTCCTCGGTGAAATACATAAATTGCCGCCATATGTACTGCTTACTTTTTCTTGTGTTTTTCGGTTCACTATCTCTTGCAACTTCTTCAATTTGGCTAAGGGAAGAACACACAAAGCGCGACATTTTAAGCACAATTAATCACTTCGATGTCAAATGTATGCAGGTCAGATAGTTACATACCTAGTAGCTATAGTTATCATTGACTGTCGTCACCGTCGTGGTATTATCAATTTGTGTTATCGCTGTAATTTTCGATAACACCCCTTCTCATATGGGAGATTTAACATGTAGCGTGGTGTTATCGATTTGTGTTATCGGGGGTAATTGCACGAGTGCATAAAAATTACCGATAATTTTGTATCAAATCGAATCGAATATTCGGGGGCAATACCATAGAGCTCAGATTTAGCCGGATAATTTTTGTGCTTGTTTTAGAACACTTTCTTTTTGGTGTAACTGCACGAGACCTGTTGTAACTAAATCACGAGAGCGCAGCTCGAGTGATTTTGCCAAATAGGTCGAGTGTTGTACCATAAAGAAAGTATGAGAAGACAAGCGGAAAAATTATCCTGTTCAAAATCTGAGCTCGAATGGTATTTGATAAGACAATTCCATGAATATAATCAATAATATAATAAGACTGCGACTACCTTGTACTGGCAGAAATTTTTATGGTTCTTTTGATTTTCTGCAGTAGAACTCTATCTGAAGCGAGCCATAACCAAAACAATACGAACAAAAATCAAAATTGACAGTGCCAGCAAAAATCTCAAGGTGAGACATTGCAACAATAGAAGTGTAGTGAAAATCCGTGGAAACGATGAAATCAACAGCAAAATTTATCCGATTTTTTTATCCGCTAGCAAACTCTCTTCCTTCCTTATTAGCCGATAGCAAACCGTGTTTTGATGACGTATATATGGCATTTTTTGTACATGAGTGGAATTGTCGCTGTAAGTTTTCGATAACACCCCTCCTCATATGGAAGATTTTACATATGAGGAAAATATTCGCTGTCATTCTGGTGAAAATGCACTGCTCCTATGGGACATTTAACACAAGAGAAATATTCTGAATAATTTATCTGACTCCAGTAGTTTTTCAGCCTCCTTTGATACATTAGGCAGTTAATGTCACGTGCTGAATGTTGGCTTTCTTCTGCTTTGTATTTCATTTTAATACAGTTAATGCATTTTAATCGTATTGACTGACAATCACTGCCTGAATGCTCGTATTCTCCGCATTTATGGCCACACAGCCTTTCCTTGGAGTACTTTCCAACGTGTCTAAAACCGCGACATTTGAAACATAAGGCTAGGTTAACATGTTCTTGGACGTACACTTTCACCATATCAAAATTGAGGGTTTCGGCTTTTAAAAACCACTTAGCTACCTATTGCTGGTTGACCTTGTAAAATCCAATTTTCTTTGGGGGCATTACGACACTGCTCGTTCCGGATTTCTAAAACTATTGCCCCATTTTTCAAATGCTTGATATTTTTGAATCCTCCTTCTATCCCAGATCTTTCAATTTCTTTTTTAAGTTGACACATTGCTTCTCTTGGGTCTGAGACATCATTGATTTTAACGAGTGTTTCTAATTTCTTTGAAACCTTAGGTGTTGTCCATGTTTGTTTTTCTTGATCATTGTTTGTTTTTGAAGGATTAATCTCTTGCACTACAGCTGCGTATGTTTTTTCTTTTGGCACAATGGATTCTTGATTACTAGCTTTCAATATGGGGTGTGTATTTGAGTCATTTTTTATCTTCAAGGTTGCCAATTCTAATTCATGTGCAATGGACATTTTTTCTTGCTCAAGTTGTCCCATTTGACATAACGTTACGTGTTCGCTTGCCGGAGTTATTCGGCGACTTAAATACGGAGGCGGTAATGGTCGAATTGTCTTTTAACTTATTGAGGATCTCCGGTATTTGTTTGCTATTAGTGTTATCTTCCATATTGGAAGCGATACCAATGTTATCTTTATATTGGAAGGTTTGTTTAGTTGAATGTGTCCTTATCAGCTCCTCTGCTGTTTTTTCCTCGTACCCGTGAATAATTTTATTTATTTCTGACTTTGAAAACTTTGTTAAACCCATTGAATTGGATCGGTTTTTCTGTGGAAATTCTTCACCAAATTTAATCACTTTTTTGCCAGTGTCTTTGGAACCGCCACTGTTTTAAGCCATCCCAAATGCAAAATTAAGTTTTCAAAAAGAAGTAGTAGTCCATTTTCTTTCAGTGGAGTTGTACAAGTACAAAAAGAAGGGAATGACACGCAGACGTCTCCACAATACTTTATTTCGACCTTCAAAAGGTAAGGCCTGCTCTACTAGTTTCGGACATATAAATGGCCATCTTCAGGAGCTCAACTCGACAATCAATGCGGGGGCTGTCTTTTTAGAAAGGGGGAGACAGTGAGACCCATGTTGTAAAGGTTTTGTGAATTTAAAGTTGTTAAAGGTGGGAATAAAGCTGAATGGAGAAAAAAAAGAGAGGCGCAGAGGCGATCGAAACAGTTCGATCGCCTCTGCCGTGGATGGTGGATTGTATCTGAATTTATCTAAAAAATAAAAAGATAAATTCAGCCCCCTAACCCAGCCCTTAAAATGGGTCTAATTTTAAGTATTTGTATTTTAAATATGTAGTGTCAGTTTTTCTTTTTTTTTTCTCCATTCAGCTTTATTCCCACCTTTAACAACTTTAAATTCACAAAACCTTTACAACATGGGTCTCACTGTCTCCCCCTTTTTAAAAAGACAGCCCCCGCATTGATTGTCGAGTTGAGCTCCTGAAGATGGCCATTTATATGTCCGAAACTAGTAGAGCAGGCCTTACCTTTTGAAGGTCGAAATAAAGTATTGTGGAGACGACTGCGTGTCATTCCCTTCCTTTTGCAAAATTAAGTTGTCACTACTTAGCAAGAAAAAAACACTTTATTGAAGAGCAAATAAAACGTGTCTTTATACGCGTGTATCTCATATACCAAAAGCACCTTGGACATAGGAGATTAACATGGGAAAACGGTTTTGATTTTTTTGCGCCTGTACGGTTTATTTAATGGAAAAACGCTTTAGATCAAAATTGTAGAGCATGTTTTCGGCTATCAACTTGTAGTTTTTTCAATACCGTAAGTTTCACTATTAAGACTCAAAACAGCTCTAAAATTAGGAAATTTTAAATCTCACGCCAGAGAGATGTAAAGAAGTTACTAAGTTTTTACCGTTTTCTTAATTAGATCGATCAACCTGAATCATCAATTTAATTGCTAAAGTTCCCACAGTCGGATTTTCTCCGTTCTTGTCAGTTTAGGATCGGGACGTCGGTTACTTTTCGTTCGGGTCATAGCGATGTGTACCGGGAAACCGCTAATTAATAGATACGTGGTTAATAAGTTTTACGCGGCCGAATGTACAGCGGCTATAGTACCGCAGTCAACCTGCAAAGGTGTCCTGCCGGCACCCAGTGTGTGGCAGTGCGCGCGCTTCCGGTTCCCCATACATGGTACGTAGGTGAGTGGGACATTGCAGGTGATAAAACTGGCCTGCACGTGGCAAACGGCTCTCTTCCACCTGCGAGCAGCGCCCGAACCAGTCCACCTGCTCTGACTCGAAAGCCGACTAGCAGTAAGTACCGTCCAACCGCTTATACCGGTACGGAATCTGTTTTGGTCCTATACCGCAATACCTGTCCGTTCCTTTTGTTTTCCCAGTAATTAGTACCCTGTAGCTAGCCGTCGTGGGCTCGTAAAGACCCGACGGATTTTCCAGTATTTAGTACACCGTAGCTAGCCGTCGTGGACTCGTAACGACCCGACGGATTTTCCAGTATTTAGTACACCGTAGCTAGCCGTCGTGGACTCGTAACGACCCGACGGATTTCCCAGTATTTAGTACACCGTAGCTAGCCGTCGTGGCCTCGTAACGACCCGACGGATTTCCCAGTATTTAGTACACCGTAGCTAGCCGTCGTGGGCTCGTAAAGACCCGACGGATTTCCCAGTATTTAGTACACCGTAGCTAGCCGTCGTGGCCTCGTAACGACCCGACGGATTTCCCAGTATTTAGTACACCGTAGCTAGCCGTCGTGGGCTCGTAAAGACCCGACGGATTTCCCAGTATTTAGTACACCGTAGCTAGCCGTCGTGGGCTCGTAAAGACCCGACGGATTTTCCAGTATTTGGTACACCGTAGTTGGCCGTTGTGTGTTCGTAAGGACCCGACGGTTTCTCCTTTTTATCCGTAGCTAGCACCCGGATTTCTCCTGTCCTTAACCACCAGGAGAGCTGCCGTAGACACCGTTAACGCGTACGCCTATTATCTGACCGCTTTTACTGGTGCGTTTAGCTGCTTTGTCACCCGCGTTCCGACTTACACGCTTTTGGTTGAAATAGATCGCTTAAAACAAAGTTACACGCTCTCTCTCATCTTTTCACTTGCATTTGTTTCTGTTTAGGACTTAAGAGACCGTTAGGGTTCCGACATTTACTTTACGATTGGTTCTGTGTTCGTTAACCACCGTAGGTCCGTAGACATAATTTTTGTTTAATTGTTTCAAAGTGTTTATTTCTATTTAGTTCTTTTGGAAACACGACCCGGTAAGCTTGTAAATTAATTTCTGACTTTTATTGGGCCTGTCAGCCTTGCAAAACCTTAGCGACCGCTTTCCTTCTTCGACTGTCTTAAAAGCTACCCCGGTAGACGGAGCGTTTTCCTGGTTTACGCTCCGCGGTTATTTGAAACTAGGTGGCGCCCGAGGCAATTAACATCAGACTAGTGTCAAAAGGGGCATTTGATTTGAATCCCCAACAAAAGAGCGTCACAGAGAATATAGTAAAGTAAATATATAATGCAAAGAAAATAAAAATAAATCGTGATAAAGATACTTTATCAGGTCAATAATCAGTCAGGCATCAAGTTGCATTTATAACCTCCTTCAATGTCTCACTCAACTTATTCAGTTTGTAGCAAAGTTCTTTAAGAAAACACTGGTTTTGCTTGGAACTATTTAATAAGGACGACCGAATCACCTATCTCAAGCCTCTTCATAACACTACCAAACGATTTAAAGTGATGAAAACAGTGGATAATGAAGCCAGATCTTTGAAGATAAGTTTCCTACTGTACAGGGACAATAACAAAGAGGCCAAATACTTCCTTCAAAAGTGATGTGATTTAGCTTCAATGTGCTTAACTTCAGGAACTATCATCAGTGAGGGTATTCATCAGTGTTGTAACTAAAACTGATTCAGTGTTGATATCTGACTTAAATCTCAAAATTTGATCTGACTGTGAAATGTGAATAATCTTAAACTATAAAACTTCTGAGAAACCCCTTCTAGGAACAGAATATAGACTTACATAGTCAAATTATCAGGCAGGTGGCAAAAGTTTTAGTATATGGGTAGGTATAATCGAAAAACCAACTTTTCAATTGAGCTATCTACATGAGCTGTTCTGCTGTTCTATTCTAGGTTTATTAACATTATAATTGTGTTCTTTTTTCCACACACTCAATTGATCCAAATAAAACTTTGTACACTGAAGGTTTGTATTAATTATTTATTCACAGTTCAAGGTACAATATAAATTTTCTTCAAGTGAAAAGCTTAAGTACAATTGGTGGCAAAGAAAACTGGTCTTACCACATAAACAGCGATTGTTCCACAGATTGAGTGTGAGTGGGTGAACCTTTCACCATACATGCTATGCTAAAAATAACTTTGTCTAACTAACCTAATGTTTGTTTGGATAATAGTGGAGTTCCAAATTAGCAAAGGTAGGTGAAATGTAGTGATTGAAAGTCTCTAAAGAGAAACGATTTGCTTCTAATTCAATACACCATTTCACAGGACATACCTTTACCAATCCAATGTGAACTCGAGTTACACATTACTTGCAACTAAACTATTTTTGGTTAGTAGTCATTTTACATGTAACCTTGTAGGTGAATGATGTTCCAGTTAACTAATAGAGCTAATTAAATATCAGTAAGGTGAAGTGGGGTAAGTGTGAGGTAATTTCTTAATAGTCTCACTTAATATTTCAAATCAACGAATCGTCCAAATGTCTTCAAATTTGGATACAGTTTTACCCAAATGATTCTCCATCCTCAATTTAAGAGATCAAAGAGTTTATTTTTTTTCTAGTAATATATATTTTTTTTAAAACTTTGCACCTGCTGCACACTTGCCCTAGGGTATGGGGCATCTGGGTAACCTGCAGGTAAATTCCATATAGTAGTGTTTTAATGCATTCTGCGGCAAGGGTGGTAAAGGTTACAGTTTAATTTAATTTAGGTTCTTTTGCACAAACAAAAAACAAAAAATGCATGTTTTATACACTTTGTTACAAAATATAAAAAAAGTAGAACAAAGCAAAACCTTTTATTAATATCGGAATGTTCAAACTAAAACGTCGCACAGAAAAACAAAATTATTTTATAGATCTATTGTATATTATAGCCCGAAAAATTAACGTCGAAGTGCAATAAACCCTTTTCGTCCAGTCGTAGTTGGAGCTGGTAAAAACTTTTCGACATCATCCAACGCGATTATGGAACAGTCTTCGGGGTCAGCCCAAGCAAATGTCGTCGAAGCAGCAGGGTCCAATGATTTAGTTTAGTTAGGTTTTCCTATAAACTTTACCTACGCTTTTAAATTTATGAACCAACATTTAGAAAGGGAACCGCGCAACATAGTCCAACACTTCAAAACACTAATGATCAATAATTATACTTACATGGCTAGCTGAGGACTGGCAGCGTTACTGCCTATTGATTTCACACACGATTTCGATGGTTTTACGGGGTACAGAGAAATCGGTAATAGATAGAAAAACAGTAGCATACGTGTCCCGATCTCTTTTTCCGAGCTGAGATGACTGGCGAAGAGTGGGCTGGGCAAACTTCTTTTGTTTCAAAGATACGGGGGGGTTTTTGAAAATTGGCCATTTTGGAACCTCCTCTGTATTTCATTTGCTATTAAAGTTATAAAAAAAAGAAAAACGGTTTCCGGTACAACTTTTCACTTAGAATCCAATGGCGTAGTCAGTTTTTTTCTATGACGTTTAGTTTCTGACTTACAAACAGTAAGTTATATTTTTTTAAATGAAACATCCTATATATTTTTACGTCATTTAATCCTGTTAATTTTATCCTTTCCAACGATGTATTACAACATATAAGTTAGTAAACGTTAAATTTTTAATTAAAGAAAAGGTGTTTCCTATTCAAAAAAGTGCTACTTAGTATCTAAAATAAAAATAAAATTTGGCTATGTTTATTTTAACATGGTACATGTGGTTTATGTATGTAAATAGTTTTTAATTTCTACCATAAAGATAGTGTAACCACGTTTCTTATTAAGGCGACAATATTATCGATTCTTCTCGATTTACTGAATTTTGAGAAGTTGGCCATGGAAGCTTCTCCATGGTTACTTAAATGGCATTTGTTAATCACACATTTTCTGCGTCTGGTGACATTTTCAAAAATTTCTTGGTGTTTTGATCTTGCAATTTTCTCAAAATGGAACAAACACATAAATGGAACATGATCGAATGTTACATAGAGAGTGGAAAAAATAAAGTCGAAGCTGCAAATTTATATTTTCAACGGTATCCAGAACGTCGGCAACCAGACTGTAGAATTTTTGAACGACTTCAATCAAATCTCTGTGACTTTGGCTCTTTTTGTAAACCCAGATCAAAAACGTATTTTAAAATAACCAGAGAAGTTGAAACAATAAACACAATTGCATATGTCACAGCTGAGCCAAAAACATCAACTAGGAAAATAAAAGAAGACTTAGGGTTATCTTCAAAAAAGGCTATAAAAATTCTGAAAGAAAATAACTTGACATGACACCCCTTGATTTTTTTTTTTTTGGGGTCACATAAAAGACAAGATATACAAAAATAAATCAAATACTGTTGAAGAACTGCGCAAAAAATTTGAATTTGTAACTTAATTTTGGTAATTTAATTTTGTAACCTTAGATTTTTTTAAATTCTAATTGTTCTCATATTTTCTTAAATAAATAGTAAGTTATCTGATGTGTTAGTTTATATCTTTTTCCGATTGTTTTTGTTTGGTAGTTTAGATATTGGCATATTTTTTATTAGCAAACGTCTTTTTGACCCTTTTTTTTAATTAACGTTTACAAACTTATATGTTGTAATACATCATTGAAAAGGTAAAAATTAACATAATTAAATGAAGTAAAAATATATAAGGTGTTCCATTTAAAAAAATGTAACTTACTGTCATATGTCAGAAACTAAACGTCATAGAAAAAAACTGACTACGCCATTGGATTCTACGTCAAAACTTCTACCGGAAACCGTTTTTCTTTTTTTTATAACTTTAATAGCAAATGAAATACAGAGGAGGTTCCAAAATGGCCAATTTTCAAAAACCCCCCGTATCTTTGAAACGAAAGAAGTTTGCGCAGCCCACTCTTCGCCAGTCATCTCCGCTCGGAAAAAGAGATCGGGACACGTATGTTACTTTTTTTCTAACTATTACCGTTTTCTCTGTACCCCGTAAAACCATCGAAAATCCAGCACCCTGTACACTACTGAAATCGGCGTATTTTATACCCGATTGATTGGCTGACGTAGTTTGTTATTGCTCGTCGCCTGCATCGCATAAAGTAGCGGTGATTTGTCGCCACCAAAAATAGCGATGATGCACTACTTGCATTTTAGTATTTTTCTATTCTCGAATATTCCATATTTTAAGTTAATAGTCCATCTTTTTAAACTAATGGATTTTCCATTCGTGACAATATTATAGAATTAACAGTAGGTATATTTTTATTCGGGATATAGTTCACAAAATACGTTCCGTGCATGTAAAATTTTAAAAAATCTTCAGACTTGTTGCCCTAAAGAAACAACTTGTATGCATTTTATGGTTATTTTCCTAAAAAAGTGGCCTCTTTTTCGGATCGGGCTTTGTGTCTAATAATCATAAAATTCTTTCAAACTGTTTCTAAGGCAACAACCTTAATGCATGATTTACGGCAATTTTACATGCACTTAACATATTACTATTGAAAACGGTTAGAGATACGGAAGAAATAATTATTACAAAAAAGTTTCTTAATCGAATAGGGATTTGGAATTTTTAAGAAAAAAAAATCAATGGCGCACTAGAAAAAAAGTTGATTGAAAATGAAATCTTCAACACTGTATTTTTGTAACAAAGCTTTTTTGGAATATAGTTTTTTTTTATATAGCAAATTATAGTTATTTTTAGATGTAGAATACGTGGCTTAAGTTTGCGTATTAAAACCTGAAACACCCTGTATATGTTGACTAATTCAACTTAGGAAGTTTCAACTTTTTAAAACGAAATACTCATCTGTGTTTCTTTTTTCTGATAGCTTTTACGAAACACTTCAACTTTTATGAAGTATGTCATATACCTAATTTTAATAGTCTGCGTTTGATATATGTTTTTTAACTATTTCCTTCGTTTTTTGTTAACTAAACTAAAATCTGAAAATTGTCTTTGGCAATTTAATTGAACAAGAATACACATTTTAAATCTTGTTCTAATTTTGTACGATACTTACAGCAAAACTTCAACTTATTAAATTGACATAATTCATTTTGAAAATCCAACGTTTGACAACACCTTGTTACGGTAAATTTTAACCTTGCCCGTAACTTGTTTGTTCGTGATTCAGAGTTAACATCGGCTGAATCGTCTTTAACATCTGTATACTTCCATGGTTGTGACAGTTGGTTGTCATTCTTGTCGTGCCGGTCAGTCTATGTCAATAATGTCAATAGAGTTCAAGAAAAATGGTGCATCACCAACTTGAAAAGTTTGTTCGCTGAGATTCTAGAATTGTGCAAGTCTATAAAAGGCCAATTTGTCATCTGGCCAGTTCTTTTTCACGCTGACTATCGAGCGAGATCCACGAATTTGGTGTTCGATTTTGTGACACGCGTGTGTGTGAGGTTAGTAGTATTCCAGTGGTTGGAAGCGGGCCGTTTTGCTTTTTGCTTTTTCGTCCTTTTTTGGAAATAAAAAGGTAATTTTCTTGACATGTGTTAACATGGGTATGTAAGGTTAGATTTATCTGAAGGGCCCCTCCTGGTTGTGGTCAAAGCCTGTCTCCTGGAGTCAGAGCAGGGTAATTTGTTGGAAACAAGCAGGGAGTGGTTCGTGGATTGGTGGATTGGAAGGGAACAAAGATTCAGGCACCATTTTGTTTTCCTGCTGGATAACTGGCCAGCGGATAGCCACGTGCTAAACCACCAAGAGTGTGGTGACTGTTTTGGAGGGAGCATTTTGCCTGGTTAGTGGGTTATAGTTTTATTGTGACTCACAAAGCAACTGGAACTGAACTTGATACCATTTAGAGTAATACAGGGTGCGGAATAACACACAGTCTTCTCCACTATAAATTTATTAACCCACCAGTTAATGGGGCGCTCGACTAGTTTCGGGCATAGACATGCCCATCATCAGGAGCTAAAAGAATTAAAACGCTCTAACAAAGGTGAACTCAAAAATGTGGACAATGGCGAAGGACATACCTTAAAAGCTGCTTAACACGTTGGACGCTGTCTTTCTAAACAGGGATAGACAGCGAGACCCATTAGTAACAAAGAGTTATCTTAAACATTAATGGAAGGCAACTAAACTGTAAAATGGTTGAAAAAGAATTTGGAATATAAAGTTAAAGTATAAAAGAGTTTCGTTACCTTATCATGGAGAAAAAACACTTTACTACACTAAGTAACTATTAACATGTTATATAATATAATCAAAAATTATAAAAATGAAACGCGCGGGGCAGGGGACCCCATCCCGTAGGTGCGGGAGCCCCAATCGTACAGGGGAGTGCAGGAACTTAAGAAATACTTTCAAATATGTGTTGCTGAGGGCAGAACAAGGGCAAAATGGACGAGCAAAGCAATTTATTGAAAAAAGTTAATTTGAATGTGCGCATAGGAAAAATGTTAAACTTAAGAGTGGGGAGGAAGGTAGGTGTCAAGAAAGAGGAATTATTGATTGATAAAGTAAAATTCAAAAGATTCAAAAATTGAGAGTTCCGCAACCCACAAGACGAGGCACGCCGTGACCCGCAAAGCAAGAATCTGCACTTAGCAAGCCGACACCTGACAGGTATAAAAATACTGGAGTGGCCAGCATGGTGGACAGAATGACGGCCGACAAAAGACAGATGGTGATTACAGTAGGAGGGGAGAGGGGAGATTAGTGTGATGTGATGAAAAAGGAAAATTAGGAATATTAAAATCAATTAAAAGGATGGAAATTGATAATTTAAAAGGTCAAGGACTTGAAAAATGCTGTAGCAACGTGGTTGAGCTGGTCATTGAGGCAGGGGTGCTCTCCATCCTCTGTTGCTCTGCCAATCTCCAACACCTCCAGCAGATTCATAAGGTTGCCCTTATCACAAAAATGTAAGGATTTAAAGCCCTCTTCGGTAGTGAAAGTATGGTTATTAAAGTGAAGGTGGCGGGAGAAATTAGATCTCATGTTGGTGGCGTCCAAAGTAGGTTTTTTATGGAACTTATCAAACTCTCTGAGGTGTTCATGGATTCTAGTGGAGAATTTCCTACCAGTCTGGCCAACATAACGAGAATTGCAGTTTGGGGTACAGCAAGTTAACTGATACACTCCGGATCTGTTAAGAAGAGGGGTGGGGTCTTTAGAATTGCAAAGGAATCGACCGGAGGTGTGAGAAACCTTGAAACAAATGTTGATATTATGTAAGCTAAAAAGATTTTTCAATTGTAGGGAAATGCCACCAAGAAAAGGGATAGAGAAGAATTTTGAGGTTATATTGTCATCATGTATGATTAGATTTTTGTTAATAAATTTTTTAAAATGGTTGAAATAAGTTTTATTGATTATGGAGGGGGGAAATTTATTGTTGATGGCCACAGTTCTAATCCAGGATAGTTCTTTATTGAAATTGGGTTGAGACATTGGGATGTTGTACAGGCGGGTGAAGAAGCAGTTCAGGGCGGCCATTTTTTGGTTAAAGGGATGGTTGGAATCAAAAGGAATAATGGAATCAGTGCTGGTGGGTTTATGGTAAATGGACAAGTCAATGTGGTTGTCAAGTTTAGTGCAAAGTATGTCAAGGAAGGGAAGGGAATTGTCAGACTCTAGTTCCATGGTGAAAGTTATAGACTCGTGTAGAGTGTTGATGAATGTAAAGAAGTCGTCCAAATCACTAGCAGTGCCGTCAAAGATGCAAAAAATGTCATCTACGTAGCGTTTAAAAAAGAGGACTTTGTGAATTGAATGGTAGGACTCCAATGAATCTTCAATTTTAGCCATAAAGACCTCAGCCAGGAGTGGCGAAAGGCAAGAACCCATTGCCAAACCTTTGATCTGAGAATAGTAATTGCCACCAAATTGGAAAAAGTTCTGGTCAAGTACTAAGGAAACCAAAGATAACAAGTCCTCAACTTGAAAAGGATCAATGGCTTCGGAACTGGAGAGTAGCTCTTGGACAAAGGTAATACAATCGGAAGGTGGGATACTAGGAAATAAGTTACAAACGTCGAACGAAACCATAACAGCAGATTGAGGAATAACAATATCCTTGAGTTCTGAGCACAATTCAACTGAGTTTTTAATTGAGTATTTACTTTTAAATTTAGTGATCTGTAGTATGGTGTCATTCAACCAAGAGGAGAGGTGGTGACAGGGAGAACCACAAAAGGAAACAACGGGTCTAACTGGGATATTAGGTTTATGGATTTTTGGGAGGCCGTAAAGTTTGGGAACAGAAGGATTAAGTGGCGTTAATCTGTACTTATTAAAACCTAGCGGTGTTAGAGATTTAGAGGTTATGTTTAAGGTTGATTTGAATTTCGTAACAAACTTGTCCAAAGGTGAAGTGTGTAGGGGTGTGAAAGAGTCAGAGTCCAGAAAGGTCAAGACCTTGTCAACGTACTGGGCTCTGTTTAGAACTACCACGCAGTTACCTTTATCTGCCTTAGTGACAATAAGGTCGTTGTAAAGGTAACTGCGTGGTAGTTCTAAACAGAGCCCAGTACGTTGACAAGGTCTTGACCTTTCTGGACTCTGACTCTTTCACACCCCTACACACTTCACCTTTGGACAAGTTTGTTACGAAATTCAAATCAACCTTAAACATAACCTCTAAATCTCTAACACCGCTAGGTTTTAATAAGTACAGATTAACGCCACTTAATCCTTCTGTTCCCAAACTTTACGGCCTCCCAAAAATCCATAAACCTAATATCCCAGTTAGACCCGTTGTTTCCTTTTGTGGTTCTCCCTGTCACCACCTCTCCTCTTGGTTGAATGACACCATACTACAGATCACTAAATTTAAAAGTAAATACTCAATTAAAAACTCAGTTGAATTGTGCTCAGAACTCAAGGATATTGTTATTCCTCAATCTGCTGTTATGGTTTCGTTCGACGTTTGTAACTTATTTCCTAGTATCCCACCTTCCGATTGTATTACCTTTGTCCAAGAGCTACTCTCCAGTTCCGAAGCCATTGATCCTTTTCAAGTTGAGGACTTGTTATCTTTGGTTTCCTTAGTACTTGACCAGAACTTTTTCCAATTTGGTGGCAATTACTATTCTCAGATCAAAGGTTTGGCAATGGGTTCTTACCTTTCGCCACTCCTGGCTGAGGTCTTTATGGCTAAAATTGAAGATTCATTGGAGTCCTACCATTCAATTCACAAAGTCCTCTTTTTTAAACGCTACGTGGATGACATTTTTTGCATCTTCGACGGCACCGCTAGTGATTTGGACGACTTCTTTACATTCATCAACACTCTACACGAGTCTATAACTTTCACAATGGAACTAGAGTCTGACAATTCCCTTCCCTTCCTTGACATACTTTGCACTAAACTTGACAACCACATTGACTTGTCCATTTACCATAAACCCACCAGCACTGATTCCATTATTCCTTTTGATTCCAACCATCCCTTTAACCAAAAAATGGCCGCCCTGAACTGCTTCTTCACCCGCCTGTACAACATCCCAATGTCTCAACCCAATTTCAATAAGGAACTATCCTGGATTAGAACTGTGGCCATCAACAATAAATTTCCCCCCTCCATAATCAATAAAACTTATTTCAACCATTTTAAAAAATTTATTAACAAAAATCTAATCATACATGATGACAATATAACCTCAAAATTCTTCTCTATCCCTTTTCTTGGTGGCATTTCCCTACAATTGAAAAATCTTTTTAGCTTACATAATATCAACATTTGTTTCAAGGTTTCTCACACCTCCGGTCGATTCCTTTGCAATTCTAAAGACCCCACCCCTCTTCTTAACAGATCCGGAGTGTATCAGTTAACTTGCTGTACCCCAAACTGCAATTCTCGTTATGTTGGCCAGACTGGTAGGAAATTCTCCACTAGAATCCATGAACACCTCAGAGAGTTTGATAAGTTCCATAAAAAACCTACTTTGGACGCCACCAACATGAGATCTAATTTCTCCCGCCACCTTCACTTTAATAACCATACTTTCACTACCGAAGAGGGCTTTAAATCCTTACATTTTTGTGATAAGGGCAACCTTATGAATCTGCTGGAGGTGTTGGAGATTGGCAGAGCAACAGAGGATGGAGAGCACCCCTGCCTCAATGACCAGCTCAACCACGTTGCTACAGCATTTTTCAAGTCCTTGACCTTTTAAATTATCAATTTCCATCCTTTTAATTGATTTTAATATTCCTAATTTTCCTTTTTCATCACATCACACTAATCTCCCCTCTCCCCTCCTACTGTAATCACCATCTGTCTTTTGTCGGCCGTCATTCTGTCCACCATGCTGGCCACTCCAGTATTTTTATACCTGTCAGGTGTCGGCTTGCTAAGTGCAGATTCTTGCTTTGCGGGTCACGGCGTGCCTCGTCTTGTGGGTTGCGGAACTCTCAATTTTTGAATCTTTTGAATTTTACTTTATCAATCAATAATTCCTCTTTCTTGACACCTACCTTCCTCCCCACTCTTAAGTTTAACATTTTTCCTATGCGCACATTCAAATTAACTTTTTTCAATAAATTGCTTTGCTCGTCCATTTTGCCCTTGTTCTGCCCTCAGCAACACATATTTGAAAGTATTTCTTAAGTTCCTGCACTCCCCTGTACGATTGGGGCTCCCGCACCTACGGGATGGAGTCCCCTGCCCCGCGCGTTTCATTTTTATAATTTTTGATTATATTATATAACATGTTAATAGTTACTTAGTGTAGTTAAGTGTTTTTTCTCCATGATAAGGTAACGAAACTCTTTTATACTTTAACTTTATATTCCAAATTCTTTTTCAACCATTTTACAGTTTAGTTGCCTTCCATTAATGTTTAAGATAACTCTTTGTTACTAATGGGTCTCGCTGTCTATCCCTGTTTAGAAAGACAGCGTCCAACGTGTTAAGCAGCTTTTAAGGTATGTCCTTCGCCATTGTCCACATTTTTGAGTTCACCTTTGTTAGAGCGTTTTAATTCTTTTAGCTCCTGATGATGGGCATGTCTATGCCCGAAACTAGTCGAGCGCCCCATTAACTGGTGGGTTAATAAATTTATAGTGGAGAAGACTGTGTGTTATTCCGCACCCTGTATTCTTACACCTCCACTGCGAGACAATGGACTTCTACTTCAAAACATTTAGAGTAATAGTTACTGTTTGACTTTTTAAGTATTGACCTTGGCATGGTTAACCCTTGTAGTAACCACTAGAAGTGGACCTTTATTCTGGCTTATTGCAACTTAACAGATTAACCGAGTCAAGGTCAGTTAGCTTATTGTTTTTGGGTGCTGTTTGCTGCTCTTGATTTCTGCCTAGGTATTTTACCTAGACGACATTGGCCTGGAGGATCGTGCTGTAGCGCTGCATCCCGATTCGTCCCCGGCTCCAGTAAATCTGGCAGTAAGGGCGGTATGTTTTAAGTTAGGAGTTAGCAACAGCCCTAGAACTGTGTTCAAGTAATTTCCTGAGTAAATTTTAAGCCTTCAGCCTTAACTGTTTTTATTCTTTGTAAATTGTAAATTTGTAAATATAGATTGTACATTTCACCTAGTTCGGTGTATGTTTTCGACTACCTTAAAACCCAATACTGTTGCTTAGCAGGGCTATCTCATGCTCAATTATCCACGCCCTAGATAAGTTTAATAATTATATTAGCAATAAGTAAAAAGATTGTAACAACTTGCATATTTGGTTTATCGTAACTTAGTTTAGTAAAGAAAACAAAAATCGAAGGTAACAATTAAAAAACATAAATAAATCGCAGGCTACTCAAATTGGGTGTATGACATACTTAATACATACTTAATAAAAGTTGAAGTTTATCGTAAAATCTATCAGAAATACGAATAATGTATGAAAATTTTAAATTGAAACAATCAAAATATATTTTAAAAAATTGAAGAACTGTAACGCAAGTTTATTTGCATAAATAATTTTTTTGTTCAAACAGACGTGAAGTACTCACTTCACGTACTGTTTAGCGGCCTGAAATGCACTTTTACGGCCGGTGTCAATAGCAACGGGCGAAAAAAAATACAGGGAAAAAGTAAATTAACAATCCCTACGGCCACCGTCTACGCATATGGTTGCGGGTTACGATTTCTCTATGTGCTTACTGTGTGTACCAATTATAGCAGAACACCCATCCATATCAGTACAGCAATCTTCGTCTCCCAATTTCATTTTCGCGTATATGGAAAAATGGAAAATATTTCTGACAAGAGTCACAACGTCACATCAACAATGCATAACCAGCAATATTAACAATAAACGTCACCATGATTGCTACCCCCTCCTCATTTTATTTATCAAAAATTAAGAATTTCTAAATAAATATCGTTTGAACAAAAAATGTTGTGTACACCTCGGCCGTGAAATAATTTTTTTGTCCTCAAGATTGCCGTAAGACGGCCTCGGACGCCAAACGTTCTTTCGGCCGGACAAATACCATTTCACGGCTTAGGTATACAAATAACTATGGTCGTTTCTGTAGAACGTTTGTACCAAATATGAGTACTCTGCTTTTAGAAACAATGGAATATGTCATGTCAATGATTAGATGATCTTTTAGATCTATATTAGATGATGTCATTATTAACAAAAAAGTTTTAGAATTTTATGAAGAATTTAAAAATGTTTTAAAAACGGGATTTTATTTTAAAAAATCTAAAGTTTTATCTGTCACGCCTTATGAACCTGTATACCCGAAAGTAATTTGAAACTATAAATATAAGTATTCTCTAAAACTTTTCTATTTAACATTTTTTTGTGTTTCTCAAAATAAATGAGATAATAAACTCTGCTCTATTATTGACTCACATGTACAAAGTGACTTATTTTGCACCCAAGCGTAAATTTTTTCTCTTTGATTTTACAACAAAATATAGTAAATACATATAGTTGTAGGGATTTATCTAACGGAACCGAACTGTTTTTTTATAAATTTGAACACACATTGAATTTTTGGTCCATGGCTCTAAGAAAGATTTTGTTAGACCAATGACTCCGTTTTAGTGCATATTTTTGAGCTTTGTTTTTATAAGCTATGTGATATTATCAGTTGCAAATCAAAAAAATTTGTCTAAAGAAAATTGCAAGCATCATTTTTAAATGGTTAATAGAAAAAGTGGGGTGTAAGGGGTAAAAGCAGAATCTAAATGCTAACCCAAAAAAAGGGAGTATGCGAAACTAGATGGCCGGACGCAACCAATTTCGATTCGGGAGATTATAAAGTGTACACATCCGGAACGAGAGATGCATCTCACAGAATAGGAGTCGCCATAATACTGAATAAATCCCTCAGCAGATCAGTTTGAAACTTTGTGCCCTTGTCAGACATAGTAATGCCACTGCAGATGGCGATGAGACCTATAAACGTAAACATTGTTCAGGTTTATGCCCCTACAACTGACCATAATGATGACGAGGGCGACCAGTTCTACCAACAAATTAAAGACATAATGAAGGCGACCAAGAAACACGAAATCACTCTAATTCTGGGAGACTGGAATGCAAAGGTGGGCAGAGAAACAACAGAATATGTCACCGGACAGTACGGCCTAGGAGTGCGTAGGAGACTGTACACATGGACGTCCCCCCAACATACGCAGAACAACATTGTAAGAAATCAACTCGACTATATCTTGATCAACCGACCATGTAGTAATAAGTCAACGAAAACATATCCTGGAGCAGATGTGCACTCTGATCATAATTTGCTATGCTCAGTACTAAACATCAGACTCAAAAAGATGAAACAACAAACGAAGACCTCACGAATACAACAACATGTACTAAAGGACAACGAAACCATTAAAGAACTAACCCAGGAACTAAACAGTAATATACATACAACTATGTCATATCCCCTCGAAAACAAAAGTGTCGAAGAAAATTGGCGAGATATCAAAGCTTCGTTGAGAAATGGAAGAGTTCAACAATTAGTAAAGCCAAAGGGAAAAAAGGGAAAAAAGGAATGGATGACACAGGACATATTAAATCTCATGGAGAAGAGACGAAAACACAAAAACAAGAATCCTGATGAATACAAGAGAATACATCTTTCAATTCGCAAAAAAATTAAGGAAGCAAAGGAAATGTGGCCTCGGAAATCCTGCAAAGAAATCGAACATCTTCAGACCATACACGATGACTTTAATTTACATAAAAAGCTAAAAGAACATTCTGGCATATATAAAAGAAAAAATACAACAGTGCTGCATAACAATGATGAAAAGGCGTTGTTAACAAGGGAAGATCAGTGTAATGAATGGCAACAGTACCCGCAAAACGATAGAAAACCTACTGACTGATTATATGGCGGAACACGGTCCAAACATTCTCAAATCCGAAGTTCAAAAAGCAATACACCAATCAACAGCACGAAATCGATCTTCATCGCTTTACCCAAAAACAACAAAGCTCACAAGTGCAATGACTTAAGGCTTTTAATTAGCCTAATGAGTCATACTATAAAAATACTCTTAAAGATACTCCTCAACAGAATTTATGCCAAATGTGAACACAATATTGGAAAAGAACAATTTGGATTTCGTAGCGGACAAGGCACACGTGAAGCCCTTTTCTGCATGAGGACACTATTACAAAAGAGTTGTGAGTTTCGAAAAATTACCTATATATGTTTTATTGACTTCGAAAAAGCATTTGATCGAGTCAAACACACAAAACTTTTCCAGTATTTGAAATCGTACGTAGACTATCATGATATGCGCCTTTAGATAAACCTATATCATAGTCAAACAGCAGTGGTCAGGCTAGATGACAGCGTTACAGATGAAATACCAATAAAAAGCGGCGTAAGACAGGGATGTGTTTTATCACCCCTGTTGTTCAACCTTTATTAAGAGAACATATTTCACGAGGCTTTATATGGCAGGACAGAGGGAGTAAAGATAGGTGGCGAAATTGTAAACAACGTAAGGTACGCAGATGATACTGCCATCATTGCAGAAAACATGGAAGACTTGCAAATGCTGCTGGATAGAGTGAACGAGGCTGGTCGAAGATGGGGTATTAATATAAACATCAAGAAAACGAAATGGATGACTGTGGGCAGAATAAACATAGAACCAATTCCGATTACAATCAACGGACACAATATTGAACTGGTATCACATTTAAAATATCTGGGTAGCTGGCTGAACAATGACATAACGTGAGACGAAGAGGTAAGAGCGAGGATTGAAATGGCACGTAGGGCATTCAGCAAATGAAAACCAACTCTCACTAATAGAAACCTCACAGTTCAGACGCGGTTAAGAACACTCCGCTGTTACGTATGGGGCATTTTTTTGTACGGATGTGAGACATGGACGCTTAAAGTTGACATCATGAATAAAATAGAAGCGTTTGAAATGTGGTGCTATCGAGGAATCCTTAAGATCCCGTGGACTGCACATACCAGTAATGAAGAAGTACTCGGACAGCTGAATAAGGATCGAAAACTCCTGAACACCATAAAAACAAGAAAGGTCAGTTATTTCGGGCATATAATGCGAGGTGATAAATATCACATCCCTCGCCTGATTATTCAGGGAAAGGTTGAAGGCAGAAGATGGATAGGTCGCAAAAAGCTATAATGGCTGCGAAATATTAGAAACTGGACCGGACTGGGAGTAGAACCACTATTCCGAGTAGCAACAGATAGAGACCAATTCAACCAAATTGTCATGGAGATAGCCCACGCTTGAAGACAGTCACGGCACCGAAAGAAGAAAGAATAGAAAAAGTAAGATCAGAATGCACTCGATCTTCCTTTAAGTGCAATGCTGTGGGTTTCTTGAAGTTTTTGCAAGTTTTTACTTCAAAGTTGAGTTTTTCCACTAACATTTTTGTTATCATCAGTAGGACTTTCCAAGTGCACAACTTGGCAACACCGCATCACAGAGGTGTCCCAAACTTACCCCCCTAATACGAAGTCTCAACCCTCTAGACCTTAAAATAAGGGAGCTACCCATTTAACCCCATGTAAAATGCAAATACACAAAACAGCTACTTTTGAACATGTCCTGGTATCATTAAACTTGAATCAGCGCATCGGATGGAATGTTCGCGATACGATAAACGTTTACTGGACGTATAGCGAGAACATTCTGTGCATACAGGAACGTTCGAGAATTGATGACCCACACATATATAAACCGACCGAGCCGACGGACAGTCAGTAGTCAGTTGTGAGTTGTGAAATAAGAGTGGCGCGATAAAGCAAAGAACGAAGTAGTGAAATGGTAAAAGTGACTTTAGTGGTTTAAAAAGTGATCTCTAGTGTTGTAAATTGTTGCGTAATCAATAAATACAGTTTGTTGAGTTTATTCAAAGTCTCACTTATCAAAAAGAACCCAGTAAAGTGTAACAGTATTAATTTATGTAAAAAATATATACCAGACTAAACTATTTAGTGTTAAAATATGTATGATTTTGGAATGAATATAGGGCTATCGAAAGAATCTTTTAAAATTATTTTCAATATATTCCGGTCATCCCAAAAGTAAAAAACGTATCAAAGTTACATTTTTTCAAATGGAATACCTAGTATTCTAATTAATTTTCAGAATCTATGTTGAAAATAAAAGATTATTTTGTTAAGGTGAAATATGTCTAAACTTTACAGTTTCTCAGATATTCGTTAATTTCTAAAAATATAGCACAATTTTTAAAGTTTAATCACTCAACGTCTGTATGATTTTTATTAACAAAAATTGGCTTGGGTATTGCTAAAAGAACAAGTTTTTTGATTCAGGGGTGATAAATTGTCTAGCTCCTACAGAATGTCTCAAAATATTTAGTCAATAATTGCAACCTTTAAATCGTAATAACTCGACCAAATCAAATGAAACGCCCCCTATTTTATAGTTACAGTAGATGCAAAATTTAATAATCTATCGAAACTTATTAAGGTCTTCGATAGCTAGCCATGCGTGTTTTTTTTTTAAATCGCTATTTCTCGTATTTTAACTATATTTGACGGAAATTTGGTACCAGTTATTATCACTGAATGAAATTGTTGTAAATGACGCGACGTCGCAGCTTTGACGCAAATTATTATTTGTAGCTGTCAAACCGTTCTTTAGTGGTAATTTTTCGTTCTCTAGTGGTAGTTTTTGTAAATTCTTTGTTCTAAAATGTTAGTTTATACAATGGAAGAAATGATAGATATGATCTCTGTTCTTGGAGAATGTCTGGAAAATTGTTTATTGGCCTCACGAATTTACGCTACAAAGTTTCCCAACAGAAGACATCCAAACAAATTCGCTTTTATAAGATTATTAAGTAAATTTAGACAAAGTGGTAGTGTTCAATATGAGAAACCCACATAACACAAGACTGCTACACGAAATGAAAACATTGAATTGGACGTCATCGGCTCTGTCATTGAGAATCCCCATGTAGGACAACACCAAATTGGAAGAAATTGAAATATCAGCCAAGCAAGTATTTCAAGAGTTCTTAAAAAGCATAATTACCATGACTATAAAATTCAATTTCATCAAGAACTTTCTGAGAACGATTATGTGAATCGAATTTTGTATGTCGGTGTTTTGAAAATTTTGTAAATTTAGTTCTGTTTAGCGATGAATGGCCATTTCACAATAACGAATCCGTCAACAGACGTAATTTTCATTACTATTACAATTCGAATCTCCATTAGATGAGAATAGTTCATAACCAGCACAGATGGTCAGTAAATGTATGGGGTGGTATAATGGGCATATATTTGGTTGGACAAAACCAGGCAATATGAAAGCGCAAATCAGGGAAGCTTTCAGGACAATATCCCCTGAAATATTTAACAATGTCGCTGGAAGATTTCAAAAGAGAGTACGTTGTGTGTTGAGAGATGTTTTGAACATCTTTTATTAAATAATTTTTACTTCCTTTACAATAAATCTTATAAAGATTAACCTGTTGTTTCTTTAAGTACTTAATTTAATTTCTTCAAATAGATCATGATTTTATGTCTCCAAACAAATATTGACATTATTACTACTAATGGCAATAATTATGTATTTTTAAAATAACAAGAGCTATTTTACGACGGCATATATAAGTTGAAATTCGAGAAATATCGATTTTTGCGATCCCGCATAGTTAGCTATAGAAGACTTTAATAATTTTCGATAGACAATTAAATTTTGAATCTACTCTAACCATAAAATAGGGGGTGTTTCATTTGATTATGTTGAGTTATTACGGTTTAAAGGTTGCCATTATTGACTAAAAAATGTGAGACACCCTGTATGAGACAATTTATCACTCCTGAATCATAAAACTTGATCTTTTGGCAGTACCCAAACCAATTTTCGTTAATGAAAATCATACAGACGTTAGGTGATTAAACTTTAAAATGTGTTCTACATTTTTACAAAATAATGAATATCTGAGAAACTGTAGAGTGTAGGCATATTAAACCTTGATAAAATCATCTTTTATTTGCAAAGTAGATTCTGAAAATAAAGTAAAATACTCGGTATTCCATTTAAAAAATACAACTTACGATATTTTTTTTTACTTTTGAGACGACCGCTACATACTGAAAATAATTTTTATTAAATTTCGTCCTATAACTAGTCAATTATTCAATGTTTAGCAACGATTTCAAACATTTTTTATTCACTAGATGTTTAAAAATTTTTAAAATTATTCTGAGTGACATTCGCCTATAAACAGATGTAAACAAACAAACATCAATGTCACATCTACGGGGCGCGGTGCTAATTTAATAGAACTGTAATTTTAGTTTTTTTTTATATAACGAAATTTAATAAAATATTGTATAAAACACATGACTTAAACCAGTTTATTCACTCGAAGAACTTGAAGGCCACTCGCTACGCTTTTCGTGAATAAAAAATGGAAGTCACTTGCTGTATAAATAACTATTAGATAAACGGCACGTATCGACTTTTGAATGCTGTAAAATTTTCAGAATTCTGGACCATGCGGTTTTTCCATAATAAATTGCAGGGATTCATCGGTGTTCACACTGTATAATAGTTTATATACGATGCGAGGGTTGAAATATAGAAGATAATTTGATATTGCTGAAGGTGCTTTTTTATTGTTAGATTTGGTGTACATCATTCTGTAGCGAACATTTCATACATTTGTTTAAGTGGATACTTTAGAACCAGTATTAGTCAACAAGGCGTACAAAGAATAAGACGTTTTGATCATCTACAAAACCATAGCACAGAGGACATAAATTCGCAAGTAAAGAAAACAAAAGTCTTACCGTAAAGAAAACTCCTAAATTCAAAGGGAAACCGAGTCCCATAGTGAAATGATAGGGTTTCTGTACTCGTTGCATTAGAAACACTAACATTTTGCGCATTTTTGTGTTATAATTTAACCAGTCCAGTTCGTAAATACGGTTCAGAAGCTCGAACACTTCTAGCATGAAACACTGGTTGAACCATGACACTGTTAACATTTCGATAGCGGCTATAATACCCATTGTCGATACGTATGCCATTTCTGTTGAACTCACACCCTAAAATATTGGGTTAAATTTAATTCAAAATTTTGAGAATGACGGAACAATGTGAGAGTAAGGTATTGAAAGTGACAATTGACTCTTCATCTGTCAAATTCACCAAGTAGCGACAATTGTTAACAAGGTCCAGTAATTCTTAACAGTTCGTGCCTCATAACTGATATATATCAACACTGAATCATCATTAAGCCGCCAATTTCTGGGTCAAATTTGAGCCCAAGTCCACAAACTAGTCCTAGTCGACTCACTGTAGCCCTCATCCAAAAGGCAGCCTCATCACCTGTTCTATTAGGGAAGACACTAGCCAGTCCAAAAAAAAACATTTTTTTGTCATTTCGGCCGCCACCATCCTCTTCTACCTAGAGCAATTGCCGCACGTCGCTTTCCTGTACCCACTTGTAATTCCTTTTAACCCCATCATGAATCTCTTGTTTTACTTGGCCTTGGTAAACTCGGGGTAAGTATCCATTATTGTACCCATTATCTTTAAAATTTTGAAAAAATAAATGGTTACCTGTTGTAGGCGGTTTCAATCTCCCCACTAAATACCACTCGAACTTTCTCCAACAACAATATTCGAAACACTTGCTTTTCTATTACTTACGTTGTAATGACATTTTATTTTATTTCTTAATTTTGGATTATACTTACAGGAGAAGTGGATCTGTAGATGCTACAGCAAACTACACAGGTCATGCAAAATTCCTGTAGTAATAATTGAGAAGATACCAGGTTATTAAGCATGTCACAACATCTACAAAAGGATTGTAAAGAAATGACCTCACCAGGACAGAATTTCAATCTGACTGGAAAATTTTCGTTAGTTGTTTGATACATTTTATCAGCCTGTGTTCCTTTAATTGTAACACTTTTGTCTCTGTCAAACTGAAGTCCACGTTGCTATCCACAGAAGCAAAAAGGTGGCCCAACACTCTAATGAAAGCAGTTAAATGAATGATAGTGGAGACGCATAGAATGTCAATACCTGCATAAATTCTCTTTTAACATTCAACATTATTTATGACATGAATCGGGAGTTGGTGACAATCGTCATATTGATTACAGGAATTTAATTAAAGTGGCATTATTTGTCTCCAGCTCCCGTACTCCAACTTACAGAAAAATTCAGATACAAGAAAGAAAAAGGCGTAAGGTTGGTACAGGAATGCAATCCAGTAATACCCATCAGAAATAGAAGTGTCGAATGGAAACCAAAGCTGGTACGGAAAGCCTTTGTAAGTTGATGTTTTGTTTAAAGCAGGATTCCAGCGTTCTTCTCTAGGACTGTTCCAGTAATTTACTATGTATGATATAAAGATGTTCAAGAAGGTATAAGTAAGAAAAAATAACGTTATTCTTTTGCACTTATTATAAGCTTTTTGAAGTGCGCGGTCGTTAAAGTTGCGTATTTGGGCTCTAAAATAGTGCAAATGATCAATAAACTTTAGAGAAAAATATTTACAAATTCTGAACCGTTCTTGACCCGTCGAAGTACTGGAAAAGTCAATGGCGGAAACATCAAAGGAGGTAAGCTGATAGTCAAAGTCGTACAGATCTGAATTAATTGACCTTAGCTCCTGAAGAATCACTAGGTACTTTGATTTCGTCAAATGCCATCTAATAACTCTGAAAATTTAAACCGTCAAACGCATAGTGTACAGGGTGCCACAAATTTGTGTGTAAGTATGAATAACTCAAAAACGGTAAAAGATAAGGAGTTTATTAAATTATGGCAAAATTGAAAATTTTGCAGTATAATAATATGCCTTCGTATAAAATTTTAAATCATCCGATTTTTACTGACAATCCAAAAAATATTTTTTTGTGGACTTATTTGATGAGAAAAGTGAAAATAAATGACACTTTACCTCCTCTGAAACGTGGCAATATCATATTTGAGGCCCGACGTTCTATATTTATTAACCATCATCAACTTCTTCTTTTAAATACTTACTATACTTTATTTAAAACTAGGTCCAGTAGGCCAGTAATGACCTTTGGAGCAGACACAAGAGTCGATACATCAAAAACCAAAAGAATGCTAATAATAACAGGTATGAAAACAATACGCGCAATAACAACAGGCCTCACCCTTCTGGATAAGAAAAGGAACTGAGACCTAAGAAGACAAATTGACACCAGTGATATCGTAAGATGGTGTAAAGCTCGACAAAGATACTGGAACGCACACATCAGAAGAATGAATGAAGATAGATTACTACGAATTAAACTGACAACAGTTAAATATCATTTAAATCAGGACAAACAAAACTTTCAGAATCTTCTGAAGAAATAGGGTCGTACTTAAAAATATATATATAAACATTTTTTTGTGGAGAAGACTGAGTGTTTTTTTCCATCATTTTTACACATGCACCTCCACTTTGAGAAAAAATGGACTACAACTTCACGTTAAAAAATTATGTTAGATGACCAAAACTTTGAAGCAATTTGACATTGTAATGTTTTAGAAAGAAAATAGTTTCAATGACAAAGTGTCAATTACTTTGAATTATCTGATGAATAATAACAAAATGTTTTTTAACATTTTTGTAAAATTGCAAGACTGAACCATATCGCATATCTGAATCAGAGAAAAAGCCATATGACGCATTAAGAAAAATTAAAGTTGATGATAAAAACCAAAAACCGAAACGTCAGATCTCCATTATGATACTGCCACGTTGAAAAAGAAGAAAGTGGAATAGAGAAATGTCATTCATTTACACTTATCTCATCAAATAAATTAGCAAAAAGTTTAAACTAATTTCCAAAATTTCAGTCGTATGCTTTCCGAGGTACTTAAAAAAATTTAAATTTTTAAATCGGCATTTTATTATCCAAATTGCACGATTTTGTCACAATTTAACTAACTCTGTATTTCTTACCGTTTTCGAGATCCCCATACTTACACACAAATTTGTGGCACTCTGTATACTGCAAACTGCAAGGCAAAACCATTATACATATATGAAAAGTATAAATAAAAAAAAGTATCACCTTTGTGATGTCTGTAAATGTAACATGAGAACAGCGATAATTAATACAGTAGAACTAAAGTCGCTTCCGGTAGCTACTAAAAGCCCTCCGCTTTCCAAAATTACGCACGAGGTTATTAAGATCACATGGGGTACTATTATGATATTATATAACGCTTTCAAGACAGGATTATCGAAGGGAAGTAAAATGTACCACTTTAGAATATTGTAATGAAAATTGAAGTAGTCGTTTGGAGCATCCGACATGTTGAATACTATCATTCGTATAGTTTATAAACTTATGCAAATTATGCTGAGATTGGTCAAAATTACTTTGATATATGGCTATTTAATCCAGAAAATAATTAAAGGTTACGTGACCATTAATGCTAGCATTTTTTAGTTGAAAAATAATCTAATATGGACTTCGCTTTACTTCAATGATTAGGGGTTATTTGCTTTGGCAATCATTAACTAAATAACTGAAGAGTTCACTGTAATTTTCAAGAAGTATACCAGTTAAATAAAATCTCCCAATTTTGTATAGGTCTTTAAGCCTAATCGCAGTAAGACTATTAGAGTAAATCGATTCCAATAGAAAAGCCGGACTAGGAAGGATATCGTTACTATGCATGTAGAAACAAATTTCCTATTGCAAAATTCAATGTAAAATGGAATTACCTAACTATGTACGAGCCCTAAAAACTATTTATTATTAAATTATGACAATGTATTTGCATTAAATGAACATAAAAACAAGTTACAATTGCGAATATACTCGAGCCTATCAATGTAAAATAATAAATATTGGGACAGTAGCAAAAATATAATTCATAAAGCTTCTCAGAGATAAATACGAAGCACCGCAACACATAAAAAAATACCAGGTGACCAAGAGCACCCTGTACATAGAAGATTCACATGGGAAAACGGTTTTGATTTTTTTGCGCCTGTACGGTTCATCTAATTGTAAAACGCTTTAGATAAAAGTCGTAGAGCACATTTTCGGCTAACAACTTGTAATTTTTTCAATATTGTAGGTTTGACCATTAAGACCCAACACGGCTCTAAAATTCGGAAATTTTTAATCTCGCGCCAAGCTGTCGTTAAGGAAGATTTATATCCGGCCGTGCTACCAACCTTTCAAAATCATAACAAATCGCCGTTCGTAATTCTCTAATCAAAATATGTAAAACAAGTTTATATAGTAATAATTTTGAGTTACTGCACACATAATGCAAAGAAAATAAAAAGAAATCGTGATAAAGATCCTTTATCAGTAGCCGCAGACCAAAAATCTGGTAAGTTGCATTTATAACCTCATTCAATGTCTCTACCCAACTTATTTGTAGCTAACTTCTTTAAGAAAACACTGGTTTTGCTTGCAAATACTTAATGAGAACGATCGAATCACTTATCTCAAGCCTCTTCACAACACTACCAAACGATTTAAAGTGATGAAAACAGTGGACAATTAATGCCTGCCAGATTCTTGAAGATAAGTTGCTTTACTATACATACAGGGACCACAACAGAGGGCAAATACTTCCGTCAAAAGTGATGCAATTTAGTGACCTATGTGACTGCTAGTTTTATTGTATCCTTCTGTTTTCTAGTGTTGTCAACACACCACAGTGTTTAAATGGTTTTATATTGCATGATGTTAATAAAAAGGCATTTTTTATAACTGATTATCAATGTTTTTTTCCTAGGTCTACAGGGTAAGGTAAGTACTGATATTTAGTTAGCTCTATTAGTTAACTTGAACATCATTCACCTACAAGAATACTTGTAAAATGTCTACTAACCTAAAATAAATTATTTGCAAGTAATGTGTAACTCGAGTTTACATTTAATTGGTAAAGGTATGTCCTGTGAAATGGTGTATTGAATTAGAAGCAAGTTGTTTCTCTTTAGAGACTTTCAATCACTACATTTCACATACCTTTGCTAATTTAGGAACTACACTATTATGCAAACAAACATTAGGTTAATAAGACAAAGTTGTTTTTAGCATAGCTTGTATGGTGAAAGGTTCACCCACTCACACTCATCACTCAATCTGTGGAACAATCACTGTTTATGTGGTAAGACCAGTTTTCTTTGCCACCTATTGTACCTAAGCTTTTCACTTGAAGAAAATGTATACTGTACCTTGAACTGTGAATAAATAATTAATACAAACGTTCAGTGTACAAAGTTTTATTTGGAACAATTAAGTGTGTGCAAAAAAGAACACAATTATAATGTTAATAAACCTAGAATAGAACAGCTCATGTAGATAGCTCAATTGAAAAGTTGGTTTTTCGATTATACCTACCCATATAAAAAAACTTTTGCCACCGGGGTTTCTCAGAAGTTTTATAGCCAGTTTAAAATTCTTCACATTTCGGTCGGATCAAATTTTGAGATTTAAGTCAGATATCAACACTGAATTATTTTAAGTTTTAGTTGCAACACTCATGAAGACCCTCACTGATAATAGTTCATGAAGTTAAGCACATTGAAGCTAAATCACATCACTTTTGAAGGAAGTATTGGGCCCCTTTGTTGTCCCTGTGCAGTAGGAAACTTATCTTCAAAGATCTTCATTGTCCACTGTTTTCATCACTTTAAATCGTTTAGTAGTGTTATGAAGAGGCTTGAGATAGGTGATTCGGTCATCCTGATTAAATATTTGCAAGCAAAACCAGCGTTTTCTTCAAGAACTTTTCTACAAAGTAAATAAGTTGGGTAGAGACACTGAATCAGGTTATAAATGCAACTTACCAGATTTTTGGGCTGTGGCTACTGATAAAGTATCTTTATCAGGATTTATTTTTATTTTCTTTGCATTATGTGGGTAGTAACTCAAAATTAATACTAAATAAACTTGTTTTGAATGTTTTGATTACATAATGATTGACGGCGATTTATTATTATGATTTTGAAAGGTTGGTAGCACGGCCGGATATAAATTTTCCTTAACGACCGCTTGGCGCGAGATTTAAAATTCCCGAATTTAAGAGCCGTTTTGCGTCTTAATGGTCAAATCTACGGTATTGCAAAAATTACAAGTTGATAGCCGAAAATCTGCTCTACAACTTTTACCTAAAGCGTTTTACAATTAAATGAACCCTACAGGCAGAAAAAAATCAAAACCGTTTTCCAATGTTAATCTCCTATGTCCCGGGTGCTCTTGGACACCTGGTATTGTGAAGATCATTTTGAGGTAAATAATGATTATATTTAAACTAACAAATTTTGTATCAGATATTGAAGTATCTCTATGTTTCAGCTTGAAAGTGATGTTGATAACTGGTACTACTTCAAAATGTTTGAGACAAAATTGGTTTTGAAGAAAGATGATGTACAGTTATGCAACACTGAGTACAACATCTCAATTAACTAACTCTGCAAAAAAGAGAAAACAATACGGCATTGAATCCTACCAAAAACCACATTCTGCAAAACGTTTCTTGTTTAAGCCTTCTGAAAGTGTCGAAGAGCTTATAAAGTTAGCAGAAGAGCCTGCAGAAAAAAACTTTAATGTACCAAAAACCGGGCAGGGCAAGTTAACATTAAAAAAAGTGTAGAAGTGTTGGAGTTTTAGTGAAAGCCAAGCCCAGGAGCATTGCCACTTCACCTATGAGATCAAAAGATCAGTCCGTGCGTAAGCCACTGGATCCAGAAGTTGCTGTTGAAGTATTTCAGTCTTCTTTGAGCAGTTGGACTTCAAACAGTTCAACTTTAAGTTTGAATTCAACTTGTGATGAGTTTCTTCCATCCCAATCTGGCAATTCAGGACATGGCAAATTTACAGTTCCTCCAATGGAAAGAAAAAAAGGGCACCGTGATTTTATTAGAGCAAAAATCTAGATTTTATTTGGCCTTCCACCAGAAACATATAATTATGTCACATTACTTTCAAATAATTGTAAAGTGACAGAAGTTAATATTTTATTATGTTTAAAAAAAAATTAGGCAAAATGATGCTTATGAACGTTTGGCTGATGACTTTTCTCTGTCATCTTCAAATGTACAAAGAGTGTTTACTTCAACAATACCTCAGATGGCTAAACAATTAATTTTCTGGCCTGAACCTGTTGCAATTAAAAAAACTTTACCAATATCTTTTCGCTACAGGTACAGAAGTGTACAATCCATTATTGACTGCTTTGAGAAACATAATCAAGCAACTTGGTCGAAATATAAAAAGTGTAACACATTTAAATTTCTTATTTCGTCAACTCCTGGGGGTTTGATAAATTTTATTTCAAACGAAGTTACCAATTATTTTTTGTTTTGTTTTCTGATCCGTCCGTTAGTGCCGTTTGTTCTGCGGCGAATTGCAGATAAATAATCTATTAATAGTAGCCGTTTAGTCAAGTAACCAGTGCTAGTACTTTGCCAAAATACCATAAGCCGTATTTTTAAGTTATTATATTTTTCTCAGTATCCGTCAGTCGGATTTTTACCGTTCTTATTGGAAACAATTGGTAGAATTACAGGGTTTACAACAACGCTGCAGTATGATAGCGCGTAATAGGGAATTAATGGTTTGCGGTTTTCCTTGTAATTAAGATTCGCTTGGTTGGCCGGAGTGTACCGTTTTCCTGCAGTACTGCGGTTCTGTACGCGAGTTAAATTTGAAAACCAAAAATAATGGTTTTTAAAAAAACACAAATTTATTTCGGACGAGTTACAAAGTGAACTTGATAATATGGAACTGAACCCGAGCACTACATTTCTAGTTATTTTATATAAAATTAGTTGCTGACTATACACATTACATAGTTTAAGTATTTCTAATAAAAGGGTTAGGTCTGTAACATATAACTCCTCCCGACCTAGAAATGAGACTACGTCGAATTTGGAAACTACACTATAATATCTGAAGCTCCTGGATCATGTGAGGTTTCGAAGGTTGGAGGCATCCTTCTTAGAAGAGGGTAGATCTTTTTGTAACTTAAATAGATGCAAATTAATACTACAATAATATATAATGGAATAGTCCATATATTAAGAACTTGATTTGGTTTGGCGTTTTGTAAAATGTACTTTGTTTTTTCACTTTCACTATTGAGAATGTCTTGTATTTGTTGCACTTTGTTAAAATTTAGAGCACTTAAACTTTGTTTCACTGAACTTCAGAGGTTTGTACTCGTAATTTCCAATTGTGGTGTTTAACACAGGAGAGCTCAATTCTCTTGAAATCGATTTTAGAGTTCTTATAGGTTTTCAAGTAAAAGTTGTTAACAATAACTTCACAATCGTTGCTTACTTCTACAAGGTAAGATCCTTTTAGAGGGACGTTTTATTTTGTTGATCCACAGAGTTGGTGTGCCACTACTTGATTTGGGATAATAAGCATCCCACTTCTGTTGCTCCAAATTTTTCCATCTTGATGTATTCTACTTCAACAGGCGTCTGTTGGCATCTTGAAGAGTTTTCATTGAATTTCAGCATCTGTACTTCACAAGGGCTCTGGTCATCATTTGGTACGGAGTTGATTTCATGACAGAGGTATTCTTGTTCCTTCACGTTCTAGCAAGAGTTGTCGAAAGTATCATGTTTTTCTTCATTGAGGATTAGATATTTTGAGGACGGAAAAAATGACTTTATAGGAGTTTTGACTGGGTTGTTGGTAGAGGATACAGTCGATAAAGGATGTAATTATCTTTTTCAACAATTGGGACTTCAATTATAAGGACAATTTGATCTTGTTGTTTTGAACAGCTTTTAATTTCTAAAATTCTTTCAAATAAAAGAACATTTTCTTTATTTGGTAGATGGCAGTTTTCCAATATTTTCCAATTTCCTCTGACATTGTTTGAATTTCCTCTAATAGATCTTCGCGGATGTAAGATCGAATTATGAAATGTATTTAATTTTGAGAATGTTATTGCAACTTGAAGTTTTTCGAATATGTCATATATTTCTTGATATGACGTGATTATTTGTGTTAACAACATCTGAATTAAAAAGTAGTGTCTATCTTCCAAACCTTTTGCATCTACACGTTTTACAGCACTTTCAACTTGAAGAAGCCGTGATTCTAAAATTAGTTGGTTATGAGTTAAATTTTCGGCTACTTCTTTTATTAAGTTATTAGAGCTTTGCATAATAGTTATCTGTTCTTGTAGTATTGTTTTTAGATTGTTTTCATTCTCTAATACTTGATTTATTTACGCACTGCGTAAACTGCGTGCACTTTATACGCGCTGCCCCTCTCCATTATCATAAACAAATGTTACATCTCTGTCAGTTTCCCCAGTAAACTAAAAACTAGTAGAGTAATCCCCATCTTCAAAAAAGGTGATGAAAACGACCCAAGTAACCACAGACCTATTTCCTTAGTCCCGGTTCTATCTAAGCCCATCGAAATCAGCCTAAACAATCGCCTGACCGCTTTCCTGGAGAGAAGTAATCTCCTCTCGTCGCGTCAGTTTGGCTTTCGGAAAAAAAGATCCACTGCTGACGCGTTGAGGGCTCTGGTGGGCCACATAGTTGAGCGGTTCGAGGGGGGGGATTCTGTGTTGGCGATCTTCTGCGACCTCTCGAAGGCGTTTGACTGTGTGTCACACCGGATCCTACTTAGCAAACTTGTATACTATGGCATTAGGGGTAACTCGCTACAACTTATTCAGTCATACCTTTCAGACCGCTTCCAGCTGGTCGATATCGCGGGCAGCAGGTCGGAGGCTCTCCGTGTACACGCAGGTGTCCCGCAGGGGTCTATACTCGGACCCCTATTATCCCCCTATATCATCTTGTATGTAAATGAACTACCTTCCCATCTCTCGAATCTGACATCGGTTCAATATGCAGATGACACAACCCTTCTTGATCATCATTGTAACACTGCTCAGCTCCACGTGGAAGCTGCCGCCACTCTTAAGAAACTAAACACCTATTTTGCAGACATCAATCTATGCCTCAACCTCGAAAAAACAGAAACTGCCATATTCTCCTTGAAAGAAAAAGATCAAGGTAAATCTTTCAAATTTTTAGGAGTAATCCTTGACAGCAGGTTGACCTGGAAACACCACACCACCCAATTGACCAAAAGCCTCTCTTCGACCCTATTTTCCTCCGCAGAATCTCACAAACCACTCCAATAGAAGTCTCCCGCACAGCATACATGGGTCTTTTCCAGTCCAAACTATCATATGGCCTATTATTCTGGGGAAATTCGGCAGACTGGCAAAAAGGTGTTTTTCTATTACAAAAAAAAAGCCATAAGAATTATGGGCAAACTAGGGTCCTTGGACAGCTGCAGAGCTTCTTTTCAACATCTCCGAATCCTAACCTTACCAGGCCTATACATATACCAATGTTTGACATATGTGAAATCCACAATATCAGAATTTGCAACAGTAAGCAGCAGACATCATTATACCACAAGACACGGTGAAAACTTATTAACACAAAGACACAGACTTACCTTAACCGACAAGAGCTATATCAACAACAGCATTAAACTGTACAACTTCCTCCCCAATGAATTAAAAACTTTGCCCTATGCTACATTTAAAACAAAAATAAAACAATTACTTTTAGATCTGTGTCCTTACTCCCTAGATGAATTT
Source organism: Ips nitidus (assembly GCA_018691245.2). Classification (NCBI taxonomy): domain Eukaryota; kingdom Metazoa; phylum Arthropoda; class Insecta; order Coleoptera; family Curculionidae; genus Ips; species Ips nitidus. The sequence goes on along the minus strand of CM042797.1, from coordinate 3,416,273 downwards.
TATGTTAGCAATAGTTACACCATATAGGTGATGTTATAGTTGGTTATAGTTATGCTGTATATTGTGTAATTTGTAAAGTATATGTACCTTGACAATGCTGAACACTGGGTGTGTATTTGAGCAAATAAAGAATTTATTATTATTATTATTATTATTTGTTTATCATACCTCTCAGCATCTTGTTGGTCAAGGTTACCTGTAAGAGCTTTAACAATTGAGCCTAGTCCATTAATTAGTCCTCGTTTTTGTCTTTTGATCCTTAAGGGATTTATTTGTGAAAGTTGATAATTGATTTTCTTTTCTAATACAGAAGCTAAATTGTATGAATTAAAAAATTCAATTTTGTAAATTGATGATTTGTTTAATGTTTTTAATATATTTGCTAAGTTGTCTTGCAAAGAATAAAATTCATTAATGATTGAAGTGATATTGTTAATTTGGGATGAATGACCATGTATCTATTATATTTTGTGCGTTTCCAAGTTTTTGTGGAAGGATTCCAGGGATGGAGTTAATGGTTATTGGTAAATTACTTCTGTCCTAGTCTGGACGATGATCCTACAACAATAGGAGTTTTAATTCCTTAACATGTACTATTTCTTCACTATTCTTATTTTTATTTTTTAATCTAACCTTATTATTATCTAGAAGTTCATTTATTTCAAAGGGTCCTGTATATTTCTTATGTTTTTTATTACGGTTGGGAATTAGATTTATATACAGTTTGACCTGATTTGAAATTATGTTCAGGTCCTAGAGTATTGCGTTTTTCAATAACTCTTTGTTTCTGGCTTTCTAACTTGTCTTTAATTTCATCATAAAGATGTTTAACTTTATTATGATGAGTGTATACATAATCAGTATAAAAACCTGTGTTGATTAGTTCACAAGGGTCTCTTGAGCTTGTGTGTCCAAAGGTTAATTCATATGGAGCAAAATGGGTAGAGGAATGAATAGAACTATTATATGCTATTAAAGCATAAATAATTAAAGTGTTAACGTCCTCATCTTTAAAACGATCACTTAAATTGAGTGACAGAACACAGATAGTCAAATATAAAAATGCTATGTCCACGGTTCTAGCAGTTAACCATGGTGTACCGCAGGGTACTATTCTGGGACCCTTATTGTTTTTAATATATATAAATGATATTGTCAGAGTTGTCAACGTGTCTAGAATCGAGTTATTTGCGGATGACACTATGTTGTATGTAAGCGGTGATAACGTGGATGATTTGCAGCGCAGTTTGAATAGAGATTTAGATTTGATATATGAATGGCTATGTGATAACAAGTTAAGTGTAAATGTCTCTAAATGTAAATTTTGTTTGTTTGGCAAAAAATCTAAGCTGTCTACTGTAAATAAAAGTGATCTGACTGTTATGATTAATAATAATAAGATTGTTGGCAGTAAAGAAATAAAATATCTAGGAGTCATTCTTGACTCAGAACTAAAGTTTCATGCCCATGCAGAGTACTGCATGAGAAAGTTTTCACGAAAAATAGGCTTTATTGCTAGAGTAGGAAAACATTTGTCTATGTACACCAAACGTATATTATATAACTCTTTAGCCGCTCCACATCTGGAATTCTGTAGCACTTTACTGTTTAATATGCCAAATTTTATAATCGATGAATTCCAGCAAATTCAGAATAAAGGAATGCGAATTATTATGGGATGTAACAGATATGCTCCTGTCAGTAACATGTTGGCTTGTACAAATTTTTTAACTGTAAAACAAAAAATAGTTTTTAATTCTCTTGTTTTTATTTTTAAAATTAGGAATAGACTTTTACCCGGTTATGTATGTGATAAGACCAAGACGTTTAGCAGTGTGCATGGTTATGATACTCAAAATAAGTATGATTTTATTGTGAGCGATAGGCCAAATTCGAATATTGTTGCAGGTTCATTGTTATATAGAGGATTGCTGGACTTTAATGATTTACCGGAGCGTATTAAGAGTTGCACTAATTTAGAATTGTTTCGTAGGCATCTGCGTGCATATATTGTGGATCAAGTTCAGGTCAAAAATGTTCAAAATGTCTAAAAATGTTTTAAAAGGTCTAAAAATGTTGTAAACTGTCTTTGTTTTGTATGTTCCTTGTTATTGTTACTTAAGTTATTTATATTGTTTTTTATATGTAGCTATTATGCTAAATAAATCCCTCTTACTTACTTACTTACTTAAAATTCTAAGGTGTTCAATCAGGGTAGAGTGAAATCGTTCCACTGGTAAATTCGATTCGTGATGGAAAGGGGTGGTAAAATGAACGTTAATTTTATGACTTTTAAGAAGTTCTTGTACAGTTGTATTTTTAAATTCCGTGCCATTGTCCATTATAACTTTTTCGGGTACTCCATAGAACGAGAAGTAATGTATTAAAGCTTTACATATTTCTATGGCTGTTTTACCTTGAACTGGCAATGCTTGACCTAGTTTCGAAAATGTGTCAATTATAGTAAGAAAATTTTGATTATCAAACTTGAAAATATCAATATGAAGTATTTGGAATGGTTTACTCGTTGTTTCGGTAAGAACTAGAGGAGCATATGGCGGTTTTCTGCCATATTTGTTAGTTTGACAAATAGTACATTCAGAGATGTATTTTGTTACGTCTGTTTTCATGGATGGCCAATAATAATTTAGTTTTAATTTTTCCATGGTTTCATTAATACCACGGTGATTGCATTTACCTTCATGTTGGTGTTTGATTAATAGGAGTCTTTCTTCTTTGTTCCTTACAGAATTTATTAGTTTTGTACATTTAACTAACTTTAGTCCGCTTTAAGTATTTTTAAGTGCCAAATTTGAAGTTTTTCGAAACTGTCCCATGTTACGTCAATTTTGTCGTAGGGATTTTTTGATATTATTATTTGATAAGGTTTATTATTTATGATATCATCGAGAATCGTAATACCATCATTAGTTGAATTGCCATTACTACAAGAATGAGAAGTTTGTAAGGTCTGTTCTTGATTTTGATCTAATGAAGATTTAATTTTTATGTCCTGGAGAATATTAACTCTATTTGGAGTTGATTTAGGTTCTAGTAAATTTTCATCAAATAAAGAGATTGCGTCCTGCATCTCTCTAGTATTTAAATTACTGGGGTTATTGTTTTCGTTAATAAATTGATTTAGAAATTGGTCAATATCAACGTCAATATCGCCAGGATTATTGAAAATACTTTCACTCTCTAGAGCATTTATCTGTATACTGGATAAAGCATCTGCATTTTGATTTTGTTTACCCTTTTTGTATACGATCTCATAGTCATATTCTTCGAGTTTAAGTCTCCATCTTACTAACTTGCTGTTTGGTTCTTTTAAATTGAAAAGCCAAATTAGAGGTCGATGATCGGTATATATCTGAAATTTTCGTCCAAACAAATAAGGTCGAAAATATTTGCATGCCCAGACTATGGCAAGTAATTCCTTTTCAATAGTGGAGTATTTAGTTTCACTATCGTTTAATGTCCTAGAAGCATATGCCACTGGTTTATCATGAGGTACATTTCCTTGTGACAATACGGCTCCGATAGCAAAGTTGCTTGCATCTGTAGTTAAAATAAACTGTTTTTCAAAATCTGGGTACTGAGTACAGTATGGGTGCATTGACGAGAAGTTGTTTGCAATGTTCAAATGAATTAATAAAATCTGAGTTGTGAGTAATTTTCGAATCTTTCTTTAAGCATTGTGTTAGTGGTTTTGTAATCTTAGCAAAGACTTTAATAAATCGTCGATAGTATCCCAGTAAACCGAGAAACGATTTAATTTCCTTTTGGGTCTTAGGAATAGGAAATTTTTTAATTGCTGATACTTTATCTGGGTTAGGCTTGACACCTTCTGTTGTTACTACATGTCCCAAATATTGAACTTCTTTCTTTAAAAATTCAGACTTGTCCATTTGAATTTTGAAATTAGATTCGCGAAGCCTTGTAAAAACTTGTCTTAGTCTAGTAATATGTTCTTGTAGTGATGTACTGAAAATCACAATATCATCTAAGTATACGAGGCATATTTCGTTCTGTAATCCTCTTAAGATGTTGTCCATTACTCTCTGAAATGTTGATGGTGCATTTTTTAATCCAAAGGGCATTCTTTGGAACTCGTAGTGTCCATTTTCAGTAGAGAAGGCCGTTTTTTGTACATCTTCTGGTTCCATTTCGATTTGATGGAAGCCACTGGCAAGATCAAGTGTAGAGAAGTAATTACTTCTTCCAAGCTTATCTAATATGTCTGCTATATTAGGTAGCGGATATTTATCGTCAATTGTCTTTTCATTTAATTTTCTGTAATCCACGACCATTCGCCATTTACGTTTACCTGATGCATCGAGTTTTTTAGGGACAATCCAGATGGGACTGGACCATGGAGATGTTGAATTTTGAATAATTCCCTGTTTTAACATTTTTGAGATTTGTTCTTTCACTTCTGCTTTATGTATTTCAGGATATCTATAGCTTTTTGTAAAAATTGGATTTTCATTTGTTAAATTAATCTTATGACGAATTTGGTTAGTAAAAGTAAGTGGTATATTTTCGCAGTAGAAAATATCTCTGAATTCTAAACATAAATTTCGGATTGCATCACGTTCTTCTTGGTTACAATGGTTAAGTCTAAGATTTTTTAAGTTGGCTTTTAAGATATTGTCGTAATTTGGTGAAATGTCGTCATCTATTTCCATTTTTTCGCAAAAATTTACTTCACAAATATCGATTGGTTCTACTTCAAAATTATTTTCAAAATTTATTTGAACTGGATTTTCTCGAGAATTTATTATAGTAGTAATTGCGTAATTATTAACAATGTTTACTAAGGCTTTAGGCATTTCGACATTTTCGTTAAATTTCTGATAATCAAGAATTCCTATACCGTTATTTATAGTGACGGGTATTTTAACTACTTGTTGTGTTCGTGCAGGAATAGTTACTGAATGGTAATTATATAGATTTTGAGAAGTATTCGTATTTTTTTCGGTTCCGTAAAATATAGGTATTGTTGCCTGAGGGGTAGTTAGAATTTTTTGTTTCAGTTTAATTTCTGCGTCTAATTGTTGTATCATGTCGGCTCCGATTAGACCATCAAATTTATTTGAAAATTTAAATAAGTAAAATTTGTGAAAACCTAATATATTTGAATATTGCAGTTAGAGCAGTTTGAATATTGAAGTCTTCTGATTCTATAAAATTTCTGTAAAATTTATATGCAATATTAGGATTGATCAAACTCTTTGAACTACCTGTATCAATTAAGAAATAAGCTTTAATTTCTGGGATGTAAATATAAGGTAAATCGGAATTTATGTTACATAATACTATGTTAGTTCGTTGCCTTGCTGAGCTTGTATAAAATTTTCCTGTAATTCGCTCGGATCGTTTTCAGTGTTAAGGTCGTTTGTTGAGTCTTGATTCTGTGAAAAGGGGTCAGTATAATCTTGGCCGGATAATGCACTCTGTTCAAAGTCAGGATTATAGTAATTGTGCAAATAATCATAATTTTCATATTCATCAGAATTATAGGAATAGCCATAACATTGTTCACTTGACGCCGTTTCAGGAATTTGAGTGTTGGGAATCGGATTTCCTAATGAACTGGTTGGACATATTTCTTGGGCATAAAGTTCTTGAAATGTGTATTTAGGTTTAGGCCTATTAGATATCATCGTATTTTTGGAAATTGTGTCCGAATCCATGCGAGTGGGTTGATTTGAATTATTAGGTCTTTGATTTTGGAAATGAGTGTTAGGTTGTGGCTGATTGTATGTTTGAGGTCTATTAAAAATAGGCGGCCTAAGAATATTACGTTGTTGGTTCTTAGATTGGAAGTTTGGCTGTGAAGGCCTGAATTGAAAATTGTTTTGTTGTGGCGGTCTGAATGAAGGGTTATTGAACGACATTGGTTGGAAAGGCCTGATAGGGAAAGAGGGTTTTGAAAAATTGTTAAATGGTAATCTTGCAGTATTAAATGGATTATATGAATGCATTGGAGAATTTGAAAGATGCATTTGAGGCGGTCTTTGAAAATTTGGAAAAGAATTACTTGTTACTGGTTTTTGTTGTTTGAAATTTGGAAAAGTACTTGAAACATTATTTCTTCCTAAACTAAATTGCAGAAAGTTTTCTTCTTCAGATGTATGTGCTAATGCTTCCTCTAAATTTTCAGGGTCTTTCAACCTTACAACTAATTGTAAATGATACGGTAATCCTGCTAGATAAGTCTTTAAAGCAAAATCACCGTAGTGTGCAATTTTAATAATTTTTTCATTTTCATCATGCACTTCTGTGCTTAATTTCGCAAAAAGGAGACTGCGAGCATCTTGTATACGCATACCAAACTGAAGAGGATGTTCGTTCTTTTGTGGTTTTAGTGAAATAAGATCTCTGAATTTAGACAGTCAATTCCACGTTGATCAGAAAAAGTTAAATTTAAAGCTCTTTTTAAAGCATTCCATGAATTAATTTCGGACCTAGTACCAATTAAATCAGCGGCCCTGCCACGTAATTTACCTAAGATAGTATCAAACAATATAACATTTATTGGATCATGCTATATTGTGGTTTTCAGCATTTTGAAAATTACGTAACAAATTTTTCGCAAGAACTGATAAATCTTTGCAAAGTCCTAGTATTACCGTCAAAAGGTGGTATGTTGTCTGCTTGATATCTAAGTAAACTAATGTCTCTATTCATTTTGTTAGATTCACTTACTTCTTGAATGTTTGAAAGTGTTTTACTTAAAATAGTTAAATATTCAGATTGTTCTTGTTCAATACGAGTGGAAGATAAAACGTTTCTACTTGTTAAACTTAGTTGTGATAATTCAGAAGCAATATCTTCAACGTCAGACATAAACTATAAAGATTAATTAAATTCGAGCTGTATCATAGGGAGAAAAAAAAGAAAATGGAAAAAAGGAAGTCACTTACAATAAGATTTCGGCGATGATGAGCTTTATCATTCTCGAATGGATGCTGGATACTTAGTCGTCTATATGTAGTTGCTTACTGCTATCCTAAAGGAACCTTATTGGAGGAATCCCAGGCACTTAACTTCTAATCCTAAAGGAACCTTGTTGGAGGAATCCCAGGTACTTAATCCTACAGTTCCCGGAGTTGAGTCGAAGTTGGACTTTCTCCACTCAGTCGTTCACTCTCCAAAACGTGTTTTTAAGGTTTTAGGTTCCGATTGACAAACCGTTAAAACCGACCGGATTTCGCGATTTTTGTCGAACCCGTTCAATCAGAATCCTACCGACTGCGCCAGTTAAATTTGAAAACCAAAAATAATGGTTTTTAAAAAACACAAATTTATTTCGGACGAGTTACAAAGTGAACTTGATAATATGGAACTGAACCCGAGCACTACATTTCTAGTTATTTTATATAAAATTAGTTGCTGACTACACATTACATAGTTGCTGACTATACATTACATAGTTTAAGTATTTCTAATAAAAGGGTTAGGTATGTAACATATAACTCGCGTCACTCGAGTAGGGCCGTGTTTCTCATTACCCGAAAGTGGGAAACCGGACTGTCTATAAAACTGGCGTGCGCCGCCAGTTCGTGGTCTGTTGAGATCGCCAGCTTTCCCAAGCAACATCTCAACCTCCCAGCAGCACCGCCGCACCATAGTAAGTATACCTGTTTGGTGGCTAGCCCTCCTAGTGCACTGTGTACCTGTTATTTGAACACCGAGGCTCGATAGACCGAGTGTTCCCCCCTTGTTACCGGGACTACTCGTTAGTACCGAACCGCCTCTTCACCCCGTACTGCTGTTTTCTGCAGGCTTCACACAAACGCTACATGGTTCGATAGACCGGGCGTTTGTGGCACTCCCCCAGTCCGGCCATTTTACAGCCCTATTAATTTCGTAGCGTCGACGCTCGACAAGACCTGGCGCTACACGTTAGTTCCGCATTCAACACAAACGCTACATGGCTCGATAGACCGGGCGTTTGTGACAGTTAACAGTCCGGCCGCACGTCCTGGCCCTCTCTTTTGTTGACTACGCTACATGGTTCGCTAGACCGGGCGTAGGAAGTAAGTTTCTAAATCCTGTTGCCGACAGGAACCACTACAAGGCTCGTATAGACCGGGTGGTTTCAGCAGTACACCCTGCCGACTCTTTTACCGACCCGTTACACCGTAACTTTGTTTGCACTAGGACGGTTAATTGCTTAATTGTAAACGTAGACCTGCATTGTCCCCGTAATTAACTTTGAATCATCTTGTACCTGTAGCATTCATTGCATTGCGTGGCTTTTAACTTTCTGCATTACACCGTTGACCTGTCTTGTATCGCATCCGACCCGTACCGTAACTAAGTTGCACACTCGCACTCTCGTTCTTATCTAATTAAGGGGAGGGGGATGTAACCCCCCCTTATTTAAATAATTAATTGGTTTAGTTAATTTTGCTGGCGTTTTAAGTTAAGCAAAGAGAATATACGTTAGTTGATTGGTACTTTTGGCTTTTATTAGCTTTGTCACCACCTGAACCACTGTTACCACAGATTGACGGGAATTCTGTCTCCAGCTGTTTAAAAGCGACCAAGGCATACGAATTGTGTTTCCTGGTTCACATTTCGAAAACTCTAAATACTTTATTCAAACCAGGTGGCGCCCGAGGCAATACTCATTAACTTTAGTTCTAAAACACACTTTATTAGAACTCTCGAATAAATAGCGTCACAAATGAAGGGTCTTATATTGGTCTGACATAGTTTCTGAATGCATAAACCTGAAACGGCATCGTATGTCGCCATAGTTCGGGCAGGAGAAATGTCGAATTGCCACCCAATTCCGCCCAATTGAAGACGGAATGCATATTAGCCAATTTCCTGAATGTTGTTGCTTTAGGTTTTATTTAAAGTTAAATTAAACAGAAAACGTTTACACATTCTGATCTTTTTATATCAAAGTTAGTAGTAGTAAAGTAAAGTAAGTGGTACCTCAAATTAGAATAGAAAGGAACTTAAAATTTGAGGAAAAAATTAAAGCCTAAAAATGCTTTCTAAAAAAAAATAAGAGAACAATTTGACTGTTTTGTTTTGATTATTTCAGTAAAAATACTCTAAAAGTAGCAGTAAAACTACTTTAGTACAACTATTTCAATACATGTACAAAAAAATCCTTCTTCGATATCTGCATTGAAAGACTCACTCTTGTGTTTCCTAGTCCTAGATAACAATATTTTTTTCTTGGACACCCTGTATGCTCCTCAATTCTGCAAATATTTAATTACAGACTAATTAATATTTCCAGATGCTAAAAAAACCTACAACCAGTAATAAACTTTTTTATTCTTCCAGTTAATCCTAATTTATCTAAAATTACCTTATAAAATAGATATTTAAAATTTTGGTGTATTTTTGTTTTTTTATTAAAGCAATAGTTATTTTTTGTTTAAAAACATATAAACTGTCTGCTTTGTTCTGAAATATAGAAAAAAACAATACCGACAAATTCCATTTATTTTTGATGCAGTTGGCAAGTTGTTACGGAATACTACTCTATTATTTATTGCAATTAATTAAGTACTATATTTCTGTTGGAAAAGTTCAAACTAAATTTATAAATCACTTTCTTGTAAATACGTCAAGTGAAATGTTAATTAATTAGTCATCATGGTATCGAAAAGTTAAACAGTTAAACAAAGTAAGGAAAAAAATACTTAAGGTAAGTTTTTAAAACAAAACTTAAAATCTATAATCCCAATAAAGAGAAGCAGAAAGCAACGAGAATTATTATGAATGTGCTATCATACTTGTGTTTTTCTGTTCACTTGCAGAATATTTCACTTTCTCTAGGGAGGTTTTGAGTTTTTTTAGGTTTTAAATCAAGAGTCAATATTAACATTTAAAAAATAGAAGAAAAACGAGTCAAAATCCTGCCAATTTAAAAATTATTATCTACTTTTTGATATCGTTTTAAAGTTTGAAAAAATTTTTGTAATGGTGCTCATTATGGTTTTGTTTTAATAGATTATGTTAAACATGTCAAATAACAGAAATAATTTCTAATAAGCTTATTTCATCAAGCACAGAAATATCTAATATCTCTATTTTTAATTTTTTTTTTCTAAAACACCCTCTATAAGTCCTATATGAAAAATGTAGATATGTTCAGTTAATTTTTCAGTAAAAAATGAATTCATACCCAAAAAATTAGTTTTTTTTTTAAATGAGACCCCCGTATATTATTGCATCATTAAAATTAGTTTACACCGGTTTTCCATCTGACTGTACAAACCGGATATTAAAAAAGTACAGTTTTGAGGTAGTTGATATTGTTACGGTTTTTCCGTGGGTTTACCCAAAGTCAATTTAACTCAACAATTAATAAATTTATTTACATTTCAAAACACTCCGTACAATAATTAATTCAGCTACCAAAAACACTACTACAACTCCAGAATTATTCTACTATTTAAACTTTACCGCGTTCCCAAATCCACTAATCCACTGTCTGAAACCGCTTCTTTTATATTCGGTAGAAATGTCCCTAAACCCACGTACTACACTAGAGTAAGCTAGAAAACTGCTGCAGTAAGCAGAATAGTTCTTTAAAACCATTTGTTGCGTTCGTACTATCATCATTACTTATGTCAAAGCCAAGCTAACCGTTTGTTGCTGTTTAAGTATTGCTCATTAGTTATAAGTGCCTTATTTCGAAAATAAATATTTTTTAAAACATCTTTAATCGGAATAGAGCTTTTTTTGGCGCAGCCGGTAGGATAGTGCGAGTTTCCGTCTTTATCGAGTTTTCGTTGCCGGGAAGTGATTTTTCAAAATCTTTATCGCGCTATCTGCCACACATCGAACCGAGCCGATTTCCGAAAAGAAGATAGCAACCTGAGATCACCTGGAAGTGTCGCATCACGTCAGTGAAGGGTTCCTGAGAGAATCATCGCACGCCTCTGCATGTCAGTGCTGGAGATACAGGGATTTTCCACCAGATAGTGACAAAGCGGTTCCCATGGGTTCTACGATTGTGTAAGTCGTTGAAATGACCATTTTTGTTACATGTCTAATAGGTTGAAAAAGGTTTTATTTGAACATAGGGCTTCCTTAAGGTTAGGACAAATTTTTGATTCTGAAAGTTCAGATAGTGAAAACTGATCAACTCGACGAAGAGTGTAATTCAAATAAAGTTGTTACACACGAGCAAGAAGAACTCGTTGAATTAATTGATAATTTAAACATAAATACTTTAAGTGCACCTTTACAGAGTAATAGTAATAGGATAAAAATGGAAAATATTCGTTTCCACACTACTCTCTTACCTACCTTCTCTGGGAAACAAGAGCATTTAGAAAGTTTCATTTTGTCAGTAGATGAATTTTTTGCTACTTATTATAATGGGACAAATGAACAGAAACAGTTAGCGACAGCCGCAATTAAGTCTAAGTTGGTTGAGGATGTAAGGAATTTTTGCCTTTCACGTCCTGATTTAAATAATTGGAATGCCATTAAAACTGGTCTACGTCAAAAGTTTGGAGATCCTGTAACATATCAAATTTTATTGCAAGAACTCCAATATATTAAAATCAATAAATATGAATCATTGTTGCAATTTGTAGAAAGAATTAAGACCTTTGTACAGAGAATTATAGCCAAAATTCAGTGTGAAGTTTTAGATCAAGCTTCTAAATTAACCCTACTTTCACAAGTAGAAAATACTGCAGTTCTTATTCTTACAGCAAATTCGCCGCAAACATTAAAGACAATGCTTATGATTCAAAGGCCTAACTCGTTAGATGCTGCTTTTTCAACATGTAATTAATTACAACATGATTGAATCTCAAGTTAATTTTACACAAATTAATACTGTACACCATCAACGCCATCAACAAAATCAAAACCAACAATTTTAACACCAATACACAAAATAGACATACACGACCAGTACACAAACCCCTATTCAATCCATTTGCACCAGGAAATCAGTTTACACAACCAAAACAATTTCCTAGTCAACCAATTAACATTCAATCAAGACCCAATGTTAATAGACACTAACCGACTAATTCACAAGTATTTGGGCGACAACCCCAATTCAAACCAAAATTTGATACACCTACTCCTATGTCAACATCCACAGCAGGACCATCCCGATTATTTCATATCCAACAAAGACAACCTCAAAGATATAATAATTTCCAACCTTCGGGACAAAGAAATTTCATATCACAAGAGTTAACTAATCTTGAAGTAAATCCTCAATTTGAAGACCAAGTTTATTATGACAATAATACGCCTAATAATTGTTGTTTTGATAACTACCCTCAAATGCCGAATGACGAGTATATTCAAGATCCTAACACAGAATTTGAAGAAATAATTGATTGTCCAAAATCAAAATTTTCAAGAACCAGAAAATTTTCAGGATGTAGCCTCCGACAAGGAATTAACTTAAATAATGTTTGCACAAACAATTGAATTACCCTACTTTTACCTTCCAAATAAACAAGTTACGATTTTAATAGATTCTGGAGCCTCTGACTCTATTATTTCACCCAAAATTGCAAAACTTTTTCCAAACAATGTGTTTATTGAGCCATTTGAAAGTAATTGCCTGTAAGCAAAATTACAAAGAAAACAAAAATCTCAGTCTAAAATTGCTTAGAAGAACTTGGCATTCAGTACTCTTTCAAAATGCGTGTGCTAAATTGGCATGACGAATTTTGATGCTCTTATCGGTACAAAAGATTTGAGAATGTTGAACGCTTTGTTGAATTATGAGGAAAAAAAACCTTAACTTTAGAAGACATCATAATACCATTTTCTCTTGCTTACAACAAGCCTTTAACTAAACCTATCCAGAACGAAAATAATAATTTTTTAATAATACCTGTAAACTTTGAACAAGGTACGGCTATTTTACCATCATTTAAGATACAAGAACATGTCATCCCAGACTCATTAGTTCAAGTAAAACATGGACTTTGTTAAATTCCCAATCCGAAACCTGAGTTACAAATAAATTTTCATCAAAGAATTAAAGTAATACCTCAAGATCAATTCTAATTAATTGATCCACCTTTTAACAAAGAAACCCAATTTAACCCTGAACTTCAACTTCGATTAGATCACTTAACACCATTTGAAAGATCAAAAATCCTCCCAATCTGTCATGAATTCAAAGACATAATGTATCGTGAGAACAGTGACTTAACTTTTACCAGTCAAACTAAACATTTTATTCGGACTAGTGATGATAGGCCAGTCTACGTAAAATCGTTTAGGCACCCTCCAAACATGAATAAAGAGATAAAACTTCAAATTCAAAAGTTATTGGACAATAAAATAATTAGACCATCCATTTCTCCTTATTCAGCACCTGTTTGGATAGTACCAAAAAAAAGCAGACGCTTCTGGTAAACCAAAATTTCGCATGGTTATTGACTATCGAAAATTGAATGATGTGACCATTGAAGAAAAATACCCTTTACCAAGAATCGAAGAAATCTTGGACAATTTAGGAAAGTGTATGTATTTTACAACACTCGATTTAGCCCAAGGTTTCCATCAAATAGAAATGGATCCTTCATCCATCGAAAAAACCGCATTTTCAGTAAACAATGGACACTTTGAGTATTTGCGTATGCCCTTTGGTCTGAAAAACGCGCCTGCTACATTTCAAACGTATGATGGACGAAATATTAAGGGACTACTTGTATAAGTTTTGTTTTGTCTATATGGACGATGTAGTGATATTTTCAAAATCACTGCCAGAACATCTAGACCACATTAGAATCATATTTAAAAAATTGAGAGAAGTAAAACTTAAAAATACAATTAGATAAATCAGAGTTTTTAAACAAAGAAGTATCATTTTTAGGTCATATAATTACACCTGACGGTATTAAAACCAAATCCGCAAAAGATTGAAGCTATTCAAAGATATCCCATACCTAAAACCCAAAAGAAAATAAAAGCCTTTCTAGGTTTAGTAGGATATTACAGACGCTTTATTCGTAATTTTTCTAAAATAACTTTTCCTTTAACTAAAATGTTTAAGAAAAGGATGTGAGAAAAAACATTGGAAACCAAGAATATTGTGAAGCTTTTCAAAAATGCAAGGAATTAATAACAAACTCTCCAATACTTCAATATCCCGATTTTACGAAAACCATTTAAATTAACAACAGATGCTTCAAATATTGCAATTGGATCGGTCTTATCTCAAAATGATCATCCTATCGCATTTTACTCAAGAACTTTAAACTCTGCAGAAAAGAAACTACTTAACTATCGAGAAAGATTTATTGTCAATCTTAGATTCCACAAAACATTTTAGATGTTATCTTTATGGAACCAAATTTATTATCGAAACTGATCATAATCCACTTGTATGGTTATCAAAAATCAAGGAAACAAACTCACGTTTTAGTAAGATGGAAATTAAAATTAGAGGAGTTTAATTTTGAAATAAAATATAAAAAAGGAAAGAAAAAACGTAGTTGCTGACGCGTTATCTAGAATTGATCTCAATGTCATTGAAACGAAAAAACAAAACGATAATACTGAAACGCAATCTCATATCGCAAATGCTGCCGATACAGTTGCAAACCTGCAGGAATTTGATTCTAGCGGACTACTGTGTTAATCAGCGTTATCTTAATAGCGATAAGAATACGCCAGTAAACATTAACCCAGATAATATCTCTGACACCACAGTTCACTCTAACAATGACCCTGATGCTAAAGGTCTACCTATTCTCTGAATTACCAGTGAATTACGCCTCCAATCGATTTGATTATCAGATATGGAGATGATTCAAACATACTTATTCCAAACGATTTAACAAAAATCACCATTTAGTTCAGATTAAGAAAGAAAATAGTCAAGAAACAAATTTTCTAAAATTTTTAAAGAAATAATTAAGCCTGACGTAGTGTTTACAATTTATATAAAAGAGCCTGAATTAAAACTAGAATTTCAGCGATTAGTTGCTGCTCAAATTTAAACACAACAGCCAAACTTGTATTCTCAAACATTAACCTAATAGATGTGACCAATACAGAAGATCAGCAAGTTGATCTCATTAGTTCTTATCATCAGAAAAATCATAATGGAATAAACGAAACTTATAACCATTTAAAACAAAAGTTCTATTGGCCGAGAAATTACGAGATCAAATAACCTACCTACATAAATCGATGTGAAATCTGTTTGCAAAGTTAGTATGAAACGTCACCCTTACAGAATTGCCTACGAAGGACCCTTACTAGCTGAAAGGACCCTTTAAGACATTACATATCGATATATTCCAATTTTCTAATTGTCAGTTTTAACTATTATCGATTCATTTTCAACAATACGCACAAGCATATTTTTATTCAAGATAAAAATTCTATCACTGTCTTAAGTAAATTACGACACTACTTTTCACATCACAACACTCCACAAAGAATTGTTGCTGATAGAGGGAAAAGAATTTCAAAATCATGTTTATCAAGAGTTTTGTTCAACTTTTTAATATCGAAGTACATTATACAACTCCTGGAAATTCCTCGTCAAATAGCCCAGTAGAGAGACTACACTCCCGCTATTAGAAAGTTACGTGTCATGAAAATCAAAGAATCCTGTTGAGACTCCCCAAAAATTTAATGATTTCTGCTGTTCTTATTTATAACCCAAAGTATTCATTCGTCTAAGTCATTCAGCCGTTTTCACTCCTATATGGTCCGTCCATTAAAGGAACAGAGTTCGATCTGAATTTAACCCTTTCGAACAATACAATGAAAACGAAAACAGGAATTTTACGTTCATGGCATGTATTAAAACTACTACAAGAACAATCTGAAAATACACAGAAACAAAATAAAAATGTCGAACAACCCTGTAATTCAAAACTGGTGACACCGTTTATCGAAAACACCTTACGCAAATAAAATGATTCCCCAGTATATTCCTACAAAACGTAAAGACTCATTCGTCAGGAAACAAAATTTCTGGGCAATCGAAAAAGAAAACTATTAATACTCACGTTAGAAAAAATCAAGAGACTTAGGAAAAAATCTGTTGTTCCACAGGCTATTGATCCCGATCCTCCTGATTCTGACTCTTCCGGTCCAGGCCCTTCAAATACATGAACTGGCAAACAACGGATTCTATGAAGAAGATATTGCTCGTACGCAAATAATTAATCATTATCATACAACTTATATCCCTTTTAATATTACTAATATAGGAAATATTTTATCACAGCTTCTTACTAACATAATAATTATTAAGCCTCTAGTGGACGAACATACAAATAACACCATTGAAACACTATATTTGCACACATGTAAACTGCTCAATAAAACCTTTGACACATATGACAAATTAAAGTTACATAAGGAAACCCGCACTAAACGAGGATTATTCAATTTTCTTGGAACAGGTATTAAGTTTGTTACCGGAAATCTAGACGATAACGATTTGCAAACTATAACTCAAAATTTTGAGGTTCTTAAAAGAAATCAGCTGAATTCAATGCATAAAATCAATGAACTCAGCTCAATTGCTGGCCATGTAATGTCAAAATTCAGAGATACTTTGAAAAGCATTAATGATAATTCTGATATGATTCAAAAACAAATATTGCAAATCAATAATCAATTGATGCTCACGCTGTCAATACAAGATTTATACATACAAATTCATCACATAAATGACTTACTGGAAAAACTTATAAGAGTGCCTACTTTTGCTCACCTGGAGACATTAGACCTAGAAATTCTTTCTCTATTAGAAATTAGTGAAATCTGGCAATACTTGCTATATCACTACCCAAAGAAAGTCCTATGGTCAATAAGTCACATGACTGAGTTAACATTCATTTGTAAAACTGGAGCTTTAATACTTAATGATATGGTCATTCTAGCGATTAAAATACCAGTGTTCGAACAAAGTTTTTGTGACTTAAAATTCGTCTACCCAATCCCAAATAATCAATCTAAAATCCTTATAAGTCCTAGTAAGTTCTATTGTGGCGAGTTATGGTTCAAAAAGTGCGAGGAAATCAACGCGAAGTGGATTTGTGCGGAACCCTTAGAAAATAGTTGTATTTTAAGGAAGAATTGTTATTACGCAAACATAGCAAATAACTATAAGGTCATTCTTTAACTTATCATAAAGCATTATTGATATGTACTAAATCAAGTGAAGTAATCTATGAAAACTGTTTCAAATTTGAGAAAAAACACCTAAAAGGCTGTAATATTGTCGGAAGTCAATGCGATGTAATTTTTAATCAATATCGATATGCCTTGGCTAGTAATAATATAACGGCAACGTTAATCGAATCTTTGAATTTTGAAATAACAAACTATACGTTGAATTTTAAAGTAAAACATTTAAATGATCCAGGCCTAATTGAAGAAGATCTCTTAGAACCTATCAAATTTGAAGACTTTGCACAGTCACAATCAAACATTATAACAACTAGTATTTTTATTATTGTATTCATATTGATTATTTGTATTATAGGTATCGTAATCTATCAATGGAAAAAACAAAAATACTTGAAGTATATTCCTATTAAAACATTACAAAAGCTTCTCAACGAGGACGCTGAAAAATCTAAGAGTGGAGGAGAAATGTCCCTAAACCCACGTACTACACTAGAGTAAGCTAGAAAACTGCTGCAGTAAGCAGAATAGTTCTTTAAAACCATTGATTGCGTAAAAAAAAAATAAAAAACTCAACTATTGTTTTTTATCCATCCCAAAACAGACCGGCACCTCCACCAAATGTCACGTTTAATTTATGAGCCCTTCTGGGTTCACCAATTAAACTGACTCACGACGTTAAACGTCGCGCCGGGATCTCAGTTTTAGGGATGGAATCAAACACTGAGTTTTTCTCATATAACACTTAAATCTATTAAATATGGTATACACAAACGTGTCTGCACAATACGGTTATAAACACTAAAAGTTGACAATTTTACAATTGTACTTACATAGACACAAGCTGAGGACTTAGCTTTTCCTGGCGGCTGGCTTGGTCACTTCGCGTTTGAACAACTTTGGAGAACGGACTATTTAACTTGATTTTTCCCGAGGAGAGTCGACATTTCGACTTCTCGGGTCAGCTGGTCGCACTACCGTTGATCGGTTCACACTTATCCTATACTGCTAAAATCGGCGTATTTTATACCCGATTGATCGGCTGACGCAGTTTGTTATTGTCGCTTGTTTTTCACATTTCTGTAAAGCAGGTGGTGGTGACTCATCACCAATACGGTGCACTCGGTGCATGACACACTCGGTGCATCGCGGTGCGACCTTGCCTCGTGCGCTTAAT
Source organism: Ips nitidus (assembly GCA_018691245.2). Taxonomy (NCBI): domain Eukaryota; kingdom Metazoa; phylum Arthropoda; class Insecta; order Coleoptera; family Curculionidae; genus Ips; species Ips nitidus. The sequence continues at coordinate 3,397,966 of CM042797.1, read as the reverse complement.
ATTCGCAATCCTCGAATACTCTTATGTTTTTTAAGTTAATCAGTCCATCTTTTCAATTAACGGATTTTCCATTCGTGACAATATGTAATCCAATATTAATTATGTTATCATATAACCAACCCTCTCCAAAAAGGCTTTCAAATTCTACACAGTTAACTTGTGCAACTTTAACATTGAACTTTTTAAATGTAGCAATGTAATATGTCGTTTTGCCGATTTTCTTGTAATAATTGGGATCATTTATTAATCCATTTTTAAAAATTTGGAAGCTTTGGGATTCAGTTTTAGTTAGATCATCTTGATCTAAATTATGTTTTTTAGCGGCGCTAGCATCGCTAATATCTGATGATAAGGAACGAAGCCAGTTGCTTTCATCTTCCGAATACGTTTCGTTTGGTGTAAGCATAGCGGGTAAATAATATTTGAAATAAAAATCTCGAAGTACCATAAGTACTTGCGTATCAAAAAATCGTATTATCATGTCGCATTTTGTAAATATAACAAAATCACACCAATTGCGATTCGAAACCTCCATTAATCCTTGTACCTGATAATAGTATAAATTGGTTTTATTTAGTTGACCATTAGTCGAATTGAGGTATTTCAATTTTGTAAAAGTAATTTTCTCATTTCGAATACTGTAGGGACATTTTACCTCAACTATTCCGTCATTGCCCACCAAACCATCTGGAGAACCAACTAGATATGGATATTTGTTGTGAATGATTAAACCACTTTTCAACACCACATTGCCAGACCTCATACTATACTCTCGAAGGGCATTTTCTTCTTCTTTGATGCCATGCCTAACTGAATCGACATGACTGATATCTTTGAAAGATAACATTACGTTAGCTAGCTTGATTTTTGATATATTGTCTTTAGCTTTTATAATTTTACCAAAATTAGAACAAGTTAAGCGCTTTCGTCGCTCCTCTAACCAAAATTGAGATTTTCTCTGATTTTTAGTTTTTTCTTCTACACGTTTTCGTTGTACATTGGTTAAATTCAAAACAGTAAGTCCAAAACACGCACTGAACCCTGAACCCAATAAGCGGTGGTGGTCAATGCTCCACAATTACAAATAATGCACACATCATACGAAAAACACTGTTTGCAAAAATAGTTTTCGGTATTTGAAATATTTTTGTATTCTGTTATACATAGGTCGTGCACCCATCCGTTACACATATCGCATTGATGCCATGACACAGTGACATCCAATCCACCAAGACCACAATATAGGCAATTTTCGCTATTAATTGGACCATTTGATTGACGTTTTATTTTGTCATTGGATAGTGAGTGGTTTTGAAAGTGTTTTAAATAATTACCAGAAAAATGCGTTGAAACGGTAGCCTTTTTTCGCTTTCTTGACTATTTAACTCGTTGATTAAAGGGTCTTTGATAAGAGGTGGCCGAGCGAGGTTCGATTTAGATATTCCGCATATCATTTCTTTATAAGCGGCCAAAGTTAGTTCTCTAGACTTTCTCACAAACCTACTACATTTTAGATTACGGTTACCTGCGAGAACGTTCGTTTTTAAATTGCCAAAATGTGTTTCAACATAACAATTACTCAATCTATTTAATGAGTATTTTTTGGAAATCATTATTCCTGACCATAAAGGAAGAAAAGGCATATATTTTAAAGTAATTACATTAGCCCACTCTGGAAAATAAAACTCATTTTTTTTACCTTCACTCTCTGACAGTATGACAGCTTCTTCTAATTTAGAATGAAACAGTACATAAAATGGGCTACCTTTGTGTAATGCGTTATCAGAAGACGACAATTCTTCTTCCACTTTAATTACATTACTTACCGATTCCTCATTACTTATTACGTCATTTTCCGTAGCACAACTTTCGAATTTGCATAGCTTTTCGAAAGCAGTTTGTACATGTTGATTTTCGTATTGGGATAAAACCAGAATGCAAATACATTCGAACCACACAGTAACATCATTAACTGTTGTTAACATAATACATTTTGCAAATAAATCTTTTAAAAATGTTTCTATATGATCATTATTTACAATTTTTTTCAAATCTTTAGAAACCATTTTCATAAAATGGGCACAACATAAATGTAACAAAACGAAAGATGAACCCACACCTTTCTCGTCATCGTGTTGAGTCAATTTATTGTAACATTCGCTCAGATAATGTTGCAAACTCATATCATTAAATGCTCGGGTCACAGCATGCATACTAGCGAAACTAAAATCTGTGACTACGGCACCAAATAACGGCCACTTCCGCAAAGTTAAGCAAAAACATTTAAAATCATACAAAAATTTAAAAATTGCAGTTGTGAAATGCCTTGAAGAAATCATATCCAAGACAGAAATTATTCTATTTGTTTCTGCTATGTGAACAACCCCGGAGTATAAATATATACGCTTGCAATTTTTCAATACTTTTGGGGCTCGCACTATGCTGCCTGTAGCATCAAAGTACAGAATTGGTAATTCATCCCCAATTATTTGTTTTTCGCAAAGACTAATTTGTTCTTTGCTAAATAATTTAATTGAAAAAGGAGAAGAAACTTCTTGAACGTATTCAGGATGATCACGCTGCATAAGAAACATATCAATTAGGTCATCATTATTTCTGTCAAAAGAAGCAAGAGCTTCTGATCTAATTTTTCGAAATTTTGCGTCAGATTTGTGTTTACAAAGTTGGCATCAGCTTTCAGAAGTATACTTTTTTTAACATCAGAAGGTTTCCTACTCAGTAACTTTTGTTGCATAGCAGATCTCTCGATTCCCTTGACGTAGCCGGTAAGGACTCTTTTATGGCAAAAATCTTTTGAGGTACTATGAACGGTAACTTTGCGCAATTTATCAATATGAATGACAAATGCTTTGCAATTATTAAATTTATTATGCCGACATACCGAACTACCGTCTATACATTGTTTTTTGCTTTTAAATGCAATAAGGCAACTATTATTCATACTTTGAGACATTTTATTTCTAAAATAAAATGGATAATTTTTGGAATCTAATTTGTTGTTTTTACATATTAAATCCCATTCGTTAACAGGAATTATAAAATTTTCTTCAAAATATTTGCATTTCTTATAGGAAGGCTTTTCAAGTAAATCTACATTTTTGGCACCTACTGGTAAAATCTCAGAACTAGTGCCTGTAGAGGTGTCCACCAGACAACTGGGAAAATCGATTTTTTCCGGTGTAACGGCACAAAAAATGTCTCTTTTCACCTTCAAAACATTTGTATAGTAGGGCTGCACTGAAGATGAACTACGGGTGCTACGAAGTTCGACGAACTATTATTAGAATTAACGCAGCTTTTTTGCGAACCAGGAATCAATATGTCAGGATACTATTATTCTAGCTTACTTACCACATTTTTCTTTAGTGATATATCAGGAATTATTTCGTCGTCATCCTCAACTTTTGCAGGTTTACGTTCAATATTTTCTTGCATTTCAACGTCATTTAAGATTTTCAAATAACTATAACATGCTTTTCGAACATTCATTAAGTTTTTTCTATTAACCTTCCAGCCTAAATTTAAACAAATACTTTTAATAAAAAGTGGTGATTTCAATTGTACTAAAAGACTTTCCCTAGAAATATTTTTATTCTTTAGTACTTCGACAGCTAAATCAAATTTGACTATACGTTTTGATTTGGCTGCAATATCCATCTCTCCTTGTTTATCATTCCTGTTAAAATATTTCACAATGTACTCCTTATTTCTACTAAGATATAAGGCAACCACGCTAGGATACTTAAGTTTCGGAGTTTTAATACTTCGTGCTATTTCTTGTATTAAATCCGATTTTGGACTCAATCTTAATAAATCCAAACCTTGAATATTTGAGCAAATTGCTACTGCAGTGCTCAAAATGTCGTCAATATTACAATTATTATTAAACATTACGAGATTATTCACTACACCTATTTATCTACTAACTCGATTTATGTAAATATGAACTGAATTATTGGTCACTACTAATTGGTACGTGATATAATAACAAATATGAGCAATTTTCCAAAATAAAATATAACAGAAAATTCCTACCTTAACGAACGAATTTTCCACTTTCCACATTTATGTGAACCAGTCAACCATTCTCTAACTTCTACTCTAATACTAGTAAACTAACCAATAATAGCATGCCGTGATTTCACGACGGCAAGGTTTTGTTATGATTGGTTGAAACTATAGACTTGAAACACACAATACAAAATCCGACCACTCTAAATAGGTTTCTGTCTCCTTTTAACCTTAGAAAACGCACTGCTGGAAGTTGAAACGGCAACAAAATATTGAACATTGAACGCAAGCGCAACGCCAACCAACGAGTATAACCAAATATAGTAAAATATAGCTTATGAGCGGTGGGGGATAGATAACTCGACTATTTTGGTAAAAACATATTAAACTACAATAGTTCCATCTACGCACAGTTTACAGAAGTTAATCTACTTTGCTACGAGTGAGTTTCAATGGTTTTTTTTATATCGCGGCATCGGTTTTTACACCACCATTTAGAAAATCAAAACGCCAGGTACCAGAGGTACATTATGAGCCCTATAAACGTACCAAAGGGGGTTGTGATACTATGATTAGTTTTGGATTAATTTGAATCTGAATGTCGTATGCGCTGGCTTGCTAGACTAGTGAATTCAAAATTGCCGCCCTCTGACGGGGTGTAAGGAGTTGTCACTACCCTCTAAAGATACATCATTATGAACCCTATAAATGTACCAAAGGGGGTTGTGATACTATGATTAGTTTTGGATTAATTTGAATCTGAATATCGTATGCGCTGGCTTGCTAGAGTAGTGAATTCAAAATTGTCGCCCTCTGACGGGGTGTAAGGAATTCTCACTACCCTCTAAAGATACTTCATTATGAGCCCTATAAACGTACCAAAGGGGTTTNGGANNNCAGAANCNCTNCACGNTNTCCCGTTCCTATGTTNGGTANGACGGCAGCCGCNACTNCAANTTAGGAACCGAATGGGGNTCGTGGCGATGACANTCGTAACTGNNNCNTNCTNNATTNAAAAATAGTCGAAATCTATTNGTATTNCNCTTTTGGGTGGCTCTTTAGCTCATNGCCGNNTTANCTGNTCGANGGAAAGGTTNCANCNTNNCNGTTCCNTCNCTACNGGCAGCAGNANTNNANTNCTGCCNTGGNCGTTCCCGATNCGGTGTANCCTCGGNCTGGCANCTTCTGNNATNTACCACNCAAGTCNCNTAAGGTANNTCGNGCANGNGGAGGTTTNGCCCACCAGACCGNNAATCCTTAAANACAGCTTTCNGNCCTNTGTTNTNGTAANANC